>OX637351.1:16101028-16710925 GCA_951799405.1 Agapetus fuscipes | reverse complement strand
GTATTGACTTGATTTTTACTAATTACTCTTTTACGTACGCTGGTCACGTATTACACACACCGCGTGACCATGTTGGAATAAAATTAATTTATTATTGATATAAAAATGACTGTACTTTTATCGTTATTATAAGTCCGGTCAGTAGCTCAGAGGTAGAATGCTTGCGTTCGATGCCGAAAGCTCGGATTCGATCCCCACCACCAAGGGTGTCTAAATTATTTCTCTTTTCGGTGTGTATTGCAAACCCAACTACCATATAAAAAAACGGCAAGGTTTACTCAGCCTTTACAAGAAATGAGAACCTGCTCCCCTAGTAGGGAAATCCCCACTTCAACGAAGTGGTTGGTGTAAGGCCGGCTCTCTTACCTGTGAAAATACATAGGTTTTACCCACCACAAGCAACACCTTCGGGGAAAAAGCGGCAGGAAGTTGCACTATACGAACAGCTTAGTTGTACAAGCTAGTCCATGGTTCTAGTTTTACACACATTTTGAGACTTCATTGAAGAAAGAAAGTCGAGAAAGAAATATTTTCAATACAAGAATAAAATGTAGTTATCAATTTTTAAGGCTTATGAAATTTTCTACAATTTGTCTACCGATTTGTCTTTGGCCGAAATGTCGTTGGCCGAAAAGTCGAGTGGACGAAGTGTCGTGTGACCGATTTGTCTATGACCGAGTTGTCTTTGAACGGGTTGTCGTTGACCGAAATGTCGTTGGCCAAAAAGTCGTGTGGACGAAGAGTGAAATTTTTATATATTTTGTTATAATTAAAAAATAGATTTGTGAAGAGGAATGCAATTCACCAACCTATTCTATCTGGCCAGAAACAGGTATTAATATCATCAATTAATAATTCATTATTGCTTATATTAATGAATTATTAATTAAAAATTACCCAATACCATCTGTTGAACCAGGGTCAAAGTCTAGTGACCCAAGCGGGGATCGAACCAACGACGTTATTCTATTCCAAATACCGAAATACGCTAGAAAGATCAGCCTCTTGGCCCACTCGGCCATAACACCGACTAAATGAAATGAAAGTATTTTTAATCGTTTGGACTAACTTTAATAGTTTTGCTTTCAAATAATATGTTGTATTTTAATAAAAAAAAGTCTATGTAAAAAAAGAAAACAATCAATGTAAAAAATTAAAAACATACATTGTCAAAAGGATTCGAACATCTCACCCTTGCGTGGCAGTCCGCTACGCAAGCTGTTACGCCAAAGCCTTCACGGCCAGGTGGGAGAAAATAAAGATACATAAAGTGTTATGCATGAATGAATTAAATATGAATCCTAAATGTTATATATCTTTGCAACTTAGATTACATTAGGTAATCAAAGGGAATGATAAATTACACGTTTCGACAAAGGTAAGGTTTGTATTACTTCAAATGAATGAGCCATCGATCTAAATAAAATATATATATCGATGGAATGAGCACATTGTGGAAACATCGGTTTATTGGAAGAAATATTTACAGAGAAAAAACACTGCAGCATCATAATGCTTCGAATTCGTTCGGATAAAGTCGTGCCACCTCGTTTATGCAAATTAGGCTTACGCGTCAACCCATGGTGGCAGACAGAGTGAATGAATCATAATATAAAATTATAATATTGGGATGATTTCTTCGGTACATATTATATACGTATGTGACTGAAATGTTGACCGACTTGTCGTGTGGACGAAGTGTGAAATGAAAGTGAAATGAAAGTATTGTTAATCGTTTGGACTAACTTTAATACTTTTGTTTTCAAATATGTTGTATTTTAATAAAAAAAAGTATATGTAAAAAAAGAAAACACAATGTAACAAATTAAAAATATACATTGTCAAACGGATTCGAACCTCTCACCCTTGCGTGGCAGTCCGTTACGCAAGCTGTTCGGCCAGAGCTACCACAGCCAAATTGAAGAAAATATAGGTTCATAAAGCGTAACAAATAATAAAAAAGGTTTGTTTCCAAGATAAGTACTCGTAGCTCATCGCATCGGTCGCGTTGGCGCAAACAATGGCGAAAAAAATTAAATTTACGCATAATTTAATGACCGAAATGAATACCTTAGCGATTTCAGATTGATTTCATATTAGAATAGCGCAATCAACATATTATTTTCAATGCATTAAAAGTTTCAAAGGAAGTAAAACTACAGTAGTTTTTCATATTTGCCCGACGGAGTGCCCCATACATTTTTGATGCGTACCATCTATGAATATTTTTTGTTACCATCGATGTGTCGTACCACCTTAAGTCACAGAAATGTTTATTTCTTTATGCAAATTAATATTAATTAATTTTTGCATGCGTTTGCCTTTACGCATGCCTGAATAGACACGCAACAATGACACGCTTAAATAACCATGCAAGCAGTATTAAAACGGTGTAAAGCAAAACGCAAAACACTGTAAATTTATTGTACGGGTAAAAATGTTAAGAAAGACTTGTTTATTTAAAAAAATATTCCTTACTGCCTACGGGCGAAAAAAAGTTCCCGTGTAAGCAAGCAACTTCGTATATTTCGCCAGGACAAGTTTATGGTTCAGCCATTCTTCAAGGTGGCTTTCTGGAGCGTGAGGCTGCTCACCTCGCATAATAAGTAATCAAAAGTATGAATGGTGGATTTCAATAAAGCACTAAGTACCAGAATATTAATTTTGAAACGAATTTTGCCGTTTGTTTTTTGCAGTTTTGGTTATATGCAAGGCGAATAACTTCAATACTTTAATCTCTATAATATAATCTAAGTTGCAAAGATATATTCACATTTAAAAATTCATATTAAATGAAAATGAAGCATTTGAGAAGTATGACAGGAAAAACTTTGAGGGATAGAGTTAGGAATGAATGGGTAAAAAAAGAATGTAATTTGAAAGAGGATGTGAAAGTTAAAGTACAAAAGAATGTGATGAGATGGTTTGGGCATGTGGAAAGAATGAAAGATGATAGACTGACAATGTTTGTATACAAAGAAAGTGTGAAAAGAAAAAGAGGGAAGGGACGACCGAGAAAAGTATGGAGTGATCAGATTGAGGAGATTGTGAAAGAATGGGATATACAAAGTGAGCGTAAAAGAAGAAAATGCATGAAAAAGGTGATGGATATGAAGGAATTGAAAGAGGTATGTCAGGATAGGAAAAAATGGAGGCAACTCTGCAGAGGCCCTGGCCACCCCTAGCGGAATGGCGACAGAGTTACAGTTACAGTATATTAAATGCATGCCCAAAAACAGACACGTGTAATTTCGCGTTTACAAATGCTGCATGTGTACTAACTATTCAAAAACCAAACCTCAAATGAACGTAAGCCCTGCAAATTTTTCTGACATTCCCTGAAGTAGCGGTAGCATTGATAAAGTGCACATATGTTAAGCCAAGAACTTCAATACAGCCTTAAAAAAAATGGCGGTTGATCTGTCATGCTGGATGCTAAGGATAAGGTTTCGTATTTTTCAGTAGTAGATTTTCGGTTCGGTTATTGTCTGTAGTTTAATATACTTAGTTACGTAATTTATCATTTTATTTCCTTGAGTTGAAGTTGGTGTGAAGCTGGCTACCTCCATAATGTAACAAATGATCATATTACACCTGTTTCAGGAAAAGTTGGAAAAGTTTTCAGTACATATGTTCTTGTGAGACTTGCTTTATATTTTATTGGCACACATACAGAATGTGTCCCTAAGCGCAAACTTACTTATGTTTATATATGCTTGCAACTTAAAATGTACATGACTATCAAATCGATTGAAATTTGAACTGAACTAGATACTACAGTAGAAAAATAACTGCTCTGTTAATTTAGAATCCATTTATTAGAATATCAATAAGTTTGTTTGTTGTTGGTTCACTTTGCCAATGTCACCCCTGTTTCAGGGAAGGACGGCACGAGTGCAGGGTGTATGTCCATCTGAGATTCGGGTTTTATATTGTAGGTTCACATGCGGCATGTGCAAGTGCGAACTTTTACGTGTCTAATCTAATCTAAGTTGCAAAATATAAGTAACATTAGAGATTCACATTATGTGCATTTTCACAAAACAGACATGTTTTAGTTCGCGCTTAAACATGCCGCATGTATGCCTACAATATAAAAACCCGAATCTCAAATGAATGCATCTCAAAATCTGCTTGT
This sequence comes from Agapetus fuscipes, assembly GCA_951799405.1. Lineage (NCBI taxonomy): Eukaryota > Metazoa > Arthropoda > Insecta > Trichoptera > Glossosomatidae > Agapetus > Agapetus fuscipes. The sequence continues at coordinate 16,706,787 of OX637351.1, read as the reverse complement.
GAGAATGCATATAATGCGAATCCCCCATGTAACATATCTTTGCAACTTAGATTTGATTGGATTAGATTTGATTTGGTAAATAAATCTAAAACTAAATATTTATTTTGTATATTAACAAAAAAATTACAAAACGATTACTTTAAAATTGATTGAAATTTGGATTGAACAACGTCTGTCGGGTCAGCTAGTTACAATACAAAAAGCAACTGCTGTATCAAGTCTGAATCCATTTATTAGAAGAGCGAGGGAGAAAATTAAAATCCCACTGCGCTATTAATAAAAGTCGACTGCGTATATATTTCACGCAGAGCAGTGGCGTAGCGCGGCCAGTCATAACAGCGCGCCTGGCTCCGTGTACGTGCCCTGACAAATGGCAGCGCCACAAAATGTGAAAGAAGGACAGTGCAGTGGTTGAGAATTGTATGTGCGGACGCGATTCTCAACGGCGCGGCGGTCATTTTGGATATTCAAAAAAAAAAATTGAGATTAAATTTTGTTACAAGGATCATTCTTTCATATTTATTCTCAAGTGTATTTGAAAGAAGAATAATGAAAGGCAGGTGTGTACTAGGTGCTACCGCTTGCATCGCCAGGAACCAGAATCTCTCAAAAAATGTTAGATCGGCGGTGTACGGTGGTATACTAGTGCCCACCTTGATGTATGGATGTGAAGCCTGGACTTTTAATAATTCTGCACATATTTTAGGCAACACTTAACCATTTCTCATTCACAAAAAAATTTGAAAAATTTCGGGCATAGGATAGTTCTGTGCCCTTAGTATACAATATTGCGTGACCTCACCTCGATCGCGTAAAACGAAAAAATGCATAAAAAAGAAAATCAATCTGTAGGAGTGCTGCTGTGCATTCCATACATTTTAAATTTACAGGTGAGATCAACGCAATGCTTATACTCTATATTAGATAAATACTATAAAACGGTACTGAACTCACTTGACGAAATAGACCAAAACCCTTAAATTCTTGCCGCCCTTCCCTGAAAAAGGGGCGACATTGGTAATGTGAACTAATTTTTTAGATGATTTTTTTACACGTTATTTCATCTACGCCGTAGAAGACAAGACTCTTGGAAGTTTCTCATTTATAAAACAAGCAGAAATGAGTTTTTCTATAGTTTTTACTTTCTTGCTATAGCTGACGGCTATAAAGAAAGTTTTGATTTGGTGTGAATTTTTTTTTTCGAGGTTTTCACGGAAATGAGTTGTCCTGGTGCAGGACATGCCAAAAAACACTATCTTTCAAAAACGTCCGTCTGTATGTGTGTGTGTGTGTGTGTGTGTGTGTGTGTGTGTATGTGTGTCACTTTCCAAAGTATAAGACCTAGAGATACCAAATTTTGGCTACATGAACTTTTTTGGACATGTATTAAGTATGAATAACATGACATTACACCAACTTGTAAATTCAAGATGGCTGCCATACAAAAAAAACATAAAATTGCACTTTTCTCAAAAACGGCTCCAAGAATTTTTCTTAAATTTTCAGAATTGCCATTAATTAGTTTTTAACTTAATAAATTAGTTATGACAATACTCTTAATAATCTGTGTCTATGGGCTGCCATATGAAAAAAAAAAACAATTGTGATTTTCTCGAAAGTTAAGGGGTGAACAAAAATATAATGTTCTCCAATATTATAGACAACATAAATTTCTACAAAATACAATTTAAAAAAAAAAAAAAAATATTAAGCACCGTTTACACGACCTCAAATTTTAAATCGAAAATATTACAAAAACCCATTAAAATTCAAGATATTTAAATTTGTTTTAGTTTTGATAGAAAAAATAGTTTATTACTTTAATTCGTAATACTTTTTTTTTACTTTTTTGAAAATTCAAGATGGCTTCCGAAGAGCTGAAAATTTTAAATGCGATTTTCTCAAAAACGGATCCATTGATTTTTCTCAAATTTTCTGTGAATCCGTTAATAAAATAGTGCTATCTAACGATTATAATCATTGCTTCATCATTATCTCGGTTTAGGGAGTTGCGATATAAAAGAAAAAAATAATGGAAAAATTCTCGGCAGTTAGAGGGTTAATAAAAAAATAATGCAGTACAAATGTAAAATAATAATAATAACCTATATGTTGCCATCATTATTTTTTCCAAAAAGTGAATTTGAAGTATAGCCGCCATACAAAGTGAAAATTTTCCATACAAAATGTATTAGCAATTTTTTTGGTAGTCAAAGAGTTAAAATTAGATAAAAGGTTGCGATTCTTAAAAATTTATAAACACCAATAATAATCAGTCGTTACTTTTTCAAAATATAACTAAAAAGTTTACCCACCATACAAAGTCCTAGTTTGCAAACAAAAGGGTTCAATGACCATCTATAATAATCTATATTCTAGATTCTAAAATCTAAGTTGCAAAGATAATATTAAAATTATAAACTCATATCAAATGCATGCCCACAAACAGACACGTGTAAACTCGCGCTTAAAAACGCTTAATGTGTACTTACAAATTAAAACCAAATCTCAAATGAACATAAAACCTGCAACTCTTGCCGACCTTCCTTGAAACAGGGGTGACATTGACAAAGTGAATTATTTTTTACATTATGGGTGGTCAGCTTTATACCAACCTGTAAGTTAAGGATCTTTCTTGTGTGATTGGCGCTTTTTCCAGAGAAGACTAACCTCGCAGAGGGCTCTTGAGGTGTGATTCACACAAAACGGCGCTCAACAATAAATCAACCAAATATTTATATTCATTTAAGTATTTATATGGCTATAGGTATCCATATTGTACGAGTATGCAGGTACACACCGCGGTGGAATAAAATTGATTTATTATTGATATATTATATTTTTTATTGAAACGGCATAAGCTGGTAGATGATTCTAGCTTTACATACGTCATACAGTGGGTTAATTTTTGCAAGAAAGTCGAGTACAGATTCTGTGCAATTTATTTTCGTTCTGTACCACTGTAGGGTTGGAATGTTAGGGGACGAATATGAGACCAACCTACATACACGTCCAACGTTGCATATACGCCGCACATGAGCGCCATTACCATATGATAATTAATATATGTGCCACGAGTGCAGACAACGTCACTCAAATGTTGGACGAAATTAGATTTCAAGCTTGCATTTACAAAAACTATACTTGTTTAAAAATTGTAAATAGAGAAGGATTGAGAAACGAAAGGTTTTTAGGTCGAAGGTTTGAAGATTTCGGTTGAAGAACATTATTTCTTTGGCGTTGCCACAAAAAAGCCGCGAAGAATTGTGACGTCACTTCATCATATATCTTATGAACTAAGATAATAAATTATACATAAAGTAAATAATTGTAAAAAACCTACTGATGATTTGAAAGATAGCTTTTAAAGCCGAAAAAGCAAAGCGATGGCATCTGAAAGATAGAAGAATAAAGCTTTTATTGATTCAGGTCCAGCGATTTCTCGACTGTTGGATTGGTCGGCTCGTTTTGTTAGCAGGTGTCGTCCTCCTGGGATTTCACTAGTCTGATCAGCTCAAGAGATTGATGATCTTTCCTTACGAGGGTTGGTTCTACCTCTCTTTCCGCTCGCGCTGGAGTGACCCTAGCAATAGTTGCCTTGGGAGGCTAGAGAGATATAAAAAAGGTTGCAGATTCGATAAATTCAAGGTTTCTTGTTTAAAATATCCCTCGGATAAATGATGTCACGCAAAAAAAAATGGATTCACATTCATTTTTTCTAGTTCACAACACTGTCAGCCCGTACACTTGGCGGAAATGCTAAATGCAGTACGGTGCACTTTAGTGTCTCTTCAAGCTAACTATATAATATCGTATTGAAATTATGAAACTCTGTACTGTCTTTAGCCCGACCAGATGACATCAAAAATATTCCCCAAATTCAAATATTCTGATTATTGCTTTGAATAAGGCACTAAGTAGCTACTAAAATATTTAATTTACACGAAACCTACAGCTTGGTTCAATGTGAAGAGTCACATATTTTTAACATAGTTTTTAAGTTAAAACTAGATAATAACACTTAAGATTAATTTTAAATGTATGCTCGTGAGTAGAAAAGTGAAAGTTTGCGGTAACGCATGCTGCATGTGTATGAAAATAAATAAAAACCCAAATTTAGAATGAACGTATGCATTGCAAATCTTCCATGACAAAAGGGTTATATTGGCAAAGTGAACCAAGTTTTATAGTAGCTACGCGCGGTCAGCTTTATACCAACCTACATGTTAACAAAGGAACAAAAATGATAAAATACATTATATTAACGTGATATTAACTGTATAAAAAGTACAAAATAACAATGTAAATAAAGTTTAAAAATTAAAAAGCCTTTGCCGCCATCATTGTCAGAAAACAGAAAACAAACCAAAATCTTTCACAAAACTTTAACAGCACTAAAGGTATTCAAAATTATGGTTGAACTTACAAAAAGTAAAATCGAATAATAGTATAACAACCTCAAATATGAACAACAAAAATGGTAATTCTCCTGATGTATTTTGCATATCATTTACAAGTCGACGCGCCATTTATCTTAATTCAAAAACCTTTTAAAATTTGCATACAGAAAGATTTAGTTTCCATCCTATGCAAGTCCACCATTTGTATTTCAACATCCCAAGTTAAGTTTCAACTCAACCATACCGTTTATCAAAATATGTCTCCAAACTAAAACACTCAGTAGAGACGCTGTTTATGTTTCTGTATATGTTTTAAGAAAATCTATGTGTGAGTTTAAATGTGAAGTTATATACTTGGCAAACAGTTGTGACAGGTTGGAACTAGAGTTTTCACAACATAACTTACTTCATTTGTCTTCAGCGCTGCATTTTGTTTTCCAGCTTTTTCCTTTACAAATGTAGTGTGCATTTGTGTCACGACAAATCAGTCAAAGGTAACTCTTCCATAGGCAGCTTGTTTATGAACAAATCGGTCACACGCAAGTTCATCCAAACGAATTTTCGACCAATGACATTTCGGTCACAGACACACATCGGTCACGGACAATTTGGTCATTCGCAAGTTCATCCAAACGAATTTTTGGCCAATGACATTTCGGTCACAGACACACATCGGTCACGGATAATTTGGTCATACGACAGTTCATCCACACGACTTTTTGGTCATATACAATATATCGCTGCCCTAGTTCAATACTCAGACATCTTACACAAAGCTAGTTTCGAGAAAATCGAAAAAGAAGGTTTGTAATCGCTATGATAATTACAGTTAACTTTGTTTTAAAGTCACTTAATGCAACTAAGCTACACATTGTTGCGTTAAGTGACTTTAAAACAAAGTTAACTGTAATTATCATAGCGATTACAAACCTTCTTTTTCGATTTTCTCGAAACTAGCTTTGTGTAAGATGTCTGAGTATTGAACTAGGGCAGCGATATGTTAATAGACAGCTCAACCACAGAAAACTTGCTCTCCAAAAAACCTTTACATTACTGTAGTTATAAATTATTTTAGTTTTCTGTGATGTAGCTGTCTATGGACCATGTATAATGTGTGTGACCAAAATATCATTAATCGAAAAATTGCGTACTGCACCAAAGGTCCATCCAGCCTTACAGCAACTGGGTCTTGCTTGAGAATTGGCGCTTTGTAGCGACGACGATTAAGTTCGTAAAAAGGTCGATTTTCAATTGGTAGAATGCTTGCATTACATGCCGAGAGCAAGGGTTCGATCTCAAAGGTTTACTCAGCCTTCACAAGAAATGAGAACCAGCCCTCTCGGGAGCTGGGAGACCCCCACTTCAACTGAAAGTGGTTGGTGTGAGGCCGGCCCCCTTACCTGTAAAAATAAATAGGTCCCGAAGCGCCACATGCGACCCCTTCGGGGATAACGCAGGCAAGAAGTTACACTATATGTGTAGCTTAGTTGCGTAGTTGCGCGTAGATTATCTGTCGTGTGATCGAATTTTTCGTAAAAGATGTATCTGTGGCTGAGTTGACTGTGACCGGAATGTCGTGGACTGAAAAGACGTGTGGACAAACTGACGCGTGGAAAAACTGTCGTGTGGACAATTTCCTGTCTGTGGACGGGTTGTCTGTGACCGATTTGCCGTGGAACCGTGTGCATTTCATAAGTAGGTTAAGTCTATGAAAGTGTCATGGCAAGTAAAATGAAACGACGTACGTTTTCATTAAAATAAGTTGATATCTTGCTGTGTTGGGCGGAGACAGTCGTGGAATACATTAAAGTGAGCTCATGAGGGATAAACTTTATTTCATAAGGATTTCTTCTTCTCCCTCTTGCTTTACATCTAGGATTCAGGATCTGTTGACGTTAACTACTCGTGTGATGCAGAAGAGCAGCTGTTCTTATCATTTGGGTGGTCGGTTTTGTAGACGGTAAAAAAGGATTTCTCCTGAAAAACGTTGGCTACGTTGCCAATTAAACGCCGAAAATAAAGTAAGTTCTCTCATAATGATTTGTTTTCTTGTGTAATTAATCTAAGTTGATAATAATTTGTCAAAAAATGAGTTTTTTCTGATTTTCTTACTTATTATTTACAGAACGTAGTATCAGTAATTCAGAGTTGTATTTTCTTCACCATATGTTTCCCTTCTTTTTATGACCGTAAATACGGCGCAGAAATTCCGATTCCAAGATTTTGAGAGATTATTTTGGCAGTATTAGTTCGGTAATTAGTCAGGTTTATGGCCGGGGCTATTCTTAGACATTTTAGTCGTCGGTTGAGCCCACGCTTTGACAAACTAATGGTGCCTGCGCTGGAAGTTTCATCAGCAGAGTCATTCTTACCTACCGAATTTTGTAATATTTGTATGAAAACAAATCAGCTGTTCACTTGCGGCCATCTTGGATTGACACGTTTTCATACAAATGCATCATTAGTTTGTCAAAGCGTGGGCTTAACGGCCGACTAAAATGTCTAAGAATAGCCGCGTTAGTAATTAGTAGATAAAATGCTTGCATGACATGCCAAAAATAAGGGTTCGAAAATCTCTGAGTGTGCGCCGTTTTGGTGTATATTTCAATTACAAAAAATTAGAACCAGCTCCCTCAGAAGCTGAGAAACCTGCACTTAAAGTGAAGGGGCTAGTGTAAAATTTGCCTGCTTTCTTGCAAACATCCGGAGTGAAGAACTCCAAATCTGTGGGTGTATTTCGAGGAGCACTCAAGGCACACTTGTTTAGAAAGTCTTATCCATGATCGGAGAGGGCCCTTGAGGTGTGACACACACAAAAACGGCGCTCTCTTATCATGTGTAATTTAAAATAAATCAGCCTGTTATTATTATTATTATTATCAATAGGTTTCACACGTCACTCACAAAAGAAAACATGCATTAGAAATGAAAATATTATCTCTGACTCTTGCTGATTTTTCCTGAAATATTTTTTTACACACGCTGTTAATTTAAGTAAGGTTAGGTATTTAAGTGTGTTCGGTTAAGTATTAAGCTGTGTAGTTATTATGATTGTAAATACATAAGTACATTCTGTTACAAAAATGACTTCAAGAAGAACATTTTAATTCCATAACTAAGCTGTAAAGGTGTGATGCCTAAATTGAAAAGCACGCATAGGCTGTAAAATTTCAAAATCTGAGCTTTTCGGAGCTCAACAATGGTGAAATGTTTTTGATATAGTTCTGGTCCTATCGCGGAAGCTTCTTAGGCACACAGGCGTTGTCAGGTTGGGAGGAAGAGTGAGCTTTTGTGCGCGGAGAACAATCGGCCGGAAAGACAAAAGCTGTAAGCTCCACGGGCCTGCGACAACACACAGAGCTTTCCATATAATTAAGTTAAGTTAGCAGGAAGATCTAAACGCAAAGGTAGATGTGAGCTTTCGCGGGAGCCAAAAGCTAAGCTTGATTGTCAAAAGCTAAGGTGAAACCTTAATACAGGCAAAGAATATTTTTAATTTTTTTATTTTATTTAAATCAATTAACGGCTTGGCCTTTTACAATTACAAAAAAATACATTTAAAAAATCATTGCATATATACCTAAAGATAGAACAATCTTGAAACTTAAAGTAAAAGTAAAAACTCTATATAATCTTAAAATTGGAGAAAACTATAAAAACTACTAAAAAAAAAACCATAAGAAAGCTAAAATGTAATCCTTGCATATACTCGTAAAATAAAATAAAATAAAAATAAAAACATATTAAACATAGACATAAAATAAAAAACTATAACATAACATAAACAAAATGAAATATATCTTTTACAAGCAAGAGAACAGTAATTTAATCAACAAGTACAAAGTAAGACCTGGCAGCTGGATGAAATACTTTTTTTATCAAAGTCCTAAATGAAGAGAGATCCAAATCAAATATGTCAATATCCGACAAATATTCATTGCCCAGTCGATGTAAGCGGGGAATTATTGTCGATCTTATATAATTTGTTTTATGGTTGTCTATATAGAACAACTCGCGATTTCTAGTACATCGTGTAGGTATATGAAATTTTATGAGCTGCAACAAATCAGGGTTGTCAAAACAATTATTTATAATTTTAAACAAAAAAGTTAAATCCCCAATAATTCTTCTGTCCTCAAGAGATTCAATGTGATATCTTATTTTCAAATTTTTAGTAATCTAAATCATGTCGAGGTATACCCAATTTGTAATTTATGAACCTTAAAAATTTATGTTGAATCCGCTCCATATTGTTGATATGGACATTGTAACTGGGAGACCATATTTGGGAATTGAACTCCAGCTGACTACGGACTAATGACTTATAAAGTATTGCAATTGCGTTTACATTTGTCCAATGTTTGCAATGCTTTTCCGGTCATTTTTGTTATGTGGCTCACAAAAGATAATTTCTCATCAAAGATAATCCCAAGATCTCTTATTTCCGTTACCCTGTCCAGTTTGTCATTTTCGATACAGTAGTTGAAGTGCATGGGATTTTGGTTTCGAGAAAAAGATTGACATTGACATTTTTCAACATTTAAGAATAATTTATTTCTGTGACACCACCTGCCCAGTTCATTTAAATTGTTCTGAAGTATATAGCAGTCACCTATATGTTCTATTCTTTTGAATATTTTGAGATCATCAGCAAAAAACAAACATTCTACATCCAAACAAACTTCCTCATCTCGCCAGCCAGATCATTAATATAAATGAGAAAAAGTATTGGTGCAAAATGGCTCCCTTGCGGCAAGCCGCTTGTTGCCTCAAAACTATTTGAAATGGTATCCTTTATCTTAACTCGCAACAATCGCCCCGATAAGTAGCTTCTAAACCATTCTAGCAGAGCACCCGTCAATCCTAAAACGGATAGCTTATTAAGAAGGATGCTATGAGGCACCTTGTCGAATGCCTTGCTGAAGTCCGTATATATGCTGTCCATTTGACATCCATGTGCAAGACTTTCGGCTATAGCATTTTCATAAATAGCTAGATTTGACAGAGTTGACCTGCCCGAAATAAATCCATGTTGTTGAGGCTCAATGATACGAGATATAGAAGGCATAATTTGTTCCAGCACAAGAGACTCAAATAGTTTCGCCATGGAGGATTGAAGGCATATTGGTCTGTAGTTTGAGATATCCGTTTTGTCACCTTTCTTGAAAACTGGTGTGATATTGCCAATCTTCCACACAGATGGAAAAACTGCGTTTTGTAAGGATTTGTTAAAAATTATCAGAAGAGGGATAATTAGAGCATCGGCACATCTTCTCAAAAAAATTGGTGGTACATTATCGGGGCCGCATGATTTCTTTACATCAAGTTGGAATAATTTAATTTCTAATTTTGTTATTGGAATATGACATTGAGACAGGTCGATCATTTTATTACCAACACGACAGGGATCAGTCACATTAGGCAAATTGTCTACATAAACATTACTAAAGTAATCAGCAAATTTGTTAACAATGTTGTTCACGTCACTTACACGTTCATGATCTAGAAACATCTGTACTGGGTAATCATTATCACTATTGGACAATGACTTTTTAAATTTCCATAAACTTGTAGCGTCGGTCGTTGTATTTTCTGCTATTTTTATATAATTGGTATAACATACCACCTTTAATGTATTGCACTTGGTTCTTAGGTTTCTAAACGCATTGTAATGCTTAATATTAGATGATTTTTTGTAAGTTCTGTGTGCCGCCTTCTTCTCCTGGATCATCTCAATGAGTTTACGTGAGAACCATATAGGATATGTGCTAGCTCTGTATTTCTCATGTGGTATAAATTTATTTATAGTATCGTATAGAATGCCATAAAACACAACGATCACATATTCAATGTCCTCATTTTGTAGAAATGACCAGTACATTTACAAAAGAAAAACATTTTTTTCTTTATTCTTAACACTCTTTATCTTCACGATTTTCCAATACTATTAACGTTAGAAAATTCTAACGTTTTCAACCCTGGGACGATCATCTCTTTGAAATTATGATATTTTTATAGTGTTATTCCTTGACTTATAGGTTGGTATGAGGCTGACCAACAATACTGTAAAAAATGGTTCACTTTGCCAATGTCACCCCTGTTCCAGGGAAGGTCGGCAAAAGTTGCAGGATTTCTGTTTGGATTTTAATTCGTAAGTACACATTCAGTATTTGTAAGCGCAAACTTACACGTGCTTGTTTGTGGGCATGCATTTGTCATGAGCTTTGAATGTTAATATATCCTTGCAACTTAGATTATAGATAGATTAACACATTAATTATTAAAAAATGTAATTATAATATGATTTATTTGTTATGCGATTGAGTCACACTTAAAAGCCATTTGTGATCGTAGCTGTAGAAAGCGCTAGTTACACAAACAAGACCCAGTTGTTGTAAGACTAAATAAACCTATATGGCCGATTGAATGGTTAAGTTCGATAAAGTTTTCATCCAGAGAAGAGCAATACCTACATTTTTTTTAAACTCAGTTGGATATCGAACGCACAACCTTCTGTTTATGAACTGAGGCATTAACCACTAGAGTACGAACCGGATTTTGAGTGTACTTCTATATCATTTCAACCTATAAATTAAGGAATAAATATTAAAAAAAACAATAAAAAGTCTCACGTAAAAAAAACGTAGTTTATAATCCTGGCTTTTGCACATCTGTTCCAATTCTGAAACTTTGTTCTTTTCGTTGCAGCATTAAGCCGGTATCCCTAGTCTACAAAAAACCATAATACTCAACGATCGCGTTAAAAGGAAAAAAGTATCTAACCTGAATAAAACACCAGAGGCGCTGTTGTATCTTCCACACATAATTGTGTTAAGTGTTTATGCGCAATGCTTTATACTCAAAACGGTAGTGTATAGTCTCAATCGAACAGCAACCACTAGAGCTGCCTCTGTAGAGTACACATCCCTGCATAGTATGTTCGCTCGCTGACGATTAAGCGTTGTCGGCGGTTGCATGACCGCCGTTTCGTAAAGGTTCCCATTCCGTCAACTCCAGAGACCAAGCGTTCCTAAACATTTTTGCTTTAAAGAAATGAATCAATTAAATGAAATTGAATGACGTGATTGATGGTTTTACATTGTGATGCATCTGCAAAGGAACGGAATAGGTAAACAATGAAAAAAAGAGAAATAGTTTGTGATGCTTGATTTCGTGTTTCATATATGGACCGAGACCCATATATGAACGAAATCAAGCATCTGAATCCAGCCGTGAAAGCCTTTTTGAATGTTTTGAAAATTTGTTATCTTTATTATATATTTTGCAACATAAATTTTAAAGATATTTTATACGTACATATACTAGATACCTCTCTCCCGTAAGTGATCTAACTCAAAGTGTATCTCTAATAAACTTCTCTAAATTGGACAGATTTAAAATAAATTTAAAACTTTTAAAGATTGAATTGAAGAGTTCACCCCAGCTTGTTAATAACTGTGTAACTGTGCAATAATATCGAACAAGGGTATCCTGTTGTGCACAAAAAATAAGAAAACAAGCATATAAATGAGAAAATACATTTTTTTTTCAAAAAATAAAGAGTTTTATTTTCACAATCTCAGCATTTATTTCCCCTCGAGTACTTTTGCCTGGCGAACGTCAATTTCAAGAAGACACTGTTACGAAATTGACGAGACATACGAGTATAGTGCACTTGTATCAGTTTGAGAACGTCTGCTACCACACAGATGCATTTCCCCGAGTGCATATTTGCCTGCAGCACTCTGTGTGCATGTGCAGCTCGCCTCTAAACTCCGCGGAAAGGCTTCGCTTTTCACGATTTATCGTTTTCCATTCTGGTTTTATTTTAGTGCTGGTTTCGCTTTTTAGTCCGATTCGGAGATTTTTTAAATTTCGCAAAAAAGTACAAAAAAAAAAACAAAACATCAATGCCGCTTGGACTGGATTGTGGTTTAAAAATTTAATGAACACTCCGTGCACGTTGTAAAACTTTTTTGAAAGCTATGATCGTTTTTAAAATGTTTTTTTAAGAAATCCTGTGCGGGAGACTCCCTAGATTCTAGTGACTCTAGGGGTCTATGACACTTGTTGTAGTGCTGCAGAGGTGTATATAGAGGTGTGTATACCTTTGCAAATAAGAAATGCAATTGAATAACATACTGAATTGTGGCTAGAAACACGTTTTTATTTATATTATTATCAATTCCTTATTTATCAAGTTTCTTTCAATATAAAGATTTCTTCCTTGACTTATAGGTTGGATTCCTTGACGTATAAGTTGGTATGAAGCTGACCACCCATACTGAAAAAAACGGTTCGCTTTTTCAATGTCACCCCTATTTTAAGGAAGGTGGCCAAAGGTTTTATGTTCATTTAAGGTTTGTATTTTAATTTGTAAGTACACATTCAGCATTTGTAAGCGCGAACTACACTTGTTGGTTTGTGGGCATACATCTGAGAGCTTTAAATGAATATATCTTTGCAACTTAGATTATATTATATTATGATATTATATTATAACTATATAGTTTCGAACTGTCATGTTATTTTGATTATGTTGTTTCAATAAATAAATAAATAAATATGGGTTGGTATGAGGCTGACCACCCATACTGTAAAAAAAACGGTTCGTTTTGTCAGTGTCACCTCTGTTTTAGGGAAGGTGGCCAAAGGTTTAATGTTCATTTGAGGTTTGGATTTTAATTTGTAAGAACACATGCAGTATTTGTAAGAGCGAACTTAGACGTGTCTATTTGTGGGCATTTAATATGAATCTTAAATGTTAAATCTGAATCTTTGCAACTTAGATTATGGGTTATAGATCATCTGTCGATACTCGAGCCAACGTCACTTTTATTCAAACACGCTAATCAAAGTCAAAGTCTTGACAAATCACTATGATGATCGCCAACTTCAACGAAGAGGCACACAAAGAAGAAGAAGGAACAAAACAAAATCAATAACTCCATCTGTTATGTTAATCCACAAACACTAGTTTATCTGCAGCTTGTGAGGGTTTTTCCTCTGTCCTGCTGATTGAAACAATTAATAATGTAACAGCCACTTTAATATGTTTACTTTTATTCCTTTCACAATGTATACACAATAAACCACAGCAAAATAATATTAATTATTCTTAATTACACATGCTTGTGGCTCTCACGCCAGGCAAGCTTCTTCCCTCTTTTTGCATTCTTTTGTTTTCCTTAATTCCATTCAAATTTAAATACAATGTTCCATTCTACCAAACAAACAAACTCATCTCGTTACAATACACCTCCTTCCTCTCATAAAAAAAAAAACATTCCCAATTTTTTTTTTTTTCTTTTACAATGAGTAAATAATGTATCATAATGCTCAGCCGGCGCCACATATTTTGTTTTATTTTAAGGATAAATTTCAAAAATATGAAAATAAAAAAAAACCTGTTTCTGATACATTATTCAGTCATTAATACCTTTTTTAACAATACCAATTATTTTCATACTAAAATTAATATATTTTTTTTTTTAACACAAATTTCATATTCAATATTATAAACAAATATTTGTTTTTTTTTTTTTAAATACTTAATTCAACAATTCAAAATAATCAAATAACAATACATAATAAACATTCACCAGTTTATTAATCAATTCATTAAAATAACTTTTTTTTTTAAACATGTATCACATCTTTCCCAATATTTAAATTTATTTCTTGACTTATATTCCTTGACTTATAGGTTGGTATGAGGCTGACCCCCCATACTGTAAAAAATGGTTCACTTTGCCAATGTCACCCCTGTTTCAGGGAAGGTCGGCAAAAGTTGTGGGGCTTATGTTCATTTGAGGTTTGGATTTTATTTGTAAGTACACATTCAGCATTTGTAAGCGCGAACTACACTTGTTGGTTTGTGGGCATACATCTGAGAGCTTTAAATGAATATATCCTTGCAACTTAGATTATAGATTATAGATTTCAAATTTATTTTTCATAAATAAATTTATCAGTCCATCAATTTTTTTTTAAAAACTTTACCTTCATATGTAATACTTTGTTTAATTTATGTTTCATACCTTCATTCATGCAATGTTTCATAATTCATTCTTTCACTGATCACTTTTATATCAACTTTCACCGTATCATGCATCACCTCAAATTTTTCATACACATGAAAATATGTTTTTTTTTTTTTTTTTTTTAATCTAATTTGATTATGTCCTTGATGTGATATTTATTTATAACATTTGTGTCTTTATCTTTTAATACATAGACTATCTTGCTAACTTTCTTTTCTATTCTGGCTTTGACAAATTTTGGAGCCAACTTTGTACAGAAGTATTTCCCTGCATTTGATTGTATGAAATTTTTACGCCATACAATATCCCCTTGATCATAGACACGATTTGATCTACCTTTATTAAAATAATTTGCATTTTTATTATATGCATCCCATAAATTTTCTGTTACAATTTTGTATAATGTGTTTAATTCCTTCATTTTATCTTTATGCATATCTCTATATTTATCTAATTCTTCCTTTGATTCTATTTCATCATTTACTATTTCACCATGAATTTCACCATTTAGTACAATCTCCCTACCTCTTGCTAATACATTAGGTGTGTATCCTGTTGCTAAATTGACTGTATTATTTATTATGCTTTGTACTGAATCTAAAAAAGTATCCCATTTTCTTTGTTCATTTTCAACAAAAATAGCTAATGTGTATCCTATTGTTCTATTATATGTCTCTACATTATTGCACATGGGAGTATTTTATAAAGTTGTATAAAATATTTTCTGTACTCCATATGAGTACATAAAATCTTTAAATGCATTTGACTTTAAATTCTTTCCATTATCTGTTATTATCGTTTGCGGTACTCCTTCTGTTAAAAATATTTTATTTTCTATTAATTTTACTATTTCTTCTGTAGTAGCTCTTCTTAAAGGAAATAACCAACAATATTTGGTAAAAACATCTATTATTGATAATATATGTATATAGCCCGTACTTGATTTTGGTAATGGTCCTATCAAATCAATACTCAGCATTTTTAACGGTCTATCCACTCTTTTTCTATTTTCCATTTTTCCTGCTGGAGGTAAATTATTCGGCTTATACATTTTACATTTTTGACATTTATTTATAAAACTTTTTATATCTGCATACATATTTTTCCAATAGTAACATCTTGATATGTATTTATAAGTTTTAAAAATACCTACATGTCCATTATCATGATGATTCTTTATTATAGTTAATCTATTGTCTATAATAGGTATCTCTTTCCAATTATATTCCTCTGTGAAAGGATTATCATCATTTATTAGTTTAAATAATTTATTATCTACCATTTTGAATTTTTTGTATTTGTGTGGTGTTTTTGTACATCCTTCTGCGATATTATTATACCAAGGATCTGCAATATTTGAATTTATTACTTCCATTTCTTTAGTACCAGGAATCCTAGATAATACATCTGGCACTGTGTGTTCTTTCCCTTTTCTATGCTCAATCTCAAATTCATACTGTGAAAGTCTCATGGCCCATCTTGCTAATCTACCTGTTGGATTTGATATTCTATTCAAGAATTTTAATGCCATATGATCAGTTATTACCTTGAATTTCATCCCATCTAGATAAGATCGAAAATGTTCAATTGACTCTACAATGGCAAGAAGCTCACGTTCTGATGTCGAATAGTTTTGTTCTCTAACTGTCAAACTTCTTGAAAAATATGCTATTGGCTTTTCGGACCCATTGATATTTTGGTTTAATACTGAAGCTACTTGATTTTTACTGGCATCAGTGTGTAAAAAAAAATCTTTTGTGAAATCCGGACATATTAATACAGGGGCTGTGCTTAAGGCTAATTTTAAATTATTAAATGCATCCTCAGATTCTTTTGACCAATTAAAATTGTTCTGACCTTTTTTACCTCTCAATAATTTATTTAGTTTTTTAGACTTTTTAAAGTTTGTGTATTCACACAGTGAAAATTCATTTTTATAAATAATTATAAAAAATTATAAAAAACACAGAGTTTTATTTTCACAAATTGAGTTTTTATTTCCACCTCAAGTACTTTCGACTTATTCACGTCATTATCAATACCAATTATTTTCATACTACAATTAATATATTTTTTTTTTTAACACAAATTTCATATTCAATATTATATTATACGAGTATCCTCTTGATAATGACGTGAATAAGTCGAAAGTACTTGAGGTGGAAATAAAAACTCAATTTGTGAAAATAAAACTCTGTGTTTTTTATAATTTTTTATAATTTATTTAGTGGATATGATATCTCACTGCAGTTTCGTATAACTTTTCTATAAAATCCTACCAAACCTAAAAACATTCGTAGTTGTTTTACATTTTTCGGTGAAGGATATTCCTCTATAATCTTGACTTTATTTGAATCTGGCCTTAATCCATTTTCATCAATAATGTATCCCAAATATTTTAAACTATCTTTGCAAAATTCACATTTTGAAAATTTTACCGTTAACCCTGCTTCTTGTAATATATTTTTAACTTGTTTTAATAAATTTAAATGTGAATTGAAATCTTCGTTAATAATAATTAAGTCATCGATATAACAAAATATGTTAGTATCAAATTTAGGTCCAAATAATTTGTCTAATAAACGCTGTGTTTCAGAACTTGAATTTTTTAAACCGAACGGCATTTTTGTGAATTGAAACAACCCTCTATTTGGTACGACGAAGGCAGTTTTTTCTTTGGACGATTCTTCTAGTGGAATTTGCCAAAACGCCTTGCTTAAATCTATTGAAGAGATATATTTGGCATTTCGTAAATTTGCTAAAACTTGATTTAAATTTGGAATGGGATAGTTATCTCGTTTTGTTACTTCATTGAGTCTTCTAGAGTCCAAACAAAATCTAGGCGTTCCATCCTTTTTAATTACAATCACAACAGGACTGGACCACGAAGATTTGGATTGTTCAACTATACCTTCTTTTAACATTTTATCTAACTCTGTGTTAACCTGTCTCTGTCTTGCTGGACTGAGTGGATAATACTTTTGTTTTATTGGAGGACCTTCTGTCTGAATTCTGTGTTCAATGAGGTTTGTGCATCCTAAGCCTATTTTTTCATAAGAGATGTCCTTGAAATCATTTTCTATTGTTTTTAATTGCTGTAATTGGTTATCTGTTAATTTAGTTCTATTTGTAATTTTACCTAATTCACTAATATTTTTGCTATTTGAATATGTAATTTTACTTATTAAACTCGGTTCTAATTCAAATTTTATCCAAAAATCTATTCCAAAAATTAAGTCTTGTTGTAAACCTTGTAAAACATAAAAATCTACATGTTTTATTTGATTGTCACATTTTACCTCTAAATTTATTTTACCAAGTATTTTTATATTTTTACCATTTGCTAACGAGATACTTTCATGGGTTTTTATAATTTTGTAATTTCTTTGTAAAAAATAATCAAATGTTTTTTCATTGATTGCAGAAATAGATGCACCTGAATCTAGTAAACCTGTAAAATTTTTGTTCTCAATATTTACTGTTAAAAATGGTCTTTTATCAAATTTTTTAGCAAAAATGAGTGGTGCAATTTGATAATTTTTATTAAAAATTTGAATGAAATTAAGCCAGCTCTTCATTTCTGATTTTTGTGTTTGTACTGAAGGCCGACTATCTACAAGTTTTTTGAATTACTATTGTATGTCGTATTTGTTCTGTTTTGTATATTTATATTTCTGTTCATTTTTGTTTTGTCTGTATAATCACTTTTTTTATTTTTAACAAAACAATCTTTTTGTACATGTCCTGTACGCTTACATGAGTAACAGATTACTGTGTGTTTTTTAAAATTTCCATTTTTTATAAAACAATTTCTTTCCACATGTCCTCTTTTATTACAAAAGTGGCATACTATATTATTTGTGAAACTTCTACATTTATTCTGTATGTAATCGAATTTTCTATTTTTAGTCCAACAATCTATTTCATCATGTCCTAATTTATTACAAAAATTGCATTTTTGCATTACATTTTTCTCTTCTGTGTCATTCATTACATTTAAATTTTTACATTCATTAAATTTGAAAAATGATTCAAACTTGCTACATATTGTAGATAATTCCTCTGTATTTTTAATTTCAGATGTTGTCAGTAAAGTTGCATATTTTTCTGACAATCCATGAATTATTATGTCCATAAGTTCTTTATCATGCATTCTTTTATTTAATAAATTATTTTTTGATTTTACCTTTAAAATATAAACAGATGCATTATCATGACCTTGTACCATATTTAAAATTTCTAACTTAAGATTCCTTTGAAAGTCATATTTTTCAAATTGTTGTAAGAATTTGGTTTTAAAAATTTTCCAATCAAATTCACAGTTAATTGCTCTGTACCAAGTTAACGGAAAATCTGTTAAAAATATAGGCATACACTCTACCAAATAATCTAATTTTAATTTGTAGACTTTGGCTAATTCTTCTAACCTTATTATAAATTCATTTGGTTCACTTTCACCATTAAAAGATATTTTTAATTTGAGAGGATCAAAATTTATGGACTCCATTGTGTTACTTTCTAAATCCTTTTTATTATTTATTTTTTTAGATTTCGTCATTTGCTGTATATTTTCAATTTATGCAATTAAAAAAAATCATTTCATTGAAAAAAAATTTTCATACAAATTTTAATTTGTATGAAAAATTTTTTTGAAACACCATCTTATAACATCCATTTATAACACCATCTATATATATTTATCTAAACTGATTTGAAACAAACTGGTTCATGTCCAATCTTTTTTCTTCTGGGACGTTCGATTTTTAAATCTTCATTTCTTCTGAACGTAGTGTAGGTAATTTGAATTCTCTCACCTTCAATATTTTCAAAACCGCCTTTGAAATCTTGCAATTTCTTGTTATAAATTGTATAAGTTGAGTTTTTTAAAACATTTTAAACGTGTTGATGCTTTCACAACCATAAATCTGTCCAATTTTAATTATTTCATATATTGTATTGTTTTCAATGTCATTTGTTGAAATCGACTGTCATTTGTTTTTGTTTGTGAAAAATTTTCTTCATAGGAATTTCATTTACAGATTTTTTCTTTTACGTTGGGCGCCAAAATGTGAGGGTTTTTCCTCTGTCCTGCTGATTGACACAATTAATAATGTAACAGCCACTTTAATATGTTTACTTTTATTCCTTTCACAATGTATACACAATAAACCACAGCACAATAATATTAATTATTCTTAATTACACATGCTTGTGGCTCTCACGCCAGGCAAGCTTCTTCCCTCTTTTTGCATTCTTTTGTTTTCCTTAATTCCATTCAAATTTAAATACAATGTTCCATTCTACCAAACAAACAAACTCATCTCGTTACAAGCTCAAAGCCTGAAAATGATGCAATATGCAGTAAGCCACATTCGCCTTGGCTTGTAGTTCCACAAAGTCGTTGGTAAGCATTGAATGCGTTCTGAAGTTGCCGTATTATAAGTAACGAGTTAAAGTTTTCTCTTGACTACATCGATATCGGCTGCATCTTAATTCCTTAAACAAACTCAGATACAATCTCCCAAATATCGTATCAAGTATAAAGTTAATACAATGTTCAAAACCAAACCAAAGCATTATAAGTACTACAATATAAGAAAAGAAAGCGCTTACTATTTGACTAGTCCTATTTTCTATAATCCAAGTTGTAAAGCTATATTGACATTTTAGGCTCATTTTTAATGCATGCCCACAAGCAGGCACATACTGTATGTGTACATACAAAATAAACTTGTTGTGCAACTCATAGGAGAGGCATAGAGAAACAAGTTTTTATAGCATGGGAGAGTCAGCCTCATACCGATCCTTAAGTCAAAGAACGTAATTCGTTTAAATTAAATGTTTTGGAATGAATGCCGTATTAAAAGCAACCATTTACATATATAGTTAAGGGGAAATCGCCATATATTATGAAAATGACAACACAAACAAATACATAACACACTTTCCAAACAAACAATCGGGTTATTTTAATACACTGGGGGATTAATATTATTTATTTAACAAAAGTGTGTCTTTGCCTTCCGCCGTTCCCAAACTCTCCCCCAAAACAAGGGGAGAAGGGAGGAGTTTTGCTGGTTCAGAATGTGCCGTACCTATACGACAAAACGGTTCCACGACAGATCAGCCACAAACAACTCGTCCACAGACAACTCAGTCACATCCATGGACATATATCAGTCACAAGGCAGTCCGTCCACACGAATTTTTGGTCACAGACAACTTGGCCACAGATTTCTCGTTTACAGACACATCGGTTATGCACAATTTGGTCACACGAAAGTTCATTCATACGACTTTTTGGTCAACAAGAATGTATGGCTCATAGACAGTTCCAAAAAAACATCATTTAAATAAAACTACAGTTAAAACAATTTGTTTTTGGAGAGTAAGTTGTCTGAGATAGAGCTGTCTTTGGACCTATATTGTATGTGAAAAGTCGTGTCGACGAACTGTCGTGTAACCGATGGGTATATGGACAAGCCATCTGTGGCCGAGTTTCTGTGACTGATATGTCTTGTGGATGAACTTTCGTGTGACCGATTTGTCGTGGAACCACGCAAAATACAGGAATAAAGGAAAAGTTATGCCCTTTCAGAATGTGCTGTACATATACGACAAAACCCCCTCCCTCATATAGATGCGAGTAGGCGCTTGAGGTGTGATATTATAAAGGCCGGAGAGGCATAGCGACGCAGGTGGACAATTCTCAGAGATTCAATGAATTCGCAAATCTAGATTTTGCGTTGAATCATTCATGAGTTTTTTGAAAAACAAAAAAAAAACAAAATAATCAATGATATAAGTTGCAAAGATATGCTTACATTTAAGGCACCTATTAAATGCATACTCACTAGCAGACATATTGTTCTAGTTTGCGCTTACACTACTGCATGTGCACTGACGAAACAAACCATACCTAAAGTGAACAATAAATAATAATAATATTGGGATGATTTATTTGGTGAGCACTGTTTTCGTGTGTATCAAACCTCAAGAGCCCTCTAAATATAATATATCCCTTACAATTACTACTGCTGCCTTTTTTCTGAAAACGTGTTGGTATTGAAAAAAGTAAATAAAGGTTTTACAGAATGGTGGTCAGCCTCATACCAACCCATTTGTCAAGAGTTAAAACAAATATCCGAAAGTAAAAAGTGAAAGAATTGATGTTTTTAGTTTAAAATATATATTTGTGATACAATATTATATTGTAGAAACTGCGCCCTGATTTGGAATGAGGCTGCCCCACATTCAGTTTGAATACAGTTGGGGGAGAGCACGGGCAGGTGTGCCAGGCGAGTCAAAACAAGGGGCGGCAGAAATCATCCCCTGGTCATATCAGAAGATGCACCTATGGTGGCCGGTCTTTGGTAGAGGCAAACGAAATTTTAAGCCCAGCGAAGAGCATATTTGAAAAGTCTTCCTTTAATTCACTGAGAATTCAACCCACGACCCTTCATTTATGAGTTCGAGAGATAAACCACTAGGCTACGGATCGATCTGATTCTCCATCTGTTTTTTTTTTACTTTTTTCGTTTCATCAACTGAGCTATCAATCAGACTTATAACTTTGAGGTATCAATACGTAATATACAGTAACTTATTGCCGAGGGGATCGCACGTGGCGAGTATAACCTATTTATTTTAACAGGTAAAGAACGGTGGTACGACAACCACTTCAGTTGAAGTGGGGATTTCCTAGACCCCGAGGAGGCTGGTACTCATTTACAATGAAGGCTGAGTACACGTTGCCGGTATTTAAAAATATGGATTTTATGAAATTGGAATATATGTATATAGAATTCGTCATATTTTAATTTTTCGCATCTTTTGATATGACCTGGCACATTTAGTAGAAACACCAGAGGGTGGGATGTCGAATATACGCCGTCGTCAAAGTATTATCGCCTATAAGGGAAAACTTAGATTCATATTTCATAATACCTCGCTGGCTTTACACGTTTGCCGTCGTGCTCTGCTCGCTTTATGAACAATTAACGCTTTGTCTATCGGTGACTACGGCCTTTTTAGCTCACACTCAGTAGTAAAAGCGGAATCTGTTTTGTATTATTAAATTAAGTAAATACCCTTGTACGAGTTTTAACTTGGTAAAAAATTATGTTACTTATTGTATGTAAGAAAATTACAATAATTAAACAAAAAATTGAAAACCAAATAACTCTGATTGATTGACTGGTCTTGTATAAAACAGGTTTCTTTTTGAGATGAATCCTTCAAAATGTCTTGATCCCCTTCAACGTTTTCTTGTTAATGATACCCATGAGCGCTGTGCAATGTGGTGTCTTGCTCAAGGGCCCTCACTTTCACACTGCTAGCAGTTGTCAGTTGTCTTGCAGTAATCTGATTGCAGTAGATGACAAAAAAGGTACAATAAATTACTAGAAAGAACTAGACCACGAAGAATCGTATTTTTTGTAATATTGTATTTGTGTTTTGAGACGATACAAGCCGGTGTTTGTGAGAGAGAAGTAACCAAATGTAAAAATTAAATCATGTCAAATAATAGTAAACTCCAGACAAAATACAGTTTTCATTCTATCAACTCTTAGAACCTGAAACAACAAAAAACAGGTTTTGTCTTGAGATCATCCTTCATATGTCTTATTTTTCTTCACCATCTTCTTACTTATGATATCCTGACGCATCGTGCAGCTTCGTGTCTTGCTCAAGGGCCTCGCTTCCGCACTGATTGTAGTAATCTGCTTGCAGTGGATGAGCATAGAAGATACAAGAAACTACTAGAAAGAACAAGACCACGCATAAGCAGACCTTCTGGAATACCACAGCTCACATATGAATGGAAGCGCGTCCTCTTCATCATCTTTCTTATGATGTCCTGTAGTGTTGATGCACACAGCGTCGTGTCTTGCTCCAGGACCCTCACTTCCGCACTGCTTGCAGTTGTCAAGCGCACACTGCAATGCACTACGGAATTGAAGACCCCGGACAATGTGAGGAGACTAGAAAGCAATGTCGTGCATTTGTAGAAGGTATGCTTCAAGCATACAGCTTTCTCAGATCAGGACCGCAAATTTGATAGCACCTGTATTGTCAGTATTTACTTTCAATGCATCTCTCTCCTTTTTCCTTATTTGCTTACTTTTCAGCTCATCTATTCCTATTGTCCTGTTGCTGATTTTCAATGCATTAACCTGCTCACTAGCTTACTTTCAATAAATACATCCCCTTTCCTCACTTGTAAACTTTTCATTCCCCGATCCCTTGTCCTCTTTCTTTATTATCAATGCAATATCCCCTTTCCCCATGAAAATAGCATAGAACGAGGTAAATACTTCTTGTTATTGAAGATCTGTTGAGCTGTTTATTTGAACTTTCTTCTTGCAGTGAAAAAAACAAGGTGCGTCATCCATCTGTTGGGTGGGGGTCATTTCTGGTAGACGCAGGCCATCAGGTATTTCCCGTGTGACGATCCGAGTTATCCTATATTCAAAAATGCATTTTTTTTCAAGCTCCATTTAATGATACCCTCATAGAAAAAATAGATAGAAAAATAGAAACACATTTAATACAACAAGGTATGCTATAATCGTAAAGCGCGTACATCGGGTATAGGCAAATATATTTCAGATTTTTTTTTCTCTGATTCTTTTTAAATAACTCATTTGAAATTGACTGAAGTGCTAACGATGATGGCTCCAATCAAACTTAAATATTGAATTTTAAGTCCAAATATCAAGCTTAAACGGGGTTTTTACCATATATTGCCTACCTTCATATTAGGCGCATGTGCCTGTATGGAATGCACGCCCCTGATATTCATCATATATGCCCGCACTTACTTGGTTAAATCCGCCTCTACAAACCAACACAAAGAAAGCGATGAATCTTTTTGCCCACCAACCGAACCAGTTTACGAACAAACGCTTAAGTACCGCAGATTTCACAAAACCTAAGTTCTTTTGCATACAAGCTTTACTTATGTTAACAATGTCAAGCACTCAAAACGCTACTGTATGGATAGAAATTGTAAGTGCGAGTCGTTCAATGACTGTTTCATGTACAAAGTGAAATGCTGAAAAAAAAGCAAAATTAAAATAAATTTTCATTTTAATCTATAAACATAAAATAAAGTTCTCAATTTCCTACAATAAATACATTATTATGTACAGTGTAACCCCTTCGAGCCCTCTACGACTTTGGCGTAGCACCTGTTTTTTATTCCCCCTACGCCTGGGCAGTCACATGATTGCTCTACGAGATTGCCGCGCCCGCCATTATTTTGCACCGTAGAATCGATTGATAGGCAAACAAAGCAAATCCCAGATTAACCTACATACAAATAAAAAAAACCCCCGACAAAAAGTCGTATTGTAGTGAAATCGAGAAGCTTCTACGAACTGGCTCGTAGCCGGTTGAAATAAATAAAACCTGAAATCGAATTTCAACACTTTCCTAGTGGATTTATTTTGTTACAAAAGGCAGAAGTTATTTAAAAATGAGCAGTTTTCACGCTATAAACTGTTATTGAATAATTATTCTAAAGTCATAAAACTATTCAATTAAATAGAAATACGCGTTTAAGTTGTAGTCAATGCCAAGCAAAACAAACCGGGTTTTGTAGATTAAAACAAAATGCACTAAATCCCACGAACGATAAATGCCATTTTGTACCAAAATGCATGGCAGGTTATGGGACCTACATGAAAAAAAGTAATCTGATGATTATTTAACACAAATGTGATCTATAATCTCAGCTGCAAAGATATGTTAACATTTAAGGCACATACTAAATGCATGCCCACAAACAGGCACATGTAGGTTCGCGCCTACATATTCTGCATGTGTGTTCCACAAATTAAAATAAACCTTGCAACTCCTGCCACCTTTCTTTGAAACCGGGGTGGCATTGGCAAAAGTGAACAATTTTTACAGCACTGGGGGTCAGCCTCATACCAACCTATCCGTCAATAGTTCGTTTTCCACTTTTTCTCAGTTTGACCAAATTATACTAAATGCCTTTGTTTCATACTTTTGATGAATAATTTTGAAAACGCCAATTAAAGGTTGCTTACTATTTAAACGGATACAAAAAGAGCAGTCAAACTTCTCAACGTTTAATTGGAGTATTATCCAATGTTTATAGTAGTCATTACATTCTAAAAGCCTAAAACTCATTTTATTGTACCACTAATTTACTCAGAAGTTGTTCTAACTTTCATAGACTATCCAACTCCCTCAGACCGTGTGTGTGTTATAAAAATAGGTTTAAAAAAGTTTAAAAAACATATAATAGGTATATAAGACTTAGATTTGTTGGATTATTTTTATTTGCTAGCTGGTATTGATGAATACAGCGTTATATTTTTTCTTAATGTTTCTCGACCGTCATGGCATCTGTCAAATATCAAGTCGGCTTGCGTTATACTTCTTAAAATGTTTTTTTTCTCAAAATCTTAAATGTGATAGGATGTTCAATTTTCAATTTGTTAACAAAATAAGCATTTTCTATAATTTAAGCAAAAAAGGTAGTTAAACTTGGAAGAAATGAATTTAAATGTACTTAAGCCGTAAACAAAATGATGCGTTCATTTCCGTGCTAAGAAATAATAAAATTAATTGTAAGTGCAACCGAAGATGGTGGGAGTAACCACCGAAAACGTTTTTGCTATCTAATAAAAAATACTCAAAGTGGTGAAAAACAAGGTTTTTTTATTTTAGTTTTTAAAAATAATTTTATTGTTTTTTTAAATTATCCTGTTTTAATGAAATTACCTTACAAAGAGATCGGGACTGAGAGGGTTAAGGGTTACTTAAGCAACCCTGCAAGAGAGTCAATGTACAATAGTTAAAAAAGCAAATAGAAGAAAGGGATCCATTGTAATAGGCTCATTGTAGGCAGTGAGATTCTTTACTGTTAAAATACCCCCTCCTCTGCCTGAAAGCTTTGTTTGCTTTAAGAGATAAATGTAAAAGTATTCGCTGAAAAAAGGTTTTTATTTAAGCGTTTTTGGTTCTTTTTTCCGGTGCTACAACCCAAAATAAAATAGCAGCAAGGATTACTCAGCCTTCTCAAAAAATGAGTATCGGCCCTCATTTCGATTGAACTGGTTGGCGTAAGGCCTGCCCCATACCTGTAAAAATAAATAGACACACGCCTGATTCGACACTTTGGGGACAACGTGCTAAGAAGTTGTACTATATGCAAATAAGTTACGTTGCCCTCTTATTTTTTCAGCCAAAATTTATGTTTTCACAACCTGAACCACTGTGCAATCACCTTCAGCTAACTCTCTTCAAATGAGGATTAACCGTGAAGCATGTAACGTAGCGTGTTAAACTAGACCTAGGGATGTTATCGATATGAAATTTCGGATATGGGTACGGATACGGTTATAGAAATAATTTTATTTCAATTTCGGAGACGTATCTGAAATTATGTCTTTTCAGATTATTTTCGGATAGTTTCTATTACAGGTTTTAAATTTAAAGTTAATGTTTCACTTATTGTAGTTATAATAGTCAAAACTGTAATGTAAGCCCTCAATGACTGACTATTTATGACAAAGCCGTAAAAACAAATATGCTCTTAGTTGGATTGAAAAACCTATATGCCTATACCAAAGACCGGTCACTCAAGATCAATTAAGCCTTGCAGCAACTGGGATTGAGTATTGCCACTTAATATAACGATGATCGAGCGTGCAGAGGGCTCTTGGGGTGTGGTTCACACAAAAAATTTCAAGCAAGACCGATTTTCTGTAAGACTGGATAGACCTTCGGTGACAGGTTTTTTTTTTCAAGGCAAAGGAATTTTTCAACCCAGAAGATATGATTATATATATATTTTTTTGCTCCACCTGGGAATCGAAC
This sequence comes from Agapetus fuscipes, assembly GCA_951799405.1. Classification (NCBI taxonomy): domain Eukaryota; kingdom Metazoa; phylum Arthropoda; class Insecta; order Trichoptera; family Glossosomatidae; genus Agapetus; species Agapetus fuscipes. Next base: position 16,679,489 of record OX637351.1, on the reverse strand, counting down.
TCACGATCTTTGGATTACGAGCCTGTAGCGTTAACCACTAAACTTCAGACTGGTTGCTTAGTTTCTAGTAGTTTCGACTATAAATACGGATATCCCTTACATCCCTAGTATACACCAGTGTATTCACTGGGCTTACTCTATATATAATCAGTTCCTAAGACGTGTAGGAGAAGCCTTTATGCATAGCCAACAGATAACTTGGAAGAGCAAACAACTGTGATGGAATAATTAAAAGTCTGGCTTCATTATGTGGAACTTTTGGTGGAGAGGTTCATGGTGTATACAAATTGTTTATTAACATTCTTTACTGTAGATTTGGTTCACCTGCAAAAAACATGCATTGTCGGTGTTATGGCCGAGGGGCCAAGTGGGCTGATCTTTCTAGCGTGTTTGGAATAGAACAACGTTGGTTCGATCCCCGCCTGGGTCATTTGACCATAACTTTGACCCTGGTTCAGCAGATGTTATTGGGAAATTATTAATTAATAATTCATTAAAATAAACAAAAATGAATTATTAATTGATGATAGTAATACCTGTTTCTGGCCAGGCAGAATAGGTTGGTGAATTGCATTCCTCTTCACAAATCTATTTAAAAAAATAAATAATGAATTTCTCGTTTTATTTTTAATAACAATTATTTATGATTCATGTGAACAAAACCCACTGAACTTGCATAGCTTGATATTGAACTAATTATTTTTAGATACGACAAGACCTATGTATTCAAATTTGTCATACCATTGGTGATGATGATGATGATGATGGTGATAATATTATCAAATGGTGTTCAAATAAAAAATAATATACAACATTATTTTATCGTATTCCGGTGGTTAGCTCATTTGGTAGAGTGCTTGCTTTCTCGAATCGCACCGAGAGTGTCACAAATGATTTCCCGTTTCGGTGCTTATTTCAAACCTGAAATAAAAATACTGGCAAGGTTGGCTTAGCCTTCACAAGACATGAGTACCAGCCACCAATGAACACAATCTTCAACTGAAGTGGTAGGCGAAAGACCGACCCCTTTACCTGTAAAAATAATAAAAAGGTTCCACTGACCACATGCAACCTATTCGGGAAAAACGCGGTAAGAAGTTAGACTAAATGTGTAGCTTAGAAGCGTAGTAGTAGCGTGTTGATTCGCACTCCTACATTTGCATTTGAGTCATTTGAGAATTTGAGTCATTAATAACTAGCGGTAGTGCTGCGTGAAGTCAGCTGTCAGCCAGTTATGCCGGGATCGGGCCTCTGTGTCTGCGGCCTGAAAACGCGGCAAGAAGTTACTCTAAATGTGTAGCTTAGTAGCATGTTGATTTGCACTCCTGCACTTGCAACTAAGCTACACATATATTTTAACTTCTTGCCTGCGTTATCCCCGAAGGGGTCGCATGTTGCGATTCGGAACCTATTTATTTTTACGGTTAAGGGGGCCGGCCTCACACCAACAACTTTCAGTTGAAGTGGGGGTTTCCCAGCTCCCGGGGGGGCTAGTTCTCATTTCTTGTGAAGGCTGAGTAAACCTTGAGATCGAACCCTTGCTCTCGGCATGGAATGCAAGCATTCTACCAATTGAGCTATCGACCTTTTTACGAGCTTGATCGTCGTCGCTACAAAGCGCCAATTCTCAAGCAAGACCCAGTTGCTGTAAGGCTGGATGGACCTCCTTCTATTAGCATTTGAGTCATTAATAACTAGCGGTAGTGCTGCGTGGAGTCAGCTGTCAGCCAGCTATGCCGGGATCGGGCCTCTGTATCTGCGGCCCGCGCGGAACTGCCAGTCCTCGGTTTGTCTCCCGCCAATATAACTTGGCGACATGGTGACGGTGTATGAATTAATCGTCTCGCGCCTTAATTAAAACAATTAATCAGTACGCGCTCCGTGTCTCCGCAGAGGCCGCTCTCCCGCTCTCCCGCTCTCCCGCTCCAGGGAAATGCTTCCTTCCACCCCCTGAAGCACCCAACCGCCCTGTGATGTCCCAAACTCGAAAACCAAAACGAAAATGCTTTAAATGTTAGATTCTGATCCAGTACAATGATTCGTTATTTTTATAAATCCATAGCTCAATCGCCACCCGACTTGAATTTTCCATACAAAAAAACAATGATCCATGGCTCAGTTATGGATCAAATCTATTGTGAATAACCCTGCAAGTGTGTGGATATGGAATATATGAGAGCAATAGGAATGGAGCGCTGTAGACGAGGACCGCTGATAAAATTAAAAAAAATACAACAATCATAGATTGGTATGAGTTCCTTGGCCAATAGATTGGTATGAGGCTGACCCCCGTACTGTAAAAACTAGGTAAACTTTTGCTAATGCCACCCTTGTTTCAGGAAGAGGCGGCAAGAATGCAAGGTTCCTCATCTGAGGTTTGTTTGTTAGACTTTTTGATATTGCCTAATTTAAGAGTAGAATGTCACCCCTGAATCTTCATTTCGCTTTGGCTTATAATCTGTCTAAGAATACGTAATGCTCTAAAGCAGGGGTTCCAAACAAATAGAACCAGGGGGACTGGATTAGAATTATCCTTAAAGTTGTAATCCGGATGGTACTCGTAGCTTAAGTGGAGTGATCTTCAAACACCCCGATTTTTCCGGCCGTTAGCTCACTTGGTAGAATGATTGCGTTACATCCCAGAAAGCGAAAGTTTCATATTCACCAGGGTGTCAGTAATGATTTCAAGTTTCAATTAATATTTTTATATAAAATCTGTAATCTAAGTTGCCAAGATAAATTGATATGTAAGAATGCATAAGTTCGCGATTACACATATTAACACCAACCGTGTAACTCATTGATACGGCACACTTTTTTGGTGCAGGCCCTGAACTTCGCCATCCGTCGAACTCCTTGACAAAACTTAACCCTACACGCTGATTGGCCGGCGTTCGGCAAGACACCGGCCGAGCCGAATTTACTGTAACAAAATTTATGTGTTTTATTGTAATAAAAAGGGAATAATTTGTCACAAGGTTTGTCGGCCTGTTGGCCCGAAGACCGGTTCTGTTTGTAACTTGTACTGAAAAGAGAAAAAGAGAATAAAAACGAAAGTTAAGAAAAACCCTTCAACCAAGTCTTCCTTTTTTTTAAAGAGAGGGTATCAATTGACGCCGCGAACGTGGGGCCAAGTCACTTGGAAAGTGACAACCCAAGTACCGGAGGACTGACTTGTGGCGCCCAACAAAGAACCAGAAGCAAGACAATGAAGACTGCGCGGCCCTGTGATGACTTGATGGAGCAGGGAGCTTCAGTCAATGAATACAGGACGCCAGTGGCACGGCTCCCCATGCCATTTTCGGGGAAGCCGGAGGAAGACCCAGGGCTATTTTTGGAGTCAGCCCTGGCGTACTTCAAGGAGAATGCAACCCCAGAGAGCGAATGGGTGATGTGGGCAATGGATTGGCTGAGGGGGGAGGCGGCTGCCTGGATGGCGGAGCTCCCAGTGACAGACTGGCTGGAGGTTGAATGTGCCCTGGAGGGAAGATTCAACAGCAAGTCAAGGAGGGAGAGAGGCCACTTCCTGTACCTCTATGGACGGCAGGAGCTCGGGGAGGAGGCAATGGGATTCATCCTGAGGAAGAGAGCGCTGGCCAAGCGCTTCTGCAGCACGCACTCTGAGCAGGAGGTAATCCAGCACACCATGGACCTCCTGTTGCCGCAGTGCCAGGCGAGACTTCAGAGCGCCAGCGCCTCCTGGAGCAAGCTTCTCGCAGCTGCGGCAGGCTGTGAAAGCAGGGGCAGCAGCGATGACCAACATCCACTCGTCGGATCTCATCAGCAAGGAGGGCGACGGCCAGCCCAGGAACAGCGACAAGGGGATTGGCAGCCAGCAGCCTATCACCATCAGACCGAAAGGCAGTCACCAGGCCAGAAAAATCGTCCAATGGCATGGCAGCCACGGCCAGGTAGCGAGCAAGAGACCGCACGGACATACTGGCACTATTCAGGGCCACATCTCGACCGGTCTTGCGCCGACCGTGAGGGGAAGCCTTCGCAACCGGAATCAAGCCAGGATGAAGGTGAACCGGAGCATGCAAGTGTCAGCATTCTGAGGGACGCAGAAGTTCCTGAGGACACTCTGAGAGCAGTCGAGGAGTCTCAACGTGTGGAAGAGACACTGGCTCCAGAAGTTTCAGAATTCAGCCACTTCTGCCCTGGTCAGAATGGGAGCCATGCAGAGCCTGAGGCAGACGCGCTGCCAAGAGACATGGAAGATGACCCTTTGGAGAGAGAGCCGTACTTTGAACGTGAATCCCACCCGCAAGTGTGCGAAGTGGAAGACTCGACGTTTGACACGAGCAAGAGGGACCTGAAACCAGTCAGCATGGAGGTGCAGAGTGGACGACAACTCGTGCTAGAGGACTCCGGCTCAAAGAGGAATCAGAGCCATGGGATGGCCAGGAAACAGCCACCCCGCACCAGCAGAGACGTGCACCCAGATCAGCTAAGGTTACCGCCCGACAAGCAGGAGGAGGATCCGATCGAGCAGTACACGAGGCCGCCGGATACGACGCCTCGCCTTCAGCGCGCACCACCTCTCCACGAACATCGGAAGAGAAGGAAAAGGATGAAGGAACCGTGGCCAGGAGTGAAAAATCTGTGGCAAGGGTTGAGAGCGTAAGGAGGGTTAAGTTTTGTCAACAGAAGATGGTGGGAATTGATACGGCACACTTTTTTGGTGCAGGCCCTGAATTTCGCCATCCGTCGAACTCCTTGACAAAACTTAACCCTACACGCTGATTGGCCGGCGTTCGGCAAGACACCGGCCGAGCCGAATTTACTGTAACAAAATTTATGTGTTTTATTGTAATAAAAAGGGAATAATTTGTCACAAGGTTTGTCGGCCTGTTGGCCCGAAGACCGGTTCTGTTTGTAACTTGTACTGAAAAGAGAAAAAGAGAATAAAAACGAAAGTTAAGAAAAACCCTTCAACCAAGTCTTCCTTTTTTTTAAAGAGAGGGTATCATCATACTGTTTTTCTCTGAAACCGGAGTGGCATTGGCAAAAATGAACTGAGATATAGGGTCATAGGGGTCAGATTCATACTAACCTTTTATTCAAGGAACAATAAGCCATCTAAAAGCGGGACTCATTAATACCAAAGTTCAATCTCGCATAGGGCTATTGAGGTGTGATTGACGCAAAGAAACGCTCATCAAATATAACCTCATTATATGTATTTATATTTACAAGCCCACGGGTCTGAGGTTGGAGACACCTCTTTAAGACCGGGTTGAAGCGCGCTTCGCTTCATGTACAACAATGGCGCCTTAATAATTGAGCCCAGGTATACGAGAATATACTAGAATATGCTAAATGTACCTATTATTAACAAACAAGGTACAGGTACTTTTGTAATACAGGTATTATCATTTCAGGTGCGACAACTCGGGGTGGGTCTAAGCCTCCTTGATCAACCGCAGCCACCGCAGTCAGTCCAACGCCTCTTTCAGCGCCATAATCCTACCGCACAATGGTCTTTCATCTTGATCAGGATCTTTCCACTTTCCATAGATCTATCTTCAATCTCAGTTACAAAGATAATATGTTCATTTTTAAGATTCATATTAAGTGCATGCTCACACACAATCACGTGTGTTAAATTGTTATTTCAGACATGTCTTATAGATTTTATTACAATTCATTGTTAGTGTTTTGAAAGCAAAAATACCATGTTATTTTTGTTCCTTGACTGAGAAGGCTAACCACGCAAAAGTAAAAAAATATTCACTTTGCCAATGTCACCTCTGTTCTAGGAAAAGTCGGCAAGAAGTTTATGTTTTGTGTACTGTACTGTATTACTGTACTGTTACTGTAACTGTATCATGCCACCGTTCCACTAGGGGTGGCCGGTACCTCTGCAAAGGCGTCTCCCCTTTTTTCTGTCCTTGCATACCTATTTCATCTATTCAACATTAATCTATTTCTTCATATATTCTCTTCTCTTATTCTCACACTGCAGATTCCACTCTTTCGCAATCTTTCTTATTTGGTCTATCCATTCCTTCCTCGGTCTTCTCCTTCCATGATTTCCTCTGGCATTTCGTTCATCATCCATTCTTTCAAGATATCCGAACCATCTCATTGTGCTTTTTTGTACTTTCATTCTAAAATTCTCTTTTTTCTACTCCCATTTGGTAATTTACTAATTACAAAACGGCTAACGCAATCACAATGACATACATTTCTACACCCGTTGCGTAATGTTACATTACGCAACCGGTAACCGTGTTGAAATGTGAATATGCGCATGCGCAATGAGAGTTTTAGTAGGAACATGCGCGGTTGTGCAAATGTATGATTTCATAGAGGTAAAAAACCCTTAGAAGTTATTGTGCATACCTATTCTAGTAATCATACATATTTCCTTACGAGAAAATAAATATAACATTGATTTTTACTTCTACTATCTGCAATAATTGTAAATAATAACTTCAATTATATTCGTTCATAATTCTTTGGTTCGCCATCTTTGTCCATACCCATCAATATAAAATATATAGATGCAGCGTCTTAGTTGATTTGTGCGCCAAACAAAAGCACGCTTGTTGTAAACGGGGTTTTATTAAAATCAGTTACCAGGCAACTGCCATGTTCATATCTGTTTTTGACGTAAATAACTTATACCTAATATTTTCGCTGTTTACCGATAGCTAGTTTTCGTCTTAGTTTGTCACAATCGGAAAAAACAGACGTTGTCTATCTATGTACTTTCTATTGATCGATTTACAAAGTCACGTTCCGCGCAGGCGCCGAATGCTTTTGCGCATGCGTGGTTTGTATAAGTCGGCCATTTGTTAAAATGGCCGACTCTCCAATCTCCAATGCAACGTGTCATTAATTTGTAAAGTAATTTCTTTCCCGTAAATAATTCAGTACAAAAGTTAATACAGCAATATGTGGTAAAATATATCACCAATAAAACAAATAAAATAGCCAACAGAACCGATAAACTAGTTATTATCTGTAAAATGAAAGTGAAAAGTGTTATGGAACTACTTATTTCAATCTGAAACCACCGAATTGATTTTTCGAAAAACTTCAAATTGTATCCCTTTTTGAAAAGATATTGAAATGACTTTAAAGGTAAATAATTAAGATATTTTCACCGCAATAAATAAACATGTTTATAAGCGAAGCGCACAAGAAATTATCCGTTCTAACAATGGTAAGGTTTTAATTACTCACTTCAAATGAACGAAGACATCATAATGCCGATTATTTCTTATTTTATTATTATTTTATGGTCGTAGAAAAAGTATTGTATGCCACTGCACGTAATTAGTCTTTGTAACACTCGTGCTGTCTATTGTGCCATTCGGCTACGCCTCATGGCACAAACTAGCACTCGTGTTACAAAGACTATCATTACTAGGCAGTGTCATAAATAACTATTATACCACACTCTTTAATTACCCAATCATTGCGGACTCTATCATTCAGTGTCTTTCCAGTCATTACTGTCAGGTACAAATTTAAGCATGCATTAATTATGAATCATAAAAAAATTATACAATAAAGGTCTTTATTGTTTTTATCAGTATGTACCTACAATGTACATAATAAAATTACAATTACAAAAATCTAATTACAATAAATACTCCCCAAAGTAAGCATAACTTGTGTTTCGGGGAGGATTCCAACTTATGTTAACTTAAAATTAATTTTTAGTTTACAATTTTTTGAAGGAATTCAAAGAAAACACTGTTTATTTTCACTCAAATATATTTAAAAAGATTAGAATCTTTAAAATAAATTACAAACGCGTTTTCGACCTAGTAGGTCATCATCAGGTATGATTACAGCAAAAGACACCTCATTAAATCCAGTCAATAGGTATAAATTATAGTCAGGTAGGTAAAAACATTGAGCAAAAAATTTTTATATAATAAAATAATGAAAAGATCTATATGGTAATAAAGAAATAAAAACGAAATAAAAACGAAATAAAAACTAAATAATTTATTATAAATCTTTTTAAAATAATAAAATTGGTCAAGAGGTACAAATCTCAGTTAGGTAGGTAAAATATTCAGTAAAATAATTCTATTAACATTAAAAATAGTTTTATATGGCAATTATGAAATAATATGAATTAATAAATTAAATTAAAGAAGTCGACCGGAAGTAGTAAAGACATCCACACGCTTCTCAAACTCCGTTACATAAAAAAATTAAACTAAAATAACAATTTATAAGAAAAAAGTGCAGTGCAGTGGTAGTGCCCAAGCTGGTCAATATGGAGGCAGACAAGGAGCCACCGGACATCCCTCCTGATCCTACATATTGTATCCTTAGTCAGCCTGAAGTATCCCATGAGGTTACGATTCAATCAAATGAAACACGACGTAAAAAAAAGAGAAGGGAGACATCAGACTCTTCAAGTTCTGATGATTCCTCCAATTCAAAAGAAATTTTTAAATTAAAAAAAAAATAGCCCCCAAACACCAATAACACCCCAATCTCCTGTGTCGATCAATCCCCAAATCTTGCCTCACCAAACGCCTAACACTAGACCCTATAAATTATCTGACCCAGGCCCATTTATTGTACATGTTCAAAAAAAATCCCCATCACCAATGTCTGGGACCTCGCTTCACCCGATAGATTTTGGGCGTTTTCTCACGTCGAGACGAACGCCGGGAATTGTGTACGGTGGAGTGAGGTCTGAAGGTAGGAACAGGATTTCGCTACAATTCAGCTCTGCTGAATTCGCGAACTCCTTCATCCTATCCAAGGATATTTCAGTAACAAATAATTATGAAGCATTTATCCCTGCTTTCCAGGTCTCTCGACTTGGGGTAATAAGAGGTATTCCGACCTCTGTTACTGTAGAGGAACTTATTCAGGACACTTCATGCCCTGAATATACTAAAGTTATTAAAGCCCGGCGCTTAAATTATAAAAAAAATACCCCCGAGGGTAACACTTGGGTACCTTCAAACACCATCGTACTTACCTTCGATGGTCAAAGACTCCCTCCTAACGTTTCATTATATCACACATCATTCCCTGTAGATATATATCTTTTCCCTACAATTCAATGTTTTTCTTGCTGTAGATTTGGTCACACTAAATCCCAGTGTAGATCCAAGCCCCGTTGTTTTAAATGTACCGGAGACCATGACGGTACCAGCTGCACGTCTACATCAGCATCCTCCTTATGCCTGCACTGCAAGGGCAATCATTTGGCGACAAGTACTTCTTGCCCAGAATTAGCCCGTCAAAAAAACATAAAAAATTCCATGGCAAAAGAGGGAATCTCCTATATGGAGGCCTCTAAGAGATTGGCTCCTGCAACTAGATCGTTCGTGGATGTAGCCAAAACTCAAAAACCTAATCCCACAATTTCTGATAACAAAAATTCTTCCCTGGGAAATAGAAAAACTGTTTTCACTCCAGCTAGACAAACCAATCTAGCAAAGAAAGCAGTAGACTCAGAAGCAATTGCTAACCTTCAGTGGTTTCCTAATGGACAAATTCCATCAAATTCTTCTGGTGGTGGTCTGCAGGGACCAGCTCCTTCTTCTCTGCCTCCTCAATTTCTGTTACTCCTTAAGATGATGATAGATCTCATCGAAGCAATTCCCAATTTACCGTCCAACGTTGCCCCTATTATCACCCTTCTTAAAAATTTAATATCTCTCAACAATGCAGGAGAGAATATTACAATGGAACACTCGTAGTATTGTCTCCAACAAAAGTGACTTTTTATATTTGTTAAAAAAATATAATATTTCAATAGCGGCCGTTTCGGAAACTTGGCTTAGTCCCGATCTGCATCTTCAGATCCCGGGATACCATGTCCTCCGTGACGACCGCTCTGATGGCAGGGGTGGTTCAGCCCTTGTTATCAAATCTTCCCTCCCATTTTTTCCATTATCCATCACCGGCCTACCTAACAACTTCCAGGTAGTATCGGCAAAAATCCTTGGCATAACTTTCATTTCCATGTACATATCTCCTCCATCAAACCGATCATCCGCATCAATCATTACAAACATAATGAACCAACTACCAAGCCCTTTTGTTTTGCTTGGGGACCTTAACGCTCATCATACCGTATGGGGCTCATCCTTTTGTGACTCCCTCGGTCACGAAATTTTTGATCTCATTGATCTCATCCCTCTCTGTTTATTAAATGAATCATGCCCTACCAGAATCTCTCCTCCCTCCCAAAATGCCAGTTCTGTAGATATATCACTATGTTCTCCAATATTAGCATCATCCCTTACTTGGTCCATTCTAAGTGACCCACATGGTAGCGACCATTTCCCGATTTTGATAGATTTTCCTCCCAGAAAAGTCAATGAGCACATAAATAATAAAAAAACTACTAGAATCTTCAAAACTGACAAAGCTGACTGGGACGCTTTCTATCATTTCAATGAAACTGAGATTCCATCTTTCCCTCGTCCTTCTTCGAGGGATGCACTTATTAACTATGAAAAGTACACAGAATTACTCATTGAATCAGCAAATCATTCGATCCCTCTGAAAAAAAACAATCATCGAAAGTCTCATCCTCCTACTCCTTGGTGGGATCAAGAATGTGATAAAGTTGTAGCAGAGAGAAAAGTAGCATCAAAAATATACGCTGAAAATATGAATTTACATAACTATCTGAACTTAAAAAATATTGCAGCTAGAACAAAACGCTTTTTGCGTGGAAAAAAGAAAAACGGCTGGAAAAAATTTTGTCACTCCATGTCCCCGGATACCAGTTCGTCTGAGGTCTGGAACATGGTGAGACGGTTTAGGTCTGCCTTCAACCCCATCAAAACAACCCCATCCTCCAAACAATGGTTATTAGAATTCGTTAACAATATTGCTCCTCTTTCCTCACCCTGCATAGAGGAAATCCCAAAAAAATACTACCTAGCTGCACAAAATGACTTCCTAAGTATTCCATTTACAATTAACGAACTTATGGCCGCTCTAGATAATTCTAAAGATTCCTGCCCAGGCTTAGACTGCATCCCTTACTCCTTCATCTCTACAAAATCACCAGCTTGCTTGAAATACTTTCTGGACTTAATTAACTGCTTCTTTGACACAGGTGAAATCCCAAAGTCTTGGAAAACCCAAATCATCATACCAATTCTTAAACCTAAAAAAGATCCCAACAATGGCTCTTCCTACCGCCCCATCGCCTTATCTTCGTGTCTAGGTAAAATAGTGGAACGCCTAATTAAAAATAGAATCGAATGTTTCGTTGAATCCAATCAACTCCTCTCTCCGTCGCAATTCGGTTTCAGAAAATCTAAAGGCACTCTTGATGTATTATCGTCATTAGTAACGGATATTCAAATTTCCTTATCACAGAATGACTCTCTAGTTGCTGTCTTCTTAGATATATCATCTGCTTATGATAATGTCTTATTACCTGTCCTTAGATCTAAAATGCTTAAATTGGGCATCTCTCCCCGCTTAACTCAGTTTACCGCTAATCTTTTACTTGCTAGAAACATAAAAATTCAACAACCGGGTTATCCCAATATGGAACGAACAATTTGGAAGGGCTTACCGCAAGGATCTGTACTCAGCCCCATTTTGTACAATATATATACCTCAGATATGCACACTTACCTCTCTCCATCCTGCAAAATGTTGGAATATGCAGATGATTTTGTTATTTACTCCTCTAATTCCAACATTAATACTGCTTGTTCGAACATAAACTTTTCAATAAAAAACATACAAACATGGTTTAACACCCACGGCTTAGAAATTACTCCATCCAAGAGCACTGCAGTACTCTTCACAAGGAGACGGAAATTTCATCCCATCCTTATTAATTTTAAATCTGATACAATCCCCATTTCTAAATGTGTTAAATTTTTGGGTCTCTTTTTGGATTCTAAATTAACTTGGGCAACGCATATCAATCACTTGGTTGACTGCTGTCTTGCAACACTAAACCCTCTCCGAGCCTTGTCAGGTGTTTGGTGGGGAGCACATCCCTCTACTCAAAAACTGCTTTATAATGCTCTCATTTGCAGTCGAATCGATTACGCTTCATTTCTCTATGGAACCGCCTCAAAAAATTTACTTAAAAAAATTGACAAAATTCAATTCCAAGGTCTAAGAATTATACTAGGTGCAATGAGATCATCCCCGACAAACACCCTTCAGCTGGAAAGCTGCGAACCCCCCCTCAATCTTCGTCGTTCTTTTCTGTCTAAAAAATTTCTAATTAAAACTTTCTCCCTATCACATAGGCTCATAGATTCCTTAAACATTTTGTCTAAGTACTGTATTGAAAACTCGTATTGGAAACATAAACATATACCAATCTTAGTTAGCTGCTTAACGGCGCTTCAAAATTATTTGGATGCGGTACCGTGCCTTCTAACTGGAAGGTTGCAACCGTTCATCCCATCCCCAAGAAGGGAATTCGCTCTGACCCTGCCAATTATCGTCCAATCGCAATCACTTCCTTACTTTCAAAAGTCATGGAAAGGATCATAAACGATAAGCTTATGGAATATCTGGAAACCCATAAACTGCTTAGCGACCACCAATACGGTTTTCGCCGTAACCGCTCCAGTGGTGACCTTCTCACTTATGTCACACACGTCTGGGGTCGACGCCTCGATCTTATGGGCGAAACACAAGCTGTTGCTCTTGATATTTCCAAAGCTTTTGATAGAGTTTGGCACTCCAGCCTCCTTAACAAATTGTCATCATTTGGACTTCCCCTTCTCCTCATAGAATGGATTTCCAGCTTTCTAAAAGACAGATCTATCCAAACAGTCATCGATGGTAGTAAATCAGCCCTGCTACCAATCAATTCCGGTGTCCCCCAAGGATCCGTCTTGTCTCCGACACTTTTTCTTATGCACATCAATGATTTACTATCCTGTGCTCCTATCCACTGCTATGCCGATGACAGTACAATACATGACGGTTTCTCTTTTACAAAGCCCCCAAATAGTTCAGCGATATCTATTGCTCGTGAATCATTAGCTTCAAAGATCAATACAGATCTCAGGGCTGTCAGCCGTTGGGGCACTGACAACCTTGTAGAGTTCAACGTCAAAAAGACTCAAGCATGTCTGATATCCTTAAAGAGGATTCCAAACAACTATCTCCCAACTTTCGACAATGTCTCCCTCTCTAACCATGAACACTTAAATCTTCTTGGTGTTTCTCTGTCATCAGAGTTAAAATACCATGATGCTATTGAGTCTCGCACAACTTCCGCTTTCCGGCGACTCGGCATATTATACAGAGCCCGTAGGTTTTTTACTTCAGCCCAGTTATTGACTCTGTATAAATCCCAAATCCGCCCCATTATCGAGTATGGCAGCCATCTCTGGTGTGGTATGTCCAAGAAGTTGAGTGACCAACTTGATTCTGTGCAAAGGAGGGCAGTGAGGTTGATCAATGATCCTTCTCTGACATCCGATCTGCAGCCGCTCCAGCACAGAAGAAAAGTTGGAATGCTCAGTCTTTTTTATCGATATTACCACGGAGCTTGTTCTAATGAGCTCCATTCATTAATCCCTCCCCCTCGCATTTCAGAAAGGGAAACTCGTAGTACGACTCTCATTCATCCCTTTGCAGTCGATCTCAAAACTATGAGAACTTGGCGTTTTCATGACTCATTCCTTTGCCAAACTGCCCGTTTATGGAATGGTCTACCAGTATCTGTGTTCCCTTCCCAATTTAATCCGGTTTTATTCAAAACCAACATCAATCACCACTTCCTTGCAGCGCCTCACGACAGAACCAAGAACTCAAGCAACACCTCTGCGGCACCCTTCCAGGGTGACATAGACCCCCAAGACTTACAAGAATTGGGGAGCCTCCCGCACAGGATTCCTTAAAAAAAAAAAAAAAAAAAAAATTTTAGTTGCATCAATCGCACCAATATTCTACCCTTATTTTTAAGCCCTTTTGAACACATCACTTTTCTCCCCTCAGTCAATACAAACACAGGACTTGTAAAAACGGATCACCCACCGCAGGAGCAAAATTTTCAGAATTTAATAGAAAACAAATGGAAAGATTGGACATCCCTCTTTACGGATGGCTCCAAAACACCAAATTCATTGGCCGTTGGTGCAGCTTTTTACTGTCCAAGTCAATCAATTGTCTATAAATTTAAGTTACCTGCAACGGCAACGATTTTCTCTGCAGAGGCATATGCCATCCTGGAATCTCTCAAATTCATCAATCACACAACTATTTCTCAAAAATTTGTTATATTCTCAGACTCCCTAAGTGTCCTGCAGAATATTCTATCCTTCCCTTTTAAACGCCCTCCAATTTCAATTATTCTCAAAATTAGATCCCTCCTTTGCAGCCTCTCGCATTCGGGAAAGAGCGTGGATCTGGTTTGGATTCCCAGCCACAGTGGAATTGTGGGTAACGAAGTGGTAGATGGCTTTGCCAAAGAAGCTATCCTGACCGGTATCCCCGGCCTTCCGTTTCTCTCCCCTATGGACCTTATTCCATCATTTAAGCACTCTCTTCGAAATGAATGGAGTGAGTTATGGTCGTCCACATGTTCAACAAAGGGAAAGTGGTACGCTGGCATCCAGCCATCTCTTCCTAATTCCCCATGGTTTTGCAATTATTCTATTAATAAACAACAAATTTCTACCCTTTGTCGCATAAGAATTGGCCATTGTTGCTCTCCAGCTCACCTTTTTAAAATTAATGTTGTTGATTCTCCATTTTGCGACTGTAAAACCGAAATAGGCGATTTAGACCACATTTTCTTTAACTGCTCTCACCATTTATATCAATTGTATTTTCTTTTTCTAAGAACTGGCGTCTCCATTCAATATCCTGTTAATGTTTCCTATCTTTTATCCCTAAATTTGAAATCCATTAACCTTCTGTTTCTAAAATTTATTTCCCACAACAATATAAAATTATAATTTACTTTACCCAAAAAAACTCCTTAGTTAATTTTCTTTAATTCCCTCAAATAATGTTTTACAAGCGTTTTTTTGTTTTTTGTTTTTACTCTTTTTGCTTTTTATTATTGCTTAAAATCAAATGTGTGTATCGTGACCATTGAAGCGTATCCTTTTCCCATCATCCAAAATCCCCACTCAGTATACTTGACACTGGCACCCCTGCTCTCCGCGGGATTCGCCAAACAGAAGAATTATATTAAACGTCATTTGGTGAGACATTAATGTACACAAAACAAAGGACAGAATAAACATAAATTAAAGTTGGAAGCCAAAGAAATCAAAAACAAAAATAAATGCACCACCATACCAGTCGTCTCAAAGAATCAGACAATAAAACCATTAAACCAGAGTGTCCTCATACATAAGAACATAATAAACAAAGTAATCAGACAATCATGTCCTCGCACATAAGCAGCGGGGAGACAGGAGGGATCTGGATATTCACAACTTCCTCTCTGTGTCTGTGGATTTGGAGTGCCTCAAAAGCCATCAGACGTCTACCAAAACACTCAGAATGCAGGACCAATGTATTGGCCGTGTCAAACGTGTGGCCATTTCCGATACAGTGGTCCGCCATTTCCGAGTATCCTGACAGACCCCTGAATGCTCTAGCATGCTCCTTTAATCTTGTTGTGATGGCCCTGCCTGTCTCGCCAATGTATATGGCTTGACAGTCGTTGCAGTTAAGTTGGTACACCCCACTCCTAACTGGCGGACCACTGTATCGGAAATGAATGAATTATGAATTTTCACAGTGTTAATACACAAACAATACAAAATATAATTAAAATGAAATATTTAATAGATAAACATTTCTTAATATTACTCAGAATTAATCACTCGATAGATAAAATCATTTCCTACTAGGAATTTCACAAAAATGGTAACAAAAATTCAATATATTGACCATGTCATAAACAAATGTCCCAAATTGGGTGACTACTGAGCAAAAACAGGAGTATAAAAAAGTGGTAACAGTTTTAAATAGAAAATATAGAAATAATAATAAAAACAATAAATAAAAACACTCAACTATTTACACCACCATCAAATATTTGTTGATCATATACTTGATGGCCCTAGGATCTGCGTGCCTAGCATGCTCATGCCTTTGTCCTGTCGCGGGTAGACTATTGTAGTGCGATTTACGCAGGACAAACAAAAAAGCAAAACAGTAGGCTTCAATCGGTGCTTAATTCGGCAGCAAGACTGATTTTCGGAACTGGAAAGTTCTGTCATATCACGCCAATACTAAGGAACCTGCATTGGTTGAAGTTTCCAGAGAGAGTAGCTTATAAAATATGCTACACTGTGTACAAGGCACTCAACGGGAAGGCTCCAACATACTTGGCTGAACTGCTATCCCAGCAGTCCAACAAGAGTGATCTGGTGCTAAGATCCTCTGTATCAGGAGGGATAAGACTAAATGAGCCTCATCGTCCATACCGAACATGCTTCGGCGACCGAGCCTTCTACAATGGTGCACCTGCAGTGTGGAATGGACTTCCTCTGGATGTCAAAACCGCAAGCCCAGAGTCGACGTTCCGGAAAAAACTCAAGACCTACCTGTTCAGTGTATCATATCCCAATTAATCCTACACTTTATTTAACTATTTTTATGTTTATGTATTACTATACGAATATATTATTTACCTATAATGTAAGATTGTTATGTATGTGCATTCACATGTATACGAGTATGGACATACCCCATTATTTATATTATTCCCTTCATATCTTCTCATTCCTCATATATTTTATACCAAGGGCCCTTGAGGTGTGCTACACACAAAAACGGCGCTTCAAATAAATTATCCAATTATATATATATATATACCTAGAATAACGTGCGTTGTGCCACTTTACACCCAAATAATCATAGTGATGTTGGCCGGTTGATGTGTTCTTTCTAGGAATTTTGATCTGAAAGTTAATAAATCTTGATATGAAAACTTAATAAAACTTTTCAACTTAGATTACAATAAAGTTTATTTTAAGAAGATTTTATATTTTGTCTCCTTTAATGAAATTGAAACCTTTATATCAAAGGGGTTTATGATTTTAAAGTTTTCATTAAACAAGATTTTATATCAAATTCATACTTCCAGGAATCGAGAAATTTCAAAGCTGTTGTAGGTCGGTCGGTAGTCTTTGAAATGAAATATCCAAATTTTACTTGGAATTTCACTGAAGGTAAATTTTCTTTAATTAATGTTATGTAAGAGTTAAATATAAATATAGTATTTAAATGTAACTGTGACGCTGTTGCCGTCTACTAGGAGTGAACAAAACCTCTGCAAAATCTCCTCCACTTATTCCTAACTTAACATACTTAATTTGATCGAATTATTCTTTTCTTGGTCTTTCCCTTCCCCTTTGCTTCTTACATGTCCTCTGTAGATACTGTTTGTCAAGCGTTCATCATCCATTCTTTCCAAATGCCCAAACCATTTGATTATATTCTTTTTTACCTGTGTCCTCACATCCTCTTCCAGATTTATTATAAAATATTGGATAGATACTTTAAGATGGATTATATATTATTATTTCTATTATCTGTTTCCATAATCTATGGTATGAAAGGATGGACGCTCACACAGGCACTGGAGAGACGAATTGAAGCGTTCGAGATGTGTTTCTACCCAAACCCTGTACCCTGTACCCTGAGTACGAGATGCATGTTTAGCAAAACTTGAGTAAAGTATAAGTTTACGGAAATATTTAAACTTCGGTTTTAGTACTGTTATGTTATTTTATAATAACAGTGAAAAAACAATCCCGAAGTGTGCAGTGTACGTTTGTGGGCCGAACGGAGCCGAACGGTCACGGAAGCGGCCGAACTGCACCGTGTGAACTAATCGGGCCGTCGGTCATCAGTTCCCGGCGAGATGTGAAGTGAGGCAGACGTTAGCGACCAAGCACCAAGCGGTGCAAGAGGGGGCACTACGATGGAGCTCCCTCCCCCCCCATCTACTTGGATTTCCTGCCAGCAAGGCACCCGCCTTGTGGACCAGAGGCATAGGAGCGCCCACCCAGGGGCTCCAACGTGTGGAGGCGTCCGCCTTGTTAACCGCCGCTAGCCTGGGGCGCTGCCCCAGACCTTCCGTTTAGAACTCCAGCCAACGGAATAGGGAGTGTTCTAGTGACAACCTGTAGGTCTGGCCAATCCCTTATTTCCCCTTTTCCCCCCCATATTAGTACAGTAATAAACCCTTATTTGTTCATGTTAACCTTATCTTTTAATTATAAAACCCTTCCCAAGATACAAGTAAGCAATGCCAAAGAAAGAACCCCACGCCCTAAGAGTGATGCTGATGAGAGCTAGCCGGATGTAAGTATCCTGAAGATACCTTTCAATCTAAACATAACAGTACCTTGAGAGCGAGTTGCATGTTGAAAGTTGGAAAGTATTTAAACGTATGCTAAGCATGCAACTCGTACTCGGGGTACTGAAACCGAAGTTTAAATATTTCCGTAAACTTTTACTTTATCAAGTTTTGCTAAACATGCAACTCGTACTCGGGGTACCTGTCACCAACTTTTGCCAGCCATTAAGCAGAGAAAGCTGATTTACTTCTGGCACGTAATGAGAAATAAGAAATAACGCCTTCTCTATCTTATCATACAAGGCAAGATTGAGGGGAGAAGAACCGAAGGACATCGTGGTTGAAAAACCTGCGACAATGGTTCAACAAAAGCACCCTCGCCTCTGTTTCGAGCTGCAGCACCCAAGTTCAAAATAGCCATGCTGATCGTTTATTTTCGATGGAAGTGGCACCATAAGAAAAAGAATAATCTATAATCTAAGTTGTAAAGATGTGTTATCATGCAGGATACATAATATAGAATTGAGCATTACAGCAAAACAATCGTAGAAGAGATTTGCTAGGCTATATATGAAAAACTGATAGAGTTCTTTGGCTTATTTTGTGAGAGAAACTGAATAAATTGTAATTTCTATCAAAGTTTAATTAACATGCCAAACTTCAGACATCTTCAATACATCAATTATTATTAAAACTTTGCATGTAGGTACAAGTATTATAAACTTTGAATACACAATATACTCAAAATGATGTCGTATTAACTTAAAGTAACTATACTTTTATACATGTTATCTAAGTTGCATAGATATATTAACATTGAAAATTCATATTAAACACCTGCCGAGTATAAAAGCAGACACGTGTAAGTTCACGCTTACGAAATACAAACCTTATCCTTAAAAAAATTAAAACCCAATTTTCAAATAACCATGAACATTGAAACTTTTGCTGTCTTTTTCTGAGAAAAGGATGGCATTGGGATATTGAAACCAGTTATTGCATATAAGTAGTCAGCGTCATTCCAACCTATAAGTCTAGTGGCACATTGTGATCTATAATTTAAGTTATAAAGATTAGATTTAAAATTCTTATTAAAAATGCATGTCTACAAGCAGGCACGTATAAGTTCGTGCTAACACATGTGTACTTGAGCAAAATAAACCCCAAATCTGTAATTTACGTGAACCCTTCAAATTTGGCTGTCTTTCCCTGAAATAAGGATGACATTTGCAAAGTAAAACAATTTTTACAGCATGGTGGTCAGCCTCCCAACAACCTATAAGTCAAGGAATCACAACTACTCTATCAGCTGTTTACGCGCAAACTTGTTTATCGCTTGCTATCTACCGATTCGATCGCAAGAAAAGTCGAGACTTCTTACCTAAGAGTGTCTCATTTATGGCTAATTTTCCTAGAGAAACTCGATCTTCTTCACTATCACGGTTCGTAAAATCTGTGAATTGAATTAATTTAAAAAAACTAGTTAGTTGACTTTACGGCGTTGTCTCTGGTAATTTGATACTTTTTTGTTTGTTGAAAGGTGTTGAAAGTTGAAAGAAAGCGCCGCTCGGGTGTGCTATATCCACTTTCACACTAATTATAAGTAAAGCAATTATACTTCCTCGGGAATAGAGTCATTAATATCTTGGTGGTGGTCTCACCACAAATCGGCCATAGACAGCTCATCCATGGACAAATCGATCACACTACAGCTCGTCCCCACGACTTTTAGGTCACTTACAATATATGGTCCACAGAGAGCTCCATCACAGAAAAGTACAGATATTATTGAAACTACACTAATTACAATGGTTTTTTGGATAGCCAGTTTTCTGATGTTATTTATTGACTTATGGGTTAGTATAATGCTCACTCATACTGTAAAATATGGTTCACTTTATCAACGCCACTCCTGTTTCGGGTAAGATCAGCAAAATTGCAGGTTGTATGTTAATTTGATGTTTTGATTTTCATAAGTAAGTACACATGCAGAATTTGTAAGCGCGAAATTAGAAGTGTCACCTCGTGGGAATGTATTTAATGTGGATTTTAAATGTTAATATATCTTTGCAATTAAGGTAATGGATTATAGAACTATCTGTGGGCCTATATTGTCGTTGACCGAAAAGCCTTATGGACGAAATGTTGTGTGACCAAATTTTCCGTGACTGATGTATCTGTACATATGCCACCGAGTTGTCTGTGACCAAAATGCCAGTGACCAAAAAGTCGTGTGACCGATTTGTGAATCGACGAGCTGTCTGTGACCAAAATGCCAGTGACCAAAAAATCGTGTGACCGATTTGTGAATCGACGAGCTGTCTGTGGACGAGTTTCCTTTGACGGATTGGTCGTGACACGCTTGGTGGCTCCTAAAGTTTCCGCTTACCGTCTCACTCAACGTCGTCTGCATATAACGCAGACAAAAGCACATTATAAAAACTGCTAACGACTTTCCAACAGCTAAGAAAAATTCCGCTAATTTAATTTCATCATAAAAGTGCTCTAATGTGATTTTTCCAAGAAATTACGTCATCTATGCATCATACAAGAGCCCGATGTGATCTTCCATCAAAGTAGGGCACCTGCAGTGGGCTGGGCTGGAAGTCTCATCACCACGATAATTCTTACCTACCGAATATCGGTAATATTTCTATGAAGACCTGTCAATCCAAGATGGCCGCAAGTGATCAGCTGATTAGTCTTCATACAAATATTACCGATATTCGGTTGGTAAGAATTATCGTGGTGATGAGACTTCCAGTCCTGGTCACATAATTAGAATGGACGACGCTACATTAGGCGCTTAACTCTCTCATCACTGCAGGAGACGAAGGCCAAAAATGCTATGGATGGACGGTGTCAACTCAGATGCAGCTTAGGTACGTAGACATACGTAGCTGGAAAGCTAGATTCGTACTTAATGCATCCCCATAAATAAAAACGTGTAAGATTGCACTTACACATTCTGAATGTGCACCAACAGAACTAGATCCAAACCAAAAATAATTTACACCCTGCGACCTTCGACGCCCTTTCCAGAGCAAAGGTCACATTGTCCAAGTAATTAATTTTTTACAGCATTGGACAGGTCCGTAGCTCAGTGGTAACACTGCGGACTCTGAATGGGAAGGTTGTGGGTTCGATTCCCGGCGGAGCACAAAAAATATACCATTTATATTTTCAAATTTGCTCTTGGCTGGGTTGAAAAATTCATAAAACCTTTACCAATGACCGGTCACCAAAGGTCCATCCAGCCTTACAGCAACTGGGTCTTGCTTGAGAATTGGCGCTTTGTAGCGACGACGATCAAGCTCGTAAAAAGGTCGATAGCTCAATTGGTAGAATGCTTGCATTCCATGCTGAGAGCAAGGGTTCGATCTCAAAGGTTTACTCAGCCTTCACAATAAAATGAGAACCAGCCCCCCCGGGAGCTGGGAAACCCCCACTTCAACTGAAAGTGGTTGGTGTGAGGCCGGCCCCCTTACCTGTAAAAATAAATAGGTCCCGGAGCGCCACATGCGACCCCTTCGGGGATAACGCAGGCAAGAATTTACATTACATGTGTAGCTTAGTTGCGTTTTTTTTTTTTTTTTTGGGGGTAAGCCTCACACATGTAAATCACATATGTAAAACATTTTTTCTTATTCAATCACACTATAAAATTATTGTAAAAAGTCCCATTTTTGAATTCCTCAAATCAGACATCATTTTTTAATTTCTTTTATAATTTTTCAGCTACAAGTCTCTAGTATCAAGTAACGAAAATCAAACGTAAAATATATTACAAGAGAAGTACATTTTCCTGTAGAGAATGCTGATAGACAGGCTTTCATTTCTTGAGTGATATATAGCTCGCAGAGGCGTGATTTCGGGAAGAAACTGTTTTTCCGGGAACTGTTTAATTCCCGGTAATGAAGTGGGTCGCTTTAATTGGAAGTGCCGCCGCTTGAGCCGCAATAAACAAAACGAATAATTCGGCGAGCGTCGGCGCGTGCGAAATGTGGGCCAACGTGAGCCGAGTACGCGACGAATATTCGCACAAATATTTGCCGAAATGCGACAGTTTATACGTGTGACTCTTTTCAGGCGAAAAATATAATTAGATAGAGAATTTTGTCGTCGTAAATTACAATGTGATTTGTACGTATTCATCTTTTTCTTCTTCGATGGCAATAAAACTCAATTCCAGCCTCCTTTAGACCGGCCAGTCTAAAAGTTAACGCTACTGACTCGTGAATCAAAGAACCCGAATTCGATTCCCGGCGGAGCACGATAAAATGACATTTAATTAAAAAATAAATATATATAATATAATTATCCAAAAATGTTTCTTTATTTTGCTTATTTGATTTTACATTGTATTTTGTGTGTTATTTAATTAATTTTGAATTGTGAAGGGAATAAGAAGAAAAAAAATGATTTGTCATTGTCCTGATGATGCCTCGTAGGCGAAAGTGCTAGACAGAAATTAAATTGTAAAAAGTGAATTGTTACTTTGTTAATTTGATTAATAAAAAAATAAATCTTCGCTGGGTTGGAATATTGCCTTAAAAAAGACAGGTCACCATAGGTCCATCCAGCCTTACAGCCACTGGGTCCTGCATTAAGATTAGCACTTTCTTGTTTGCAGA
This sequence comes from Agapetus fuscipes, assembly GCA_951799405.1. NCBI lineage: Eukaryota > Metazoa > Arthropoda > Insecta > Trichoptera > Glossosomatidae > Agapetus > Agapetus fuscipes. The sequence continues at coordinate 16,656,590 of OX637351.1, read as the reverse complement.
GCAGAGGGCTCTTGAGGTGTGTTCAATCAAAAAAGAACGTACAAGATAAGTGTTAGTATTATTATTAATAACCTTCTTCGATTTCTGACAATATATCTCTCAAAAATAAAACGACTATGAAAATAAAATTTAAAAGTCTTAGGCCCATTTCAGTACAACGCAATCTGCCCAGATTCTTGATGAATTACCGGATAAACTGTGTAAAAGCCTTCTTCCATCTTTCTACTCTAGTGTCTTGCGACCCAGCGCCGGATAGAGAAAAAACATTAACACACTGGGCAGAACGATGGCAGAGTGCGTCTATTGTGTGATGGCAGGTAGCCTCTAGCATTGCAGATCAACCGTCATTTTTTTCTGCCCTTAAATACTTTTTTTTAATTTCATACAAGTTCTCATTTTATTATGACTTTGGATATCCCATTCATTTGCTATTCAGGAATTTAGTCCATTCATACCTCTCTCGTTCAACCACAACATTCATCTACTCTTGCAACCTATACTTTCTTAGACAGTCTTACATCATTCATTATCTCCATACGTCCGAACCATCTTAAAAACCTACTTTTTATCTTCGCTTTTACTGTCACTACATTATTTTTATCATACTCACCCTATCACTCGATTTTTCCCCAATCATACTTTTAAGATAGTCTACCATCTCTTTGAAATAATAATGAATATTCACATTGTTAATACACAAACTATTAAATATCAATTATTTTATCCATTATATTCAAGAGATTTTATATTGAATGGAAAGGTAAATCTGAAAGTCATGCAGGTACATTTTACATCATTTTCAGCTTAAAGTCAAATAAGCTAACATTGTAAATACCCGTCCTTAGTGGTTTGCTACGTATATATAAATAAACTATTGGTTAAAGCAAACAACTAATAACCGAGGTAGTCAAAGTTTGAGTTCGAGCTCACAATGTCTGCTAGAGAATGCGGCGAGAGTTGGTCCACTGGCCAGCTAAGAGAGTGCTTGTGTTCACGCTTACACATGCTGCACGTAAACCAAGTTGTTCTATCAACACTTTTCTCGTATGCTAAGCTTATAGTGCAAACTCATAAAACATTTGTAAAGTTCTTTGCTGATTCAAATTACTAACTTCATACAATAAAAATATACAAGGATGATATACACAGCTCAAGAGCTCTCTATGAGTATGGAAGTAAAGATAAAGAAAGCGTAAAGTTCAGTATGAGGCTGACTACCAATACTGTAAAGAAGTTGGTTCACTTTTCCAATGCCACCTCTTTTTCAGGAAACGGTAGTCAGAGATGCAAGGTTTAAGTTTATTAAGCTTGGTTTATATTATACTATGAGTACGCATACAGCAATGGTATCACCCGTGTTTGCTTGTGGGCGTGTGTTTGATATGAATTTTAAGTGTAATTTTATCTTAGAAACTTGGATTATAAGTTTGCGAAAAAGTCTGCGTATATTGATACGCCACTTTCTAGTAATAAAGCCTGTCTGCCGCCTCCGTCGAATCTTTGGCAAAGCTTTACCCAACGTGCTGATTGGCTAGTGTTCGGCGACGCACCGACCTGGCCAAACTGTAGTTATTATAATTGAAGCGTATTATATTAGTCTGGTCTTATAAAAAAATGTATTTGCGAAGTCTTGCGAGTTTTGCAAGTCTGTCGAAATAAAAATAAAGTATACTTAGTAAAAAGAAACGCAAGTTGTATCGATATGATATTATGTTCTATTTATATCTATATTTAAAAAAAATATATCCTTTATACACAAAAATCATTGGTATTTTTAGCTTTGGAAAACTCAACAACCTGATTTACATATGTAACATAATATAAAAGATAACACAGCGATGATTAGTGTTTCTTGTCTTAAAACATAAATCACCTGAATCCAAAATGGAATATTTACAGTTCTGCGATCAGAATTAAGATCAGCGTAATAAACCTGGGTATTCCAGAATCCAGGAGTTATCCAGAGTTGGATTATGTATGTACAAATAACCAAGATCACTGGGCTGGGAAAGTGGCTACGAGGCGTAGCTAGAAAGCGATCGTAGAGGGGAGAAAGCGTTCACACGGGATAGCGGTTAAGTCAGCAGAGCAGTGCTTAAGTAGATAGAACAGTTATAACATCGACATCAACAATATATAATGGATCAAACCATGTGAGCTATCTATAATTTATGTAGCAAAGGTATATTGACAATTATATTTTACGCACGCCCACACGCAGGCACATGTTCGTTCGCAGTGTTCATACCTGTTTCTGGTCAGGCATAATAAGGTTGGTGAATTATATTCTCCTTCATAAATTTCTGTACAAATAAGTAAGCTACTTACAGTAACTTTTTAGATGTAATTTAGTATGGATAATGCAACTAAAACATTTCGTGTAACTCTTTACCGAATTGTCCCCAAATTAGTGACCTGTGGCGAGTGAAACCTTTTAATAATCACTCGTTCAGGGAGTCGGTCTTATTCCCACCACTTGAACTTAAAAAATGGTTTCCCAACTTCTTAGAGGTTGGTTCTTCTTTCCGGTATTTTCCTGTTAAATTGAAAAAAAAAATCTGACACCCTCGGTGGGAATCAAACCCTAGCCCTCTGGCATGAAAATTAACGATTTAAAAAATTGAGATTAACATTATGATATACCCACGATTAAAATCCAATGCATATAACGTCATTATGTAGAGAAATCTCAATAGTTTCGTCAGTATCCTCTCCAGCATGAGAACAATCTTGTGTACTAATGCAATGACACTTAATGGTACCTACCTTAATGCCTAAACACTTTACTAAGTAACTGGCACACTGGTCTGAACCCCGCATCTGTCCTTTCGTAGTCCCCGAGCGTCGTCTTAAGTAAGCCTTCGGCGTGGAATATTCATGAACAGATAGCCGAGGGTCCTATTTCTGAAGACCGGGCAGCAAGGTTGTCCCAGCGCTCAGATTATGTCCCGGCACATCGCGCGCCGCCAACACCTACCGCCTCAAATATTCAATATTCACAAGGTGATGATCATGCCAATATACTGCGTGTATGTTGGAACGGGAACACTCTATATTTTTTATAAGACTTTTCACGGGAAAGGTTATAACTGATAATGCAATGTTTATTAAAGTAGCGAGTCCGGTCGATAGCTAGAGTGCTTGCATTCCATGCCAAGAGCTTGGGTTTGAAGCCCACCGAGGGTGGTAGAAATGATTTTCCGTTTCGGTGATTATTTTAAATCTTAAATTCTTAAAAAAAATCAATCTTAGATTCCTTGACTTATAGGTTGGTATGAGGCTGACCACCCATACTGTAAAAATGGTTCACTTTGCCATTTTGTCACCCCTGTTTCAGGGAAGGTCGGCAAGAGTTGCAGGGCTTACGTTCATTTGAGATTGGGTTTTTATATTGTAGGTCCACATGCGGCATGTGTGAGCGCGAAATTACGCGTGTCTGCTTGTGGGAATGCATTTAATATGAACCTCAAATGATACATATCTCTGCAACTTAGATTTAGATTTGAGATTTAAATAATATACCGGTAAGTACTCAGTCTTCACAATTGGAAATGAATACAAGCCACCACTATAGCTATAATGGTGGGCATAAGGGCGACACCCTACCTGTGAAAGTAAATAGGTTCCACTCGCCACAACATGCTTCCGAGAATATATAGCAAGAAGTTACTCTATATCTGTAGCTTAGTTGAGTTGCGTTGAGTTGCAAGACATACCTTTTTAGAAAGTCTTATCCATGATCGGAGAGGGCCCTTGAGGTGTGACACACACAAAAATGGCGCTCACTTATCATTTGTAATTTAAAATAAATTAGCCTGATATTATTTTTATTATTATTATTTCGTCTGTTACACAGTCCCTTATTTAAATAAACCGTTCAAATGACATATTCAAATTGCTCAAATGTATGATTGAATTGAATATTGAGGGGTGGTTCACACAAAAACAGCGCTCACCAAATAAACCATCCGGACTTTCACGCGAGCTCGCAAGCTGAACGGACGTGTCTTATTATTCTCTCTACGTACAAATACAATATTCGTTAAAAATACTTATGTTTTTTGTTCTTTCTCACAATTAAGTTTAATTTCTGTAAATGTGTATAAAGTTCTGTGTTTTGTGAACTGTTCAAAATATCTGTGAATTAGTTGTGTTTTTGTTTTTGTGAAATATTTTGCTAATCTAATAATTTCCTACCTACACATACCTACATAAAATTCAATATGAGTAAACCGCCTGATATTGAGAATCCAATGCCACCTGACAGGGCCTCAGCCAAGAGGAAAAAAGTAGATTTATCAAATATGAGTGATGGCCCGGCGTCTTCGGAGTCCGCTGAGCAGCCAGGAGTGTCTGCTGGCGAGGGAAGCTACCCTCCCACGGCCCTTCCACCTTTTATAGTAACGGTAGAGAGCACTACAAAGGGGAAAAGAGTGCACCCCATGGTGTTGGGGAATATTCTTTCTAAGACCAAAATGGAAGGCATAACTTCTGGTGGAGTGAAGGCGGATGGAGGTCGCAGAATCACAGTATCCTTTTCAACTACAAAGCACGCAAATCTATTTTTAAAATCGGAAGTGCTATCTATCAACAATCTGAAAGCATACATCCCAAACTATAGGCTTTATAAAAGTGGTCTCATCAGAGGAATCCCCACAGACCTAACGAGTGAGGACGTTTGCGGGGGTATTGAAGTTCCATCATCATGTGGCAAGGTCGTTAAGATGAGACGCCTCAATAGAAGAACAACCATTGACGGAAAAACGGAGTGGGTACCTTCAACTACTGTCCTTTTAACATTTGAAGGTCAAAGTCTCCCAGAACATGTCTACCTTTTTTACAATTCAATAAAAGTAGAATTATACGTTCCTCCATCCTATATCTGCCATAAATGCCTAAGATATGGGCATACCCATAAATTTTGCCAAAATTTACCAAGATGTGCGAAATGCGGCGAAGGTCACGAAAGTGCTACCTGTAACAATACAAATGATACCCACCCAACAATATGTGTGAACTGCAAAGGAGAACACGCATCTACAAGCATCTCATGTCCGGAGCTACAGAGGCAAAAGGGCATAAGGCACATTATGGCATCCGAGGGATGCCATAATGTGCCTTAGGGTGCCATTTGGGCTCAATGTTAGCTGCTATGCAGATGACATACAAATGTATGCACCTTGTGAGGTTGCTGACAGGTGTCAACTTGAAATGAAATTTCAAAGTTGTTTTGACAAGATGCTTAGTTGGTTAGCATCTAAGAAGCTGTGTCTGAATCCTGACAAAACAGAGGTTATATGGTTTGCTTCGAGAAGAAGACAGCATTTGATACCTGTCGGTGACCTGGCTGTTGGTGGGGTGTGTGTAAGGCCTAGCACATCCGTAAGGATTCTTGGAGCCGTCGTGGACAGTGGCCTGTCAATGGAGCAGCATATCGGTACCACAGTTGGGTCTTGCTTTTATCATCTTAGACAGATCAAGACAGTCAAACGATACTTACCGAATGACTGTTTAAAAACCTTAATATCTTCACTGATTCTGTCTAGGATTGATTATTGCAACGCGATTCTGATAGGTTTGCCACATACGCAGCTGAACAGGCTGCAGTCTGTAATGAGGGCGTCAGCGCGTGTTGTGTTCGGTGCTGGAAAATACGACAGCTGTACACCTCTCCTGCGGGATCTACATTGGTTACCGTTTGAGGCCCGAATACAATACAAAGTGTGTACCCTCATGTACAAGGCTGTCACTGGTGTGGCGCCAGATTATATCAGGGAGATGTGCTGTTTCAGAGATTTGGGGGACAGGCATCGTGCTCTGCGATCTGCGCAGAGTGCGGCCCATGAGCTGGTTCTGCCGTACAGAGTACGAAAAACTTTCTATGGGGATCGTGCTCTGTGCCATGCAGGTCCCAAGCTCTGGAATGAGTTGCCTCTGATTCTCAGGCAGGCCTCTGACCTCGACGGTTTCAAGCGAAGCCTAAAGACACACCTATTTGAGAATTTTTATAATATTTGACTATTTTTTGACTCTTTTAATTTAATTTGTATAATTTTTTACTTTTTAATTTCATTATTTGACCTAGCGACATTTTTATTTAATTTCATTGTTCTGTTATTTTAAAATTGTTTTTAATTCTGTTTTCAATTTTACATTGTATTATATTTTATTTTATAATCTAATATTTGTAAAGCGCCCTCGAGGTGATGTCACATGACGGCGCTGTATAAATTACCAAAAATTAAATTAAATTAGGGATCTCCTTTATTCAGGCTTCCCAAAAAACACTCCCATTAAAAAAAACATTTAGCGAAGCAGTCTCTGCCCAAGCTGGCCACAAAAAAACAATATTTCAGAAACCGAAACAACACCCTTTTCGCTCAAATATAGACCACATAGACCAAGATGCTATTAAAACTCTTTTGATGTACCCAAATGGACAGCTACATTCCTCAAAAAATGGCTGTGGTCTACCCACCACAAGGAGTGAAGCTCCCAACACCTCACCTTCATCATCTACAAATCTGCCAATTCCCGAACTCCTACAAAACTCACAGATTATTAAGCTGATGTCCCAAATTTTTACTTACCTTTTGACAAATATTAACAGTGATTCTCCACTTGACATTATACCTTCCTCTGCGATTAAATCTGGATCTGACTCCACTGTACAGAAATGAATAGATCCAATAGAGACATCTCTGTTCTACAATGGAATGCACGTAGTGCTATAAGCAATAAACCAGATATTTTATACCTTTTAAACAATCACAAAATTCAAATTGCTGCAATATCAGAAACCTGGATAAGGCCACACTTCACCTTCAATATACCAGGGTATTCGTGTGTAAGGTGCGATAGAATGGAGGGAAGGGGGGGTGGGGCAGCACTGCTGGTGTGTTCAGCCCTCACTTTCACACAAATTAGCTTACCTTACAATCCACTTCTAGAAGTTGTTGCCATAATAGTAAACAACATAGGATTTGTTTCCCTGTATATCCCTCCGGATACTGGATTTGATAAATATTACTGGGATTCTATAATCCATCTTCTCCCCCCCTCTTTCTTCCTCCTTGGAGATTTTAACGCGCATAGCCCAGTAAGGGGCTGCCATAATACAAATAGTGCAGGAAACCGACTGTTAAACTTTATTGATGCCCATGACATGTGCATCCTTAATGATGGCTCTGCTACTAGGCTGGCACCAGCGAACCAGAATCAAAGTGCGTTGGACCTGTCCCTATGCACTAAAGAGCTGGCGAGCATCGTGGATTGGATGATAACATACGACTCATTATCCAGTGATCACTTCCCTATAATCTTATCTATTAGGACAAACTCTTATCATGACACCTCAAAGAGCTACCGAAGCCTTTACAACATACACAAGGCTGACTGGGGTAGGTTTATAGAAACATTGGAGAGTGACATCAGCAATATTGAAAAGTCTTTCAACAAAAATGCTTCTGTTCAAAATAACTACAATAACTTCTTTCAAATAATCCAAAAGGCAGCTAATGAAGCAATTCCTAAGAAAACAGGAGGTATGAAGCCAAGAAAATACACTCCATGGTGGGATGGGGAGTGTGATCAATTGATTGAAACACGGAAAAAAGCTATGCTGAAATATAAATTAGATATGTCTATGGAGAACTTCCTGGATGCAAAAGCCGTTCAAGCTAAAACCAAAAAAATACTGAGACAGAAGAAACGAGATGGGTGGAGTAAATTTTGCTCCTCTCTATCCCCAAATTCACCTTCATCATACGTATGGAATATGATTAAACGTTTTAGAGGCTCAATGGTTCCCCCTCGCCAGCTCCAGCACACTAGTACGTGGCTACCGGAATTTGTTAGATCTCTGGCTCCACTGTACGTTCCAAACTCTACTGAGACACCCCTTGAGGCTCAGCCAATGGTTGTTGATAATAATATACACAAGATCAACGCTTTTACGTTGGACGAGCTTAAATTATCTCTGAGCAAGACTAAAAACTCTTCGCCCGGTCTTGATTTAATCCCATACGCTGTCATAAGGAAACTTCCTGAGTCATATCTCAAATTTCTACTTAATATATACAATCAGACCTTATCTCAGGCTTCCATTCCCCATGAATGGAAGTACCAACTAGTTGTCCCAATACCGAAACCAGGAAGAGATCCGACTCTTGGATCATCGTATCGGCCCATAGCATTGTCCTCCTGCATAGCGAAGGTACTCGAGCACCTTATTAAAACACGGGTAGAATGGTTTTTGGAGAAGAATATTCTCCTGCCTAAATGCCAATTCGGTTTTCGAAGGTCACTCAGCTGCATAGATAATATATGTACCCTTGTTACAGATATCCATCTCGGGTTCTCTAAGAAAGAATTTGTTGTAGCAGCGTTTTTAGACATTGACGCCGCGTATGATAACGTCTGCCTCTATATGTTGTAAAACAAACTAATAGAATTATCTATTCCAGTCCCTTTAGCAAAAGTAATATTTAACTTGTTAATTGATAGAAAAATTGTCGTTAAGAACGATCAAGAAGAAATTACTAGAACAACCTGGAAGAGTCTACCACAAGGCTCTGTGCTAAGCCCACTCCTCTTCAACGCATACTGCTATGACATCCAAAACGGCATGCACCAGGATTGCAACTTAATACAATATGCAGACGACATAGTCATGTACGCCGCAAATAAAAATATTGATAAAGCCGTTAACACATTATCCGTTTCGCTTAACAAACTAAACAATTGGTTATTAGCACATTCGCTGAACATTTCCCCGCATAAATCAAAGGTTCTAGTTTTCTCCAGAAAACACAAGAATCCAACTGTGTCAATCTACCTTAACGGTTTTCATATCCCCCAAGTTGAAGAGATAAAATTCCTGGGAGTCATCTTAGATAGGAAATTATCTTGGGCACAATTCATTAACTCAATAACGACTAAGTGCGAACAGAACACAAATATACTACGGGCAATTGCAGGGGTCTCGTGGGGCTCTCATCCATCCACCATGAGAAATATATACAACGCTCTGATTCGTTGCCATCTTGATTACGCCTGTTTTATATTAGATTCTCTCCCTATTCACCTGGAAACTAAACTGGAAAGAGTGCAGTCTAAATGTCTTAGGCTTATTGTTGGCGCTATGCAGTCGACTCCTATCAATGCTCTACAAGTAGAATGTTGCGAGATGCCAATACCCATTAGGAGGCGATACCTTGCAGAGAGATTTCTTCTCAAACGCATAAGCTATCTCAACCATCCTCTCTTTAACAATATAGTCAAGTTAACACAATCATATGACTCAGACAGATACTGGGCAAAAAAACGTAACCCTGTTTTATGTGTAGCGTATTCTACCATAACAAATACATATAAAGGACCTAAATTTCTCTTCCCTTCTCCCGTCTACAATGTGCCAATCAAAGCTCTGCAAAAACTTCCCCACATTGTTGAAAACATTGGATTGAACAAGAGCTGCAATAAAGTTCATGAAGACTATAATGAGACATTCAACTCATATGTGAGAGAAAAATGGCCTGATCACACTCACATTTTTACAGACGGTTCTAAATTAACTCCAGACGGGAACAGTGGCTCTGCATTTGTAATCCCCATACTCGATATCGAGTCGGGATTCAAATTACCCCCGGAGGCCTCTGTCTACACGGCTGAATGTTTTGCCATGGAAAAAGCATTGCGCTCTTCTATAACATTAAATGAACATCGCTTTATAATTTTCTCCGACTCCCTCTCCCTCATTAACTGCTTGGCATCTCCACTTTCCATATTTTCGAGGAACCAATTAATTATAAATATTCGCTTACTCCTGCTAAAACTTGAAGAAAGGGGCAAGGATGTGGTGATTGTGTGGATCCCTGCACACTGTGGGATTGAGGGAAATGAAAGGGCCGATTCCCTAGCCAAACGGGCTGTTCAGCAAGGGAGTGCCCCGTCTGGATTTTCTATCCCAGAGAGCGACCAACTAAGGATCTTGGAGCGTGCCGCTGTTAGGAGGTGGAATGCCTCTTGGCATGGGAGCTCCAAGGGCCTCCGCTATAGAGGTGTTCAGGGAGCCATTCCATCTGGACCATGGTTTGCTGGAGCCAGACTGTCTAGAAACCACATCACCATTATCTGTCGTATGCGCTTTGGACACGTCAGACTAAACAACCATTTGTTTAAGTTGGGGCTTGTCGAATCCCCGGACTGTGACTGCGGCCAAGATCTTGAAACTATAGATCATATTTTTTTTGGATGCCCCTTACGAGATGCATTAGATATTTATTTCAAATTCAAAAACATTTCATTTCCGGTAAACATAGAACACCTCTTGGCACTTAATTCCTCTAAAATTAATAGTATTTTGTTCAAATCAATTCTTAAAAACTGTATAAAAATCTAAAATCAACACAAATAAGTTAAAAATTAATTCTTAAACATTCCTGCAACTAACAGATGAATCCACGGCTGTAACATCCTTCAGGGTGAGATGCCAAAAAAAAAAAAAAAAAATAAAATAAACCATCCTAATAATAATATTATTATTATTATTGGGTTGAGTTTGGATGCCTTCTTCACGTGGAATAATTTTGTACAGATGTGACGTGTTAATCTAGATTGATCTTACCGCAGTTCTCACGGCACCTTCTGTTGCATGCTTAATTACTGTCTACTCGTAGTTATGAAACCCACAAGGAGTGCCACCCGAGGTATGCTATTAGCTTCAGTAACATCGAATCACTTACTTTTTGGGCATGCCTAAGAACTATAGGTTCAATTTTCCATTGTGTCATTACTTTTGACTTCTCGAAAAATAGACCATTATCACTTGAAAAAATAAATACATAATCACCTTAAAGTTTAAACTGAAATAAGTGCTGATTCACAGATTTGAGAAATCGTGGATAAATTATTTCATTGGGAGTAACTCCTCATAGTAAGTGAACTAATTATTTGGAAATGCTTATGAAAAACTTTTTAACTACAGGATATTTACACGTCTGGTTTTTTTTCGTAGAAAATAAGGAAAAATGTGTATTTCGAAGTTGCATGAGAAACCCATGTTGGCTTAATATGTCACTTATTCATTGATCACCGATGATCCATCTATATATTTTATATTGATCGATGACTTAAGAAGAAGAAGAAGCTATGAATTAATCGGCTTGTGGTTGATATAGTTTCTACAATAATCAGATTGCGGATGTTCCGTTTGATTGCTTAGATATGCAAATACACAATAATACTATGTACGTACTTTCTAATATTGTATCCATTAAGCTGATGCCTAATGAAACTTGGATTTGGCAAATGACATTTGAATAGCAAAGTTGTCTCAACCACAAGTATACCGATCTGTAGTACTGTAGTCTTGACACGCACGGTAAACGGAAGCTTGCATAAGAATAAAAGAGTAGAAAACTTTGATGTATAAATTTTACTAAAATACAAACAACAATTTTGTACAATTTAAAAACATCCGTTTTTGAAATACTCATGTAGCAACTACTGAGTCGTATATACAATCAAAAGCGGAAATCTGGGATTTATTTAGTAAATAAGATAAATAAATGGAAGCACAGGAAATCATCTTTTCACCATTTCTTTATATTTGTTTCACTGTGGAAAATAATCATAGATTGCCGACTTTGATTCTATACTTACGATTCGAAACAGAAAATGGTAGAAGCGAAATAAGAATAAATTGAAGAACATTTTATAAGGCTACATTATTCTTCTCGCTCTGAGACAATAAGCCAGATGAGACATCTTTTTTTACATCTTTTTAACCCGTTGACTGTCAGAGAAAGATATCTTGCTTTACAAGGTATTTAAGGAATTTTGGCCTTCTAAGCCAGGTATTGAATATTTGAAAGAAAAATACTTTGAAATATATTCGGACCTGTGTGGGACAACGCAGCATGTAGAATATGTTCAACGAAGAAGTGTCTACAATGCTCCCAATGGTGACCATCTTGACGATGGTGACCATTTTGACTATGGTGACCTGACAATGGTGACCATTTTGACTATGGTGACCACCTTGACAATGGTGACCATTTTGACTATGGTGACCATCTTGACAATGGTGATCATCGTTATACGAGCAAAAGTGTGCAATCTCAGAGAAAAAGATGATCTTTGTTATTATGGCGTAGACCGATAGGCGCATTAGGCATCCAATGAATTTGCTCAAACGCCTACTGATTAACAATACTAGCGCCTTTAGCGCAGGAATAGGAGGGCAATCATCCAAAAGTGCCTTTATTTTTTTTTAAATTATTTCTCGTTATTTAAGGTATACCACAGAGGTATCTGTATTGTTGCCACAGAAAGTATAAGTGTAGAGGCACAGGGAAAAAGTAATATGGCCAGACCGGCACTTTAACACAAAAAGAGCCTTCCACAAATCACTGTTTTGCTTGTTGGAGTCTGCGCCATAATATGGCGGCTAGGCGAGCTCAATCAAAGCTTTGGACGCAATTTTAGAGCTCCACTCCCAAACGCGGCTGTCTACGGTGCTAACACCATCAAGAAAAGGGCCCCAGTGTGCAAGCTCCTCTGCTCTAGGCTTTGATCCACAAAGTGGGTATCTATGATGACAAGAAATCCTAGGGTAAATGGAAGCCACGTCTTCAGTGCTGCCAGTTTTTGTAACAGCGTTGCACTACGTAGCGCTGTTCGGCACATCTTCCTACGTTAACATCTCGCCCATGACTGCATGTGAAAGATGAGGCAGCATTCTGAAGACTTGTAGCTTTGGGAGAACTTAGTTGTTATATCCGAAAAGTCCTTCAGCTTGCGACCGCGCGGCACTACATTTTTTAAATCTTATTTAAGATTATAAAGCTACTTGGTTAATAAAATTACTTTTCTTGGCTATAGAACTAGGTTTTTTTTAATTGTAATTCTGTATTATGTTTTCATTTTTATGTCCATACAGGTTGTTATAAGTTGATTTTAACAATGCACTTTGTTATGTATGTTCCTTGACTTATAGGTTGGTATGCGGCTGATCACCCATGCTGTAGAAAATGGTTCACTATGCCAATGTCACCCCTGTTTCAGGGAAGGCCGGCAAGAGTTACAGGGTGTATGTTCATTTGAGATTTGTGTTTTTATTTTGTAAATCCACATGCGGCATGTTTAAGCGCGAACTTATACGTGTCTGCTTGTGAAAATGCATATAATGTGAACCCTTAATATTACATATCTTTGCAACTTAGATAAGATTAGATTATATAGCTAGGTGATTGGTAGATAAAGGGTTAATGCAAGCTCAGTGGGAGTAAAGAATGACGTCATAAAGTAACAGCTGATTGTGCCGCGGCTGTGACAGCGAGCAGAAAAGCCGGACAGGGGAGGGTGGGAGACCTGGGGGCTTGTTAACATGCAAAAAGCGCGCGCGGCGGACCTGAGCCGCAAACAGATGATCTGATCCCGCGCATCTGCTCTACGTGGCCGGCAGACAAAGGGTTAAGCGACGGGTAATGGATTTTTCATACAAAAAATGTACATCCATTTGATTTAATAATAATATGTATAAAAAACACAAAAATATACACGTATAGTGTAACTTCTTGCCGTGTTACCACCGAGGGGGTCACATGTGGCGAATGGAATGTATTTATTTATACAGTTAAGGGGACCGGTCCTACGCCAACCACTTGAGTTGAAGTACTCTACTCTTGAATGTGACTAGATCTTTGCGACTTAGATTATATATTATAGACTTTCCTAATCTCATCTTCAATAAATCAAAGATGATATTGTGAAATTCTTTAATCTACGATATTTTTTTATATCTTTGCAACTTAGATTATAGGTTAATTATGAACTAATATACTTCCGTGTTAATTTTCCTTCAAATAACCCGCGACATTGCGGCTTCCCTTGTTAATATGCATAAATCGATCTGCATACATTAAACTAAGTTGCATAATCCCGCATGCAAGCGTCGCACGCTGCCTGCGACGTTAATGCCGCCATTTTCACGAGATCTAAGACGCCATCTTGGTTGTGTTATGAGCACCATATCATATGGGATTCCCGCGTGTTACGTGTGGATTATGAAAGTCCGGGGACTGACTAGAAAGTAGAAGATACAATTTCAATAAAAAAAGTATATAAATATACTTTGTTACGCGGTGAGTGCAATATGTGACATGCAATAAGAAACATACAGATTATATAAAATCTTTAATCTATAATCTAAAAAGCAGGGATATGTTAACATTCAAAGCTCAAATCAAATGCAATGCATGCCCACAAATAAACACGTGTAAGTTCGCAATTACAAATGCTGAATGTGTACTCACAAATTAAAATTCAAACCTCAAATGAACATAAGCCCTGTAACTTTTGCCAACCTTCCCTGGAACAGGGGGGACATTGGCAAAGTGAACCAGTTTTTGCAGTATGTTATGTTATTTTAAAATAATATATAAAAAACATTCTCGAAGTGTACAGTGTGTTTTGTGGGCCGAACGGAGCCGAACGGTCACGGACGCGGCCGAACTGCGCCGTGTGAACTAATCGGGCCGTCGTTCATCAGTTCCCGGCAAGGTGTCAACCGATTAAGACGTCGACGACCAAGCACCAAGCGGTGCAAGAGTGGGCATTACAATGGAGCTCCCTCCTCCCCATCTTCTTGGATTTTCTACCAGCAAGGCACCCGCCTTGTGGACCAGAGGCATAGGAGACATAGTGCATAGGAGCGCCCACACGGGACTCCAACGTGTGGAGGCGTCCGCCTCGTGAGCCGCCGCTAGCCTGGGGCGCTGCCCTAGGCCTTCAGTTCGGAGCTCCAGTCAACAGAGTAGGGAATGTTTTAGTGACGAAGTGCAGGTCGAGCCATTCCCTTATTTCCCCTTTTTCTCCCATCTTACTAAAGTAAATAAACCCTTATTTGTTCATGTTAAACTTATCTTTTAATATACAACCTTCCCAAAATACAAGTAAGCAATACCCAAAGAAAGAACCCCACGCCCTGAGAGTGATGCTGATGAGAGCTAGCCGGAGTAAGTATCCTATAGGTACATCCTGGAGGTACCTTTTTATTTTAAACATAACAAGTATGGGTGGTCATCCTCATCCTATAAGTCAAAGAAGATTCAAAACACAAAAAAGTTATAAAGGATGGTGCGTTTTGTGTGAAGACTTTGTTTATCTTTATGCTAGACTAAATCGCAATCATGAATTGATGACATTAGAAAAAGAGAGTGTTGTATGAAAAAGTGTCTCTGGATGAAATGAAAATGTCGCTTGTTATGCAATGTTGGCAGCTTGGGCTTTTTTCAATTTGCAACTAAGAAGTGCTTATAGTGTAACTAACTTTAAATCGCGTTGTCCCAATTGGTAAATTGTGTCGCATCTGGGAAACGCCTACTTCGGGTGAAGTTGTTGACGAAAAGTTGAAGACTTATATGAGAAAACAAATAATTTCAACACGCTACATGCAAACCCTTCAAAAATAACGCGGTAAGGAGTTGCACTACATGTGAAGCTTAGATGTGAACGCTGATTCAGGGAAAGTCCACACGAGTTGCAGGGCTTGTGTAAGTGCAAACTTACACATACTTGCTTGTGGGCAAGCATTTAATATAGGTTCATCTTAAATTAAATTAATATATTTGTAACATGGATTGTAGATAGCTATATAAAGAGAAGAGAAGTGCCTACACAAGGTGCTATATGACTCTTCTAAGATATGCCTGCCACACAGAGATGCCATCTTAAGGATATGGGAGCCATAAAGCCGAGAGAGCCATGTAGAGTGGCTATAAGCTGCAATGTAGCCATAATGCAAGAAAGGCAAACCACAAAGTAATGGAAATAAAAAATTGTTCACTTGACTAATAGGTTGGTATGAAGCTGACCCCCCCATGCTGTAATAACTTGGTATACGTTAGCCGATGGCAGGAGTTTCAGAGTATACGCTTATTTGAGGTTTGGTTATCTTTGTATGTGCACATGCAGAAATCGTCATGCAGAAACGGTGCCTTCTGAAGATGTACACAAGTAAAAACAATCTGATAAATATTCTTAAGCTTCGGGCATTCGTTTACCTACTTTTTTCACTTTGAGCACTAGGCTACTTCTTTTTTAAAAATACCTGTTCATTTAGCATTCAGAAATTGTCAAAAAACAAATCACTTTTGATGACAGATTCTGCTCCTGAAGATGCCTCATTAGGCGAAAATGTTTGAGCAAAAAAAAAAGAAGTAAATAAGTGAATTAAAAAACTGTCGTTATCCATATAAATTTTTAAATAATTAAATTTTTATGTTATAAAATCATTGATACTAAAAATGCCCGGCTTAAACAATTCTTTGAATCTTTTTTTTCATATTTTAATTTAAGATTTCCTTGTCCATCTCCTCTGTATGAGACCTTCAAGTATTTCATATTATTTTTCATACAAAAGCATTCTCCCCTGCGAAAATTTCCATCCTTCAAAATGACAAGAAACGAAAACACTTTGTTATTTTTTTTTCTATTTTCAGTTTTTGATGTGAATAGAAAAAAGCTCCGCCTTCTCTCTGGGATGATGAAGCTGTATTTCCTACGGAAACAGAATGAGGTTCTGAAAACCGCATTTATGGCAAGGACTATAAATCACCCTTGCTGTAAGGGATAGGGCTAAATTGCATGCGTCTAAAATGGTTTTCGTATAGTTCTTAAAATGTATTTCAAAATCTATACATTTTATTTTGCAAAAATTTTACATCTTTGCATTTTGGAATTTTTGTCTGCGCCATGGTCAAGCGATCAAGACAGTGGTCCTGGTGTGTGTTTGAACTAAATTGAAAGAAAACAAAGAATTAAAACAGCGCTGGTTTGATTCCTGCCTGACCTACTGGACAAAAGTTTTGAACCAAGACACTAAGGGTGTCTAAAACTATTTTCTTATTTCTAATCCAAAATAAAATACCGGCAAGGTTTACTCAAACTTTTCAAAGAAATAAATACCAGTTCTCTCGAATGTTGGAAAACCTCCACTTCAATTGAGGTGTTAGCGTACTCGCCACATGCAACCCCTTCGGGGAGAACGCGGCAAAAAGTGACACTATGTGTAAAGCTTAGTTTCGTTGCACTTAATTGTGTGAGTTCTATTCCCAGCGAAGAACAAAAATATATCATTTCATATACCTTAACAAAGATATTGGTCATCAAATGGTGCATCCAGTCTTACAGAAACTGGGTGTTGTTTGTATAATGTGCGCGGTCTATAGCGACGACTAAGGTTGCAGCGGGCTCTTAAGGTGTAACTCACACAAATTAATACAGCGCTTACCCAGTAAATCATCCTTTTATTTATCACATACCTCATTTAAAAGTCTCTCAGATGATGTTCGTTGCTTCCTAGTATAGTGGTATGCAATGGTTTTAATAAATGTGAGCTACACGCAGTAATATAGTCCCTTTATTATTATGCAGTGAATGCAATTATGAAATGCCTGCATGGGAAGAGAGAATTTCATTGCATAATGAAGAAAAGATATCCTAGTCTTCAGTTCCAAGCGAGGTTGTAGGCACATAAACTAAATAAAAACTAATATAAACAAGGATCATATCGACGGTTAAAAAGAAGTAGGGCATAAACGACGCGACAAAAGCTTAATTGTTCAGGAAAGCATTTGAAAATTTGAGATTGCAGAAAAATGCCATAGCTTTTTTTATTATTTTATCATCCATAATCTACAATCTATAATCTAAGTTGCAAGGATATATTTATTCAAAGCTCTCAGATGTATGCCCACAAACAAACACGTGTAGTTCGCGCTTACAAATGCTGATTGTGTACTTACAAATAAAATCCAAACCTCAAATGAACATAAGCCCTGCAACTCTTGCCGACATTCCCTGAAACAGGGGTGACATTGGCAAAGTGAAGCATTTTTTACAGTATGGGTGGTCAGCCTCATACCAACCTATAAGTCAAGGAAGGAGTCATAATATCCTTAAAATCAAAACAACTCAAAAATTATAAAATAAAGGCATTCATTTGCATTTCTATTACTGTAGTTTTACGAAGTTTGACGATTCTTTTTATGTCACAAGCGCCTTTAGGGTAAAAAAGGCCAAAATCTTGTCGGTTACACCAAACCATACTTCGAAAATGCAGTTTTTTGCTTGAGCATAAACATAAAACAAAAATCATCGTTGAGCTATGGGAGTAAACGCATTGAGAAGAGCGGAAAACTTTTAGTAGGATAGCATTCATAATTCATTTTTGACCAAAACGTCACTAATTTATTCTTTTAAACCGTCGGTATATTAAGTATTTCATCTAAAGAGCCCTCTTTCTGCTTGTTCGTCGCTAGTCAGCGCTAATTTAGGAAGCAAGATTACTGTAGCGGTGGACCAACTCTTGGGACTGGTCTTCCAGAAATGTAGAAGAGACGTGTTTTTTCTACTGCAGAGAGACACAAACTTAACCACTTATCCTGATGGCGTCGGATACGACTCCGACGTATTGTTGCGAACACATTTTTTTAAAACCGGTAACTGTAACCGATGCTGTAACTGTATCCAGGCGACATTCCACAACCGGTGGTCAGTACCTTTTTACGTGTGTCTCCACTTTGTTCTGTCCTTGCAGACTTCTTTTATCTGCTCGACATTTATCACTATCTTGACTTTTTCTCACTCGGCAGATTCCAGTCATTTGTGATCTTGCTTATTTCTTAACACCTTATTTTTTCAATGTTCCTCTTCCACGTCAACCTTTAAAGCTCCCTTTTGATGGTGCATTATTTTTTTCAGTCGTTTATTGGCCATTCTTTCTAGATTCCCGAATCATTTCATTTTACTTACGTACTTTTACTCCCGTATTTTCGTTTATACCGCACTTATTCGTAGCGCAGTCACTACGGACCTTATAATTCCAATTCCTACCAGATTCACCACGCTTCGTCAAATTCATTTTTCAATTGCATACAATAATAATAACACATTTTTATTTCAGCATGGTCAAGCGGTGGGTGCAATACGCGACCAGCCATACAAGAAAAAAGTTACAAACGGAAAATCAAATACACCAAAAATTACACAAATAAGCAATGTTACATAAACCTGGTAGGCACCTATTATAACACAATGTATATAAAATCTCAAAATTTTAAATCATCATTTTGGACCAGTGCAAACAATGAAATTATTAAACATTGTCATTTTGAAAACAAACCTTTTAATTTGTCTAGGAATTTCTCTTATTTTTCAATAATCTTCTTCAAATAGGAGTCATATACCGCTTTCTACTCCTCTTGCTGGAGCATGCAATGCAGTTGAAAGGTAAGGTATTCACTCACAACTCCATTAGTCCTTAGGTGCTCCATTTTCCTCCATTCTCACTCTACCGTGAGGAGTGAAAATACCCCACTCATTATCTCAGCAATGCCTTCATTAAATTTAAACACTCCATTCAATAGAAATATTAACTCCAATTAGGAGGAAAGTATTCTAAGACCTTAACATAGCATAGAGATCACGTTAAGCGCAAATTTGAACTTTTAAACATTTTTATTTTTGTTTTCCTTGTGTGCGTACAAAAATTGAGATTCTGGTAATTGAAAACATCTTGGCTATGTAAATTATAATAAAATAAAATAGAAAAAGCAATGTATTTATTTCAACACGTTTTTTTAGCAGTTTCTGCTTTTAGCAGAAATTAAATCAACAGAATGAAATCCGTATCCGTAAGATTATACATTGAATTTATATTCAGACATTGTAAACGAAACCAAATAATTTATCAATATCACGTACATATAATTTAAAATTCTACAAGCATTTTTGTTTTTTTTTTTTAATGTGAAAACAAACACTGTTCGATTCTTCTTATTTATTTTTATTATTTAAAAAAAAAACAAACACATATTGAGTTTGACCAGTTTCGGCCTCTTGGGCATCTTCAGATTAACTGACATTTTTGTTCCCTGCGGAGATTAATTTTGCAAATTAAATTACAACTATATACGTGGCCCGGTGAGGTCTTAATTCCAAAACCTGCGTAGATAGATATTTTGTTAGCGTACTAGCAGATTTATTACCGTAAATTTAAGCTCAAAAAGCGTACTGTATGGGATTCTGCTTCTTCATACATAGAAATATCTTATTAGGAATGCATTTTAAGATGTATATTTCGCTTAGAATCAAAGGTGGTAATCTAGGAGAGTTCCAAAAATAATAATAAAAAGTGTGGAAACCCAAGGAATCGTGTTTTCATTATTTTCTTACGTTTGTCTCATTTTGGAAAAATCCTAGGTAGCCGCCTTTGGTTTAGTACAACTCATGTATTTAAATGAATTATTTCTTCTTAATTTTCTTCCTCATTGCTGAGGGATGTAACCTTTGTCAATTTATTATTCAGAAAACAATTAAACAATTAACAGGTTTTGAATCGACAACGCTATGAATGGCAGTTAGGAATTGAATTATTTGGCGGGTGATATTTCAAATATAGAACAGGAAATGGAGTTTTAGAAATTTGAATATTTGATTGAAATAATGGCTGTCAAATGAAGGATGGAAAATTAATGCAAATAACCTCTTTCTACCTATATTTCAGCGTGCACATTTAAAACCTAAGTTGCAAAGATATATTAATATTCATATTTAATGCGCTCCCACAAGTACCTGCACGTATTTCATTTCGCGCTTACGCACGCTGCATACTCACTTTCAAAATGAAACTGTAAATATCAAATTAACAATATAAGCCCTACAACTTTTGCGGCCCTTCCCTGACACAGAGGTGACATTGACAAAAGTAAAAAAAAAAAAACAGTGTTAAATGTTATGATTAACCTTCACTAATAGGTTGATATGAGGCTGACCCCCATGCTTTCAAACTTAGTTCACTTTTGCTAATGCCACCCCGGCTTTAACCTAGATTTAAATAAATTGTAGATTATAATTGGACTTGAACCAAGACTTCCATAAGCTTTTATTTATATTACAAGATAAAAGCAGACTCTCTCTGATAAATGCACGCAACTAAGCTGAAAAAGTGAAACCTATTGATTTTTACAAGTTAGGTGGCCGGCTTTACATCAATCATTTGAGTTGGGAGTTTTCCCAGTTACCGAAGGGCATACACAGCAAATCCAAGGCCCAGCCACCACATGCAGTGAATTTTACATGCAAAAACGATGATCACCTTTGGATCAAATATGTTTGAATAACCAAGTAAAACTTATATTATTAATAACAATAGTGTATTTGTTAAACATTGAATTTTTCTCTGGATAAAGGCAGTCTCATATTATTGTAAGAAATACCAACTTTCAAAACGAAAATATTTACTTTGTGGAATCAAAATGTCTGCAGCGTAACTGCATACAATAACATGCGCATATTTTCCCTGGAAATACGTGAATCATGGCGCCTTCCATTCAGCATCAATATTTTTCCCCTTCGAAAACTTGCTATGAGTTGCTTCATACGTGGTCATTGGGTAAGTCGAAGAGGAAAGCTATAAATCTTTATGTTGGTAAGCGTTGAACTTAAAGTGTGCTCGAAGGCCCACAAATCTCTTTTTGTAAAAAAAAAAACATCTAAAGACCTCGCTGATCTAATCGAGCCCGTTGCCCTCGTCAAAAAAGTCAACCACTACGCTCGGCAGAAACCGTAGCCAAAACACGAATTGAAAATCGGAAAGAAGAGTAAAAGCTATGTTTGGAGAGCGTGCAGTTGCAGTTGCTGGTCCTCTAGCCTGGAAAACCTGCCTCATCTTGTGAGAGAAATAGAAGACCCTGGGATGCTCTGAAATTGCACTTGAGAAAAGCGAATTTCTTACGAAGTAAGTAACAAAAAGTGGTTGAATAGTTAGTGGTTCTAATCTAATCTAATCTTATCTAAGCTGCAAAGATATATATCATTTAAGATTTATATTAAATGCATTCCCACAAGCAGATATGTATAATTTCGCGCTAACACATGCCGCATGTGGACCTACAATATAAAAACCCAATCTCAAATGAACATAAGCCTTTCAACTCTTGCCGTCCTTCCCTGAAACAGGGGTGACATTGGCAAAGTGAACCAGTTTTTACAGTATGGATGGTCAGCCGCATAACAACTTATAAGTCAAGGAACATACATGACAAATTACATTTTTTTAAATCAATAAATAACAATATATACATGGACATAAAAAACTAAATCATAAAGCCAATTTTACTTTAACAAACCCTAGCCGCCAACATCACAGATCAACCGCCATTTCTTTCTATCCTTACATACTTCTTTCATTATAAGTAAATTTAAGTAGTAAGTATTCAAAAAGGGGGATTCTATTCCGATGACAACATCTTACTAGCCTCAAGAGTAGAGTCTAGCTTAGGTATATATGACTGTTCTGTCTGAGAAGGATGGGAGTGGAATTACGTAGTTTATTTTTATGTTTATTATACTTATGACAACACCTTACCTGCCTCACAAATACCTATTGTTAGGATTTTTGTAAACTTGCAAAAATGTTGATCGAAATCCCTGTTTGAATGGCACCTATTTTATCTAGAAGTCTCTATTCGTAAACCCTGTATTTCTCCTCGATGGCAATTGATATTTTGAAGCGAACAGCATCTTGCTGGCATTGAATGGATGGGAGGAATGTAAACACGGGACCGGCAAGGTTTGCCCGGTGAACTGGCTTCGGCAACAAGCTGCAGCGTTCATAGGATTTTTGCGGTGAGCATGATGAAATATTGAACAAATAAAATTTCGTATTTAACATACTGAAAAGTTTTTTTTACAAACTGTTTTCACATGGTTAAAAAAAAACAAAAAATATGCAGTTTTCAAGCAATGTAAGAAAACTGGTCAAAAATAGGATACTTGGGTTATAACTTAATTTAAAGATTTACAAAAACCAATCATCAATTCAAAAGAGATATGAACTACTATTGTCTATTAAAACTAAGAAAAGGATATTTTGTAACTGATAATAATGATGTAAATAATGATGTGGAGTTTGTTCGTCGGAATGTAAATTTTCAATTAAAATTCACTGAAAAGATTCTTAAAGAAGTTTCTTATTACTTTAAAAATTTATCAAATTATAAGGAAAAAAAAAGCCTTACATTTATTTTTATTTTCAGTTTAAAACAGTCCCTATGCTATTGGTTACAGGTAAAAAATACGCAAGTTAACATAAAATCCATAGATTATCCGATTTTACGATGTTATCTTTTTTTGTATGTGTGAGCACGGATTTTAAGCCTCTAGGCCCCTATTTCTTGCACACTTACTATACTATGTACTCGTTATAAAGAAAAGCGTTGCGTCACTTGCATTTTAATTCGCTTCGCTTTCCGCTAATAGAGCTTTAAAAACGGGCAAGATCAAAGAGCCACGAAAAAAGTGTCATCCTTAAAAAAAGCTGCATTATTCCTTGGTCATTTTAAGACATATAAAAAAAGCAATTAAGTTGCACACGTAGTGTTACTTCTTACCACGTTGTCTTCGATGGTATCTCATGTGGCATGTAGAACCATTTGATTTGTACATATAAGATGCCGGCCGCTTGAAGTTGAGGTTTCCTAGTTGGCACTAAGAAATGATTATCATTTATTTAAAAAAAACTGAGGAAACCTTTCAATATTGTATTTAAAATAAACATCAAAACAGGTTATCTTTTCAGACCCTGAATGATAGGGCAAAAATGCTCAGGCTATATATCACTATGGTATAAACGAAAATATAAGAATGAAAGTACAATTTTTGCAGCTAGAAAGAATGGAGGGTAAAAGACGGGAAAAAGAGTGTTTAATAGAAAATCTTACAGATTGTGCGAAAGACAAGAATGAATGGATTGACTGAAAAAGGAGACTACAGTTACTGGGATTTGTAGAGAGACAGAGAGAGAAAGAAGAAAGTGATGAATGTCGAGGAGATGAAAGATGGGTTCAAGGCGGAGACCCATCTGCGGAGAAACTGGCCACTCCTAGCGGAATGGAGGCTAGATACAAGAACAAGAACACATAAAATTAATCCGACAACTTTAAGCCAGTGTAATAATTTAAAAATAATATTTCTCTTCAAAGTTTCGCCGTTTATAATGCTCTTTACACAGTCCGCTATGATAATTTTACTCATAAAAGTGGAATGCACTTTCACCATTCTTTCCGCCCGAGCTGTGAACTACGTAAAACTTTCCAACATGAGAACTAACGCCGTAGAAATGGAGAATGTGGACCCAAGTGTTAAACATTACGTGTAAACTCCACCATAGCGTTTAACAAAAAAAGTCAAAGCTGTAGTCTGACATCTGATGACAGCGGTGGTAACCTTTATATTAATTAGCGAAGACACCAACCATAAAGACTCATAGTGCTTATTTACATGCTAGATTTTGTCAGTAGCTTTCTAAAGAAAACAAAAACTTTTTTTGTGTTTTCACGCTCTCTTCATGTAGACAGACTTCATGTAGAACAGTACCCCAAGCATAAAGAAAGCATTGTGTAAGCTCCCCTTGATTGCGTAAATCGACAAATCTAATCTAATCTAATCTAATCTAAGCTGCAAAGATATATATCATTTAGGATTCATATTAAATGCATTCCCACAAGCAGATATGTATAATTTCGCGCTAACACATGCCGCATGTGGACCTACAATATAAAAACCCATCTCAAATGAACATAAGCCTTGCAACTCTTGCCGTCCTTCCCTGAAACAGGGGTGACATTGGCAAAGTGAACCAATTTTTTTTTTACAGTATAGGTGGTCAGCCGCATAACAACCTATAAGTCAAGGAACATACATGACAAATTACATTTTTTTTAAATCAATAAATAACAATATATACATGGACATAAAAAAACTAAATCATAAAACCAATTTCACTTTAACAAACCCTAGCCGCCAACATCACAGATCAACGGCCATTTCTTTCTATCCTTACATACTTCTTTCATTTCCTCCAGAGTCATAACCTTCTTCATACAAGCTCTTCTTTTATTATGACTCTGGATATTCCATTCATTCGCAATTTCGGATATTTGGTCCATCCATACCTTTCTCGGTCTTCCTCTACCACGACATCCATCTATTCTAACAACATATACTTTCTTCGTCAGTCTTTCCTCATTCATTCTCTCCATATGCCCAAACCATCTTAACAAACTTCTTTTAATCTTCACTTTCACACTTTCTCTTGCACCACATTCTTCTCTTACAGAATCATTCCTCACCCTGTCACTCCGTTTTTTCCCAATCATACTTCTTAGAAAGTCCATTTCAACAGTATGGACTTTACTAAAAAAAAGGAAAAAAAAAGTGTGAAAACTAAATCACTATCTATGAGTGTTGTTGTGTATTCCATAAATTTTCGATTTTATTATTATCATTTTAGGGGAATTGTACTTCAAGTACGAGTATACAACACCAGTTGTACCTACCCGCCATTTGAGCACGTGGAATCAATACTTTTCTAATAATAAAAAAGAACCATTTTTTGTTTTTGTTTGTTACTCGATCGGAATCAAACTTCAAACTAACAAATTGAAGGGTAATCTATATGTAGGTATCCTAAAAAAATAATCCACATTTGATGAGTGTTACCAACCTACGAAATATATTTTTTCTTACATTAAATATGAAAATAAAAATGTTTTAATCCAATAGATATAAACCTGGCAGGAACTATTCCGAAAATGTTCAACATATTTTCATATTTTTATATTTAAATATTAAATGAAGGTTTTCCATAAATACATTAATGAAAGTATTTTATAAAATTGAGCTTCATATTAACGGGTATAAAATGAAAGAATTGAAACGTTTTTAATGTAAATATATCAACAAAGGTAGGTTCAACTCGCCACATGCGACCCCTTCGGGGATAACGCGGCAAGAAGTTACACTATATGTGTGGCTTAGTTGCGTTTTTT
Source organism: Agapetus fuscipes (assembly GCA_951799405.1). Taxonomy (NCBI): domain Eukaryota; kingdom Metazoa; phylum Arthropoda; class Insecta; order Trichoptera; family Glossosomatidae; genus Agapetus; species Agapetus fuscipes. The sequence goes on along the minus strand of OX637351.1, from coordinate 16,630,692 downwards.
TAGTTGCGTTGCGTAGGCTCAATATTTTTTTCATTATCACAGGATTTTACAGGTGTACTCAGCTCTCATAAAAAAACGGGAAAAAACTTATATTATTTCAGTTAAAAACACAATAAAACATCAACTCGTGTTTTAATTACGGATTTTATGGTTCAGTACCACGAGTATACAACATTGCGTACATAAATACTCTACCATCGCGTAAACAGACCAATGTATTAAAAATAAAACACTCCCTGATGGCTTTGTTATTTTTTCTGTTAACGCGATCACAGAGTGTTCACACAATATTTTATACTCGGGGTGTAGGACACTGACAAAAAATAAAATAAAAAAATGAAATAAAAACAGGAAAGCATAAAAAAAACTCACCACGTTTTTTGGTAGAGTTTTTTTTTATCATAATCAGAGGCCCTAAAACTGTGGTCGTAAAATAAAATGAAGTGAAAGTTGTGGAGTATAACTAAATCAGTTTTTTGAGGGGTCTATGTAATGAGGGGTATTTTTTTCATATGAAGTAAGTCATGAAATCGTAAAATAAAGATGACTTATGCATGGTTTGAGCAAAGGTTCTTTTTATGTATGGTTTATTCTTTTACGACATAATTATATAATCAGTCGATTTTTTTTTATAGAAATGAGCATGCCATGCAACTAATCTACACAAAGAGTACAGTTTTTTATCGTGTTGACTACGAAAGCGTCACATGTGCTGTTTGAAACATATTTATTTTACAAGAAAATAGGCCGTCTTTTCGCCAACCGATTTAATGAAAGTGAGGGGTTTCTTCCTCACGTAAGAACTGCTTCTCAATTCTTTTGAATCCTGGGTACACCTTCCTGGTATTTTGATTTTTTATTTGAAATAAGCTCCGAAACAGAAAATAATTTCTGACACCCTTAGTGAGGATCAAACCATCTTCTGGCATGGAAATCAAACATTCTATGTACTTTCTAAGCTATTGACTGGACAGGAAGGACAGATTAATGATTTTAGGAAAATAAAAACCCAACTCTAAAATGAACAGTCACCCTGCATGGGTGACGTTGGTAAAGTTAAAAACATTTGTTACAGTATGAGTGGTCAACCTCAAACCAATCTATAAGACAAAGAACTTCTTCAGAGTAAATTAATACAGGAAAATTTATATGAAGGCCTATTACAATTTCCTTCTAACGGTGTTCAAGGCCGTGAGGGTGTTTTTTTTAGTCAGGGGTGGCAGTGGTATGAGAAGCTTTTATCGCCCTGATTACAACGCGCCTCTGAGGCTTTCAATTTATTACCGAAGAAAAAATATATTCGGTGTAAATTTTCAGATTCGATTCGGCGATGCCAAATGCCGGTAAGAAGGAATATCAATTTTGCGCTAGGGAAGGTTTCTCTGGAAGCCGCAATTTAAATAACATAATATACCCATATCTCGTCAGCTTAAAAGAAACGAAGAAAAAAATCGAAGGTCTGTACATTTACAGAGAATGACAATTTATTTTTAAACAGTAATTAAAAATTTACTTTATCTATAACAAAAAAAACATTAATTTAAACTAGAGTTATGGTCGTTTGACATATTTTAATAAACTTTCAAGATTAATTATACTTTTCGGATATTAAACCAACCGTCTACATGCAGCTTTTTTATCTGCCGACGTTTCGCCTTCACGAGTAGAAGGCATTTTCAAGGCGAGTTACCAGGAGACGGCAAAGACCGCCACGCCGTTACAACTCGCCTTGAAAATGTCTTCTACTCGTGAAGGCAAAACGTCGGCAGACAAAAAAGCTGCATAATAATATTATGCAGCTCTATGCAGGTCTATATTATAGACCATGGTCTAACCCAAAAAACCACAAAAACAATTCATTATATACAGCAGTATTTTTTATTTTAGTGAATTATTGTGATATTTTTGCTGTCACATTAAGGCTAATGTAAAGACCGCATCTGCCATGATTGGCCCGGCAGGTTGCCCGATTACCTTCGGATGTCGATATACTGTACAACTAATTGGTGGCAAGTGACGTCACAATTAATCGACCAACGCATGAATTATTTACGAATAAAGCACTGATTGGGGAAAATTGATAAATTAACATTATTATCTATGAACACGCCAACCGAGAATAATGGAGTAATTGAGTTATTTTATGATAAAATGGACTCCGAACATTCAAAATATCCCTCGGATATGTGATGTCACCCATTCTTCTTCCTGTGAAGATTGGCGATCATAATAGCGATTTGCGTCTTCGATAAGCACTTTTCCCAACACAAAATTGCACGAGACAGGGATGTTGTGCTTCTGCTGAACCACTGTTTCAATTTTAATAACGATTTAAAATAAAATTATTTTTTCTTAAACGTAGTTTAATTTTCACAATAATATTTTATATCTCGAACACTTTCGACCGTCAATACGCAGGTCATTATCAAGAGTATTGACGGTCGTAAGTGCTCGAGATATAAAATATTATTGCGAAAATTAAACTACGTTTATGAACAAAGAATTTTATTTTAAATAAAATGAATTTTCACTGTGTGAATACACAAACCCTACAAAATTTAATAACGATGTTCTTTTTCGACCTGGAGCTGGTCTTTCCTCAATTCTTCCCTATATGATGAGATGCAGGAGTGCATAATTATCATTCCTCAATATTTGACCCAAATAAACTGGTGTTTGCCTTTTGATGAAATGGGAAAAAACCTCATCATTTCAACCTCGATCCTCATACAAACAACTTCAATGGAAGTGGGAGTTTCCCAGCTCCCGAGGTGGCTGGTTTCTGACACAACAGCCTGGTAAGTCGTGCCTGTATTTTATTTTTGGTTTGAAATAAACACCGAAACGGGAAATCATTTCTGACACCCGTGGTGACAATTGAACCCTTGACCTCTACGTAGCATGCAAACATTATATTAACTGAGCTATTATTCTTACGTTTCCTTGACTTATAGGTTGGTATGAGGCTGACCATCCATACTGTAAAAAAAATAGTCACTTTGTCAATGTCACACCTGTTTCAGGGAAGGTCGGCAAGAGTTGCAGTGCTTATGTTGATTTAAGATATGAGTTTTTATATTGTAGGTCCACATGCGGCATGTGTAAGCGCGACTTTCTACGTGTCCTTAGATTTAAATGATTATTATTTCGTATTATGTGTATCATTATTCACGCTACTCGTGATCTAGCAACAATCCCACAAGGAGTGCCACCCGAGGAATGCTATTAGCTTCAGTAACATCGAACCATTTACTTTTAGAGTCATGAGCACGCCTCTGACCTAGAGGTTCTTGTTTTGTCGTGCCGTTGCTTTCACTTCACGGGAAGGCCTTTCGCCACTTGAGGAAATATATAGCTTTGCATGAGCGTCCATGTGCTGTGGGTCCTTCTGACACATACATACAGGACGGGTACGAGGAGGGATTGAGCATACCTGAGTTTCTGCTTATGAGAATGCATTAAATATGAATTTTAAATGTAATACATCTTTGCAACTTCTTGGACCGGTCCTTTGTCCAGTGGCAACACTTCGGACTCGTAAATAGAAGGTTATGGATTCGAATCCCGGCGGAGCACAAAAAATATACAATTTATATTTCCAAATAATGCTCTTCGCTGGGTTGAAAAAAATCATAAAACCTTTACAGCAGTAGAATTGCAAACAATGCTCTCTAGATTGAATGAAGCTTTGTTAGGTAACCATCTGAAGTTGAATGCAAGTAAGACGAAAGTATTGATTTTTGAAAGAGATGATGAAAGTATGAATTATGAATTTAAAATTAATGGAATGAATGTTGATGTCGTAAATGAGTTTGTATACCTGGGAAGTATGTTTGAAAAAGATGGAAGAATGACCGGTGAATTTGAAAGAAGAGTAATGAAGGGCAGGTGTGTACTGGGTGCCACAGCTTGTATCGCCAAAAATCAAAACATATCTAAAAATGCTCGATTGGCGGTACGCAGTGGCATACTTTTACCCACCTTGATGTATGGAAGCGAGGCCTGGACGGTGAATGAAAGTGAAATTAGTAAAGTCCATACTGTTGAAATGGACTTTCTAAGAAGTATGATTGGGAAAAAACGGAGTGACAGGGTGAGGAATGATTTTGTAAGAGAAGAATGTGGTGCAAGAGAAAGTGTGAAAGTGAAGATTAAAAGAAGTTTGTTAAGATGGTTTGGGCATATGGAGAGAATGAATGAGGAAAGACTGACGAAGAAAGTATATGTTGGTAGAATAGATGGATGTCGTGGTAGAGGAAGACCGAGAAAGGTATGGATGGACCAAATATCCGAAATTGCGAATGAATGGAATATCCAGAGTCATAATAAAAGAAGAGCTTGTATGAAGAAGGTTATGACTCTGGAGGAAATGAAAGAAGTATGTAAGGATAGAAAGAAATGGCGGTTGATCTGTGATGTTGGCGGCTGGGGTTTGTTAAAGTAAAATTGGTTTTGTGATTTAGTTTTTTATGTCAATGTATATATTGTTATTTTATTGATTTTAAAAATGTAATTTGTCATGTATGTTCCTTGACTTATAGGTTGTTATGCGGCTGACCACCCATACTGTAAAAAAAAATGGTTCACTTTGCCAATGTCACCCCTGTTTCAGGGAAGGACGGCAAGAGTTGCAAGGCTTATGTTCATTTGAGATTGGGTTTTTATATTGTAGGTCCACATGCGGCATGTGTTAGCGCGAAATTATACATATCTGCTTGTGGGAATGCATTTAATATAAATCTTAAATGATATATATCTTTGCAGCTTAGATTAGATTAGATTAGATTTACCAAAGACCGGTCTCTAAAAAGGTCCATACAGCCTTACAGCACCTGAGTCTTGCTTGAGTATTGGCTCTTTGTAGCGACAACCAAGCTTGTACACCTCTGCGGCACTACAGCAAGTGTCATAGACCCCTTAAGTCTGTAGAATCTAGAGAGTCTCTCGCACAAGACAAAAAAAGGTTAAAAAACTAAGATTGAAGACAGATTAAAGGAGCTATAGACCGGAGGAATTTTAGTTTGTTTTCCTTTTTTGTTCCGTTGAGCATTCAAATACTAGTACATCACTTTTTTCCATAGACCAACAGTAATTCACCATCAAGTTTTCATTTCACTGAGGGATGAAGGTTCTATGTACCTACTTAAGGCTCCCAGAGCACACCCCAAGTATGTACTTTAATTAAAAACACTTTTTGGTGAAAATTACTTGGGGAAAAGTTCTGGAAGAAAAACGTTAAACTTTTTATCGGGCGGCCTGCAGTAGGAAGGCGAAAATTCAATGAAAACCGTGAGAGAAGTACGAAGGAAAGGCGGAAGGAGGGTGGAAGGTCTACAAGTACCTATTTATTTTTGCAACGTTGTATATATATATATATAAGGATAATTTATTTTAATGTACACATAATTAAAGAGCGCCGTTTTTGTGTGTGTCACACCTCAAGGGCCCTCTCAAATCACGGATAAGATTTCTTGTAAAGATGTGTCTTTAGTGCTACTTTAAAGACACCAACAGTCTTTGCCTTCCTCACATTAGGTGGCAGTCTGTTCCACTCCATTGGTCCCGCAAACCGGAAAGCACGGTCCCCAAAATTGTTATGGTGTAGCTACTTATATTGCCATTTTAATGTTCGGGATCACTCCATCGATTTAAGAATGTTAAATGTAGATAGTTAAACACTCGGTTGGCAGAGGACATAGAGTTGATAGCAGAACTTCGTTACACAGGCCGTGTTTAATATTTGATTTATATTAATTACTTCATGTATTTATTTAACAGTGTTAGTAAATACAGTGAAATTTAGTGTATTTACTCTCTGACTGCTGGAGAACGAATGATCATTCTGTGATCCACTGGTGTTGACCCAAGCAAGCTACTGAAGTCAGAACACTGAAGAGTCAGAAAATTTTCTAGACATCCCTCACCATATTTGGTAATGTATACAGTAAGGGATGTGTTTGCTTGTTTAGAATACATTCATAACTCTGAAATACGTCAAAGGCGTAATCAACACAATATAGGCGTTAAAGTTCAAATATACTTTTCTTATTCATTTACATGACCAAGACATTGTGGGTCGAAAGGAAGTTCATTGAAAAGGTGTTGCAGAACGTAGACGAAAGAAAACATATAACACGTCATATTTTGAAGAGAAAAAGCAAACTTATATGACGCTCGATTAGACATAGCACCGTTCTTAGCAACATTCTTTAGGCGAAAATCTTGAGAAGACGAACAAGAGGTCACCAAAAAACTTTATACTTCCAGGATTTGAAGTGGCTCATGGATATCTCTTCCTATTTGGAGCTCAAGAGGATAGCAACCAACATAGACAATTGATGGCTAGCACAACGAGGTACGGCCTTTAAAAAATAATGATGAATGTGGATCTGTACCAAGAAAAAGACTGTGAAAATACACTTTTGTTTTATTTTTTGTTTATAAAACTACAGGGAAACGAAAGGTTGAAAATTTTCTTGAAATTTCCACTTTGAAAATTGAAACCTTGAAAATTTGAAAATTTTCACCATTTTGCTGATCTTATATTTTCCTCGTCTTTTAAAAAATATTTTCATTATTTACTTGAATTAGTTACTTTAAAATAAAAAAATTAGAGTATTTTATTAATACATTTTTGAGTCTTCACAATCATCGGAAGTAATTATTTTTTTCATATGCTTTTTTAATTTAAGAAAAATGAATGGTAGATTTCGACGTAGAAATGTATATTGTACTCACCTTCATCAAATTTACGGCTTATCTCAAAACACGTCAGACTTACCTGAAAACAAAAGAAAACAACAATTAGGATTTTCATTAATTACATACATAATAACATTCGTAACTGCAACAAACGCAGATGGAAGAAGCAGAAAAAATAAAAATAAACTCAAACAACAAATCATCTGGTTTTTTTTTAAATAGATTTGTGGAAAGGAATGCAATCCGCCAACCTATTTTGCCTGGCCAGTTGTCTTCATGCGAAAGCAGAAGCTTGTGTGCATGCAACGGCATCTGTTGAACCAGGGTCGAAGTTATCGTCGCGGGATTCGAACCAACGTTATCCGGTTCCAAATAACCAAATGACTTGTAACGAGATAATTTTGTTTGTTTGGTAGAATGGAACATTGTATTTAAATTTGAATGTAAAAAGGAAAACAAAAGAATGCAAAAAGGAGGAAAAAGAAGCTTGCCTGGCGTGAGAGCCACAAGCATGTGTAATTAAGAATAATTAATATTATTGTGCTGTGGTTTATTGTGTATACATTGTGAAAGGAATAAAAGTAAACATATTAAAGTGGCTGTTACATTATTAATTGTGTCAATCAGCAGGACAGAGGAAAAACCCACACATTTTGGCTAGCAAGATGGGCCATGAGACTTTCACAGTATGAATTTGAGATTGAGCATAGAAAAGGGAAAGAACATACAGTGCCAGATGTATTATCTAGGATTCCTGGTACTAAAGAAATGGAAGTAATAAATTCAAATATTGCAGATCCTTGGTATAATAATATCGCAGAAGGATGTACAAAAACACCACACAAATACAAAAAATTCAAAATGGTAGATAATAAATTATTTAAACTAATAAATGATGATAATCCTTTCACAGAGGAATATAATTGGAAAGAGATACCTATTATAGACAATAGATTAACTATAATAAAGAATCATCATGATAATGGACATGTAGGTATTTTTAAAACTTATAAATACATATCAAGATGTTACTATTGGAAAAATATGTATGCAGATATAAAAAGTTTTATAAATAAATGTCAAAAATGTAAAATGTATAAGCCGAATAATTTACCTCCAGCAGGAAAAATGGAAAATAGAAAAAGAGTGGATAGACCGTTAAAAATGCTGAGTATTGATTTGATAGGACCATTACCAAAATCAAGTACGGGCTATATACATATATTATCAATAATAGATGTTTTTACCAAATATTGTTGGTTATTTCCTTTAAGAAGAGCTACTACAGAAGAAATAGTAAAATTAATAGAAAATAAAATATTTTTAACAGAAGGAGTACCGCAAACGATAATAACAGATAATGGAAAGAATTTAAAGTCTAATGCATTTAAAGATTTTATGTACTCATATGGAGTACAGAAAATATTTTATACAACTTTATATACTCCCATGTGCAATAATGTAGAGACATATAATAGAACAATAGGATACACATTAGCTATTTTTGTTGAAAATGAACAAAGAAAATGGGATACTTTTTTTAGATTCAGTACAAAGCATAATAAATAATACAGTCAATTTAGCAACAGGATACACACCTAATGTATTAGCAAGAGGTAGGGAGATTGTACTAAATGGTGAAATTCATGGTGAAATAGTAAATGATGAAATAGAATCAAAGGAAGAATTAGATAAATATAGAGATATGCATAAAGATAAAATGAAGGAATTAAACACATTATACAAAATTGTAACAGAAAATTTATGGGATGCATATAATAAAAATGCAAATTATTATAATAAAGGTAGATCAAATCGTGTCTATGATCAAGGGGATATTGTATGGCGTAAAAATTTCATACAATCAAATGCAGGGAAATACTTCTGTACAAAGTTGGCTCCAAAATTTGTCAAAGCCAGAATAGAAAAGAAAGTTAGCAAGATAGTCTATGTATTAAAAGATATAGACACAAATGTTATAAATAAATATCACACCAAGGACATAATCAAATTAGATTAAAAAAAAAAAAAAAAAAAAAACATATTTTCATGTGTATGAAAAATTTGAGGTGATGCATGATACGGTGAAAGTTGATATAAAAGTGATCAGTGAAAGAATGAATTATGAAACATTGCATGAATGAAGGTATGAAACATAAATTAAACAAAGTATTACATATGAAGGTAAAGTTATTAAAAAAAATTGATGGACTGATAAATTTATTAATGAAAAATAAATTTAAATATTGGGAAAGATGTGATAGGTACATGTTTAAAAAAAAAGTTATTTTAATGAATTGATTAATTAACTGGTGAATGTTTATTATGTATTGTTATTTGATTAATTTGAATTGTTTGAATTAAGTATTTAAAAAAAAAAACAAATATTTGTTTATAATATAGAATATGAAATTTGTGTTAAAAAAAAATATATATATATTCATTTTAAGTATGAAAATAATTAGTATTGTTAAAAAAAAGGTATTAATGACTGAATAATGTGTCAGAAACAGGTTTTTTTTTTATTTTCATATTTTTGAAATTTATCCTTAAAATAAAACAAAATATGTGGCGCCGGCTGAGCATTATGATACATTATTTACTCATTGTAAAAGAAAAAAAAAAAAAAAAAAAAAAAAAAAAAAATTGGGAATGTTTTTTTTTTTTTATGAGAGGAAGGAGGTGTATTGTAACGAGATGAGTTTGTTTGTTTGGTAGAATGGAACATTGTATTTAAATTTGAATGGAAAAAGGAAAACAAAAGAATGCAAAAAGGAGGAAAAAGAAGCTTGCCTGGCGTGAGAGCCACAAGCATGTGTAATTAAGAATAATTAATATTATTGTGCTGTGGTTTATTGTGTATACATTGTGAAAGGAATAAAAGTAAACATATTAAAGTGGCTGTTACATTATTAATTGTGTCAATCAGCAGGACAGAGGAAAAACCCTCACAGACTTTATCCCCGCTGCCATAACACCGACTGTTATCTATGCTCTTTTCAAATGATTGCTTATTTCTATCTTCAAATATGTATTATCTGAAAGCTTAAGGCTATCTATGAGCTGTGAAGATATAAAAAAAGAAGAAGACGACCAATACTCTCATGATGCGGGCGGCCTGCTGGATGTGATCATTACCAGGGGGGAGGACGCGCCTTCCAGGACGGAGGTTAAAGACGTGGGTCTCTCGGATCACAGGCTGGTGATTTCATACCTTAATATAGGACGCCCGATTCCAGTTTACAGGAAAATTATTACCAGATCCTGGAACGGTTTTCACATAAACAAATTTAAATTTGATTTGTCGCTCTCACCAGTTTGTGATCCGGAGACTTTTGTCTCGATGCATCCGGACGGGCTAGTGGATCTGTACAACAACACTCTTAAGCGCCTAATTGATCAGCATGCTCCCATAACTGTGAAAATTGTTAAAGATCGTAGAAGTGCAATTTGGTTTGTATGCGCAAGCACGAAAAAAATTTCAGGAATGGCAAACCAGGTTGCACCAGGGACATGTGGATCAGTGCTCAGAGGGAGTACAGATCTATTTTTCTCCAGAAAAAATCCTTATTTTTTCGTAATAAATTTTCTGGGGTTAAAAATCCTCAACAACTGTGGAAATTTCTGGAGAACCTGTCTGGCGGATCTCGGGTCGGTCCGGTCGTGACTTCGGCTGCCACTGATTTCGCACAGCACTTTGAGAATAAAATTCTCCAATTGCGCTCTACCTTGAGCGTGGGTTCTGCTGGTTTTGTAACTGGTGGCAATTCACATCTTGGGTATTTTGATGAAACTAACTTTGAGGAGATCTCAGGTGTAATAGCGAAGTCACCCAATAAGCAGTGCGATCTTGACCCTGTGCCGACGTGGGTTCTGAAAAAATGCATCTCACAGTTGGCCCCATTTATTGTAAAGGTTATCAATGGTAGCCTAGTGGAGGCCACTGTCCCTGCGTCTTTGAAGATGGCATTCATAACTTCCATTTTAAAAAAGCCCCAACTTAGTCCTTGTGATCCTTCTAACTACAGACCAGTGTCGAATTTGCCGTTCTTGTCCAAGGTGTTGGAGCGGATTGTCTCTTTCCGGCTGGTATCGTATCTGGAAACTAATAACCTCATAAATACGTAAACGTCAGATCGTTGAGCATCTTTTTTTTGCCGCTCCTAAACTTAATTTCAATAATTGATTAAACGCACCTAAATTAAAGTTAATTATTACAAGTGCTAGTTTGTGACTGTCTACAAAGTGAATCTAATGTATTTCACCAACAAATTCACTGAAATATCCACGGATTTTGTTAATTTTACACACGCGAAGTGAGATTGAAACTGTCAAACAATCTTGATATGAATTGTTTTCACTGCAAAAAATCAATCTGTGAATCTCAAGACATAACTTGTATCGTATGCAGAAAAGTATATCATTTCAACTGTGAGAATATCAAGGAAAGTAATTTTCGCAAATTAAATAAACATAGGAAATCAAATTATATTTGCCTCATTTGCAAGTCATTGAACTTGAAAAAAATAGATACATCTAGCGAAGTCACGCTAAAACATAAACCAAAATATATCATATCAAGCGCAACGGAAGAGGTTCGAGTCTTGGATAAAAACATTACTTTGAATAACTTTGCGATGAATACTACAGATGTCTCTGCTCTGAAAAATGAATTATTTTCCTTTTTAAATGATAAATTTGCCGAAAATGATACTAAAATTCAGCACCTTTCAAATCTGCTGCTAGAATATAAAAACAAGCATGATGAAATTACTAAACAAAATACAAACCTTCTGAACTCACTTAAATTATTATCCACACAAAATGAGGAACTCCGTATTAATGCGTCTCAGGCTGAAATGAGAATTAATACCTTGGAAAATACCCTAAACACTATGGAGCAGTTTTCCAGGCGAGACAATTTAGAAATTTTTGGTATTCCCGAAAATAGGAATGAATCGCCAGTTGACATCATAAAAAATATCGCCACACAATTAAAAACTATTATAAAGGAAGATGATATTATCTATGCCTCCAGAATACCGTCGACAAACAGCTCCCGCCCCAAACCTATCATAGTGAAACTCAAAAACAACAACCTAAAGAATGAAATTATAGCTTCCATCCGGAAAAATAAAGGCCTTCGGACAAATGATATTGGAATCCCAGGAGAACCTAAACAAATCTACATCAATGACCATCTGACTCCGAGAAACAAACTACTACTACGGAAGACACGGGAAGCCACAAAAGATAAATATTTTTTATACGTATGGACAAGAAACTGTCGTATATGGGTCCGCAAAAACAACACGACTCCAGCACAACTCATACAAACGGAAGAAGATATCATCAAGAAAATTGCATGACTCAACAATCACATCCTTCACATCCACTCCCCTCAACACCATACACCTTCCTGATCCATCAAACGTTCGAAAAATATCTTAATATTCTTCATTACAATACTCTTATTTTAAACTCACGTTTACACTTACCTTGTTATATCTATTTACTTATTTCTTATTTAAATTCACCACTCTCTTTAATATTTTGCAATTCTTATTTCTCTCTCAAAATCACAAAATGATCTCTATTCTCTATCAAAACTGCAGAGGGCTTCGCACCAAATGCAATACCTTTTTTCAAAATATTCTACTTAACGACACTTACAACATAATTGGTATAACAGAAACATGGTTGCCTGATTCCATTTCAGATAGCGAACTTGTACCCGCGAACAAATATGACGTTTTCCGCAAAGATAGATCATATAACCTTTCTAATAAAACCATGGGTGGCGGTGTGATGCTGATATTGGAAAAAGACTTCCACGCATGTGAGTATGAACATAACTACGACATAGAATGTATCTGGATCTCTTTACCCAAATCAACTCTAACCCATAATGTCCCCTTACATGTTGCCTGTGTATACTTGCCTAGAGGTAATAATTACTCATCGGCTGTGAGTTCTTTTCTCGACTTATTGAAACACATAAGCGAAACGTATCCTGAAGATAAAATTCTGATTTTGGGTGACTTTAATATGCCAAACATTCAGTGGGCATCCAATAATAACTCGAATATCTTATCACCACATATTTCAAGCATTGACCAAGACATCTTAAATCTTATCGACACAATGTCATATACGAATCTTAACCAACACAATTGTATACCAAATTCAAATCAACGCATTTTAGACCTAGTTTTATGTAACATGGATTGTAGAGTTTCGCGCTCCGATTCCCCACTCGTAGACGAAGACTTGCATCACCCCACACTACATATTGACATACCATCTCAACAACTTATAATGCTACCAGTTGTCACGAAAGAAATAATTCTGTACAAAAAAGCTAACTATGATTTGATTAATATGTATCTCTCAGAAGTTAACTGGAATCACCTCGAAACTTATGACGATATCGACATTGCAGTTGACGAGTTTTATAATATACTACGCAGAACTATAAAATTACATATCCCTCATAAAATAATACACCTTTCAAATTATCCCACTTGGTACAGCCCTGCACTTATAAAGATTATCAAAGAAAAACGCAAATACCATAACAAATGGAAACGTTTCCACAATCCATGTGACTACTCATCATTTTCTTTACTTAGATCCCGACAAAAGTCACTTCAACATCACTGCTTCTCTAATTATGTACAATCAATTGAGAATAACATACTAACTAACCCGAAATTTTTTTTTACATATATTAAAAATAAAACTAAATCACATAATATTCCTCAAAGCATGCACTATCGCAATAAAACATGCCATGGAAGCGACGACATTTGCTCACTTTTCTCCGATTACTTCAATTCAGTTTTCAACGACTCGTCAAATAACCTTGGCAATTTCCACGCACGTGATATTCTTTCTAATCAGTCTTTTGTTAATAACATAGGGCACATTCAAATAACTCAATCTGAAGCAAATAAATACCTCAAACAAATAGATAAAAATAAAGGATTCGGTAACGATGAGATTAGTCTTTATTTTGTGGTCCAATGTGCTGACCAACTGAGTGTACCAATTTCAATTATTTTTAATAAATCAATGAAAAATGGTAAATTCCCAAAGAAATTCAAAGTAGCCTTAATAACACCCATTCACAAATCTAAATCCAAAAATGACATCGAAAATTACCGCCCCATTTCTATATTATCTGTATTTAGCAAATTATTCGAAAAAATCGTATTAGACCAAATCTACCCAATAGTTTCTCCCTATATAAGTAATCATCAACATGGATTTTTGAAAAAGCGCTCAGTTCTCACAAATTTACTCAATTTCACAGAATACGTCTCACATAAAATGAACAATCACTTACAAGTCGACACTATATATACAGACTTTTCAAAGGCCTTTGACAGGGTAGATCACAACATACTTATTCAAAAACTATACGGTGTGGGCATTCACGGTGACCTTCTCAGATGGTTTGATTCTTACATAAGAAATAGGCAACAAGCAGTGGTTGTAGGTAATTGCAAATCCAATTTCACTTGTGTTCCGTCGGGTGTACCCCAAGGATCACACCTAGGTCCTACTCTTTTCAATATTTATATCCATGACATACAAAATTGTTTCCAGTCCACAAACTTCTCAGGTTTCGCTGACGACATGAAAATCTACACAACAATTAACAACATAAATGATTGCGTTGATTTACAGAATGACATCAATAGGCTAAGTGTATATTGTTGTAAAAACAAGATAGACATCAATGTGTCCAAGTGTGCCCTATTAACCTTTTCTCGCATAAATACACCCATAACGTTTCCTTATTCCATAAACGGTTCGTTATTAAAAAAAGTCGATGATATAAGAGATCTAGGAGTTATATTGGATTCCAAATTGACGTTCGATAAACATATTGATTCAATTACCTCCAAAGCTTACCGAATGTTGGGTTTCATTATCCGCACCGGTAAACAGTTCAATAATATCAACACTTTGAAGACACTGTACCTTTCGTACATACGGCCTCACCTAGAATTCAGTGCTCCGATTTGGAGTCCACATTATAAGATCCACACAAACCGCATCGAAAAAATTCAAAAGACTTTTTTGAAATATCTGGAGAGACGTTTATATATAGAACACACCAACTATAATTCTTCCATAGAACTTTTCAAACTCAACACATTGCAAGATAGAAGGACCTACTTCGATCAATTGCTATTGTACAAAATATGTAACAATATAATCGACTCACCAGAAATACTAAGTAATATATCATTTCATGCACCAATCAGACATACCCGCTCTCAAAACTTATTTCACCTACCCACTTGTCATACCAATTACCGATACCATTCAACCATTTTCAGAATACAACGTGATTACAACCTAAATTTTAAACATCTTGACATTTTTCAAGACTCATTACTAACCTACCGTAATAAATTGAGATATTTTTCAACTCCCTTCAATTCCTTCCCCTAATCCCCTCAATCAATCTTACACACATTAATCCCTCCTTTTCCGCATTTTCTACTTCAATTTCCTTTTACTCATTTTCTACCTTCAATTTCCTTCTAATTTACTTTGTTATATTCACTCTGTTAAAACTACTTTACTTACATACCCCCGATTTTTTCACTTATTGTTAAAAAAATTCTCATACCCTGTTTCTTTCTTTTTTGCTATTCTTAACTTTGTTACCCTTATACCTGCTCAACATACTGATTACACTACAAGAATATCTTTAAACTATTTAAATTTGAAGAAAACAACTTTGGCTAACACTAATTTTAATGAACACTATGTATTCACACTCATAAAGCTGTAGTTTTCTGAAATGAAATAAATAAATAAATAAATAAATGCCGAAATGGCAATCAGCATATCGAAAAGGTCACTCTACAGAAACTGGTATGCTCAAGGTCACGTCTGATATGATATCGGCAATGGATCAGGGCAATCTTGCTTTGTTGGCACTTCTGGACATGAGTGCGGCTTTCGACACTGTTAGTCATGAAATACTGATAAATAGATTGGAGGGCTCGTATGGTTTGAGAAATGGGGCCCTGGAGTGGATGACCTCCTACCTGGTAGGTCGCAAGCAGGCGGTACGTATTTGTGATGATGTCTCACCTGTCCACTCACTCACCTCTGGGGTTCCGCAGGGGTCCGTGCTGGGTCCGGTCCTTTTTTTACTTTACACAGCCGACATTGAGAGTATAGTCGAAAAGTACGGCCTTTCTGCTCATTCTTATGCTGATGATTGGCAGATTTACTCTCAGTGTCGGCCCAATGAGACTGAAGACCTTAAAGGCAGGATGTCTGCTTGCATCATGGAGGTGGGTGGGTGGATGAAGCAAAACGGCCTTATCCTCAATGCCAACAAGACCGAACTTATGTGGTCGGCCACATCCAGGCGCGATCACCTCCTGGATAATGGGGTACCTCTCTCCATTGGGGGAAGTTTGATCCAGCCTTCTAACTCTGTGAGACTTTTGGGAGTTATGCTGGATCGGAATCTCACAATGGAGGAGCAGGTTGACAAAACAATAGCCGCTACATTTTTTGGCCTACACCAAATAAGGGCTATCAGGAGGTGTCTACCGCCGGGTGTGGTTAAAACATTGGTGAGTGCTTTTGTGATGTCCCGAATTGATTATTGTTCCACACTTTATATCGGCCAGTCAAAGAAGCAACTGAACAGATTTCAGTCTGTTTTGAATGCGGCCACAAGACTGATCTTCGGGATGTCCAAATTCTCTCACATCACTCCGCTGTTGAAAGAACTACATTGGCTTCGTTTTCCTGAGAGGGTGGTCTACCGTGTGTGTTTGATGGTATTTAAAGCCCTAAATGGTTTGGCTCCATCATATCTGGCAGACATGTTTTCCCCCGTTGAGGTGAGTGTGAGGGGGCGGACACTTAGGTCAGCGGGGTGTCGAGCTGTCAGGTTGATGCAGCCTCGCCGTCAAATATGCACTAATTTTGGGGATCGCGCTTTCCGGTTTGCGGGACCAGTGGAGTGGAACAGACTGCCACCCGGAGT
Organism: Agapetus fuscipes; assembly: GCA_951799405.1. Taxonomy (NCBI): domain Eukaryota; kingdom Metazoa; phylum Arthropoda; class Insecta; order Trichoptera; family Glossosomatidae; genus Agapetus; species Agapetus fuscipes. The sequence continues at coordinate 16,613,960 of OX637351.1, read as the reverse complement.
GAGGGTTTCGGAATCTGTTGGCATTTTTAAGAAAGCACTCAAACAGCACCTTTTTAAAATATCTCATTCATGATTAGGAGGGCCCTTGAGGTGTGACATACACAAAAATGGCGCTCTTTTGTAATGTATTAATTTTTAATTCAATAAATTATCCTCATATATATATATATATAATACTCAAATTTAAATCGATGTACAAAAACGACCGAAAAAATATCAAATTAATTCAACCATAAAAAGAAAGAATCTCAAGATTTTCAAAAAGTAAAGAATCTCAAGAAAGAAAGAAAACTCAAGACAACAATGTTTTAATCAAAAAATAGTTTTTTTATAAAACATAAATCAATCTCAAGATTGTATGAAAGTGTCAGAATAAAGTATCCACTTTAAACAATGTATACAGTAATTTGAGCAGTGCATAAGTCAGAGATTTTCAACCTTGAGGAGAGCTGTCGATATAATCCAGGTCTGAACTTGTCACGTTACAGGCTGCTGGGTTTTGTAGGGAGGTAGCCCTCAATACACTCCTCCCTAACCGTGCGTTCAGATACAGATAGTTATCAAGATAGTTGATAAGGTGCTTGAATAGCTGCTTGGTACTGTACTGTACTGTATCCTGCCGCCGTTCCACTAGGAGTGGCCGGTACCTACGCAGATGTGCCTCCACTTTTTTCTGTCCTTTCAAACCACTTTCATTCCTTCAATATTCATCACCTTTTCATACATACTCTTCTCTTATTCTCACACTACAGATTCCGTTCTTTCTCAATCTTACCTATTTGGTCTAATCATTTTTGCTTGATAGTTGCTAATATTGCCCAAGCTTAGTAATCAAATTTAAGCTTGTAAAAAGTTTATATAAATCGTGTTCAAATTCAAAGATCGGGAAAAAAGCCAGGCGGATCAAAGCGGTAACTTTGAATAACTGGTTTAACATGAAAACAACGTTGGTTCGAGTCCCATTTGGTCCTTTGACGAAAAAGAAAAGTTGTTGGATTGCTCTTTTTCCCAAATTTAGTTTAAAAAAATGAACAGAGATGCTCTCAGTGTCATTTCACTATAAACAGGTTAAACCCAAAGAAAATTGATAATAATATAACAAATTACGATAAAAAATGTTGGACATTCAAGTTGCCATTTTTTTTTCTAATAAACGCAACTAAACGCAACTAAGCTACACATATAGTGTAACTTCTTGCCGCGTTATCCCCGAAGGGGTCGCATGTGGCGAGTTGAACCTATTTATTTTTACAGGTAAGGGGGCCGGCCTTACGCCAACCACTTCAGTTGAAGTGGGAATTTCCCAGCTCCCGAGGGGGCTGGTACTCATTTCTTGTAAAGGCTGAGTAAACCTCGCCGGTATTTATATAATGGGGTTTGAAATACACACCGAAATTGGAAATCATTTCTGAGACCCTCCTCGGTGGGTTTCGAACCCGAGCCCACGGGGTAGAATGCAAGCACTCTACCAACTGAGCTATCGACCGGACGAATCTAATGCCTAATACTAATGAAAATACCTTACATGCCTCAAAAATAAGTATACACCCGAACAATCATATTCAACTTCCCTTAAGTCCACTTTAGTCATTGAAACAGCAAATTAAGGATAGCACTAAATCTGCATACAAATTTTATGCTTCACACTAATGCAAACACCTTACATGCCTCAAAAAATGGAGACAAACATTCAAAACACTATAACCGTTTGAACAGCGCATGAAGGATAACACGAACTATGTACCCAAATTTAATGCTTTAAACTAATAGAAACACCTTATATGCCTCAAAAAGTTAAGAAAAACTATTCTACTTCTGTTCTATCCACTTTAACTGTTGGAACAGTACAGAAAAGATAGCACAAGCTATGTACGTCTACAGACATAGTTCTCAAACTTTCACGAATATATTTATTCTTTTCACTTCTCGTACTGCCAACTTTTGGAAACTTGGTCGGCTGTTTTGGGCGCAAATCTTTTTTATTGAATTTTAAATTCTCGGGCACGCCTCGCGCATTGAGAAATATTGTATGTTTAGCGCTCGTGATGCACGTACCAAAGTTATCCCATATTCGAGACAAGATGAATGGAATCTCAACTGAAAAGTGATAAAACATTATTGCTTTTATGTTTATTTATTTTGAAATAAGTACATACATCAATATTCCAAACATATTGTAAACATTTTAGAGTTTTTAAGATTTATTTCATTCTATAAATTATTTTCTAAAATCTAAGTTTCAAGGATATTTGAACAATTAGGATGCATATAAATTGTATGCTTCCAAGCCGTCACGTATAAGGTAGAGCCTAAGCATTTTGCATGCATACTTACAAAATAAGACTTTAAATGAGTATAAGCCCTACAAATCATGTCAATTTTCCCTGGAAGAAAAGTGAAAAAAACGAAAGTGAGCCAAATTTTAGTGAAAAGGGCGACACTCTAATACCAAACCATATGTCAAGGAAGAATGCTAATAATGCACGTTAAATGGTCAAACAAACAAAAAATGAAAGAAGTGTCGCCTAAGCCGCCAACATTACAGATCAACCGCTCTTTGTTTCTGTCTAATCTAATCTAATCTAAGTTGCAAAGACATGTTACATCGGGGATTCACATTATATGCATTCTCACAAGCAGACACGTACAAGGTCGCGATTGCACATGCCGCATGTAAACCTACTAAACAGGGGTGATATTGGCAAAGTGAACCATTTATTACAGCATGGGTGGTCAGCCACATACCAACCTATGAGTCAAGGAACATCTTACTTCTGTATCATATCTGTATTTCTGTGATTGCATTTTTTTTTTCATTCAGAGTCTTAATTTTTATTATTTCAGCTCTTCGCTATTACATGAATTTGTTATGACGTAACTTTGCAAGTTACATGAAATATTGTAGGTACTTCTTTTCCTCACAAGCACTGATCATTTTTAGAATTAAAAACGCGCAAGGGAAGACAAAATACCTGTCCAACTTTTCAGAGGCGAACAAAATGCTTTTTAATTACGAGAAAAAGGTTGGCAGCGGAAAGCAAGGGGAAATTTAATGAAAATTGGATCTGTACCCCCTAGTGTAAAAGTTGAAAAGCTTCCACCTCCTCACTTAAATCCGGAGGAAATGAAGGGATCCTTGGTTACGGTCCTACTGAAATGAACCTGACCTGTTGGAAAACTCCTTTTGAAAGGAATCAATTCTTCTTCACGGTTCAACTGGAGTGAACCGGTCAATTCACTCTTAGGTGAAATTTATAAGATTATGGCCAATAATCTTGATGTATTTGTGTGATCGTCTTTATGTGGTTATGACCCCTCGTTGTTCGATAGGTAGAGACAGAACGTTGTGTGATTTTTTTGTTTTACTGTCTCAAAACCTATCTTCGTGGTGGACCCAAATTCTTTAATGATGGTGAGGATGAATACAGGTGTGCCTAGCTTTATTATATTTTAATGAATTTAATTAACTAACCCAAAGGGTACGATGCCGAATTATACACGACTTTGCGTCCGCGTAGCAGCGCATTTGATTTTATTTCTGACAAAATTAACGCGAGATTCGTTTATTTAATTTTGACGCCAGTTAATGCAGGTGAATTTATTTCAAAGACAAGTACAATAATAACGACTCAATTAAACAGGAGATAATCAAACATCAATAATTGAATAATAGTTATTTGGTTAGTATTGTTTTAGCAAAATTAAAGAGAATATGGTTTGATCTTCTCTTCTTCTTTCTCTCTCCCTGCGCCGTAGCTCCAACCAGCGGTTGTAAACATTTCTCGCTCCAAGATCACTTACCTTTTGTAGATTCTCTTTGCTGTGGGAGAAATTTCATTAGTGTGTTTTAGGAAGGGATTGATTTTAATAACTGGTACGACAAACCGGCCCAGTAGAAGATGTCTCCCTTCACCCCAGCTTCCTTGTAAATGGGATTCCTCATTTGCTCGTAAGCAAGAGAGACCCAAAATCGAAGAAAGCTCATCTTCCTCTTTCCTCCAAGAATTTAACAGGTTGGCCCCACGGCCTGGTCCTTTCAGACCACGGGAAGGATATTTTAGAAGGGACTGGCCCTAACCTTACTCCGCGTCATGAAATAACCGAACGCCAAAAACAATGAATGGAGACTTTTTAAAACTCGAACGCCATGTCGAGGCTCGCACTGTATTTTGGTGTCAGAATCCAGCAGGAACTAGGTGTTGTGATGTTGGAATGACGTCAGTTGACTCCAGCCCATAACAGAGGAACAATGGAAGCTATATCCAAGTCATGATACAAGTCTGGTAGTAACCTCGTCCCTCGTTCAGTGATGATGTTGAGGACGCAGATAACCATGGCCGAAGGAGAGGTCAAGCTATGAACCAAAGGAAACATAGGACGTGCTCCGGAGCATGGCTCCTTGTCAGTCAACATTGGATTTATAGTTTTGATGGAAAGTTTTGGAAGCCGAAAGCTTTCACTTCCAACACAATGCGAACTCCTTCATAGCAGCAAAAGAACCGTTAGGTTCAGGTATTTCAGATATTAAGCAAACAGCGTTCAATTCTTTCTGACACAGGTGTTTTGTGAGAGAGAAGGTGTGTTTGTTAGTAACTGCGAGGCTGTGTGGAATAAAGACAACAATTTATAAGCATTTCAGGACATTTGCGCCACTTGATTGAAAGCTATGTTGAATTCACCCCTTTTGACCTGAAAGACAAACATTTTATTTATAATACAAAATGTAATAATTAAGATACGGGTACTCGGCAACAGCAGTCTCTCGGACTGAAACATATGGAACAAATCATTATGATACGTGAAAATTGAATACATTTTAAAACGCAAGTTAATTGGGATTAGTTTAGTGTGTTAGAAAATAATTTGAAATCTCTCATCCTTCTGCGGAGCAGCTCAGCAAACTATGTGTTTACGCGAATAAATGAATTTTATTATTAAATAATTAAATGCGCCTTCCCGTTCAGCAACCACTGTTTTAATTTTATTTTAATCAAAAATTTCAATCGGAAGCTATTTTTATGTTCGAAGGTTTGAGAATCACTGCGATTTACGGAAATTACATATTTAGCGTACTTTAGTTTTAGACACCACACATGAAAAATACACTCCCGGAATATTATGTCGACAAATATTTTATTATTATTAAAACCACGTAAATACTTATCCTCCCTTAAATTCCGAACGAACGAATCTCTAAAAGCCCGACTTCTTTATTTAAATTTTCTTCCGAATTAAAACCCGATTTTAATTTAAATATTTTGTTTCGCATTCGTTTAGGCCAGATTTAAGTCCCTTGCAAGCACGTGCTCCCAAGCTGACCGTCCCGAAACCAATCCCATTCCTTTCTCCAGCTCACTCCCAGTTTGACTTGCATTCCCCCCCATCAAGAGGTGCAATCAGTCCATAGGAAAAATACGTATGGACAAGAAAAACTCTTCCTACACAAATGTGATACGCCCACATACATAGGAACTTCAATTATTTTATTTTATATTTGATGAAAAGCTTGGATCATCACAAAGTCTACGCTTTAAATTAACCGTTGCTCAGAATAGAAAAATAAATTATACCTATAAATGGCATAAAAAGCATTAATTTTTGGGTTTGCATAATATGTATGCCCGCTAGCAGACACATACCTATATATAAGCGTATCCATGCTGCATGTGCACCAACAAAAAAAAACAAAAATCAAATGTATATAAACCCTGCAGCTCTTGCTGACCTACCGTTACAGGGGTGATATTGAATGCGACATAACAATAAAAATGACATTAAATTTTACAAATCTAAGTCTCCAACATTGCATATTGTTATGATTTTACTAGGTTCTCTTTTAATTGAACTGTAATTATTTACATAACATAATTTATATAATTTATTTTACACAATTTGGTCCACAAATTACAACAATTGATTTCTAGCTCTGGCTTTCGAACACGGCTCAATGTTTTATTGACATTGTCCTGCACATGATTTCGGCTTACATTTACACTCGTTCATATGGGCATACGGACGATTCTCAACTGTTCTCGAACATAATTATAATAGTAATAATAGGTATTCCAAGCTCGTTACAATATTAACCGCCACTGCACAGAAGAGAATTATCGTTTGGTCTAAGTCTTAGACTCTAAGATAAGAGTATTATCATATAAAATGAAAGTAGTCCCATGACCACATGAATGGTAAATGCCTCTATAGAGTGCACGAGCCCTCTATTCACTATGAACCACTTAATAAACGGAGTCTTTCATACGGGGACCGCTTAGCCTGGATGCCGCAAGGGGATGGTAGGTGCGGGTACAAGATGTGTGCATAATTAACGATTGTTTGCAGTAGCCGGCAGCGCGCCGCAGCCTTGCCCCAATTACCGGACACTTGTGCTGAGAGCACATCCCCCGGCAGTCACATGGGGGGAGACCTACCCCTCAGGGCTGTACCTTTACGATGTAGCGCTGAGCCACTTGAGCTAAAGGAGGGAATAATTAATTGACGAGCTAAAGCTAAACGATCCACAGCAAAATATCTACAGTTTTATGGGTAACAAAACAACACATGACATAACATCAAAAATATATACAGTTTTATGGGTAACAAGACATAACAAAACAAAACATGACATAACATCAAAAATATCTACAGTTTTATGGGTAACAAGACATAAAAAAACAACACATGACATAACATCAGATGACTTTACATCAATAAGAGAGGTTAATATTAAATGCCACAGACAGGCACATGTAGGTTTGCGCCTACACATTCTGCATATGTGCATACAAATAAACAAAATCTCACATGAACATAAACCTTACGATTCCTGCCGCTTTTCCCTGAAACCGGGGTGACATCGGCAAAAGTGAACAAATTTTTACAGCATGACGTTCGACCTCACACCAACCTATCAGTCAAGGAGTGCAATTGTTGGAAAATCAAATTTTTAATGTGAATTGTATTTAAAAAAATAGATAATTTGAATAAAATATACTTTCACTTTGTGAATAACTGAACCCAAAAACATGCAAATAATTAATGATTTGTAGTACGAAAGTGTGAGATTATTTATTTTTCATTTTTGAAGCAAGAAACAGTTTTCTTTTTGTTTACGAGAGATTCGGTAAATAATGTGGTTGCCTTTGATGATAAATTCAAGTGCAAACAAATTATTTACTTTTTTTGACATTTCGCGAAAGGCAAAGTAAAGAACAATAAGAAAAAAGTTGCCTTATTCCCATTATAAATGATTACTTTTGGTTGTCAGTTTTGCATGTAGCCTCAAGGGTAAAAAAAAATAATAAAGTGAATGGTTGTTTTCAATAAGCCTTACAAAAAGGTTAAATTTGAACGAAGTATGCAGTTTTTTTTACGCCAAGGGAAATAACTTTACCAACCATGAATCAAGTTCAATTTATGGATTTAAAAAATACAATGCATGTTTAATGAATGTTTGTTTAAAATTGTACCTATGATGGAGATGAGCGCGTCATGGGAGCTGCGTAAGGAAAGTTTCTCTGTTGATTTTCTTACAAAATGTCTGATAAAAAGAATATATTAGTGTTATGTAAATAGGTAATATAAATATTAAAATATGTATAAGTATTAGTTATAGGAATTCTTTATTGTATTGGTGGGTAGGATTGATAATTGTGTGTAAATAGAGAAGTCACCAGATTACTTTTATTACTCGTATGTATGTGATTCGAGAACAGTCTAGCAAAAATGTGTTCTCAACAGTTCCATCTTCTTAGTATAAAAAGGGTGCAAGTTGCTTGCACTAGGAGTCAGTCATCTGCGAGCTTCACCAATACATCGAACAAATTCGACCAGTGAACTAAAACCAGTGTAATGGAATAATTGAGAGTGTCTTTGTAAGAATAAATATAAACGTGTAAAGTAAATAAGTAAAAAGAAGAGTAGTGTTTTATTTGAAAAGTATCCGAACCAAAAATCGTAACATTATATTCAATAATACGTTGGCGTGAGGCTGAACCCATGCTGAAGAAACTTGGTTCACTTTACCAATGGCACCCCGGATTAGGAGAAAGGCGGCTGAAATTGCAAGGTTTATGTCCACGTGAGGTTTGTTTTTTTTAAGTGCAAGCGCGAACTTATGTACATGTGTCTGCATGCGGGCGTATTTTTAGCGTTAACCTCAAATGTTCATATATCTTTGCAACTTAGATTATCGATTTATAGAACCTTCTCAAATATATTTTTTACCACTATGATACTTCGATCCTTTTTCAAATGTACCATTCATTTCATGACTCATATTTGATGCACACCCACAAGCATAACCGTGTAAGTTTGCGCTTCCAAATACTGCATGAATAGGTACTTATAAAACGAAACCCCAAAACCTCAAATGAACATAAACCAAGCTACTCTTACAGACCTTCCGAGAAAGAACGTTAACATCAATAAAAATAACTTTTGCTTTCAAGACAAATGTCAGATGAAAAAAAAAACATTATAAAATGACATGCATGAATGATTATCTATTACGGGTATCATAAATCATTATGCTAAATTCAGGCAAAAATAAATGAAATTTAATAATTTATATTCTGAATTTCAGCTTGAACGGGAAATTCATATTTTAAATTCAACAAATTACGACCAAGATATAAATCGCGAGCCTCGACGGTGCATTCTTTGTATAATCTCTCCGCAGATTAAGCCCGCTGTGAATTATTGTTTTAGATTTTTAAACATTAATAAATTTGATACTTAGTAAATTTTATACAACTAAAACAAGATGAATCTTTATGCTATGAAAACACTGTTTAAGTTAACTTAAGTAATCAAATTTATGAAAAGTTTTTATTAAATTTATTTAAAATATTTTTTATTGATATGATGATCATTGATCACCAATCGACACTGGAGAGGCATAATAAGAAGAAGAAAGCACGGTCCCCAAACTTATTGCGTATCTGACGGTGCGGCTGGACCAAGACGACCATTGTGAGGTTGTTGCTAGATCACGGGTAGCGTGAAGAATATGTAACGCTCAAACCCTCCTCATACAAAGCTATGTATATTTTCTCAAGTGGCGGAATGTCTTTTCGTGAAGTAAAAGCAACGGCACGAAAAAACAAGAACATCTAGGTCAGGGGCGTGCCCATGACTCTAAAAGTAAATGGTTCGATGTTATTGAAGCTAATAGCATACATCGGGTGGCGCTCCTTGTGGGATTGTTGCTAGATCACGGATAGTGTGAAGAATATAAAAACAATCATAATAATAATAATAAGAAAACTTATGTTGGGATTAATGCAAATCCACTGCTGATGCAGCTTGGCAAAAGGTAATAAAAAAAACCGAAAAATCGCGTGGAGGAACTGTCGTGTGGCTGATAATATCTATAATCTATAATCTATAATCTAAGTTGCAAGGATATATTCATTCAAAGCTCTCAGATGTATGCCCACAAACAAACACAATAAATATTATAAAAATAATATAAGGATGATTTCTTTGGTGAGCGCTGTTTTTGTGTGAATCACACCTCAAGAGCCCTCTGCGGGCTTGGTCGTCACTGTATAGAGCACCAATACTCAAGCAAGACCCAGTTGCTGTAAGGTTGGATGGACCTTTAGTGACCTGTCATTGGTAAAGGTATATGAATTTTTCACCCAACGAAGAGCATATTTGAAAATATAAATGATATATTATTTTGTGTTTCACCGGCATTCGAACCCACAACCTTCCATTTGCGAACACTATTTGTTAACCACTAGACTACGGACCGGTTGAATTGTCCGTGGCCGATGTGATTGTGGACGAGTTATCTGTGACCGAAAAGTCGTTGACCGGAATGTATTGTGGACGAATTGTTATGGGACCGATTTGTCCATGACCTTACTGTTTGTGGACGGGTTGTCGTGAAATTGTATTCAGAAGCGCTATTTTGCTAAATTCCTTACGACCTTAAGGCGATAAGCTGGCGATTCGTGTCCAAAAATAAGGTGTACTACGATTTTTTTCATCTATGGATTTCTTTCGCAAGCGCTAGCACTCCCGACTTGTATGGGCATCCAAAATGTAAGGACTTTAGTAGATTAGCGCTTCAGGCCTACATCCTTTAAGGCTGCACCGCTCCGCCGTGTTCTCTGTCCTGTACTGTGAACTCCCGCCCGGTGACGCAACTTTATAATTGGCCTGGTGGAAGCTTGTTTGAGTTCACAAATTGAGTTAGACAAGACGAATCGCTCGGGAGACTTAATTTCTCAACTTTGCCACTTTGGCGCGCGGGCCCGAAAATATTTTCACGAATCTGGAATGTCAAAAGGGTGTCAAGGAATTTAAATTAGTGTTCTTTGCAAAGAAGACCTATGCATTTAGATCTGCGAGAGACAAGGATAGTCACCGCAAGTGTTTGTAAAGTTGTTATGTTCTTTGACTTGTAGGTTGGTATGCGGCTGACCACCCATGCTGTAGAAAATGATTCACTTTGCCAATGTCACCCCTGTTTCAGGGAAGGACGGCAAGAGTTGCAGGATGTATGTCCATTGAAGATTTGGGTTTTTATGTTGTAGGTTCACATGCGGTATGGGCAAGCGTGAACTTGTACGTGTATGCTTGTGAGAATGCATATAATGTGAATCCACAGTATTCACATATCTTTACAACTTAGATTAGATTAGATATAATTTTCATCTTATAAAAAGATTCACCCAGCATTCCAGCTTAGATGTAGATTACACTTTTGCATGTTTTTTTCTATAAAAAGCTTCCGGAGCTTTGGGATGAAGGGGAAACTTTATCAAAGGAGGCAGATATCAATGTACTTGAGGGAGAAAAAATCTTGTATGTGTCTAGAGACTTCCAAAGCTCGCTAGGCCTAAAAGCTCCTCGCAGACGAGCGTTCATCATTCAACAGTCTTGCACGTATACCCATTGATAACATTAAAAAAACTTTTTTTTATATATGCTTCAATAAACTAGCATAAAAGATAACTAAGAAATAAAACTGTAACTATAACTCATTCACCACTAGGTGTGGCTAGAGCCTCTTCGGTACATCCATTTCTTCCTATCCTTCATTCAATCTAAGTATATCTATCGCCTTTTTCATACATTACCTTTTTTCTATCTACATGGGTTGGTATGAGGCTGAACACCCGTACTTTAAAAAATGTTTTACTTGCCAATGCCACCCCTTTTTCAGGAATGGTCTGCAAGAGTTGCTGGCTTATGTTCATTTGAAATTGGGTTTTATATTGTAGGTTCACATGCGGCATGTTTAAGCGCAAACTTATACGTGTCTGCATGTGAGAATCCATTTAATATAAATCTTAAATGTAAAATATCTTTGCAACTTAGATTATAGATAAAACGTACCAGATGAGTGAATTTTTTTAGTTTAAATAATTTGTTTCCGCTCCATTGTGTGAAAGTTTACAACGCCTTTAGTAAAAAATGACACTTAAAACCTCGCTTAAGTATTTGGAATGTTGTTTGATCGTGTCGAGTTGGCCGTAAAAGCTTCTCGGGGCGTCTCGGAAGCCGCGACGCCTCCTTCAGTTTACCCAACTTAATTACCTTCAATATATCATGCCAGATGACAGCTGATGGAATGGAATGAGCTTTTCTCAGCAGGACATACATCATGGAGCTCTGTCCTGAAGGTTTCCAAGACGTACTTGGACTTGGGTTATTCACAATTTCGACTCTGTTATAATCAACTCATCGTCTATCAGTCGCGTGCATTGGGTGTAGGCAAATACATTTAAGAATAAATATTTTCTCCCATTCCTTTAAAATGACACTTTTGAAATTGACAGAAGTGCTAACGATGACTCCAATTTTACTTAAATTTTGAATTTTAAATCTCAATATCAACCTTACATGTGTTTGTATCATTATGATCCAAAGTACCTGTTTATGAAACGAGTTACCGGCATCTGTGTTCCTCCCCCCCCCCCCCCTCCACTCAATTTAATTTCGTCCTATTCAAAACCTTTATCAATTGCCACTTCTTTTCAGTGTCTCAAAACTAAGGCACAACACACTATGCAACTAACAGCCCTTCTACAGAAAATCAGGACATCAACCGACACATGATCAACACCTGCACGATCAACCGTCCGCAGTGCGAACGACTGCAATGGCATTGTGCTTCTCAGCCGGTGAATATGCTGCTCCTGTATGGGAGCGTTCTACACACGCCAAACAAGTTGACACAGCACTGAATGATACTTGTCGCATCATCACGGGATGTCTCAAACCTACGCCTATAGGAAAACTCTATCCACTAGCAGGCATAGCCCCCCCACACATCAGGCGCGAAGTGGCTTCAAGGGTTGAAAGAGCAAAAACCCTGAAGAATTCACAGCACTGCCTTTTTGGACAAAATGGCTCATCATCGCAACGCTTGAAGTCGCGCCGCAGTTTCCTTAGCTCCGTGCACCCTTTGAATACTGAGCCGGCGGGTGAGAGATTGCACTTGTGGAATCTGGAGCGACCTGCAAACTTTGTGCAGCCAGGCAAGAGCCTCCCACCTGGACGGGATCTTGAGTGGCCTGTGTGGAGAGCACTCAACAGACTGAGAACGGGTGTTGGCAGAGCTCGCTGTAACATGCGGGCCTGGGGAATCCTTCATCAAGATGACACCACGCTCTGTGAATGCGGAGCCCAACAGTCAATGGATCATCTTCGGATCTGCCCGGCCTGCCCAACAAGCTGCTCACTGGCCGACCTAATGGAGAGTAATAGTGAAGCAGTAGATGTTGCCCGACACTGGGCAAGAGTATGTAGTGTCTGATACGAAGAAGAAGAAGAACACCTGCACCTTAAGTTTCAAAGACCTCTAGATTCTCTGAGATCTAGGGAGTCGTCTACACAGGGTTCTTTAAAATAACATTACATTAAATGCGCCAAGTCTCCCGTCTGGATTGCTATTTTTCGTCAATTTACTTTAAATTTAAATTGATGAGGTGTTTCTTGAAATAAGCCATTTCTGAATTTGCATATTAAAGGAAGAAGCCTTACATTTTACTCGTCGACAGATAATGTAAACTTTTTGCAGATAAATCATTCTCATGAAACGTCTAGACCACGTCCTATTGCTTTGCAGTAAAATACATAAAAAAAGAACACGTTCAAAAGAATAAAAAGAAACACATTTTACACAAAAAAAAAAACAGATTTTGAAGTACAAAAACAGGTCATTTGAAAGTTAAAAAAAACTGTAAGATTTCTAAAAGTTGTTACTCAATATATTTGAAACATAAAAAAAACTCATGTTGGAATTGTCATCCACGTATAAAATCGTTATCTATACAATTTATAAAAATAAGTAACAAAAATATGCTCATCTTTCTTCTTCGCTATTATAATACCGTTTCGGTGTCCATTTCAAATCCAAAATTAAATACCAGCAAAGCTTACTCAGCCGTCACAAGAAATGAAATCAGCCTCGTAGAGAGCTGTGAAACCGCCTTCTTGGCTTCCTCGTGGCACATAAGGTTGGAGCAAGGCCCGCCTCTTTGCTTGTAAAAACAAGAAGGTTGCACGCGCCGTATGTGACCTCTTCGGAGATAACGTAGTAAGAACGTGCACTGTGTGTACAGGTTGGTTGAGTTTGCGATACAATATAAAAAGCAAAATTTCTACAAAATCATTTGAAATTTATTGTTTTACAATTATAAGTGAAACAGAGAAACGAGAGGGGATACATAAGTATTCCATAAAGTGACAGAAAAAAACATTTCTTTACTAGCGAAGTTTTTTAAGGGTGCAATAAAGCAAGACATTATCTGAGACAATATATTACGCTTGTTTTTCTTCTGTATCGAAAAAACGATTTCGAAAATGTTACATCCAGACAAATTGATGTTTCTTTAGACACAGAAAATAAAAGTTTGTCATGTTACTGTGGGAAAAAGTCTAAAATGACATCGTAAATTGAATTAACATAGACAAATCTATGACGTCACTTGGTTGGGCTATATAATATTAATCTATAATCTAAGTTGCAAGGACATATTCATTCAAAGCTCTCAGATGTATGCCCACAAACAAACACGTGCAGTTCGCGCCTACAAATGCTGATTGTGTACTTACAAATAAAATTCAAACCTCAAATGAACATAACTGCCCTGCAACTCCTGCCGACATTCCCCGAAACAGGGGTGACACTGGCAAAGTGAACCATTCTTTACAGTATGGGTGGTCAGCCCCATACCAACCTATAAGTCAAGGAATACGAGTAATAAATAACATTTAAGTATAAAAAAAACAAAAAAATCTTAAAAATTAATCTATACAAAAAAAGTCAAAAATTTCTTATGCAGAAAATGTAGCAAACTAATAAACCAACATTACAAATCAGCATTGCAGATTAGCCGCCACTTCTTCCTGTCATTGCATACTTCTTTCATTTCATCCAGAGTCATAACCTTTTTCATACAAGCTCTTCTTTTATTATGACTCTGGATATCCCATTTACTCGCTATTTCGAAAATTTGGTCCATCCATACCTTTCTCGGTCTTCCTCTTCCACGACATCCATCAATTCTTGCAGCATACACTTTCTTCGTCAGTCTTTCCTCATTCATTCTCTCCAAATGTCCAAACCATCTAAGTATACTTCTTTTAATCTTTACCTTCACACTTTCTCTTACACCACATTCCTCTCTAACAAAATCATTCCTCACCCTATCACTCCGTCTTTTTCCAATCATACTTCTTAATTAGTCCATTTCCACTGTATAGACTTTACTAATCTCACTGTCACTCACCGTCCAGGCTTCACTTCCATACATCAGAGTGGGCACTAGTATACCACCGTGCACCGCCAGTCGAACATTTTTTGAAAGATTCTGGTTCTTGGCGATGCTAGCGGTAGCACCCAGTACGCACCTGCCTTTCATTATTCTTCTTTCAAATTCACCGGTCATTCTTTCATCTTTTTCAAACTTACTTCCCAGGTATACAAACTCATTTACGACATCAACATTCATTCCATTAATTTTAAATTCATAATTCATATTTTCATCATCTCTTTCAAAAATCCATACTTCCGTCTTACTTGCATTCAACTTCAAATGGGCTGCTAAGAAAAATAAAAACAAATATAGTCATTGGTTGCCAAGACCGAAGTCCTATACAAATGTGACGTTTAATAGGTGAAAAATAAGTTTTAAAGATGTATAAAAAGTAGAACATATATTTTTAACATTCATGATTAATGCATGCTTACAAGCAAACACGAGTATGCACATGTGTCGTAAAGCACACATGCCACATGTTTGCTTTACGAAATAAAATAAAACATAATAAAATTAATTTCAAATGAGCTTATGCTCTATGTACCTTGCAAATCTTACCGACTTTTCTTGAAACAGGGGTGACATTGTCAAAGTGAACCATTTTTTACAATATGGTCGGCCTTACATGAATCTTCTTGAAGTCAAAATCAATAGTGAGGATCACATTGGTGAAATTGTGAAATAATGGGCTACACAGAGGGAAAGTAAAAGAAAGAAATTTATTTAAAAACTGATGGATATGAATGAAGTGAAAGTAGTGTGTACAAATAATAAAAAAAGGTACAATTGGAAAAATAATAGAAAAACATTTTCAGATTTTTCCTATTTCACCAAAGCGAATCAAAGTTCATATTCTTGACAGAGAGCGAGAGGAAATAAACTCTAAAATCTCTGTCGCACCGTACATCAAAAATTCAGTCAATTTGTCTTAACTTTGCCTCATCTAAATTCCGAATAAAAGATGTAGGAATTTCACGACAACTTTGACAGTTTCATATCACAGATCGTTGTGGAAATAAACGAAACTTACGACCGGGACGGCTCCCCTCATGCCACCCCGCTTTTTCCCGAGTCTCCGGCCACCCCTTACAGCCTTCTATGGCGGTAATAAAGTCGCTGGATGTCAAACAAAAAAAGTTAATCAACTTACATACCTGACGTCACAGGCTAAGTGATAAATAAAAGATATATAAGTAGTGTGGGGTTTAGAAGAGGATAGTAAAAACTACATACTGAGTGGAATGTTGACTTGGTTCACTTTTGCCGATGCCACCCTGGTTTCAGGGAAAAGCAAAAATAAAAGATGATTTTATAAAAAAAATTATAACCATTCGGCTCCTGAATATGCCTCATTAGGCGAAAACTAAAAAACTAAAAAACTAAAGAACAACTAAAAAAAGAAATAAAGAAGTGAATTAAAACTCTGTTTTTCTACAATTAAATTTGTAAGTAATAAAAAAAAATTAAAAGGTTTATGTTCATGTTAGGTTTGATTTTTTTTAGGTTAGTAGACATGCAGCATTTATGAGCGCGAACTAACACGTGCATGCTTGCGGACATGCATTAAATATGAGACTTAAATATCACTTTTTCTTTGCTATTAAGATTATTTTTGTATGATGTTTTCATGCCCATCAAAGAAGGGCATGAAAACAGTGGGTTGGTCACATAATGAGATGAACCACGCCAACCCCATTAAGCGCCTAGCACTCTCAGCACCAGAAGGTCAAAGGAAACCAGGAGAGACAAAAATGACAGATTTCTCGAGCATAGTGAATGATTCCAGAGCGTTGTTCCACCAGCGTGATTAGAATCACATATGCACTAATACTACCATACGCTCGTAATAATATGCAGAATCAGTTGTCATTTATAAGAAGACGCTGAAAGGTTTAAAGTGTTTCATTTGAGATAGAAAACGTCCTTGAGATGTGAAAGACACAAAAGCGGCGTTCTCGTATCTTATGAAATACACACTCGCTGTACTTACACTTGCTGTTAAATATGGCTGGCATTTTTGGAAAGTATCTACTAACCCGCTTTCCTATCCCCGTCTGAAGCAATCATATTACCAACGTAGTCAGAGAGTTACAGGATAAAGCTAGGCATAAAGACGTTGACTGCAAACCTTTTCAAATTCTGGTTAAGTAGTTTTAGTCTTATAACAAAATACACGAGCTTTTATGAGCGTTGTGCACTTTTTGCATAAAAAAATGTTTTTAAATTATTACAAGAAAATCGTGTATAAAAGTAAGTTTTTTTTTTAATTATTTCAAATTTATTTTTCAAGGTCCTGCCCAGCAGTCTCTATTTATATACCGATGATATCGATGTATCTGCTAAGACAAAAAAAAACACCTCAAGAGCCCTCTGTTTGTTAGTTTGTCGGTAGACAGCGCTTATTTGGGAAGCAACACACAATTGCTGCAATGCTGAATGAGCGTTATCGACTGCCCTTTTAGAAAACACAGAGGAACTTTTGAACCAACCAAAAAGCTAGTACTGAACCAGTATCTAGGAGTGCCGTCGTATATTCAATACATTTTGGATTTACGCAATCGAGGTACGATTTACGCAATACTTAATACTCGGACTACAGATTCTGTTTACGAGTCTATAGCATTAACCACTTATAGACTACGGACCGGGCTGTGACAAAAAGTAAGCATTTCTGTTCATTTGACCCAATTTCTTGAACCTCGTGTTAGCTTAGCCATCTATGTTTTATGGTTCTTTACATTAGTGCCACAAGTATAAAACATTGCGTAAACTCCCTCCGATCGCGTTAATAAAAAATGAATAGAATATGTGATAGCACTCCTAATGAGCCTTTTTGTTTTCAGGCATTTTTTCAATTTATGCGATCGAGGTGCGTTTAGTTTTTATACTCGGGGCACAGAATTGTGTGTTTAAGGACTTTTGTTAGGATGCTACATATGATAGAATAAAGCATTTGATGATGACATATCCTAAAAATATCCCAGGGTGTTCTGTCATTACTATTTTGTGGTGCATTAAAAACTAAGCTATAATATTAATATATTGTAACGAAAATCTCACAATAGATGGTACTTACTATTTAAAAAAGAAAGGACTCTGACGAAGCTAAGTTCTTATTATTTTTCTTGTGGTGCCACTTCTATCGGATATTGACGATAATTATGGCATTTTCAACTTGAATGCTGCGGCTCGAAATAGTGACTTGGTGCTTTTGTTGAACCATTGTCATATGTTTTTGAGCCACGATGTACTTCGACGTCGCTGAGTTCTTCTGCCCTCAAATCTTACCCTGTATGATTAATGGAAAAGGCGGTATTTCTAATTTCTCATACCGTGACCGAAGTCAGCTTTCTCTGCTTAATGTTTGACAGAAGTTCCTTTGTGGTATGCATAATTGCATACGTCGGAGGGCTTAGGGGCAAGTGGTGTACCTATGGACAAGCTCTTTTTTTTTTTACTTAATATTTTTTTTCTCGCAAGTTAAGAAAGTTAGAGAGAAGATTGTTTATTTTATGTATTCATTGTCTAATTGTGCATAACCAACTTATTTTTAGTATTGTATAATATTGACCTGTGTTGTGTTACGACCTTTCCCCCAAAAATAGCATTTTTGTCCAGAGGTACACTTATGGGTGTGTACCTGTGGACAGGGGTAAGTGTACCTTGGGACAGCATGTGTACCTCTGGACATCAAAACATTTAAGTAGTTTAAAAATGATAAAACATAGTATTATTTTATATTTTATTGGTGATAAAATTGCAGAAACTTATTAATATAAAAATGACAACAAAACATTTTGATAGCGATTATTAAAAACACGTAATACATATTGTTAGAAGAACCTATGTTATAACAACAAATAATATTAAAAATATTTTTTATTTTCCATGTATAACTCATACATCTCTTCGGAATCGTATGAATCTGATCCAAAAACACCTTGATCCAAGGGTTGCATTTTATTAAAAGTGTGAGGATGCAAAGTTAAAATGAAAACATTGGATTCTTTTGCTTTTTCAATAACTTGTATATTTATATGGAAATAGTGGTTATCCATGATTAGGAGAATTTGATCACTTTTTCAAGGTATCACATGAGAAATTTTGATTCGTTTGGCCAACTAAAAGATGGATATAAAAAATAATTAGAAAAGTCTAACAAGCATTTTATTTTAAGTTGAGTACCTGTGGACACAAGGTGTGTACCTTTGGACGTCCATAGGTACACGCAAAAATTTGTCCAGAGGTACACAAATGATACTAAATTAAAACATCAACTGACATTTAATTTTGAGGTTCAAAATAAAGCAAATGAATGCTCTATCGTTTTAAGCACTCCCTAAACCCTACATTGGTATTATCATTTGACTAAAATCTTTCATAATCACACCATGAAAACTGTTTAAAAAATGCATAAAAATGTACTTTTTGTTGTTGAAAACTTGAATTGTAAAAAACGAGCACGTGTTGCAGGTGATGACAAGTTACACACAATAATATTGAGAGCTATCAAAAATATAATATACCCGTTTATGTGAGGATTTTTAATCTTCTGTATTTCCAGAGATATGATGGTGTCCAAAGGTACACAGCGTCCAGAGGTACACCACTTGCCCCTACTATTTGGTGCTAAACTAACTTAAAATAAATATAATAATGATTTATTAGGCGAGCGCTGTTTTGCGTAAATTACGCCTCAAGTGCTCTCTGCAAGCTTGGTTGTTGTTATAGAAATGGCCTATTACATAAACAAATCCTAGTTGCAGTAAGGCTTGATGGACCATTTATGACGGGTCTTTGGTAAAGGTATATGAGTATTTTTAACCCATTATTTTTTATCTGATTAAGAGTACAACGCGTCAACCACTAGACGACGGACCAGTCTGAAACTTCTTATGAAAAAAAACTTCTTTCCGTATTCTTCCCGAAGGAGTCGAAGATGTACTGAAATTTGAGTTCTATTTTCCTTACAGTTAAAGTCGTCAGCGTCACACCAAATACTGGTTTATGTAGATTAATGGCTTGCCGACACTTATTTAAGCTAGGCAAGTTTATTGAAAATCGAACCCTAGCCCTCTGTTATAATTCATGATTTTTTCACAAAAAAAAAAAACAAATCGCCTCATGGAGACTTAGATGAGGATGTCTAGCTATCATTCCACCTTTTAACAGGTCTGCCAGCTGACTCATTCTGGAGACATGATCTCTTCAACATCGCCTCCTGAATCTGCACCATCTAACTATGACCTGTGTTTCCCAGTGTTTTCCTATGCTGCAATTGCGGATGCACTTTTGTACTTTTCAGACTGTTATATTGTAAAAATATTTTTATTCTTCTTCGTCTTGTTTTTGATCTGGTATCTGTTTACGGTGGAACTCCCTTCTATGATGCAGAAGACCAGCTGTTCTTACATATTTTGGGTGGGCGGCCTGGTAGAAGCTGGCCGTCTGGTATTCCCTGTGCCATGATTTGGGTTAACCTACTCTCGTTCATGCAGTCTATATGATCCCTCCAGAACCGTCTCCTCTTCCTACTCTATCTTACGATGTCCTCAGTGTCGCATATGCTTCTGATTTTTGCGTGCCTTAATCAGTCTCTGAGTGTTTATTCAACAATGGCGCGGAGCGTTTTTATCTCAGATGTTATGAGAAGGCTCTAGGTTCATGAAGTGTCTTATTGTATTGTAGTATTGTAACACAAATATCTTGCCGGGTTGTAGCAATAATGTATTCAATTACTTGCATTAAATATTATAAAATCTATTGCATGATCCTAACAAAATGATAATTCATTCGCTCGTTAGTTGCAAATTAATTTCTGAATTTCGATGTGCTCCATATGAAATCCCTTCGACATGATGCGTTCACGGATGGTTGATATAAGGGATGTTGTGGATATGAAACTTCGCATATGGATACGGATAGGGACATGAGCTAAATTGTATTTCGGTTTCAGAGAATTATTTTAAATATCGACTAGTTTAGGTTAGATTACATTTTTTAGGAACTCTGATAGAATAATACCTTCAAAGAAGAACATAAACTGCAAAACATTGTCTTTATTTCTAAGTAAGATATCATTCTGTTTTTACAATTAGTCACATGAATGATTATATATAGCTTGTAGATATTTACCTACTGAAAAGTGCTAAAAAATCATATTTATACAAAGAAACACAACACCCAATATAACACTAACTAAACTTCCCTGCTACAAAGGATCAGGTCATTAACCGCCACACCACCAATACCCTCACTTCCGCGGTACTTCAACATGTGTCCAAGACCTCTAGATTCTTTTAAATGTAAGGAATCCGCATAGGACTCCTCAAAAAAACTTTTTAAAACAATATGACTTTCGTAATTTCCAGTAAATTATTCAATAGTATCCGAAATTTTTGAATGGTTTTTGTTTACGGATATTTAGATATACGGATACTTCAGATATCCGATACTTTCGGTTACGGATACGGATATTTACAACATCCCTGGTGGACACGCATTTTGCCAGACCAATTATTAGACCAATGGTCTGATGAATTCAGTCATTTCAATTGAAATTGTCGACGCGGCGGTTTGTCGGACTTCAATGTATGGATTATTGACTGCTCGCGACCAAACCCGTTCCGAATTGTTGCTTTTGACGTCGATGGCTAGATAGCTTTGAGAGAAATGGGAAAAAAATGATAGGACAAAAAAGTTATGTGTTAAAAGTTTTGTGTACTTTGATTTTGTAGTTAAACGAGTGGCATTTTTCTTTTGTTAAATACGAGTAATAAAATAATATATTCTGATACTTGATGAAGGTCATAGGACCGAAAACGTAGTATTTTTTACATGATAAATAATGAAAATTAACTGTTTTATGAATAAATAAACAAAAATACTTTTTTTAGTGTTGATCTGTTAACACAGTGAAAGTCCATTTTTATAAATATTTAAAAATATAAATGGTAAAACATTGTTTTAATTTACTTTATTTTATTTGTTTATGCTCGAATATTTTCGCCTAATGAGGCATCTTCAAGAGCAGAATGGTTACAAAAAAAAAAGATTTTTTTTTGTAACCATTCTGCTCTTGAAGATGCCTCATTAGGCGAAAATATTCGAGCATAAACAAATAAAATAAAGTGAATTAAAACAATGTTTTACCATTTATATTTTTAAATATTTATAAAAATACTTTTATATTTTTTAGTGTTGATCTGTTAACACAGTGAAAGTCCATTTTTTTAATATTAAAAAAATTGAAATGGTAAAACATGGTTTTAATTCACTTTATTATTTTTGTTTTAGCTCTTTCTGTTTTGCATTCTGCTCCTGAAGATGCCTCATTAGGCGAAAATGTTCTAGCAAAAACAAAAAGAGTAAAAGTGAATTAAAACTATGTTTTACCATTTCAATTTTTTAAATACTTTTGTTTTAAAATAATAAAGAATTTTACAGAGTTAATACACAAACCATTACGCAACTAAGCTGCACATATAGTATAACTTCTTGCCTGCGTTATCCCCGAAGGAGTCGCATGTGGCAATTCGGGACCTAGTTATTTTAACGGTTAAGGGAGCCGGCCTCACACCAACCACTTTCAGTTGAAGTAGGGGCTTCCCCTACAACTGTAAGGGGTCAACCCTTACAATTTGTCTAGATTTCTTTTTAAAATGCTTTTTTTTAACTACCCATTCAGCATTTGTAAGCGCGAACTACACGTGTTTGTTTGTGGGAGTACGTTTGAGAGTATAAATGAATATATCCTTGCAACTTAGATTATAGATTATTATAGATTGTGGGAGCAAGGAAACTTCAAATGAAGATGTTGGTCTAAACTCGGCCCCCTTATCTGTGTAAATTTATAGATTTCACTCTCCAAGATTATCTTTAATGTTTATCGCTATGAGTAATCTGCAATGCTGATTTGTAATGTTGGTTTATTAGTTTGCTACATTTTTTGCATAAGAAATTATTGACTTTTTTTGTATAGATTTATTTTTAAGATTTTGTTGTTTTTTTTTATACTTAAATGTTATTTATTACTCGTACTCCTTGACTTATAGGTTGGTATGAGGCTGACCACCCATACTGTAAAAAATGGTTCACTTTGCCAATGCCACCCCTGTTTCAGGGAATGTCGGCAAGAGTTGCAGGGCTTATGTTCATTTGAGGTTTGGATTTTATTTGTAAGTACACAATCAGCATTTGTAAGCGCGAACTACACGTGTTTGTTTGTGGGCATACATCTGAGAGCTTTGAATGAATATATCCTTGCAACTTAGATTATAGATTATAGGTATTTTATTATTCGTATTCCTTGACTTATAGGTTGGTATGAGGCTGACCACCCAGACTGTAAAAAATGGTTCACTTTGCCAGTGTCACCCCTGTGTCAGGGAAGGTCGGCAAAAGTTGTGGGGCTTATGTTAATTTGAGGTTTGGATTTTATTTGTAAGTACACATTCAGCATTTGTAAGCCCGAACTACACTTGTTGGTTTGTGGGCTTACATCTGAGAGCTTGAAATGAATATATCCTTGCAACTTAGATTATAGATTATTATAGGTATAAACACTTATGATTCATATTTGCATGCTCACAAGCAGACACTAGTAAGTTTGCGCTTATACATGCTGCATGTAACAAAATAAACCTTGAGTCTCCAATCAACATAAAATCTGCAACTCTTTCCGCATTTCTCTGAATATAAAGTCTTGTCTGACGTTTGTAGGACGATTTTATAGCTTTTTACGCATTTATGCTTGTGCATATGAATCAATTGTGAATCTTTGAGATGACAATATCTATGCGACTTAAATGAAAGCTTTATAAATATAGGATGTCAACTTCATGTACGAGTACACCAATATCTAATCTAATCTAATCTAATCTAAGCTGCAAGGATATATAATATTTAAGATTTACATCAAATGCATTCCCACAAGCCGACATGTATAATTTCGTGCTAACACATGCCGCATGTGGACCTACATTATAAGAACCCATCTCAAATGAACATAAGCCCTGCAACTCTTGCCGTCCTTCCCTGAGACAGGGTGACATTGGCAAAGTGAACCATTTTTTCACAGTATGGGTGGTCAGCCGCATACCAACCTATAAGTCAAGGAAAATACATGACAAATTACATTTTCAAAATCACTAAATCATAATACATATGTATGGACATCAAAAACTAACAGAAAACAAATTTTAATTTAAAAAACCCTAGCCGCCAACATCACAGATTAACCGCCATTTCTTTCTGTCCTTACACACTTCTTTCATTTCCTCCAGAGTCATAACCTTTTTCATACAGGCTCTCCTTTTATTATGACTCTGGATATTCCATTCGTTCGCAATTTCGGATATTTGGTCCATCTATACCTTTCTCGGTCTTCCTCTACCACGACATCCATCTATTCTACCAACATATACTTTCTTCGTCAGTCTTTCCTCATTCATTCTCTCCATATGCCCAAACCATCATGTGGTGTAAGGGAAAGTGTGAAAGTGAAGATTAAAAGAAGTATGTTAAGATGGTTCGGGCATATGGAGAGAATGAGTGATGAAAGATTGACGAAGAAAGTATATGTTGCTAAAATAGATGGATGTCGTGGTAGAGGAAGACCGAGAAAAGTATGGATGGATCAAATTTCTGAAATAGCGAATGAATGGGATATCCAGAGTCATAATAAAAGGAGGACTTGCATGAAAAAGGTTATGACTCTGGATGAAATGAAAGAAGTGTGCAAGGACAGGAAGAAGTGGCGGCTAATCTGCAATGGTGATTTCTAATGTTGGTGTATTAATTTGTTACATTTTTTGCATAGGAAATTTCTGACTTTTTTTGTATAGATTTCTTTGTAAGGTTTTGTTCTTTTATATATTTAAATGTATTTTTTTATTCATATTCCTTGACTTATAGGTTGGTATGAGGCTGACCACCCATACTGTAAAAAATGGTTCACTTTGCCAATGTTACCCCTGTTTCAGGGAAGGTCGGCAAAAGTTGTAGGGCTTATGTTCATTTGAGGTTTGGATTTTATTTGTAAGTACACATTCAGCATTTGTAAGCGCGAACTACACTTGTTGGTTTGTGAGCTTACATCTGAGAGCTTTAAATGAATATATGCTTGCAACTTAGATTATATATTATTATTATTATATTATATTATATTATATTTAAATATATTATATTATATTATATTATCTTAACAAACTTCTTTTAATTTTCATTTTCACACTTTCTCTTGCACCACATTCTTCTCTTACAAAATCATTCCTTATCCTGTCACTCCGTTTTTTCCCAATCATACCTACTTCTTAGAAAGTGCATTTCAACAGTATGGACTTTACTTATTTCACTTTCATTCACCGTCCAGGCCTCGCTTCCATACATCAAGGTGGATAAAAGTATGCCACTATGTACCGCCAATCGAGCACATTTAGATATGTTTTGATTTATGGCGATACAAGCTGTGGCACCCATTACACACCTGCCCTTCATTACTCTTCTTTCAAGTTCACCTGTCATTCTTCCATCTTTTTCAAACATACTCGGGAAGGCTTTTCGCCACTTGAGAAAATATATAGCTTTGCATGAGCGTCCATGTGCTGTGGGTCCTTCTGACACATACATACAGGACGGGTACGAGGAGGGTTTGAGCATATATACTTCCCAAGTATACAAACTCATTTCCCACATTAAAATTCATTCTACTTATTCTAAATTCATAGTTCGTATTTTCTTCATTTCTTTCAAAAATCAAAACTTTTGTCTTACTTGCGTTCAATTTCAAATAATTACCTAGAAGAGCTTCGTTCAATCTACAATAATTTAACTGAAATAAGAAGATACTTTCGTTTCATTCAAATACAAGGATAAAAACTTCTGATCTATGTAAGAGTTCAAATTATATTGAAAAGTGACTTTCCATTTGTACCCAAGGGGTTTGAATGAAATTGGAGAAGAGTGATTCCTTCACATGGATTTTTCATACATATTTCTTCATATGGATTTTTCGTACACATCTCTTCACAAAGATTTTTCATATTATGGGTTCCTGCCGTTTGGATTTGTCATAATATATTAGGGAAAAATAGGGCGACACCTTATCATCCCTTCTGCAGTTATGTGCATGATTTGAAAAATATTCGTTCAAAATAATATATAATACGTGTTTTGAATTGGATTTTTCAGAAAAAAAATTACGCATTCAGAAATATCAGTTATCCACAATCAATGATGCAATACATGTATGGCTACAAGAAAACACGTGTGAGTGAACGTTTATACATGCTGCATGTATAAAACTTACAAATTAAAACCCCACAACTTAAATACAAACATTCATTCTGTAACTCTTGCCGACCTTTTCTTGAACAGATAACATTGGTAAAAGTGAACCAATTTTAATGTTTGGGATGTCTTCATACCAGCTCACAAGTCAAGAAATGCTGGGACGCTAAATAGGAATTCCATGCTTCGTTAAATAATATTATTGGTGTAGTAGGTTCTTTAACCACAATGCTCTTAGTCTTCCTCCGTTTGATCTTTCCTCGAATAAAGATTTTTATTACACAATTTAAGATTCATTTTCTCAAGGAAACTTGTGTTGCATGTGCATTTACAAAATACAGACCAAAATCTCAAATGTAACATTAATCCTGCAACTTTTGCAGACGTAGAATGAAAAGTATACACTCGAAAGAAACGCTTTGGTAGGTTTTTTGTAGGAACATTCAAAAGTGACATAAGCTTGCTTTGATACAACACACCCTAAATGTAGAAAAAAGGTCGAGTAAGTGCGATATGTATATTCGGATCATAAAACTGGTTGTTATCTTGAAAGTTAAGGGGGCGCGTAATGTAGAAATCTCTCGACTTATTCGGACGTGGGAGCAACTTTTGTTGGCACTGTGGCAATAATAAGAGTCGTTCCTTTTTATCATCCCCTGTACTCTGTGTATTCCCATTTCTTGACCCTTTTTAACGTCCCAGTGTAGTGCCTTAGAATTTGGTCAATCCTTGCGCACTAAAATTTCAGGATTTTCAAAGTGTGAGCCACAAATATAAAAAGTACTGTCTGCGTTTCTAAAATTTACTCTTTTTAAAATCTTCATGTATAAGATAGCGCCCAAAAAGAAAAACTATGGTATGCAAAATTTTGTGACGTGGTTCAAAATTGAGCTACAAATCTCCAATTTTCTAAAACTGGATGGTTTTTTAAAGTCTTACGGTGTTATTCTTAGACATTTTCGTCGCCCTTTGAACCCAGGTTTTGCTTAATTTTGATTCTTGAACATTTTTGAAGTAGGTAGTTAGGCTTGCGTCTCGAGCTCAACGCCCGCCCAAATCTAACCTCCAAATGTATGCGAAGTTAGGCCTAGACAAAACCGCCTCGGAGACGGTTTTGTGGTACAATCGATTTTGACAACTGCCGTATTTAATATTAATTCGTAAATATTTGCTTTATTACTGTTTTGTTTCGCGATTTGTTTTTGTCATTTTGGTCAAATTGACAGAATTCAGCACTTTTTTCCTAATCAATCGCTTTTTGAGGCACAAAACACACAAAATTAAAAAGCAAAAGAAATCATTTGACAGATTGCATCACGGCACGCGGCAAATTTCTCAATATGAAAAATTTGCCGCGAAACTGAAGTTATGTATATAGTTTAAAATAAGTGAAGAGGATATTTAACACTCTACGAACACATATGAGACACTTTTTCCATCTGAAATAAAATATTTACTTGCATTTCGGCCGACATCTGATTTGTGTACAAACAAAACAGTCAGCCGTCCGCCATTGTGACGTCAGCGATATTTGTGTGGTCGTCCCAAACGCATATTCCCTACATTTGGTTTATTTTTCCCGATCCACAAAAAAACACGGATTTATTTGGCTAATCAATTGTTTTCAAAGTTGTTTTAATTATAAATTGCACAACAAATTTATAAACTGATTATTTGCTTTTATTTTTCATCTTTTTTTTGCGTTATTGTCAATGGTTATTTTTTTAATAATTATTTAAAAACGACTGAAAATTCCCGATTCTTTAAATAATATTTATAAAGTGACATCTCCAGAACAGTTTTTTTTTTTAAATACGACATTGAACGGACGTAATTTCAGCCGTCCAAATTTGGTCGCAGGCTCAACTGTTCCTACGTTACACTATGAACGAGAATCAATATTTCAAATTTGGTCTAGTCCGGCGTTGTACCCAGACTAAGTAGTCGCCAGTTAGGCCGATGGCGAAATATGACAAGTAAGAATAACACCGTTAGTGTAGTGCCTGGAACAATGCTCTGGAACTAAAAATTGCAGTGTGTCAAAATGTGTCATGATACAAAAAAAAACTTACAAATAAATAAAAAGTGTACCTATTGTTTACTTTCCTATTGCTTGACTCTTTTTAACGTCCTAATGTAGTACCTTAGATATTAGACAGTGCCCCGGCGCCAAGCCATGCTAAGGCTTTCCAAAAATGTGAGTCGTATTGTAAAAGTGTGCCCAAACTCTCTATTTTCTCATTACTGAACCCTTTCTAAGGTATCAATGTAGTTGGCTACGGTGGACAGACAATGTCGAGACCGACGCAAAAGTCCTGGGATTGAAACGCAGCGTCACATTCAAGACATAATGTAGTCGAAGTTGTGATGTAGGAGGTCCTGAGTTTTCAAAGCTTCTAAGCCGGATTAAGTAATTATGTATCATTTAAATTATCATTTAAATAAAAAAAGTGCCATGATTTGAAAAGTTGAGCAGCAATATTCCTATTCAAATAGGGGTTGAATTAGTAAAACACAAAATTTTACCCTTGAAATGTATGTAGAAGTCTGGTGTCTTCAAATGGAAATTAACAGGGGAAAACACATAAACGTATTCGCTGACCCGTCTTGAGCAAGAAGGTCATTTCAACAAAGAGAAATTTACTTGAAATATGATGATTTTTGCTCCATCTCAAAGTCGGTAGCGAAAAGACAATTTACATACAAATTTGAAGTTAAATCACCTAGGTCGTAAGATTTTGTTCTACACAAGCATATATACAAGGGCGTATGACAGGGTTACATAATGTGCCAATTGTTTTTTTTTTTATGTAATCATGGATCATTAGGATCGATAAGATTAAAAATGAAGATCAAAAAGTGGCAGTTTGTAATCTGATCGACATCAAACTTTGCGGGAATCATTTCGAGAATATTTAAAATGTTTTTCCATCATTTTAACACAAATCAAAACATAAAAACCCCAAGCACATAAAGTGTATCTTCTCACCGCTTTGTACACGAAGGCGTTACATGTGGTGCGGGAAACCTATTTATTTTACAGGTGATGGGGTCTGTCTCATTTTTGTTGTTGTTTACCGTTTATAATAATTGTGTGTTCATGGCATGTTTATTACAACGGTAAGAAACAGACGTACCAACGCCATCAAAATTTGTCTTTCAAATTGATCGATAAAAGCATTTGAAACATTTCTCTCTGGAAAAAAATAAATCAATCTTGATTTATAAAATACATTATCTAAATTGCAAAGATTTGTTGACGTTAATGATTAATATTTAATGCATGCCACAAACAGGCACTTGTTAGTACGCGTTTAAGCATGCTGAATGTGTACTGAAACCCAAAACTCAAAGTCCCATTTCAAAATGTCTCTTCTTTTAGTTGTTTACCTATCATAGTGTGAAAACGAGTACAAACAAACGAGTTCTTGCTATAATCAGTTTCCAGGCAGCTGTCATGTCATGTCTCTTTTTGACGTTTGATGTTTATGTCTTAAGGCTCATTTTTTCGTTATTTACCTAATATTCTGTGTTCGTCGCATGCTTGTTATGAACAATGGGTTACTAAAGGACGCCATATATGTATGTCTTTTATATTGATCGATGTCCATATATTAGAAAAGAAAGAAACATTGACTTTGATTCAACGCTAATCTGTCTACAGATTGATGTGAGAGGGGGGATAAGTACAATCACAGTGATCAATATGAAATGTAAGGGATACATAAGTCGGTCATTACTTAAGAGGAGCTGAGGGCGGGGGGGGGGGGTTGGTTAAGGGTGGCGCACACCGCTCGATGAGGCAACGGAGAGATTTATTTTTTCTACGCAGCAACGCCATCAATCTGCGCGAGACAAAGAAAAACTCTTAACCAACGAGTGTGCAAGCAACAAAGAAATAATTGTAGAGGTATTTAAGTATATTAATATATTGCTTTGCAGATTTCTTTGATTTTTTTTTCACTTCACTAAGCAAGTTTTAGCTGAACTGTTGGTGAGACTTTCTGACTGACTGACTTTCTGATATGTAAAACAAAGAATGTGCATCTGTTTGTTTGTACTTGTGTGAGTGCGTCTGTGTCTCTAGATTCATACGAGTGTTTAAATAATTGTACTTGTATTTGTTTGATGGTGTGAGCCTTCGCTCGAATCTTCTAAGAATATTCTGGCAAAGTCACAAGTGTGCCAGTTCCCGATGTTTTGAGAACCGGCCTTATATCATGCTATATAAAGGGCTTAAGCCGTCTGTAGCTGATACTAGTATCGTAGCTGGCGAGCGACACATTACAAAAGATAAATCTATACCCGTAGTACGAGTTTTTTCACAATCCTCGAAGTATTGAGTATTCGTGAAAAATGTGAACTTGAAAAGCACCTTTGGCGAAACAAGTTTAGAAACTTTTTTTGCCAGAGGTGCTTTTCAAGTTCACATACATTTTTCTCGAATACTCAATAGGTACCTACTTCAAGTATTGTGAAACAACTCATACTACGGGTACTGTTCGAACCAAATGTGAACGGAATCTTAAAAAACATTGTGTGAAGTAAATTAACCGAAGTTTTTATGAAATCGAACCCGTAAATCGTAAAAGTATATTTACTTTCTTGCGCTCCGGAGAAGCAAAAACAATGTATTGTTTTGGCGAGAAAAAATATCTAAATGTTCACGGAAATGAGTTAAACCACACTATGAACTGGACTCGTATTCTTGGTTAGCATTATTAGTTTAGATTTGTTGTGAAGGCTGATTATGCCTTGCCGTTACTATGATTTGGATAATAAGAAAACACAATTCGGCATACTATGCCCAAGATGTTGACTCTGACTAGCGTGTTTGAAATAAAAGTAGCGTTGGTCGCTTGACAATATGTAGCTTTGACCCTATCTATCTTATAATCTATTATCTAAGTTGAAAATATGTATTGACATTTAAGGCTGATATTGAATGAACACCCACAGGAAGACATGCGTAAATTTCCGCTCACACATGCAGCAAATGCACTTACAAAAAAAAAAAACTCTCTTAAACATAATCTTTGCAACTATTGCCCCTCCTCCTTGAAACCGAAATGGCATTGACAAAAGTGAACCAATTTTTTTCAGTATGAGAAGCACTGTAACTCTGACGCCATTCCACTAGGGGTGGCCAAAGCTTCTGCAGAGCTGCCTCCATTTTTCCTATCCTTACATACCTCTTTCAATTCATTCATATCCATCACCTTTTTAATGCATTTTCTTCTTTTACGCTCACTTTGTATATCCCATTCTTTCACAATATCCTCAATCTGATCACTCCATACTTTTCTCGGTCGTCCCTTACCTCTTTATCCTTTCACACTACCTCAGTATACATATTTTGTCAGTCTATCATCATTCATTCTTTCCACATGCCCAAAACATCTCATCACATTCTTTTGTACCTTAACTTTCACATCCTCTTTCAAATTACATTCTTTCTTTACCCATTCATTCCTAACTCTATCCTTCAGAGTTTTTCCTGTCATGGTTCTCAAATGCTTCATTTCCACCGTACATACTCTACTCATTTCGCTATCATACTGTCCTTGCTTTACTTCCATACATCAAAGTCGGTAACAATATGCCATTGTGTACCGCTATTCTCAGATCCATCGTCAATCAGGGTCAGCCTCATTAATCAAGGATTTTTTTGATGAAGCTTTTAAAATAAAACTTGCATGAAGTAGCGTTGTGCAGTGGAAATGTGCTACACGGCAGTGCAGTGACGTAGCGTGTCTCTTGATTTACTCAGTAGCGCACCGCAAACACGACATGTGGATACAGCTCTTGCCGTAATAAAAGGATGCGCTTCAGGGCGCTTGCATGGGGACGCCACTGACCGATGGCCTGGACATTCTCCTAAGCCAGTGGTCGGCAAAGTGCGGCTCCGGAGCAACATGTGGTTTTTCCTGTCATGGTTCTCAAATGCTTCATTTCCACCGTACATACTCTACTCATTTCGCTATCATACTGTCCTTGCTTTACTTCCATACATCAAAGTCGGTAACAATATGCCATTGTGTACCGCTATTCTCAGATCCATCGTCAATCAGGGTCAGCCTCATTAATCAAGGATTTTTTTGATGAAGCTTTTAAAATAAAACTTGCATGAAGTAGCGTTGTGCAGTGGAAATGTGCTACACGGCAGTGCAGTGACGTAGCGTGTCTCTTGATTTACTCAGTAGCGCACCGCAAACACGACATGTGGATACAGCTCTTGCCGTAATAAAAGGATGCGCTTCAGGGCGCTTGCATGGGGACGCCACTGACCGATGGCCTGGACATTCTCCTAAGCCAGTGGTCGGCAAAGTGCGGCTCCGGAGCAACATGTGGCTCTTTGGCTCCGTAAGTGCGGCTCTAGCACAAATATCCACGGAAGGCGCAATAATATTTCTTCGCCATGTATGTTTGTGGTTCCAGTACAAAAATTAAAATAGATTTTTCGATTAACGAGGATCAGGGCCCATACTGTAAAACACCCATAACTACACCCATACTGTAAAACATACTGTAACATATTATGTACTGTAACCATACCGTACTGTAACGCCCATACTGTAAAACATACTGTAACATACTGTAACATACTGTAACCATACCGTACTGTAACACCCATAACTACACCCAAACTGTAAAACATACTGTAACATACTGTAACCATACCGTACTGTAGGTAATACCCATAAATACACCCATACTGTAAAACATACTGTAACATATGTACTGTAACCATACCGTACTGTATGTAATACCCATAAATACACCCATACTGTAAAACATCCTGTAACATATGTACTGTAACCATACCGTACTGTAACACCCATACTGTAAAAAATGGTTCACTTTGCCAATGCTACCCATGTTTCAGGGAAGGTCGGCAAGAGTTGCAGGGCTTATATTAATTTGAGATTGAGATTTTATATTGTAGGCCCACATGCGGCATGTGTTAGCGCAAACTTATACTGTCTGCTTGTGGGAATGCGTTTAATATGAATCTTAAATAATGTATATCTTTGCAGCTTAGATTTAGATTGTAGGGCACCGATTCTATCTCTCAGCCACTTGTACTCGCTTTTCAAAGCCCCCCCCCGCCCCTCCCCCCGTCGACGCTATTTATTGTTGGCAAGAAAACATTTATGGCTCTTTACAAACTTTGAGATTTTGCAAATTGTAATTTTTGCTCTTCCGACTCAAAATTTTGCCGACTCGGGTCCTAAACTATAGAGTAGTGGTTCTCAACCGGTGGTGCGTGGATCAACAGTGGTCCAAACGAGACTCGGAGGTGGTCTTTGGGAGAGACGTGTTAATACAAATAGAATGACTAATACTTACATATTTTTATTAACTTTAAAATATTAATTACACTTTTCGGGTTTAAGACGAACCGTTATGCGAGAACTTACATTATTTTCGATCTTCGCGGGAGTCGAAGCCAACGTCTTCACAAAACATAATTACTGTAAGATGATTGAAGATCTATTATCTTTAATCTAAGCTGCAAATATTTACGACGTTTAAGGCTTATATCGAATTAACGTTTTTTTGGATAGATTTATTTTTAAGGTTTTGTTCTTTTTTATATTTAAATGTAATTTATTATTCGTATTCCTTGACTTATAGGTTGGTATGAGGCTGACCACTCATACTGTAAACAATGTTTCACTTTGCCAATGTCACCCCTGTGTCAGGGAAGGTCGGCAAAAGTTGTGGGGCTTATGTTCATTTGAGGTTTGGCTTTTATTTGTAAGTACACATTTAGCATTTGTAAGTGCGAACTACACGTGTTGGTTTGTGGGCATGCATCTGAGAGCTTCAAATGAATATATCCTTGCAACTTAGATTATAGATTCTGATTATTATTATAACGCTCACATCAACATAAACCTTGCTAGTCATTTCACATTTCTTGAAACAGGGGCGGCATTGGCAAAAGTGAACCAAGTTCTTACAGAATAGAGTCAGCCTCATACCAACCCATCAGCTCAGGAACAATGCAGTAATCACGTTATATCTTTAATTTTTAAACATATTTATAGTATAAACTTATGACAGAGTACTCGATGTCAAGAGAAGTTGAGCCACCGTCCTTGTACCTACAGGCCACTCATCATCACTTCCCTCAGGACTTCCCGCCACAGGTCACGTAGCAAATCGCCTAATTGATCCGATTACTCTTGCCTAGTCCATCCATGATATTGTTTCTGGCGATATATCGCAGCAGGCCTGTCATATGGAAGGAACAAGAGGTGCACGGGAAGCGGTGGTGACGTGCCCAGACATGTGTGACTAATAAAGTTACAGCTATTGTTAGATGTTACAAATTGATTTGTTTGTTGCCATTTTAGCTTTCAGCAAGACCGGTCCGTAGTTCAGTGGTAACACTTCGGACTCTGAATGGAAGATTGTGGGTTATAATCCCGGCGGAGTACACAAAATATACCATTTATATTTTCAAATTTGCTCTTAGGTGGGATGGAACAATTTATAATCCTTTACCAATGACCGGTCACCAAAGATCCATCCAGCCTTACAGCAACTGGGTCTTGCTTGAGAATTGGCGCTTTGTAGTGACGACGACCAAGCTCGTAAAAAGGTCGATAGGATTGGTAGAA
The DNA here is from genome assembly GCA_951799405.1 of Agapetus fuscipes. NCBI lineage: Eukaryota > Metazoa > Arthropoda > Insecta > Trichoptera > Glossosomatidae > Agapetus > Agapetus fuscipes. Next base: position 16,579,261 of record OX637351.1, on the reverse strand, counting down.
TGCTTGCATTTCATGCCGAGAGCAAGGGTTCGATTTCAAGGTTTACTCAGCCTTCACAAGAAATGAGAACTAGCCCCCCCAGGAGCTGGGAAACCCCCACTTCAACTGAAAGTGGTTGGTGTGAGGCCAGGCCCCTTACCCGCAAAAATAAATAGGTCCCAAATCGCCACATGTGACCCCTTCCTTAAAGGTATTTGAATTTTTCAACCCAGCAAAGAGCATATTTGAAAATATAAACGTTTTAATTTTTAGTGCTCCGCCGTGATTCGAACCCACAACCTTCCATTTACGAGTCCGACTACGGATCGGTCTAAATTTTCTTTGTACCTTTAAATTATGTATTTTTGTTGTTGCAAATCTTTGGTTTTTATTTCAAACGACTCCAGAACGATCAGAACTCAAATTATCCTACAATAATATTGAATGAAAGGTTCTTTTGTTAATGGCTGCCTGTATTTCCATCACCAAAATAGCTTCAATTAAAGATTAAAATGGCACTTATCCCGGCCAACAAAGGGCCCATTGAGTGGGAGGTGCGACACTGTGTATTGGGGGAAAACGATTCCACGACAAGTCGGTCACAGAAATTCCGTCCACAGACATCTCAGTCATTGACAAATCATTGACAGTGGAACGAAACTGACCAACCATACTGTAAAAAATGGTTCACTTAACTTATTTAGGTTTTCAGCAGTAACTTTGTGAAAGTTCATCTTTACAATTGTTAAAAATGAAAAACTTTGTTATAATTCACTGTGTGGGCTTTATTTTTTTTTTTTATTTTTTTTTTTAACTAGTAGTGTTTTTTAAAAATAAAGCTCACACACTGAATTATAACAAAGTTTTTCATTTTTGTCACTTTTTGTCAACTTAAAACGTTTTAAGTTGACACCCGTCGATGGTGGATATTGACCCACCGAAACTAGTAGTGTTTTTTAAAAATAAAGCTCACACAGTGAATTATAACAAAGTTTTTCATTTTTAACAATTGTAATGGTTCACTTTGCTAATATCACCCCTGTTTCAGGGAAGGTCAGCACAAGTTGCGGGTCTAATGATCATTTGAGATTGAGATTTTATGTTGTAAGTCCACATGCGACATGTGTAAGCACGAACTTATACGTGTTTGCTTTTGAGAAAGCATGTAGTATGAATTTAAAATGTAATGTATTTTTGGAACATAGATTATAGATGGAAAGACCTGTTTGTGGACCATTATTTTATGTGACGAAAATGTGGTTGAACGAAAGTTGTGTCGTTTAACTATCTTGTGACCAAATTGTCCAAAACCGATGTGTCTGTGAACGAGTTAACTGTGCCCGAGTTGTCTGTGACCAAAAAGTCCTGTGGAAAAACTGTCGGGTGACCAATTTGTCTATGGACGAACTGTCTGTGGACGAAATATCTTTGACCGAGTTGTCGTGACACGAGAAAAACATGAAGCCAGGTAGGTACACAAAACAAGTAGAGAGCTTAGTTAGATTATTTCCCTTGAGAGTTATCCCGCTTTGTTCATTATTCACACGGTGAAGCTAAAGTATGCAATATATAAAAAGAAAAAAAACATTAACCATTCAAAAATATATCTGTTTATTTTCACGGATAAATTTATTCAATAAGATTAAAATCTTTAAACAAATTACTAACGTTTTCGACCTAGAAGGTCATCATCAGGTATGATTATTGATTACTGGTAATCAATAATCATACCTGATGATGACCTTCTAGGTCGAAAACGTTAGTAATTTGTTTAAAGATTTTAATCTTATTGAATAAATTTATCCGTGAAAATAAACAGTGTTTTTAATTAATCAAAAAATTATAAAATTAAACAATATGAATTTTCACAGTGTTAATACACAAACAATACAAAATACAAAAATATATCTTTAATAAAGTGCCTGAAAACGGTGAAGACAATAAACCATGGAGAAGAATTTTATACACAGGGAAGCTTACAACAGACCTTTTAAAGATATGTAAAGAAGACAACTTTAAAGCAGCATTTTATACTAACTCTAATATCAAAAAGTATATTCTTAACAACAAATCAAAGCTGCCGCAAAAAGAAAACAGTGGGGTTTATAAAATAAAGTGTAATAATTGCGATATGTTCTACATTGGCCAATCAGGTAGAAAAATATCTGAAAGATTTATGGAACATTAAAAAGCAATAAAAAATGTATTGATTCACTCGGAAATAGGCGAACACGCAAGAGAAGAAGGACATACTTTTAATATAGACAATTTAGAGTTAATACATAGCTGTCAAAAAGGAAAAAAATTGGATATACTAGAAACATTAGAGATTAATAAACACAAAAATAAAACGGTCAAAACCCGGAACCAAAAAATCAAGCATCTAGATCCGGCCGTGAAAGCCTAAAAACATTTACAAAAATAAAAGTTCTATGCTGAATATTCAACTTCCCACCATTACATCTCCTCTCCTAACAATATTAGCTCCGCCCCAAAAATCACCATCTCCCTCCCACACATCTACCTTTCTACCCCCTCCCTTACCACTACCACCAATAGATCCCACTCCACTGTCTTCATTTTTAAGTTTAAATTTAGTAATTGTTAGTTACCCGAAGATGGAAGTAATTCCGAAAATATTTGTTACATACTTAAAAACAATAAAAGTGGAATAAAACAAAGTTTTTAATTTCTTTTATTTTTTATTGAAAAATAATCAATTTTTTAAAATGAATTTCCAGTGTTTCACAAAAAAAAAAAAAAAAAAATCTTTTCAAAATTTATGCAATATTTACTTCGTAGTTTGTATTAATGGATGGAAAAAAACTAAAGTCCATACAGCTGTAATGGACTATCTAAAATCGCATTATATGAAAAACATATTTTAAAATCATGCTATCTATTTTTGTGTTTCACCTAGACCTTTCGGTTGCGAGTCCGTAGCATTAACCACTAGATTACGGTTCGGTCAACCTACGACAACGCCATCTACAAAAGATACAAAAGTACATATGTAGGTACGTAATGATAATGATGCCGATGATAATATGTACCTACTGAACAAAGCTTGGTATAAATGAAATAGAATAAAAAAAGGCTATATTTCCTTCATATATTTGTACTTTTTTTTCAGTTGTACAAGAGAGAGTTTCTCTCACACGTAACACAGTTTTACGACATTGAATCCAACACGAGTATTATTTTTCATATTATGTGTCAGATGGTATAAGAGAGCTAGTGATAAAAAACGTACAACCGCCATTCAAAGCAGTTACGAAGCCTAAATATACTTTTTATATTATTGCTTTTATTTTATTTTCAAACGAAGACCGAGAAAGGTTTAGTTATATGTTAAAAAAATGGTTAAATTTGGTTAAACACGTGTATGCTTCTGAGCATGCATACTAAATGTTAATAATTCTTTGCAACTTTGTATACGGATTATGGATCTATAATCTATAATCTAAGTTGCGAGGATATATTCATTCAAAGCTCTCAGATGTATGCCCACAAACAAACACGTGTAGTTCGCGCTTACAAATGCTGATTGTGTACTTACAAATAAAATCCAAACCTCAAATGAACATAAGCCCTGCAACTCTTGCCGATATTCCCTGAAACAGGGGTGACATTGGCAAAGTGAACCATTTTTTACAGTATGGGTGGTCAACCTCATACCAACCTATAAGTCAAGGATTATTTATTTAATTTGCAGATTTTTGATTTTGTGAGTTCTAAAAAAAATTATGTTTGACGAAAAGTATTCAAAAACCTTTTATTTTATTTTTTTATTTCTTGACTTAAAGGTTGGCATGAAGCTGACCAGCCACCAATGTCACCCCTGTTTCAGGAAAGGTCGGAAAAAGTTACAGGATAAGATTTTAATTTGTAAGTACATATGCAGCATTTTTGGACGCGAACTAACACGTGTCTGCTTGTGGGCATGCAATTAAAATTAATTTTACATGTTGGTATATATGTATATATTTGCAATTTGGATTATAGATTATAGCGTGTTCAGACTCGTACTAGCCTTTAAGAAAAGAAACAATTGTAAGATAATAATTTCAAGTCAAACAAAGAATAGAACAAAACTCACTTTTTTTTAAAGAGAGTAAAATTGAACATTTTCAATAACCTGTACCCTTAGTAGGAGTTGCAAAACTTGAGTAATGTTAAGTTTACAGCAATTATTAAATTGTGATTTCCCCCAAAATCTGCCGTTTTTGTTTGTTTGAACTTGATTTTCTTCATCACTGTAACTCTTTTGCTAAGACCATAAAGTGTAAGAAACAAAAACGGCAGATTTAGGGAGAAATCACTCTTTAATATTTTCCGTAAACTTTACTTTTCTCAAGTTTTGCAACTCGTACTAAGGGTACTGTTGTAATAAATATTATATTAAGGAGTAAAGTCAAAATATTTTAAGTTTTTTTTTCAAAAAAGGTGGCTGTTTGTCTTTGATTCTAGGCTTCTTATATGAACTCAGTGAGCTCGTTCGAAGAGAAGGAAAGGAGGAGAGAGTTCACGGCACGAGTGGATGGATCAATGTATTCATATTGGATGTTTTTCCACCTTTGAGAAGTTTCTAAATGTTCAAAATATCATATTTTTTCGTAATATTATGCAAGCACGTGAATGTTCTTGAATTATTGAATATTGAAGACATTTTGATGGAAAAAATGAATATATTTTCATAAACTTGAGAAACAAATATCTGCACACATAATTTTTTTTGCTTGTTTAAGAATTAACTTACACGTGTTTGCTTGTGGGTACGCATGAAAAGTATACCTCAAAAGTAGCATAAAGGTCAAACTGAGAACAAATGCTAGAAATAGTTATTCGATATTTGTATAAATATAAACACAGTATTTTTGTATGCAGCTCATACAACGCTTTCATCTTCACTAAACAATAAACATTTGGCTACAAACTTCCTTTTACCTGCGTGATATTAAATGTCTTTTCCAAACTTGTTTCACAAATAAAAATGTTTTTTTTTAATATTTTCCACGAACCTAATTAGTTTATTTGCACATAAAACCAGCTTGCATTTTTGTTTAAAATATTTTATACATGTTGAATGCTTTATACCAATCAGTCATTAAGTAAATTAGTTTTGAAACTTATATTGTAGATTTCTATCTTGAAAAATTTATTGTCACATAAAGGGTAATTTTAAGAAAGAAAAAAAAACTTTACTGGTTTGTTCATTGTCACAATTATGTTTTTTTCACAATTATAATACATGTATAATTGTTAATAAATAAAATAAAATAAAGGGAGAAGTCCATGGCATGGTGGTAATAAAAGAGGAACAGGGTGAGAAAACTAAAGTAACCGAAAATGGTCTCATTGAGTGATACTTTGATAATTTTTCCATCAAAGGGGCACTTACAAGTAAATCTTATTTCTCAACAGGAAATGAGGCGCTTTCTTAAGTCTACAGCAGTGATTCCCAAAGTAGATTACATTTGAATCCCTAGAGGCATTTTTTAAATACTCGGTACAAAAGCGCTACTTAGTTACACATATAGTGTAACTTCTTTCCGCGTTTCTCCCGAAGCTGTCACATTGAAAGTGACGAGTGGAAACTATTTATTTTTACAGGTAATGCCTTACGTCAACCCCTTCAATTCCCCGCTTCAGTATTTCAGCTTGTGAAGGCTGAGTAAACCTTACCAGTATTTTATTTTGACATTGAACTAAACACCGAAAGGGGAAACCATTTTTGACAACCTCGGTGGGATTCGAACCCGAGTGGGGGTCTATAATAATAATAATAAAATCTTTATTCCAGCCCAGTCACGCGGAGGAAGCAATACGTGACTAGCCATATAAAAAAGAAATACATTGATCAAAAAATACATAAAGGAAAAATAGAAACAGAGAAAAAAAATATAAACAGAGAAGGAAATTACATTGAAAGAAAATAAACATTAATCGAAAGAAACATAAGAAATAGCATTAAGATAAGCCTTGTAACTCCTGCCACCTTTCTTTGAAGTACTATATAAATTGGATCTTTATGTCATGTATACAGGGTATACTAGATTGACTGGTCATGGTCTAGCTATCAGAGGAACCAGTATTCCCTACATATGCATGATGTTCTATATTCCTCTTCTTCTCGGTGTGCCTCTTTAAGAATTAACGGTGTTTATCATAATCATTGTCATCTACAATATTTTTTTACTAGAGATGGATATTGTGATTTTGCCAAACATCTGTCCAATGTGCATCAAGTCTTCAATAAGATATGCTCGGAAAAAATCTTGAAATTTGTAACTCGAACATTTTGAAGATTTTTAGCATCCAATGCAAGATCTATGAACTAAATGCATAAACGAATTTAAAAACTGTACGTCAATAAGATGTCGGTAGGGGTCAGCAAAATTTGTATTTTGTTTAGATAGTTAAAGCTACACAAATCCCTATCAAAGTAAACAAAACTGCTGTAGCTACGAGAAACAATTTTCGAGGAGTCCTGTACGGCCAACTTTCCAGATAAAAGAGAATCAAGCAGTCAAAGACACTTGTTCGAAAAGGGCAGATATGTGTTAGTGTTTTGATGAGGTGTCTTGCGATCCTTTGCAATTGGGGTTTTAGCTGCGTAGTATTGTGCTATGTTGCTTTTCTTTTCAGCCTCACGTATCCACTTTCACTGAAGTGGTTGACGTGAAGCCGGCCCACTTTTTGTAAAAATATTAGGTGCGGCCCCTTCGGGAATAACGCAGGCAAGAAGTTGCACTTATGTGTAGCTTAGTTGCGTTCCTTATTATTAATTAAGACGGAAAGGTGGCTTATAGGAAAAAATCAAAAGGGGTCTACGGATCGTAGAATTTGGGAAACCCAAGTCCAGAGTCTTGTTTGTAGCATCAAAGGGGCTCTACAGAAGTTAATGGCGCATTTTGAAAGATGTCGCTGTCTATGGGAAACCTTTGCGCGGCAAAAGGAGGAGAAAGGCGTCAAGACTTAATTACAGCACGGTCTGGAGAGAATACGGCTAATAGACGGCAGTACCTATGCAACGTAACAAGAAATGATATGAAGTGTTAAAATACCAGTTAGACTAAAATTATACATTGTAATCGTTTGTGTATTAACAAAATGAAAATTCCTTCATTATTTTTAAAAGATTTGTGAAGAGGAACGCAATCCGTCAACTTATTTTGCCTTGCCAGAAACATTATCGATTAATACTTCATTATCACAGGCAAGGGGGCAACCATTTCACTTGTAGTGGGAGTTTACCATCCCCCGAGGAGGAAGGTTTCCATTTCTTATGAAGGCTGAGTAAACCCTGCCAGTATTTTTTTTTTCATTTGAAAGAAACACCAAAACAGGAAGGCATTTCTGACACCTTTATTAAAGATCGAACTCTAACCCTCTGGCATTAAACGGAACAGCTATCGACCAGACTGTCCATTTGCATATTCTAATATAATCTTGGACCGGTCCGTAGTCCAGTGGCAACACTTCGGACTCGTAAATGGAAGGTTGTAGTTTCGAATCCTGGCGGAGAACAAAAATATCCCATTTATATTTCCAAATGTGCTCTTCGCTTGGTTGAAAAATTCATAAACCTTTACCAAAGACCGGTCACTGAAAGGTCCATCCAACCTTACAACAACTGGGTCTTGCTTGAGAATTGGCGCTTTCTACAGGCCGACCACGCTCGCAGAGGGCTCTTGAGGTGTGATACACACAAAAACTGCGCTCACCAAATAAATCATCATAATATTATTATATTCTTATTATTCTGAACAAATCCTTGAATTCAATTCCTATTAAAAAAGAGTAATAAACGCATCGTCTATGTTATTCAGACATCATTGCTAATAAACTACTCATTTCCTCAAGGAAATTTTCCCTTGTAAGGTGGAAGTAACCAAGAGATGCTAGTTAGTCTGAAAGAGGTTCGTTTGTAAGTAAGAAACTTCTTCTGGTATCAAACACTAATGTGCGCTTAACTGAATATTTTTTTCTGACGTCATCAACACGTTTGCTAGTAGCTTATTTGGTTTACGTTTTATAGAATAAATTAATTGTTGAGCTGTTCATATTAAAAACACCTTAGATTTGAACTTAGAACAGTTCATTGCCTTGTGACTCACAGGGCTAATAAAACATACGGAACTAACATCGCCATCTTGTACAACGTCACTTTTGATAGTTCAACGTGAAATTAGCTAAGTCGCAAAATTTAAGAAGTAATTTCTTTAAGTAAAACAAAATAATATTAATTGATTCTTCATTCTCGAGGGCAGGGATACTCTCATACTTAATTGCATAATTAATTATTTCGCCACATGCAAGCTTTAAATCATTAATGCGGCAAATAGTCATACTATTTACACAACTTAGTTGCGTTTCAAGTATTATTGTAAAAAAATGTACCAATTTGGTCATTGCATAAAGTTGAGCCCACAATTTATACACCAAATTTAAAAGCAAAAGCTATTAACGGTCATTAAAAATCCAATAAATATAATGCTTTTCGTTTATCTTGTCTTGTCTTGTCTTGTATCCTGCCGCCATTCCTCTAGGGGTGGCCGGTACCTCCACACAAGTGCCTCCACTTGACTCTGTCCCTGCATACTTCTTTCATCTCATCTAATTTCATCACTCTTTTCATGCATGCTCTTCTCTTGTTTCCACTCTGTAAATTCCATTCATTCGCAATCTCACTTATCTGATCAATCCATTCTTTTCTAGGTCTTCCCCTTCCACACTTACCTATTACATTCCCTTTATACACTCTTTTAGTCAATCGGTCTTCATTCATCCTTTCAATATGTCCAAACCATCGCATCACACTTCTTTGAACTTTCACTTTCACGCTTTCTTTTACTCCGCATTCATTCAGAACCCATTCGTTTCTCACTCTATCTTTCAGTGTTTTTCCTGTCATACTTCTTAAATGAGCCATTTCTACGGTGCATACCTTATTTACTTCTCTTTCATTCACCGTCCATGACTCGCTTCCATACATCAGGGTCGGCAACAATATACAATTGTGTACCGCCATTTTCATTTTCTTTGGTATCCTTTTATTCTTCGCTATTCTACCAAACGCTCCTATCACGCATCTTCCTTTGCTGGCACGCTTCTCTAATTCTTTCGTCATCTTACCATTCGCCTCAAACTTGCTTCCTAAATAGTCAAACTCATTCACTACTTCAACTTTTATTCCATTCAAATTAACTGTAAGTTCCTCACATACTTCATTTCTGTCAAAAACTAATATTTTTGTCTTATTCGCATTCACTTTCAAGCTATTCTTACAAAACGCATCATTCAGTTTGGTTAACATCGCCTGGAGTTCCTCCGCCGAGTCAGTTAAAACAATAGCATCATCAGCATAAAGAAGTACTCCAACTCTTGTTTCACCCACTTTCACTCCGCTCTCTGATATTCCAGCTTCTTTTATGCAACTGTCCATGATTATATTAAACAACCATGGACTCATCACGCAGCCTTGCCTCACTCCCTTATATACATCAAACCAGTCACTGTATCTCCCATCCACTCTTACACATGCCGAACTATTTTCATAGATGGCACGTATCACATTCAGAAGGTTGTCATTCACACCGTACTTCCTAAGAACATTCCACAACATACATCTGTCCACCGAGTCAAAGGCCCGATCAATACCTGGGGAGGCAAGTTGTAAGTTTTGCCCCTCAGGGGGTATATAAAATACAAAAAAACAACAAATGGAGAAACTGCAACGTATTCTCCAATGCGAGATATGAAATACCTAGATCTAGTGCCTATGGTATTTCTCTCTCAAACAAAAGCCAACCTTCAATAGGTGGCTTTCAATTTTGGACGACTTTCCCGTACCAAAGAAGCGAAAATCAAAAGGACCACACTCACCTCAAATTGTGCTCTGGTCCAAGATGATGCTCGTTTCTCAGGATCCTGTGGAGATGAGCTCTGTTCACGAACTGCCACACTTGCAAGTTATATGTAAAATAGACACACTCACTCACAGATTTTTAACGGTAAATTTCAAATCGCTCGCGAGACATATAAAAAACGTGTCTACTTGCGAACACGACGGAAGCGGAAGTCATCAAATCTTGCTAATCTCACGTTGGATGTCAAAAAAGTTGATACCGACATCTTGCGATTTTTATCCGCACTTTTTTCAGATTGTGAAAGACCAACATGAAATTCGCTTCTTAGACTATTAATTAAAATTAAAATAGATGACGCTATTCATGCGTCACCAATACCCGTTAATAAAGTGATTATATAAATCTGCAAAAAAATTACCTTAATCTTTTAACGATAGTGTGGTTTGAGCCAAATTAAAACTGAACTTACAGTCGTTCATTTACATATTGAAATTTTGTAATTAAATTTCAAAATTAATTACACTATTCCGATATAAGGCCAAAAAAATGTTTAGGATAAACCGTTATAGTAGAAGTTACATTAAACAGCGTCTTCAGGAGGAACCCTTTCTGTGCAAAAAATTAAGATTAACAAAAAATATATATAAATATATGCATGAGTAGTGCGCAAAATCGAGGCACGCTACTGCCTTTAATTTGTAGCATAAGCTAAACAACCGACGTTTCAACGAAATAATCATTTTCTACCGTCGTGCTCTTTGCTTTGTAGATTGGTATGAGGCTGACTACGCAAACTGTAAAAAATGGTTCATTTTGGCGATGTCAGTCCTGTTTCAGGGAAGGTCAGCTTAAATTGTAGGGCTTATGTTCATTTGAGGCTTAGATTTAATAAGTACATGTGCAACATTTGTAAGCGCAAAACTACACTGTTTGTGGGCATATATTTAATATTAATTTTAAATGTTAATATATCTCTTTGCAACTTACGTTATAGATTAAAGATAGTGCTGAAAGAGTGCCTCCTGAAAACGTGGACTACATCGTTGAAACTAAACGTCGAGAATAATGTAAGTTGTCCCATAAAGGTTTGTAAAATATCTAAAAGGTGTAATTAAACTTGATATTTAATTATAATGTGCAAATAGAGATGGTGTGGTTTTCTATCTTGTCTAACGTGCTACAATTAATATCTGATCTGTTGGTTTCAATTGCTCCTAACAATTTCACAGGGTCCGATCATTAAGCGAGGTTATCTAGCCACGGTGTTATACATATATACATATATATACATATATGAGGAACGCTAAGCCCCGAGGCCTATGTCTACTTAGGAATAATTGTGTATCTAATCAGAGACGGGTTCGATGTATAGGTTAAACAGTGTTGCCCGCCTTTATTAATAAAAAGAAAAAAAACCTCATGTTGAAATTCAAAAGTAAGACTAAGTGTGAGGATAACAAGGTTGAATTTATTTATACTAAAGTTAAGGTCATTCGATACGTTTAACAATAAAATAATTTAACTAATTAACCTAATTGCATATTTGATGAACCTTTCTTGGAAAACTTACTTTTTCCTGTTTCCCTCGTTTTGTAAGCAACGTCTACAGTTTTCTGTAGACGTAATATCTCATTTGAATTGGAAGGTTAGCATGACGTTTGGGATTAAAAAAAAAAATTAAAGTCATTGTTTACATATTTGAAATCTCTGATGAAATGATTGATTTGAAAGAAAAAATAATGTTGATCGGTCATGTTTTTATTTTTAATTAAATGTCTATTTGAATTGTTATTTAATACCCAATAGGTTTTTCATTTATTGTCAGTTTTTATAAAGTTGAATGCATGCAAATTATTTACGTTTCTTAATTTAAAAATCGTACGATATTGACCACCCATACCATAAAAAAACATCTGTTCATCGGGACAATGTCACCCATATTTCAGAGAAGGAAGTTAAAAGTTGCTGTTAAAAAGTTAAGTACACATGCAGTATGTGCAAGCGCGATCATATGTGTGTCTGCTTTTCGGCACGCATTTAATAGAAATCTTAAATCACCTTCGCAACTTAAATTAAAGGTACGGTTTGAAGGGACTGTTTTGTGAATTTCCAAGATGAGAAAAAAATATATATCCAAGGCCATAAAAATGCATGAGTGATGTGGATAACCAATGAACGCCACTGCCTCTATATGGTGGCTTATACAACCGATATGTGAACCTTATTTTCAACGGATTTTGGCGGGAGAGCCGCTCTCTCCCTAATGATTTATCCGATTCCGTACACCAAGTATAAAACACAACGTCCAAACTCCAACTTAGCGTTTCACCAAAAATAAATACTCACTGCAGGCGCTGTTTTAGTTTTTATTTATCGTTGTATTACAGCGCTATGGCGAAGTTTAAACGTGACATTTTATACTTGACTTAGTGATTACTATTCTAGTTTTGTAGTAAATAATTGTTTCACGGTGTCGGGAAATCGTGCGGTGCGCTAAATTTGGCGGGAATTATCGGCACGGCTTATGTACGTCGATTAATTTTGTTAATTAAATGAAAAGTCTTTGAAATTGCCAAACTGTGAAATTGATTTTCCGAACCGATGTGACATGATGAATTTGTAGCGGAAATAAATTTGTGACTTGCATTCTTGCTTTACAAATTGATATGAGGATGTGAAACATGAGATATCTATTCTTCAAATACAAAATCTGTGCCTCCTGTGAAAAGTGATACAACTCAAAAATCATCATTTTACAGGAGAGCAAAAACAAGATTTAAAAAAATCTAATTCATGAACTAAGTGAGCTAGGTTACACATAAGTACCTTATTTTGTAGATAAAAACATTTACTTTCACTGTGCATTTTTTATGGTATAATTTTTATGGTAAATATTATAGTTTGTGAGGGTTTTTCTTTTGATAGTATTCAATTAGGATGTTTGTAATATGTGAGGATATTCACTGCTAACTTTTCGTTCGTTCAAAATCCGCTTCAAGACTCAAGCCGTGCTCAGGAGAACTCTCTCACACCATTTGTGGCTCTGCTACAAATCACTTAATAATATCACTTATAAAACAGATAAGGAATCAAACATTTAAACACACTTTATTATTCCACAATCACAATGTATATATAATAAACCACAGCAATATTAATTATGACCAAATTCACATGCTTGTGGCTCTCACGCCAGGCAAGCTTCTTCTCTCTGTCTTTCTGCATTCTTTTGTTTTCCTTTTTCCATTCAAATTAAAATCTCATGTTCCATTCCACCAAACAAACAAATTCATCCCGTTACAAGTTTTAAAGTAATTTATTAAACTCTGTCAGTTGTACCTTTTTTGCCTGTACTTGTATCATTTATTACGTGATAAATGATACAAGTCGAGTTAAATTATATTGCACCTATAAGTTGTCTTTGTGTAAAGTGATACACAAAAAGTTTAAAAATCTAATAACTCGTAAGATAATATTCCTAACAGAATGTTTCTCAAACTAATTATAAAAGTACTACCCCAAAGATTCAATTGTTATACTTATAATAGTGATATTTTCATCATTTACCTGAATCGTATCACTTTGCTAAATTTCCAGTCAAAAATTGGTGTTAAGTGATATAACTCTAGATGTATCAATATTCACGATAAATTTGTAAAAACCGATGAGTAGAGCAATTACTTAAAGCGGTACAACTCGACTTATATCTATTTTCACTTTTTTTTTTGCCAAAATCCTGCCAGTTGTATCACTTTTCACCAAATTATCTCCTAAACTATAGCAGATAGAAGAATGTGAGTAAGACCAAAAAATTGCTAATTTTTTTCTGATTATTTCTGTGCAAAAAACTCAAAAAGGGTATAACTCGAGTTGTATCACTTTTCACAGGAGGCACAGATTAATATACCTAGTAGTGTCGATTGTTCTATTTGGGGACAAGAATTTTCAATAAATCTGTTCGGAAAAATTTACTGTACCTATACATATTTCGTAAATACTTTTGGGAAGAGGAATGCAATTTTAAACCACGTCTTGGCCCAGCACCTCAAATTCAGAGTTGCATCTTTTTCGTTAAGTGTAAACATAATGCTAACAAAATCCAGGTGATAATTAGTAATAAAAAATTAGATAGTTTTTATAAAAATTCTTACGGAATTGAAAAAATAATTTATATTTCCTTTTAAAAAAAGGCTTCTATTTTATGAATACGGGAAAGAAAAAATAAATAAATTGAATATATTAGTTGTAGAGAATCAAGAATGAAAATCTAGAATTTTTTAGAAAATAGCACAATATAATTTTATGTTTATCCACGAATATTTTTATGGTGTCGTATATTTATTTCATTTTAGAAAAAAAACCTAGATTTCCGTATTTGATTCTAAACGACTAATGTAGCCCGAAAATTCACTCAACGGGAATGACATTCACTGAAAAAGGCAAACAAATTTGTAGTCCGTGTTTTCCGTTTCGTAAAATAAGACAGTTTTTCTTCTGAAATATTCTTTCATGGGCTAAAGAAAATTTATGGGCTCATATTGTGTAAAAATACGAAAAAATATATAATCTATAATCTATAATCTATAATCTAAGTTGCAAGGATATATTCATTCAAAGCTCTCAGATGTATGCCCACAAACAAACACGTGTAGTTCGCGCTTACAAATGCTGATTGTGTACTTACAAATAAAATCCAAACCTCAAATGAACATAAGCCCTGCAACTCTTGCCGACATTCCCTGAAACAGGGGTGACATTGGCAAAGTGAACCATTTTTTACAGTATGGGTGGTCAGCCTCATACCAACCTATAAGTCAAGGAATTAATATAAGATATATTCTATTGATTGTAGAGGCATTAACTTTGTAATCGTTCATCTTAAGAGATAAAAAGAAAAACCCCTTTGTTTTAGATTACTATGAGTATTTTATTTTATTTAATACCACAACCGGAATTTATCCAGCTGATGATGCGAACGGATGTTTGCGAAACCGGTTGTGGTATTAAATAAAATAAAATACTCATAGTAATCTAAATTAAAGTGGTTTTTCTTTTTATCTCTTAAGATGAACGATTACAAAGTAAATGCCTCTACAATCAATAGAATATATCATTTGAGATGTGGCATGTGAAAGCGCAAACTTGTACGTGTTTGTTTGTGAGAATGCAGATAATGTCAATCTCCAATGTTACATATCTTTGCAAGTTAGATTAGATGGTCAGCCTTGTACCAACCTATAAGTCAAGTAACTAGTCTGTGGCAATCACTAATATACTACGAAGGCCTTCCAGTACTTGAGAAAATATATAGCTTTGTATGAGCGTCCATGTCCTTCTGACACATACATACAGGACGGGTATGAGGAGGGTTTGAGCATACTACGCCATTTTAATTTATTAACTTTTTATCATCTATGTATACGGCATTTAAATTCTCCTGTTAAAAATTCTTTCCTTCATTCATTTTTTTGTGAGGGGGGAAAATTGTAACAAGCATGCCATTTTTTATTATTAAACAAAGGGTAAAGAGATTACAAATAACGTGTGTATAGAGACAAACGGAATCTGACGGAAACCGGTGGAGTTATCACCTGGTGAGTGTTGAGGACACATTTGTATACGCTGTAACAAAAACCGCAGGATGTAAAAATGACACTCCACCTGGCAACAGGTTAAGTTTATAATGAATCTGTTTTGTTGTGCGAGCTATTTGAAATTCGAATGATTGAAACAATGTCATACTCAATGTTTTTTTCTGCATAAAAAAATATTTTTATGTTTAAATTTCCCCGATTTGAAATGTTTGAAATAAACAAAAAACATACATTGGTTATCCGAGAGATTTATTTGGTGTAAGTTATTTATTTTTGTAAAGGCTGAAAGACATGTGTTTGCAACGTACATATATACCACATTTGATAGATAAAAAATGAAGTGAAAATAATCACTCAATCTGTTTAATTATAAATCCATTGGGTCTACTAAGACAACGAAATAATAAAGACAAAAATGACATAAGACGTTTTGAAAAAATCTTCAGCTCTGAAGCACAAGATTGTGTACAAACTAGGTTTTAAATTCGCCATTTTTGTTTGTGAAAATCCCATTTTAATTACCCTGTGTGATCAGCCTTTATTATTTTTATTTTTTGATTTTGGGCTTTTGAGGGATTACGTATTTTTTAATCAAATATCAATTAGGTCTGATATAATGAACTGTCTGTTAATTGTACTCTACTTATATCTCGGTGCTATGGCCACGGCGGTCAAGTTCATCTAGCGTATTTGGTTCAGATAACGTTGGTTCGAGCCACGGCTGGCCCCTTTGACCATAACATTGACCCTGGTTCAGATGTCGTTGCATGCACACACGCTTCTGCTTTTGCATGAAGACAACTGGCCAGGCAAAATAGGTTGGTGAATTGCATTCCTCATCACAAATTTATTTAAAAAAAAAAAAAAAACTATTCCACTAAGGTTGGAAAAAACCTTTGAAAATTTACCTTCATTTCTTCATCTCTTTGCACACCACTTTTAATTCATTCATATACATCACCTTTTTTTAAAAATTCAAGTCTTTTAAAATTATCTAAAAATCTAATCTAAATTGAGTTCTAAAGATATACTCGTATATCCCACAAGCAGGCACGTATAAATTTGCGCCAACACATGCCGCATGTGAACCTTCAACGTAAAAAAAACAAATCTCAAATGATCATAAGCCCTGCAACTCTTGCCAACCTTCCCTGAAACTGGGGTGACATTGGCAAAGTGAACCATTGTATACAGTATGGGTGGTCAACCGCATACCAACCAATCAAGTATTAATTAGTCTGATATGGTGAACAGTCTGTTCTCTGTAACTTTATATCTATTCCACTAAGATTAGTCAAAGCCTCTGAAAATTTGCCTCGATTTATTCATATCCTTGTAAACGACTTTTTATTCATTAATTTGTATCATCTTTTTCATAAATTCAATTCTTTTACATTTATGTAGAGATATTTAAAATAGTATCATAAAAATATTTCAATTAAATTCAATAAACGTATAAAACTTCTGCATTACAGTCGTATATTGAGGTACAATTGGGGACGAAAATTTAAGTACAGACTTGATTTTTAACACACAACACAGTGCTGCCAACCGTTCCACACTGCCGCCGCGGCCGTAGAAATAAATCAAGAGAACAACCGCAGTCCAGCGACGGCGGAAAGCGGTGCATATGTTACAGGAGACGTGTAGAAACTAACTCTTATATGGGAGGAAATGGTGCTTCTAGTAATTCTGCGGTTTCTAGAGCAGAGAACAAAACTTCAGTTAGAAATTTGTGAGGAGAAAAATTAAGTAAACTATGTTTTATATTTTTAGACATACTTATTATAAAGATTGAACATTTTTTTAATCAATTAAACATGTTATTTTCAAAATTGATATAGTTCCTTGGCTGATGGTTGATATGAGGCTGACCAGCCATACTGTAACAATTGATTCACTTTGCCAATGTTACCTCTGTTTTCAAGGAAGGTGAGCAAGAGTTGCAGGGCTTATATTAATTTGAGATTGGGTTTTTATTTTTTTTTATCCAAAAGTGTTTTCAAAACATATAAGGTTTTTTATCGAACACAATACAGCTTTGTAAAGCTATTCTAAGGAAAGGCGGCTTTAAAAGTCAAAACACACAAAAGCGTACAACCGATAGCGCTTCAGTAAATATATAAACAATGAAAAAAATCATTGTGCTAGAAATTGCTTTAATGGCTTTGGGCCCCAAATGTAAAACTTTACCTACCTTTAACTTCAAACATAGCGTTGTACCACAAATATATGAAAATTTAAATAGCACCCCTTTTGAGCGTGGCACTTTGTGGATATTTTTTTGTACAACGAGCAAAATTTTATACGTAATAGTACTCTGCATGTTCGAGGATTGCTTAAAAAAATGACACTTTTAAAATTTCGCAGACGGCTTACATTCTATGATTTATAATCTAACAAGTACATAAATATTACAAGATTCATATTAAATGTATGCCCAGGAGCAGATACGTGTAAGTTTGCACTTACACATGCCTCATGTGAACTTGCAACATAAAAACCCAAATCTCAAATGAACATCAGGTCTCTTGCCGACTTTCCCTGAAACAGGGGTGACATTGGCAAAGTACACCATTTATTTTATATAATAAATGGTTAGCCAATATATCAATATATCTAATCCTAAAAGTTAAGGAAATTCATTTTTGACACATGTCGTGGTCAATTCAATCAATTTTCAAATATTGTGGACAAATTTGTTTTGTTGTACGGTCAACAAGTAACATAGCCTTGATAAACTATCTCCACGTAGGGTATGTAAATCTAAGCTGCAAAGATATATTTCATTTAAGATTTATATTAAACGCATTCCCACTAGCAGACATGTACAGACATAAGCTCGCACCAACACATGTCGCATGTGGACCTGCAATATAAAAACCCAATCTCAAATGAGCAAAATCCCTGCAACTCTTGCCGACCTTCCCTAAAACAGTATCATAAATGAATTTCCTTTTCGGTGTTTATTTCAAACCCATGGCAAGGTCTGTCTACAAGGTCTAAAATGAGAACACATTCTGGGAAACTCCCACTTCAACTGAAGGGGTTGGCGTAAGGCTGCCTCCTACCCTCTTCTTATCTGTGAAAATAAATAGGTAACATACATCCCATGTGACTCTGAATAGTGGAGGTTGAACTATGTATGTTGTTTAGTTGGGTGATAAAGTTATATTATGTCCTCTTGAAAGTAAGCATTCTACCAACAGAACTATCGGCCGGACAATAAATGTGATGAATCAATCAATTATTTAAGTTGCAAAGGCTGACATTGCAGGCTTTTATTAAATGCACTCACAACAATGAACAAAGCCTCACTTAAACATAAACCTTGCAAATAATATTCCTGAAACCGCGTTGGCATTGGCAAATAGTCGGTGTTATGGCCTGGTGGTCAAGTCGTTTGTTCGACTAGCGTATTTGGATCAGAATAACGTTGGTTCGAATCACGGCCGGCCCTAGCGTGTTTGGATCATAATAACTTTAGAGATAAAAAGGCTTTGTTTTAGATTACTATGAGTATTTAATTTAATTTAATACCACAACCGGTTTCGCAAACATCCGTTCGCATCATCAGGTGGATAAATTAACAAATTTATCTCTTAAGATGAACGATTACAAAGTTTATGCCTCTACAATCAATAAGATCATAAAAACTTTGTTTGAATCACGGCTTGGCCCATTTGACCATAACTTCAACCCTGGTTCAACAGACGTCATTGCATGCACACATCATTCTGCTTTCGCATGAAGACAACTGGCCAGGCAAAATAAGTTGGTGAATTGCATTCCTCTCCACAAATCTATTTCTATAAAAAAAATTGTGAACCAAGTTTTTACAGCATGGGAGAGTCAGCGTCATACCAACCTGCTAGTCTAGAAATAAATAAATAAATAATTTACAGGAAATATTAAATGCCACCATATTTTTTTAACAACCCTCGTATATTTTGTATTATTTGCTTTCTAGTTTTATTCTCAGCGATAACGTCCGCCCAATTTCAATTAAGACTTGGTCAACAAAAAGTATGGGTATTTGTAAAGCGCTCTCTAGCTCTCTCTGGAATCTAACCTGCTCTTTCGGGGAGGGTGAATGCAGAATCGGTAGCGTAAAAACTGTAGAGTCACAAAGATTACGCACGCTCTTTGTATAGAAAATAATGATGCAGAAAATCTTACATAGGCACATGAAATTGAATCATGTACTAAAAATGTAAACGCAATCGAAAAAAAAAAATCAAACTAAATGAGTACATGCTTACAGATTGGGTACAATTTATTAATTTACAACCAATTTTATGACCAAACTACATATCATCACGTACAGTTATACATTTTTTTTAAATGAAGGGTTACAAATGCTACCGCCTAAGGCAAGGTATTTAAAATTGGAATGTGGATTTTAATACTTGGATATTATTGCTGATTATTATTTTTTGAAATTACGGTTTTTTATACGAATTCTAATATAAGTTACTGCATTTGTGGTCCTTAATTTATACTTTAAAGTATGAGACTGAGCAGTGAGCACAAAACCTGTAAAAAATGGTTCGCTTTTTCAATATCCCCCCTGTGTGTAAGCAGCATATGTAAGCACGAACTTAGAAGAGTTTTCTTGTAGGTATGCATTTAATGTGAATCCTAAATGTTAATCAATTTTTGCAATTCAAATTGTATAATATTAAAGAATGCAACGTTGCTGTGTACTATCATCAATTTTTTTTTGCCTCATTTCTTGTTTGCATGGGCATTTTAAACATCTAAAGCACGTTACCGGTCTCTGCTTACCTCTTTATCAGGCCCACATCCTACACCCACCCTCCTCATAAAGGGCTTAAGTCTTTATTGTACTGCCTGAGGCTGGGCGCCCTTGTTTTCTTTACGCATATTTTATCATCCGCAAATACACAAGTATTTTTTCAAAGCCGAATTTTCGCGAATGCGTATTTTTACACGGTCGTGGAAATAAATGTTTTCTTTTTGAATTGAATGTGTACATTTGTGTAGGAGATTCTGAAAAAATAATTATTTTATGATGGAATAATTTTCATGATTTTTTTTTGGTTATTAAAATATTCTGAAATTTTCTGTTATTTCAAATATTGTTTCCGGTTAAAGAAATATTCATCAATTTTCGGTTAAGTATTTCTCTTTTTTTTTAACTTTTTTTTTAAACATAACGCATTGTTACAAATAGAAATTAAATAAATTCTTAGTACCTTATGTACCCTCTATTTTGAAGAAAACAATGTATAAAAGGAATTAATTTAAGCTGAAACTACAATCAAAATCATAAGTGGTTGTCATAAAGAAAGGATGCCTCCTGAAGACTACAAAGTTGGCTACGACGCCATAGAAACATCGAGAATAAATTAAGTTCTCTAATAAAAAAAACATCAAATTCCTAGTGAATGTTAATTTGAGAACACGGAACTACAGTTTTCTGTGAATGTGGGCTGCGACACCAACGAAGCGTTGGGAATATACCAAAGAAACGACAATCAAATTAGGATTGTATACCTACCTGATAATTTTCTTATAAAATGTGCTTAGTGAAAGTAAAACGAGTAAAGAATAATTTGTGTTTTTTCTTTTAATCTCTTAGAAAGCTGCATGCGGGGAGAACGCATGCAAGAAGTAACACTTTATTCAAAGCTTAGTTGTGTTTCAACAATAGGTATTAATTAAATTATAAAAATAACACATTATTAATGTAAATATTTAAAAATATAAATGGAAAAACATTGTTTTAAGGTAACCAACAGGTAACATAAGGTAACTAACATAAGGTAACCGTAAGGTAACCATTCTGCTCTTGAAGATGCCTCATTAGGCGAAAATATTTGAGCATAAACAAATAAAATAAAGTGAATTAAAACAATGTTTTTCCATTTATATTTTTAAATATTTATAAAAATGGACTTTCACTGTGTTAACAGATCAACACTAAAAAACATTATTAATGTTTTTATGCACCCAAATGTGTTTCAACACTTAATCAATTTTGACATCTTCTACTGTTGGCTAAATTTGGTTCCGGGTCACTCAGAGAACTCCCAGGAGGAAGGAAAGGGAAGAACGGCTGACAAAAGTCTTCAACTTATCTTTGCTGGGGTTTTCTTTTGTGTCGAAAGCAGTGGCGAAGAGACACTATTTTCTGGCAATAAAACACTTGAAAATTCCAATTTGTCAAGGATAATAGAAAACTTTAAGTTTGTTGTGATAATTTATAAAGTAAGTTGCAAATATATATGTATAAACATCTAAAATTCATATTTAATGCCTGCCGTTCATTCGCGTTTACAAATGCTGTATGTGAACTGACAAAATACAAAATCACACCTCAAACGAACTTCGTAATTTCTACCGCATTTTTATGAAAACGGAGTGACTGAGGAGAGTGGGTTACAATTTGAAAATCATTGAAGAAAGCGATATAGGGAACTCATAAAAAATAGCTAAAATAACATTGAATTTAATTACAATTAAATTAAAAGCTCAAGCCACCAAAGTTGCAGATCAACCACCATTTTGTTGGTCCTACTTCTGTCATTTCAGTCAGAGTCACTGGTATGATGGATAAGGCTTTTGCACTGGAATTAGCGTTTTTGAAAAAAAACAAGCCCTTTGTGTCCTATCGACGATAACTTTGACCCTATTTCAACAGATGTCATTATGTTATTATAAATTAATCATTCATGAAAGTTTACAATAATGAATTATCAACTGATGATATCAATACCTGTTTTTGGGCAGGAAAAATAGGTTGTTGAATTGCATTCCTCTTCAAAAATGTAAAATGAAATCGTTATCGTAAACAAGTCTATTATTTAGCACGATCTTTCTACATCACTGGAGATAAGTTCCTTAGGACGTGGTTATAGCAGGGTCATTATAATCTTTCTGCCACTAATTGTGCAAGGAAGATTGATGTCCTTGCTAAAATGGCATCGCAGACGAAAAAGGAAGACGCTAGGATTGGCTGTGCAACCTTTTTTTAACCATTAGGGAAGTAATTGGGTCAGCAAAGTTGGTCTATTGACGAGATGTGAGAGGAAAGGGTGTTTGAGGAAGATGAAAGATGAAATATACCTAACCTACCATGCACATACAATAAAAACAATTTACAATTTACAATTTACTGTTACGTTTTCTGCTGGATTCTCTTTTTAATTAAAATGCCATAATTTCTTTTTACAGAATTTATTTTTACAATTTAATTCACCACTTGACAATCACTGTTTATAGGTGTTACTTAGCTAATTACTCTCTTGCGACTCTCTGTCCGTACCATTTTGATCTCTTTTATAACTAACCAGAGAGGTCTTTCTCGCATTTACGTGATCATTCCACCACCAGAATATTATGTACACACACAATCACTAGAACGTGATTTAAATGCATGAATACATTCATGGACTACTGCTAGATGGTTCTATATTACGTGCATAGGTGTGCATAGTCACTTTGGATTCATAGTCCGTCATATAATGTGTGCGTGTATAAGCGTGTATACGTATTTCAAGTTCAGAACAATACTATGATGCCTAAAAGTGAGACATAGACTGTAAATGAAATCCTACTAAGTACAGTACGTACGGTAGAAATGGTGGAATAACTGGTTAGAATTTGGATGATGGGGTCCGAAATAAATGAGATATGAATGAGTGTAGTATAAACAAAAATATGAAAGTCAAAGTACAAAAGAGTATCATGAGATGGTTTGGCCATCGATAAAGAATGGATGATGAACGATTGAGAAAAAGAGTGAACAAAGGGAATGTCAATGCCCCTAGCAAAAAGGTGGCTTTGTAGGTAAAAGGACAAATATCTAAGTTGCAGAGATACATATCCTTGTAAAGATACTACAAGCGAAGATGCATAAATTGTTCTTGAAAATGCTGCACATTTACAAAATAAGACCCAAACGTCGTCTGAACATAAGCTCTGAAACTGACAGCATCAAGGCTGATGAAAGACATCAATCCTTCCGTGCATATGTAATATGGCGATATATAATCTAAATTTGTAAATATTTATTGCCATCTTTGATACATATTAAATGCATACCCGCAATCAAACACATGCATTTAAATAAAAACTATAACCTCACCGTGTAAATCAGAAACAGGAAATTATTTTTGACACACTTTGTAGGCAAAGAACTCTACGGTACTATTCTAAGACATTTTAGTCGTCCATTGAGCCCACGCTAGCTAATGATGCATTTGTATGAAAACCTGTCAATCCAAGATGGCCGCAAGTGAACAGCTGAGTAGTCTTCATACAAATATTATCGATATTCGGTAGTTAAGAATGACCGTGGTGTTGAGACTTTCAGGCCAGGCATCATTAGTTTGTCAAAGACGACTAAACTGTCTAAGAATAGCCCCGTAAGTCTTCTGGCATGGAACGCAAGCATTCTACCAATAAAGCTATTGACTGAACGAAATACACAACATTTCCTTAAAAATAAAACAGTCAAATACATTGAATATTAAAAAAATAACATTATATTTAGTGAGGTTATTTTTAGCTACAAATTTAGGTACCAGTTATGATATATAAATAAAAATTCCCAGTACTTGTAAGATCTTTCGTAACCTTACCCCATAAAGTAAATGCGCCACAATAACAAGGCTTGTCTGATATTTTCTTTAGAAGCTCATTCATCACGCTATCACGTGACATATCAAATTAAGAGGAGTTGAGACGAGGCAACTTTCTACATTTTGTCATAATAATGTTTTTGATACGGACTATATACTTGTAAGATCTGTACCCCGAGTATGAAACATTGCGTAAACTCCCCTCGTTCGCGTAACTAGAAAAATACATGGCATATACAACAGCACCTCAGGTGAGGGATTTATTTTTCATACATCTTTTCTCTATCTATACCATCGATTGGAGTTTACGCAATGTTTTATAATCTTCATAGAAAATACTGTTTATTATCCGGTAGAGATAATAAACAATCAGGATAGGAAATAAATGGAGGCAACTCTGCAGAGGCTCTGGCCACCCCTAGCGGAATCGCGACAGAGTTACAGTTACAGTTACAGAGGAAGGAAGACCGAGAAAGGTATGGATGGACCAAATATCCGAAATTGCGAATGAATGGAATATCCAGAGTCATAATAAAAGGAGAGCATGTATTAAGAAGGTTATGACTCTGGAAGAAATGAAAGTAGTATGCAAGTACAGAAATAAATGGCGGTTGATCTGTAATGTTGGCGGCTCGGGTTTATTAAATTGGAATTTGTGTTCTGTTTTGGTTTTGATGTCCATACGTTTTGGTTTTTATTGATTGTAAAAAATGTAATTTTTCGTGTATGTTCCTTGACTTATAGGTTGGTATGCGGCTGACCACCCATGCTGTAAAAATGGTTCACTTTGCCAATGTCAACCCTGTTTCAGGGAAGGACGGCAAGAGTTGCAGGGCGTATGTCCATTTGATATTTGGTTTTTATGTTGTAGGTTGACATGCGGCATGTGCAAGCGCGAACTTGTACGTGTCTGCTTGTGAGAAAGCATATGCAAAGCAATGGGAATCTTCAATGTAACATATCTTTGCAACTTAGATTAGATTAGATTTCATATTAAAACATATTTTGTGATTCTCCGATCGACAGCTCAGTCGGTAGAACGCTTGAATTCTATGCCATAGGGCTAGGATTCGATCTCCAGTCTAAAAATATTTTCCCTTTCATATTTACTTCAAACCTAAAATCAAAATTCTGGCAAGTTTAACACAGTGAAAGTCCATTTAAACAAAATTACAAAAAAATAATAAAAACTCCTTTTAATAAAATAAAGTTGAATTTCACTTCATATATTTTTTTTAACCTTAAAAAAACACCACTATACATCTTGAAAAGATTTCGATTGATTAACAAGGCATCTTCAAGAGCGCAGCAGATGCTGAATAAAAACCAGTTGCAAACCTGATGGCCACAAAATATCTTTAAAATGGTCTTCGATCCAGATGCCATGCGATATCTTTGACAAGTGAGGTTTGGTTTATTTTGTAAGTACGCACGAAGCATGTGCAAGCACAAACTTGCATGTGCCTGGTTGTGGGCATCCGTTAAATTTGAGCATTAAAGGACAATATGCATTTACATGTTAGATAGATTATACACTTAACAAGTACGGGGTGCTATTAATTTCAAAATTTGATTAGCATTGAAGTTTTTTTATCGCAGATAAACACTGACTAATTGAACTTATGCATTCAAGTAAAAAATATGCATTTTTATTTGCAGAGTTTCAGCCTTTTACAGAAGAGCATGCATATACATTGAAATGATACAAGTATCTAGGGGTGGTAGAGGAGGTTCCACCGCAGGCGATACTGGCATAAATAAGGCTTTATTTGCGCCCCGCATCCCTAGGCACTGAGGCAAGCCTCAGCTAGATAGGGTTCCGTTTGGGGTATCGAAACGCTCTACGTGAAACGTAATGTATTGACTTTTATACCATCCACAAAGCATCGCGTTTACGTGACATTTTTGGGTGAATGTATAAGATTATTTGAGACTAAGATATTGACTAACTGCATATTTTCTGAAACCAAGAAAAAATGGTTAAGAACTCATTTGGTTTTTTACATTAAAAAAAAAAACATTCAAGCATTGTCGCACATGGAATAATTTTTATTTTCATCGATAAAGGGGCCAGTTTTACGCCAACCGATTTGTGAAATACATAGGTATATCGAGTGGTAGATGACCTCGGTCTATACAAAACTTGGTTATATATGATAAGTATTTTTTGCCGAACCTGTGGCTGAGCGGATATTACGATGGAAATTAAACATGCGTGTTTGAAAACAAATAGCACTGGTTTAAATTTCAGTGAAAAGAATAAAAAACCATCAAATGAATAAAATAAGAAAAATAAATGTTTTCAATTTATTGTAAAAAGTAAAGAAGTACCTAGAGGAAGGCCTCTAAAATGACTATCAAATCTCATGATTTGAAATCTTATGACAGCTAATCTGCAATGTTGATTTGTAATGTTGGTTTATAAATTTGCCACATTTTTTGGATACGAAATTTTTTACTTTTTTTGTATGGATTTCTTTTAAGGTTTTGTTCTTTTTATACTTAAATGTTATTTATTATTCGTATTCCTTGACTTATAGGTTGGTTTGAGGCTGACCACCCATACTGTAGAAAATGGTTCACTTTGCCAACGTCATCCCTGTGTCAGGGAAGGTCGGCAAAAGTTGTAGGGCTCATGTTCATTTGAGGTTTGGATTTTATTTGTAAGTACACATTCAGCATTTGTAAGCGCGAACTACACGTGTTTGTTTGTGAGCACACATCTGAGAGCTTTAAATGAATATATAGTTGCAACTTAGATTATAGATTAAAGATGATTGGATGCAGGAAGCCCTAGATAGCGATGCATGGAGACATAATATAGAGGAAGCCTATGTTCAGCAGTAATCAATAATGACTGACTAGGTAAGTATGTTGTTAAACATACCACGCAAGAATGTTAAATGCCAAGTGAATGCCTGTAGGGATCACATTTCAGAATCCAAGCGGTCTTTTTGCCTTCACCGACCAAAGCTTAAACTGCGCTTTTTGCCCGAACAGGGATAAATTTTTGAGTTATTATATTATACTGAATTTGCATAAACATATTTCGAGTCATTTGCAAAGCGTACAACTCATCATTTATTCTCTATATCGTTTCGGGTTTAACCTTATTTCATATGAAAATATATATCTGCATAAATTGATTTCTGAATATATTTTGGAAATGTTCATCAAATATGAAAAGAGGAATTGACCGGTCCGTAGTCCAGGTGGTAACACTTCGGACTCGTAACTGGAAGGTCGTGGGTTCGAATCCCGACGGAGCACAAAAAATATTTCATTTATATTTTCAAATTTGCTCTTCGCTGGGTTGAAAAATTCATAAACCTTTACCAAAGACCGGTCATCAAAAGGTCCATCCAGCCTTACAACAACTGGGTCTTGCTTGAGAATTGGCGCTTTCTACAGCGATGACCAAGCTCGCAGAGGGCTCTTGAGGTGTGATACACACAAAAACAGCACTCACCAAATAAATCAGCCTAATTTAATGAATTTAATGTATTGATGTAACCTATATGTGAAAAAAAATAAAGTATGAACTTACAATGGTGATTTTTTTAAAGAGTAAAAATAATTTGATGTTTTTCCTTTGCCATAAAAAACGCAGTTGTAAAATTGAGGGATAACGGCGACTAAAATTAAAGGAAAAACATTTAAATTTCAAATCTGAATTTGAAGGTGACTAAATGCATTATTTACCATTATGTTTCCTACTTCATAGAAATATGTGCCTGCATGGGATGCATGCCCCTTAAAACTCCAATTCATTCAAATTAAAAAACTAAGGTCCACCCATACATTTCTTGGTCTTCCCCTATCACGATGTCCATTCATACATACAACGTTAACTTTTCTAGTTAGTTTGTGTCTTGATAATTTTAACCCTCCATCAGTTGCTGCCTTTCGGCGCCTTGCTTCGAACGGAATGTGTAAAAAAACCCCACCTTTTTATGTTACTCCCAACCCTTTAATTTCTGGTAAACGTCTTAATTTATATTTATTTTTTATTATTATTTTGTATTATGTATATCACGCTTCTCGTGATCTAGCAACAATCCCACAAGGAATGCCACCCGAGGTATGCTATTAGCTTCAGTAACATCGAACCATTTACTTTTAGAGTCATGGGCACGCCTTTGACCTAGAAGTTCTTGTTTTGCCGTGCCGTTGCTTTTAATTCACGAGAAGGCCTTCCGCCACTTGAGAAAATAATATATAGCTTTGTATGAGCGTCCATGTGCTGTGGGTCCTTCTGACACATACATACAGAACGGGTACGAGGAGAGTTTGAATATTTCACATTAACTTTCGTTAAGAGCTGTCTATAATATAAGTTGTAAAGATATATTGATATTTAAGGCTAATACTTAATGCAAAAAGACATGTGTTAGTTCGCACTTGCATAAGCTGCATGCGTATTTCCAAAATCAACCAAACAAAACATGAACCTAAGCTTTGCGACTCCTGTCACCTTTTCCTGAAACCGGGTAGCATTGGCAAAAGTGAAGTAAGTTTTTACAGCATATGAGGTCAGCCTCATACCAAACTATGAGGCGAAGAACTGTATGTAAAGTCATTTAAATGAGTTTACCTCGACTGATAGGTTGGTATGAGGCTGACCCCCCGTGCTGTACAAAATGGTTCACTTTTGTCAATGCCACCCCTGTTTCTGGGAAGGTCGGCAAAAGTTGCAGGGTATACGTTCATTTGAGGTTTGGTTTTAATTTGTAAGTATACATTCAGGATTTGTAAGCGCAAACTTACAAGAGTCTGTGTTTGTGGGCATGCATTTGATATGAGTTTTGAATGTTTTAACATATCTTCGCAGCTTAGATTATAGATTAAAGTGCACTGAGTAGAGACAAATGCATTTAAAATAAATTGTACAGTGGACTGCACAGGACTTTATAGCACAAAATACAGTCATGTTTAGGTCATAGCCAATTTTCATAACAAAACATTTAGTTGTGTGTAAGTAATGAAGCTAATCTTTTTAAGCAATCGTCTTTTTGCAGTATTATCATTGATCCCGTTTGTATCAAAACTAACACTTTGTTTGGTGGGTACCTATACTTTTCATTGATATTTTGGAAAGTCATGATTGATAATTATATGGGTACAACTTACTAGATTTTAAGACTCGTAGCCTAGTATTTTATATTAGGCGTTTTAGTACCAAGAATATTACAATTATTTTTGTATTAAAATTTGTCACTTTGTATGGTGGCTACACCTTATAATATTTATTTGAAAAAAGTAATGATTAATGTATGTAGGTATATATAAGAGCTTTTTAATTGTAGAACATTATTTTTTAGTTAACCCGTTCTCTGCCGGGAAAATTTAAAATATTGTTTTCTCTTGTATGGCAACCCCCAAAACAAAGAGTTTTAAGAGGCAATGCTTATTGTTGTTTTAAAGAAATTGATTGAGCGAATTGTTATGTAGGTTTATTTATGGGTATTAGACGTTTTGCTACCAAAAATATTACAATAATTTTTTGTATGAAAATTTGTCACTTTGTATGGTGGCTATACTTTATAATTTTTTTTTTAAAAAAGTAATGATTCATTTATGTAGGTTTATATGAAAGCTTTTCAATTGTACACATTATTTTTTAGTTTACCCTTTCTCTGCCGAGAAATTAAAAAAAAAAAATCTCTTGTATGGCAACCCCCAAAACAAAGAAAATTATGAGGCAATGGTTTTTGTTGTTACATAGCAGTATTATAATGACGATTATGTAAAAAAATAAAGAAAATCGTAGGAGCCATTTTTGAGAAAATCTCATTTGAAACTTTCAGCTGTTCGGAAGCCATCTTGAATTTTCTAAAATTTGAAAAATGTTTCACTATGAATTATAGTGATAAAAAAGTTTTTTCTGATAATGTTAAGAAACATAAAAGTTTTTTGCGTTCTGATGGGTAGCCTTTTAATTTCAATTTTTGATATCATGTAAACGGCACTTTATGTTTTTATTTTCAAAATTTGTATTTAATTTTTATATAGAATTTGATGTTACGTACAATATTGTAGAACATATCTTTTTTGTCAACGCTTTCACTTCTGAGAAAATCACAATTGTTTATTTTTTTCATATGGCAACTCATAGACGCAGATTAGCAAAAATGTTGCCATAACTAAATTTGGTAAGAATGTATCAAGCAACTACTTTACTGAAAATTAAAAAAAAATCGTTCGAGTCATTTTTGAGAATATCGCATTTGAAGTTTTCTCCTCTTTGGAAGCCATCTTGAATTCTCAAAATAGTGAAAAACAAATTATATTGCAAAGAAGTTTATAATTTTTTCTTTCTTGTGAACCTAAAAAAAGTTTCACAAAATTGCGTTTTTATGGGTCTTTTTAATATTTTCGATGAAAATTTTGAGATCGTGTAAACGGTACTTTAAGTAAAAATTTTTTTAAAGTATTCTATAACTTTTTTTAGAAAGTAATATTGCGCGTATTATTGTAGAACATTTTTTTTTGTCGACCCAGCCATTTCCGAGATAATTACAATCGTTTTTTTCTTTCATATGGCAACTCATAGACGCAGGTTGGGAAGAGTGTTGCCATAACAAATTTTCTTCGCGACAATTCAAGCAACGACCACACTAAAATTTTAAAGAAAATCGTTAGAGCCGTTTTTGAGAAAAGTGCAATTTTATGTTTTTTTTTGTATGGCAGCCATCTTGAATTTTCAGGGTGGTGCCATGCCAGTCAGCCCATCAAAATCTGTGGTTGTCAATTCTCTAAATCCAAAAATTGGTGTCTCTACGATCAGTAGTTCCGGCTGGGACATACATACATACATCCATACATCCATACGGACGGACGGACGGACGGACGGACGGACGGACGGACAGGTTCGACAAATTAGTTTTTTTTGCATGTCCTGGTGCAGGACAACTCATTTCCGTTGAATCCTCGAATTTTTTTTTTCGGACGAATACAATACTTTATAACAGTCCTTCGGACTGCTATAAAGTAAAAATGTAGGTATGCGTTTTTTCACGGACTCACCGCTAGAGGGTTAAACAAACTGCTTTAATAATAGCCATGGCCCAGTAGGTGATATTAATGACCGTTGCGGTTAGATTAATTGTTCGCGCAAGGCTTGGCCGAGACACGTGTGTGAGTGAGGCGGTGCTGGGTGTGAGTGTGTGGAGCAGCCGCAATGATGGCGGTAAATCTAGGCAGCACATCTACTCGTACCTGAGATAGGGTATGGACTGTCTGTAAGGAAGTTCGCTTCGGTACCCAAAGTAAGCGCTTTTATCTATCTGTAATCTATAATCTAAGTTGCAATAATACTCGTATATTAACATTTAAAGCTCATATCAAACGCATGCCCACAAACAAGCACTTGTAGTTCGCGCTTACAAATGCTGAATGTGTACTTACAAATAAAATCCAAACCTCAAATGAACATAAACCCTGCAACTTTTGCCGACCTTCCCTGACACAAGGGTGACATTGGCAAAGTGAACCATTTTTTACAGTATGGGTGGTCAGCCTCATACCAACCTATAAGTCAAGGAATAGGCTCCACTTCTAGAAATTTGGTATAAATTAATTTATCTTTATTAAGGGACGATCGAGAAGAGTATGGAGTGATCAGATTGAGGAGATTGTGAAAGGATGGGATATACAATGTGAGCGTAAAAGAAGAAAATGCTTGAAAAGGTGATGGATATGAATGAATTGAAAGAGGCATGTAAGGATAGGAAGAAATGGAGGCAGCTCTGCAAAGGCTCTGGCTATCCCTAGAAAAATGGTGACAGAGTTACGGTTACAGTTACAGTTTCAGTCCTTTGGCTAATATACTAGTACGGACGGATTGGCACGGATCAAACTGGACGTGGTAAAAATCGGAACTAAAGTCGCCATCTTGTAAAACGTCACTTTTGAATGTTCAATGTGATGTTAGGTGAATTACTAAAATTTAGAAGAAGTTTGTTGAAGAAAAATAAAATGATATCCATTGACTTAAGGAGTTTCAAGGCAGCAGAATCATAACAGCTCTCACTCTTAGCTCTCATCTAAGTTCAGTATTTAAAACTGAATTGGGGAATGCTTGCGATCAAAGCTAGAAAACTAGGGTTCGATAATAAATGTATCTAGTGAGCGCTGTTTTTGCGTGAATCACACCTTTGAATACTTCTTTGACTTATTACCTAGTTGGTATGAGGCTGACTACTCACACTGTAAAAATTTGGTTCTCGTCGTCAATGTCATCCCTGTTTCACGCAAGTCGGCAAGAATGGCGAGATATGTGTTCATTTGAGATCTTATTTTGTTAGTTAACATGCGGCATATGTTATCGCGAACTTATATTTGTCTTCTTGTGGGCATGAATAAAATATGAGTCTTAAATGTCAATATATCTTTGCACTTAGACCATGGTATATAAACTATAGACAATTCTGTTGAAATAGGTTCAAAGTTATAGTCAAGAAGTCCGACGGGAATCGGAATGGTGTTATTATACTCGTATTTCAAATTCGCTAGTCCAGATTAGCGACTTAGCTCTCTTGGCCAAAGCACTGACTTACTTATTTAATGGGAAAATTGAGTTAATTCATCTTCAAAGACAAAATTGAATAAATTTCCTTATTTACACGGCTGTAAAATTGAATGTCTCCCACCTCGAGGTTCCTTTGCGTTTATTTTTTAATCAACGCCAAGCCAAAAGAGAATGCACTGACAAGCCAAGAGCTTCATTAAGGTTATACGAGAGTTTAAGAAGATTATTAATATCGGGACTAAAGAACCTCTTTAATTGTTTTATGAAACTAAAATCGTAATTTTATGTCAAATAACTTTGACTCATCATGATTAGATGGCGTTACTCCCCAGCGTTTTAGTTTTTATAAACTTTTGGATAAACGCTATGGTTGTGTAAACGCTTTTAGAATTCACCGGTAGGGCTTAGAAACTTTTCTTAGCCATTTTGTGTTTCTTTTTCATAATACATCAAAAAAATCCTGACTTTAATTAAAAGCAATAAGTTGTACATTTTTAAAATAAAAGTATTTAGTTTATTTCGAAATAAATTAATTTATTATTTGTTACACATTTCATTTTTCACAAAATTGTATAGAAAGTAACACAACGCTCCTTGAGAGCGTTTTACTTTTTATATAATTAATTGTGAATCTTCAGATAAAAGATTCAGCACACATAATAGTGTTGTATGAGTGTTGTACACAAACTTTAACAATTTATTGCATCTTGAATACAAACACGGATTTGTGTGCAGAGCATTATTTTTATTTACCAGTGCGACGTTCTGCTGTTCTGCCCTGCTTACCAAAAAGGAAGTATCTGCAAAATATTTGTTTTGAGATAATCTACTTCAAACTTGAGTTTGTTGGGCTAACTTATTTAAATTTAAAGATTTCAGTTTTAATTTTTTACCATGGTTTTTGTGAGTGACCTTTTACGTATAACTATTAAAAAATATGAAAATAAATTAAAAATTCATAAAATTATAACACTTCTGCTTTTTGGTTATAAGAAAAACTAAGCATAAAAGCAGTAAGTGACAGATACTACTTTTTTTCTTAGCAAATGTACAATTAAAGAGGCAGTAAGTGCTTTATTTCTGCTTAAAGTGATTTTTATAGCAATGAAACAAAGCAGGTTAACTTAAATAATTTACTTATCTAATCTAAGCTGCAGAGATTTTTATCAATTCTAATCTAATCTAATGTAAGTTGCAAAGATATGTTACATTGGAGATTCACATTACATGCATTCTCACAACCAGACACGTACAAGTTTGCGCTTGCACATGCCTCATGTGAACCTACAACATAAAAACCAAATCTCAAATGGACATACACCCTGCAACTCTTGCCGTCCTTCCCTGAGACAGGGGTGATATTGGCAAATTGAACCATTTTTACAGCATGGGTGGTCAGCCGCATACCAACCTATAAGTCAAGGAACATACACGACAATTTAAATTAATAAATAATCATTCCTATGGACATCAAAACTAAAACAAATTCCAATTTTATAAACCCAAGCCGCCAACATTACAGATCAACCGCCATTTCTATCTTTCCTTACATACTTCTTTCATTTCCTCCAGTCTTTGTA
Source organism: Agapetus fuscipes (assembly GCA_951799405.1). Taxonomy (NCBI): domain Eukaryota; kingdom Metazoa; phylum Arthropoda; class Insecta; order Trichoptera; family Glossosomatidae; genus Agapetus; species Agapetus fuscipes. Next base: position 16,545,097 of record OX637351.1, on the reverse strand, counting down.
AAGGTTTATGAATTTTTCATCTCAGCGAAGAGCAAATTTGAAAATATAAATGGTATATTTTTTGTGCTCCGCCGGGATTCGAACCCACGCCCTTCCATTCTTGCCACATATACTTTCTTCGTCAGTCTTTCCTCATTCATTCTCTCCATATGCTCAAACCATCGAGTATGTAGTAGTTATGTAATATTATATAGAAAGAAGTACTTAAGCAAAATATTTTTTTTTTTGAGATACGAGGTTTTGAAAGTAAGGCGACGATATTCTGACACCGCGAAATAATTTATGTTTTGCCAATGAATCTTTCTAGTGGAATACCTGTATATACGTATTTTACTAAACCACAGCCACTCGTGCATTTCCGTCGATATACGAAGATATACGAGTATACCCGAAGTGTAAAATTCTCGTAACTATAGGAAATAGACCGCATGCGAAAAATGTATCGAATCTTAAACAGCATCTCGAGCTGGCGTTTTGGTTTTCATGCATTTTTGTACCTGTTTGGTCCAGTTTTAACGTAAACGCTTGAACTCCGTTACACCTAAATTTCGGACTCATGATTTTTTGGTCAAAAACGGAGGAGATATTATATTTAAAGCCAGTTCACGAATCCGCCACAGTTTATCCGTGGCGCCAAAGACTGGATCATTTTTTGTATGAAAATCTTTCTTTTTCCATTATTAATTATAAATTAGAGGAGAAAAAATAAAACAAGTAATGCATTGAAAACATAAAAAATATCACTTCAAATCCTAAAAGGAAAATAAACCATTAAAAGACGAATTTAGCTACAATATCGTATGCAAAATTTGGGTACTTTTTAAATAATCATAAAAAATCAATGAAAAGTAAAAAAAAACAACTAACAAATAGAAAAAATAAAACTAATCAAAATGAATGTTTTGAAATAAAAAAAAGTTAGGATTTATTCATAAGAACAGTGGAAATCTCCATTTAAGGTATCTCCGTAAATAAAATTATTTTGAATTGGTATTTTATGGAAAAAAATACCTTATTTTATGTGTTAATTTAAACTGGAGAAAAAATACTGCCTTACCATTCAAAATATGGGTTATTTCGGTCATCAAAGTTGGGCGCGCTGACCTCTCAATCACCCTTAAGATAGTAAAAGCAGAGGAAATAGAGAAAATATCTTCCTTTAGCAGGGACGCGAACCTCTGGTGTAGAGACATCTATGAGTGTAATATAAAGCTTATTGAAAGAGAAGAAAGGAAAATAAACAAGATGAACTTCACTGTTGATTTTTTGTTGTTGTTTTGTTTGATTTCAGTCGATAGCGCAATTGGTAGAGCGTCCGGTGTCTGAGCAGAAAGTTTCCGTTTGAAATTGAAGGTGTCGTGTTCGATTTCCTGTTTAAGTGTTTTCTTTTCTTGTATTATAAACCTGTTGACTGCTTTCTTCTGTCTATAATATTAATAATATTAGGATAATTTATTTGGTGAGCGCTGTTTTTTTGTGTACCACACCTCAAGAGCCCTCTGCGAGCTTGGTCGTCACTGTATTCTCAAGCAAGACCCAGTTGCTGTAAGGGTGGATGGACCTTTAGCGACCGGTCTTTGGTAAAGGTATATGAATTTTCCATCAAGCGAAGAGCATATTTGAAAATAATAAAGTGCAATTTTTTGCCAGGTTTTTCCCGAAGAGGAAAGTGTTAAAAAATATAAGACAAATATAATTTTCTTCATCATATCCAGCGATTGCCGGATGTTTTTCTTTCTTTCGATTACACAACAGAAGACCGACGTTATTCTTTCTTTCTTTATTTACGTGACAAAACAAAGTTGCCAACGTTATAAAGTATTCCCTGATAAAAGGCATCGCAAATATGAATATTGAATTACGCTAGAAAGTTGCCGACGCGACGTCAAAGGGATGGATAAATGGCAAAACGCCGTAAAAGACACGACGGTTTCCTTTCAATGCTGCAGATACGGCTTTTTACAAAAGACACGACGTTTCAAAGGGTGTTTACAAAATAGACGAAGAAAACAGCTGAGCTTTGATTAAAAGAAAAATAAGTTATTTCTTTATCATTAAAGTTTATAACAGATCATTTTTCTGAATTTTCACATTAGGTATAACATTAATATGTATATTTCTCAAAAATGAAGATTTTCAGTAAATGGTTGGTGTAAGGCTTTCTTCGTTACAAGTGAAAACAAAAAGGTTTTACTCCGTTCAGTAAAAGCGCAGAAAAGAATGAATTATGTGCAGCCTAGTTAAATTTTTTCCAAGTTAAGTATTTAACTCAATAGGGCTGATTAAGTGAAGGACTGGCAAAGTCACTACTATTTAAAGGGAAAGCTAGTACGATTCGTTTTATTTTGTTCATTTGAGGTTCAGATTAAAAAAATGACTTTTGAATTTATACTTATTTTGATAAAACACAATAACATTTCAAATTCATATTTTGCGCATGCCCACAAGAAGATAAGTGTAAGTTCGCGCTTACCAATACTGCATGTTTACTTGCAAAACAAGGAGCATAAGTTATTAAACTTTTGCCGCCCTTTCCCGAAAGAGGGGTGACATTCATTATTCAATTTCAATATATGAAGAAAAAAAAACGCTTCCATAAAGGGCTAAGTCTGCTATCATTAAAAGCCACGAAACTTTTGTACTGCGCTCAGGAAAAAAGAAAGAAAGAGAAAGTCCAGGAAAGTCGTTGCCCTGTTAACACCGTAAGTCCTTACTGCAGTCTTTCTCTTCTTATTCTTATTCTTCACTTCCCTTCCACACACTTTCTCCCTCTTCTTTCTTTTCCTCTCCCCCATAAAGCATTTCTCCTGGCCAAGTGCACTCATTTGCTTAAATTACGTATTTATATTCAGATTCCTTCTTTTTTTGTTTCCTGTTAGCGCTCTCACTCTGCGTTTTGAGTGCCGCAAGATAAAACTGCAGAATCATTGCGTTCTTTTGATAGTTATTAACGATAAGAGCTTTCGTAGAAAAAAATTGGAATATTTTTATTTCTGCAGTGGGCAATTTTTCTTCGTAAAGACTCTTTGACTTATTGGTTGGTATGAGGCTGACCATCTATACTGTAAAAATGACACACTAAACTAATGTCACCCCTGTTTCAGGGACGCAGCGCAACTAAAACGCAACTAAGCTACACATATAGTGTAACTTCTTGCCGCGTTATCCCCGAAGGGGTCGCATGTGGCGAGTTGAACCTATTTATTTTTACAGGTAAGGGGGCCGGCCTTACGCCAACCACTTCAGTTGAAGTGGGGGTTTCCCAGCTCCCGAGGGGGCTGGTACTCATTTCTTGTGAAGGCTGAGTAAACCTTGCCGGTATTTTTATTATGGGGTTTGAAATAAACACCGAAATAGGAAATCATTTCTGACACCCTCCTCGGTGGGATTCGAACCCGAGCTCACGGTGTAGAATGCAAGCACTCTACCAACTGAGCTATCGACCGGATAGAAGGGAAGATCGGTTATGAGTGCTTATGCTCATTTGAGATTGTTTTTTATTTCCTATTCCGTGACTGAAGTACATCAGTTTGCAATGCAACGGAATACTCCAAGAGATCCGAAGCATTTTCTGGTATAATTTCATTTCGATCGCTTCTACCCGGCTCTTCAGTGCCTGTGTGAGCGTCTATACCTACTGTGTTTTATTAATTAACTGGCTTTAGGAGCTTAGAAACTAAGTGCGATGGGATCCTTATGGTGCTCTCTCATAAGGTCATCAACGGGTTGATAGACAGTCACACTCTGTTGAAGGGTTTCAGGTTGTACGTGCCCAATGACTATAATCGGGGGCGAGGTCATGATTTCTTTCATGTACCCATGAGCCGCACTGACGTCTTGGCGCAACATCCTTTAACTCGAAGTGTTAAACTCATCAACAAATAAAGATTGACATATTTCAGTATAATTAAGACACCTTTAAATCCATAGTTAAAGAGTTCCTCCCAGCTTGTTGATGGCTGAGAGGGTGCACTATAATTAGGGTAACCTGTTGAGCACCATGAAAAAAAAATGCACCAATAGCAAATACCATATGAGAGTATCATAAAGGGTTTCCGAAGTCCAAGGCTAAATTTGCGGTTAAGCGCCATTGAAAATAAAGTGCTAAAAACCAAGGTCACTCACCGGTTTTGGGCACGTACAGGTTGAGATATAGGCAGTCCTCAGAGTGGTTCTTCAGCAGCGGCAGCAGGCGCTCCAGGTGCGCGACGCGCGCGCGCGGGTGCAGCAGCAGGGCGTCCGCTCGTGCCGGGAGTGGCGGAGGAGCCTGAGGACACGAGGAGGCGAAGCGGTCCGCCAGCCGCGTGGTGCGCCACTGGGATGGCGTCACTGGAGGCATGTACCTGCAACAAGAGAGACATGGTTAGCTTGATTTCAACCACATACCCACCTATAAGTCAACGAATGGTTTAACTAAAACACAGAATTTACATTCAGATTCAAGAACCATAAACTCACATACCGCAAAATTAAGTGCACCTCAGATGAACTTGATATCTAGTAAGCTTTGCTTTATTTTTTAAACCAGGAGACCATTGGCAAAGTGCACAAGTTGTACAGTGCAGGCTGTCAACCCTTAGCCTAAAAAAGTATTTTGAAAACGATACATTGAAATGTATCAGTTCATCTAGAACCCTTAATAAAGTGAAAAGTAACAGATATAAAAGAGTAAATAAAATGAAAAAAGTCACGAATGGAATCACGGATTAAAGGTCTGTACCCCAAGTATCAAACTTCTCGTTTAAACTCAACCATAGCGTTTACCTAAAATGCGTGGAAACTGAACCAGTTCCCCAAGAGATCGGTTTGTTTTCTGATACATTTTTGATAAAACTCAATAGTTGAGTTACTTTCTTCAAGGTTTAACGCTATTAAGTTGGTCCTTCCATAATAGAAGCACTTTGGGTCTTCAGTAATAAAATTGGAGATTCATGGCTTCGCATATACGTCGCTTGACCCATCTCTAGCGGCTACACGTGCTTTATGATTGTTTTTTATGGATCCTTTATATTCATTACTCGGATAGGGATGTTCTCGCGACATTGCCAAGATTTTAAAAGGATGCCCACTCAAGATGTTATGTGCAAAGTCAGCTAAGCTTTGAAAAAGAAACAAAAAGATCATTTGTTTTTAAAATTAGTTGTAATTTAAATGTTTGGTACCTCGGTTACAATAGGCATTAAGGCCCATTATTTTCAAAATTAGTATAGTTGACTAAAATACTTGCAATGTGAGTTAAATTTAATTAAAATGTAACTCACCAAATTTCCCCACTACAATTTTCGTAACTATTACACTAAATAACTATTTTCAGCATGGCGTCATCTTCATTGACAGCTAGTGTTTATTTTTTATGTGAGTTTTCCAGCTTTATGGTGGTTAGACATTTGATTTTGGTTAAAAAAAACTTATACACCTAGGATCACAATGTCATAGATTTTAAAGAATTGAAAGAAGGTAGACATTCATGAACTTACTTCCATTTTTTTAAATTTTACATAGCTAATGGAATTTGCACATACTGCAAAACTTGCATAGGTACCAGGAAAGACCGTATAAGAAAGAATTAGCTGGTGGTGTATTTCAAGAATTATTGTATTTTCTAAGCAACGCATGGAGCTTTCTAGATTTATATTAGGTCTTTACATATGAAATTGGCGTTTTGTATGGGAGGAACAAAAAGTCATTTTTTGTAAATCTAATATATTTATTTAATCAAAGTATGTAGGTACCATAAATATTAATGCACTTTTGCCATATCATATGTAGTTAATTGATCCCTTTACGAAAATAACCATTCGGATAGCAATCAATACAATCATTGAAGGCGGTTAGGACTGCCCCATCGGAGTTAATTTTTTTCCCTTGCAAGAAGTTATCCAAATTTCGAAAAAAATGATAACCTGTTGGAGCAAGGTCTGAAGAGTACGGAAGATGCCTTAAGCATTCCAATTGAAGCTCCTCTACTTTGGTAGCCGTCTGTTGTGCAGTGTGTGGTTTAGCGTTGTCATGAACCAGCAGTGGCCTAGAGTGATTGGCCAGCCTCGGTTGTTTAGCAGCTAGCTTTTCCATCATGGTTTGCAGTTGCTGACAAAAGACATCTGCCGTAATCGTCTCACCAGATTTAAGAAAAGTGTAGTGAACGACACCGGCACTAGTCCACCAAATGCTCACAAGTAACATTTCTTGAGCCAATTTTCGCTTGGGGCATGATTTGGCTGGTTTGGCAGGGTTAAGCCATTGCCATGAGCGCTTCCGATTATCGTGCAGGATCTATTTTTCATCACAGGTAATAATTTGATTTAAAATCCGTTCATTATTGTGCTGGTTAAGTAATATAACGCAGCAGTCGACGCGCGTTTGTTAATTTGCTTCACCAAATTTGTGAGGTACCTACCCACCTTTCAAGCTTTTTCACCTTTCCAATTTGCTTCAAGTGGATTAAAATAGTTTTATCACTAATTTTGCAGCCTACAGCTTACTCGGACGTGGTTTGCGATGGATTTGATCCCACAATAGCCTTCATTTCCTCATTATCAACTTTGGTCTCAGGCCGTCCACGAGGCTTGTTCTGCAGGCCGAAATTTCCAGAACGAAAACGTTAGTACCAAAAACACACTGTGTTTTATTTTGCGACACCGTCGCCATACACATCATTAATCCTTGGAACCGTTTCTGCAGCACTGGTGCCACGGTGGAACTCGTACTCGAAAAGAACGCGATATTTCAAGTTTTCCCTTTTGTACAATGAGTGACGCAAAGAAAAAAATAATTGAGAAACGAACAAACAAATTACAATTTTAAAAACACAAATACATGAGTAAATAGCTGTAGAACTTTGAATTTGGAACCCTTAACCAAAGAAGAGATATTTGAGATCAAAGTGGCCAGTACGGCAAAACACCAATTTCATATGTAAGGACCTAATATCTAAAAATCTAAATCTAAGCTGCAAAGATATGTATCATTTGAGATTCATATTAAATGCATTCCCACAAGCAGACACGCATAATTTCGCGCTTACACATGCCGCATGTGGACCTACAATATAAAAAACCCAATCTTAAATGAACATAAGCCCTGCAACTCTTGCCGACCTTCCCTGAAGCAGGGGTGACATTTAATTATTGAATTTACCATAAAAGGAATACATACATTTTTTTTATTATAAAAAGAGGAAGAAATTCCTCAATAAATTAGTAGCAGCTGAGCACTGATCATCGGAGTTTTATTTCCCTTAAATCAAAGCTGGTGCTGGGGCGCACGACTGGGCGAGTCTCGACTGAGCCCTGATCCTTGCAGGGCTAGAAGTCTCATCACCACGGTAATTCTTACATACCGAATATCAGTAATATTTGTATTAAAAATAATCAGCTGTTCACTTGCGGCCATCTTGGATTGACAGGGGCTCATACAGATATTACCGATATTCGGTCGGTAGGATCTCCCGGGGTGATGAGACTTCCAGCCCTGGTTCACTCCTTTGGATCGCAATGGGTGCTCCGGCAGACAGAAACACAAGCAAGTGGACCGGCATTTGAAGTTGTGGAGGTGCTGTTCCGCAGCAGGACACAGGAGAAGGTCATGCTTACCGAGGTGATCGCTAACGCCAGGGAAACTCGACAGACCACATCTATCTATAATCTAAGTTGCAAGGATATATTAACATTCAAAGCTCATATCAAATGCATGCCCACAAACAAACACGATTTAGTTCGCACTTAAACATGCTGCATGTGAACCTACAATATAAAACCCAATCTCAAATGAAAATAAGCCCTGAAACTCTTGCCGACCTTCCCTGAAACATACCAATCTATAAGTCAAGGAATAACATAAAGAAGAATATAACGGGCGTGTGTCAGGGTGGATGGAGAATACAGCGAGTATTTTAATGTGTACAAGGGTGTGAGACAGGGTTGCATAATGAGCCCATGGTTATTTAATATAATTATGGATCATTGTGTTAAACAAGCGAATCTGGAAGGGCATGGCATACAGATTGGAGAGAGAAAAGTCGGAGTTCTACTTTATGCTGATGATGCAGTATTAATTGCTGATTCAGCAGCGGAACTTCAGGCAATGCTCTCTAGTCTGAACCATGCTCTGTGTGTGAACAAGTTGAAAATTAATGCAAGTAAGACGAAAGTACTGATTTTTGACAGAACGGATGAAAATGAAGAATGCACGTCGATAGCTCAGTTGGTAGAGTGCTCGCATTCTACTCCGTGAGCCCGGGTTCGAATCCCACCGAGGAGGGTGTCAGAAATGATTTCCTATTTCGGTGTTTATTTCAAACCCCATAATAAAAATACCGGCAAGGTTTACTCAGCCTTCACAAGAAATGAGTACCAGCCCCTTCGGGAGCTGGGAAACCCTCACTTCAACTGAAGTGGTTGGCGTAAGGCCGGCCCCCTTACCTGGAAAAATAAATAGGTTCAACTCGCCACATGCGACCCCTTCGGGGATAACGCGGCAAGAAGTTACGCTACAAGTGTAGCTTAGTTGCGTTGCGTTGCGTTGCGTTGCACGTTTATGTTGAATGGTACGAAAGTTGAAATTGTGGATGAATTTAGATACTTGGGAAGTATGTTTGAGAAAAATGGAAAGATGACAAGAGAACTTGAGAATAGGGTGCGCAAGGGAAAGCAAGTGGTCGGTGCAATAGGAAGAATAGCAAAGAACAAACGATTGACGATGGATCTGAGAATGGCGGTACACAATGGCATATTGTTACCGACTTTGATGTATGGAAGTGAAGCATGGACAGTGAACGATAGCGAAATGAGTAAAGTATGTACGGTGGAAATGAAGCATTTGAGAAGCATGACAGGAAAAACTCTGAGGGATAGAGTTAGGAATGAATGGGTAAAAAAAGAATGTAATTTGAAAGAGGATGTGAAAGTTAAGGTACAAAAGAATGTGATGAGATGGTTTGGGCATGTGGAAAGAATGAATGATGATAGACTGACAAAGCATGTATACAAGAAAGTGTGAAAGGAAAAAGAGGGAAGGGACGACCGAGAAAAGTATGGAGTGATCAGATTGAGGAGATTGTGAAAGAATGGGATATACAAAGTGAGCGTAAAAGAAGAAAATGCATGAAAAAGGTGATGGATATGAATGAATTGAAAGAGGTATGTAAGGATAGGAAAAATGGAGGCAACTCTGCAGAGGCTCTGGCCACCCCTAGCGGAATGGTGACAGAGTTACAGTTACAGTTACAGAATAATTCACTTTTTTTAAATGGTTCCACCATGTTTTCATGAAAAAATATCGTTCCTCAGAGCAATTTACTACTCTTTAATGACGGTAAAGTCATAAAAATTAATGAGAAGAGTAATTGAACTTTTACTTTTTATTTCAAGACTCATCGGCAGGTACAAAAATGAAATAGCTAAAAATGTAGCTCTTAGCAGGGATTTGGTGCTTTTGTAAAAAGGTTGGCTGACCATCCATACTGAAAAACTTGGTTCACTTTTGCCATTATCACCCTGGTCTCAATAAATCGGTATATTGGGATGATATATTTGATAAGTGCTGTTTTGTATGAATCGTACCTCAGGAGCTAGGTATGTAGTTGCTAAAAGAAAACGCTCATTATACAAGCAAGACCCAGTTGTTGTACTCAAGGTGGAATGGACCTTCAGAAACCGGTCTGGGTTAACGCTTCTCAACCCAGCGAATACCATATTTGAAAAATAAATTATTAATTTGTGGTAATTCACCAGGAATCAAACCCATAGACTTCCTATTACGAGTCTAAAAAACTAACCACTAAGACCGAGACTTTATCCTGAGAATTCTTTCTCCAAAAAACTATGCATGATTACAAAAAACCTCTAAATTTTTTAGAATACTGCAAACATTTTCGTGACAGAAAACAGGTACTACAATGCTCGTTTTTTCTTTTCAGTAATTTTCTTGAATTTTTAAAGTGTTGTTGAACCTTAGTCGTGTTTTTTTAATCAGTTTTTCCTTCACATTCAAAATGCCTACTTTTAATGTATCGCTCGTTTTAGAGCCGCAGTAAAAAAATATATTATGTATGGCGTACTTATTATACTTGGTATTCCAGGCTAAAGATGGTTGTTAAACAAATATTAAAATGAAAATATACATGTATAATATTACAGTATATGTATATAGGTAATAATTTAGGAGAAGACAGACGAAACATCATCATTATCGGGAAAAACGTGTATACATGATAGATTGTCATTCAACAGTCTTTAGTCAGGCGATTATCTATGGGTATAGATTCCGAGCATTCAAAATACCCCACGGCTATGTGACGTCACGCATTGTAAATATAAAATGGATTCTCGATAACCAGGGATTTTTTTTAGTTCACAGCACTGTGAGTCCATACACTTGGCAGAAAAGCTTAATGCAGTACAGTACATTTCAGTGACTTTTTAAACTACCTACATAATATTGTATCGAAATCATGATAATCTGTAGGTACTGTCTTTAGCCCAGCCAGGTGATATCACACATATTCCGCAAATTTAAATATTCCATTGTCACTGTAATATATTTATAATGCATGTAACCAAAAAAAAAATACAAAAAGTTACCTACGACATTGTAATGTATATATTTTTTACTCGTATTCTGAATAAATGCATAAAAAATAGTATTAACTTATATCATTAGCTCTGTTTTCGTGTGAATACCTCAAGAGCTTTTGTCATGTATGTTCGTTGCAATAGCAAAGAATGTGTATGTAAGGCTGAATGGACGTTTGGTGACCGGTCATTGGTAAAGGTAACCCCTAATACCTGTCAATCGAGCAAATACTTTATTTTGTAAATTAATAGCTTACTCTTAAAAAAAATCATTTCTCTTTATGAAAAGCTCCATTGAGAATCGGACCCACAACCTTCCGCTTACGAGCCCGTAGGTTAACCACTAAACAGTAAACAATGAACTTGTCAAAAGTGTGATTATTATCCGTCTTGTAATTTTTGCTCAAGGCATAATAATTGAACTTTAAGACGCCGCATTCAAACATGACTTTCAATATAGTGGCGCGCATGAATGTTGAATGGTAAGCGATGGTCTATCAGCCGTATAGTATATTATATGTAATTTCAGTATATTTACTTACGCTCGAATTTCATGTAATACCTACATATGTATGTATTACAATTTGTATATATCGTGTACGTAGCATTACGACATATATTCTCGTAGAGGATAGGAGAATTTAGAACATATTAAGTTCTAGGAAAGAACATGCGTACACTGTGATATATACATACGTATCGATGTAAATATAGGTACATCCTGAAGGAATATTTAACATAAGAAAGCTTAAAGGGTATATGAAAACGTATAAGATATACAGAAATAATGTAAAAGAAGGAAATGTATACAAAAATATGGGTATGAATGAACTACGAGAAGTACGTCAGGATAAAATTAAGTGAAGGAGATTCTGAAGGGGTTCTGACCACCTCTAGTAGAACAACGACAGCGATACAGATCAAAATGTAGTGAATAAAACTCGGCATCTTTTGCTGGCTTTCCCTAAAACAAGGATGGTGTTGGCAAATATATGAAAAAAAATATAGTTTGAAAGATCCACCTCGAAATTACTATTTTTTTCTACAATATCCATGTAAGTTTGCGCTTACAAATGCTGCATGTGTACTTACAAATTAAAATCCAAACCTCCCTACAACATTTTCCAACCTGCCCTGAAACAGCGTTGACATTGAGAAAGTGAACCATTCTGTACACTATGGGTGGTCAGTCTCATATCAACCTATAAGTCAAGGAATACAAGTAATCAATATTCTGATATTAAAATTATCCTTGTACAACATAGTTTTGAATTTTTATAGTCCGGTTGATTTTTTGTGTGTGTCACTCCTCAAGGGTCCAATCAAATCAGGTTAGTTGAGTTTTAAAAACATGTTTAAAAATCATGGTATATATAATAGAAAATCTTGTACTCCCAAAGAGTGAATACTAACTGCTAAAATTTCAAGTCGAAATTTTTAAAACCTTTCAAGTACTTTTCACTCTCATTTCTGCACATACAGCGTCGTAAATTATCGACGCTACGATTTTTACTTCAAAAGTAAATGCTTTTTTGCCGTTTAGAAGCTTGTTATGCCCAGAGAGAAGAATGGGAAGAGAAGGCGTGAAAGAATGGAAAGGAATGGCGGGAGAATGGGAAAGAATGGAGATGAATGATGAGGAAAGAATGGAGAGAAGAGGGGTGAAATACTGGTTCTTAGCTAGGCTTACGGTTCCATGCGGAAGAAAGCATGAAACTTGGCACGCAGGTAGATTTCATGTACATATGTAAAAAAGCAGTAGTAAAAACCTGTGTGATTCACACATTTCCCAGAGAAGTAGTTGTGAGTCTGCTCCCCTTATTTGTGAAAACTAAAAGATTCCTCTCTGTGCTAGTGAAAATACGTCAAGAGTTTATCTTATGCAAATTGAATACACGTTTCGATTTGCATACAATTTCATACGAATATTTGTTTTTGTATAGGAAAACAATCCCTTCACCCTTGAATCCTCTATGAAACATAAACCAACACACTTTAATAATTTTTTTGCGTTTGTGAAAATACGTAAAGCTACATATTGTCGAAGATTATTTATTATAAGAATGAATATAGAAACATACAAAAATAGAATTTTTTTTGAAAAGTTAAAAAAAAAAGTATTGAATTTAAATGATAACATCTACAAATTAAAATTGTTATCAAAATGAAATAAAATTGGCGTAATACAAAACTTGATAGAAAACATTATTTTAATCCACAGGTTTTTTTTTAAATAAAAATCATTAAGAGGGAACTTGGGAGGTTACAAAATCCAGGTCATTTCTCAACATGTTTCTATCGAAAAAATATTTTTGTGCACATGAAAAAAGTTCCTTGACTTAACGGTTGCTATAAGGCTGATTCCCCATACTGTAAAAACTTGCTTCAATTTTGCCAATGCCACCCCGGTTTCAGAGAAGGGTGGAAGGAATTGCAAGGCTTAGTTCATGAGAGATTTGATTTTTTGTGTAAGTGTATGTAACGAGATGGATTTGTTTGTTAGGTAAAATGGAACATGAGATTTGAATTTGAATGAAAAGGAAAACAAAGGAATGCAGAAAGAGGGAAGAAGTTTGCCTGGCGTGAGAGCCAGAAGCATGTGAATTTTGTTATAATTAATATTGTGCTGTGGTTGTGTATACATTGTGAAAGAAATAAAAGTAAACATATTAAAGTGGCTGTTAATTATTAATTGTGTCAATCAGCAGGACTATTGGAAAAACCCTCACATTTTGGCGCCCAACGTAAAAGAAAAATCTGTAAATGAAATTCCTATGAAGAAAATTTTCTCAAACAAAAACAAATGACATTCGATTCCAATAAATGACATTCAAAACAATATGAAATAATTAAAATTAGACAGATTTATGGTTGTAAAAGCATAATGGAAAGCATCAACACGTTTAAAAGCTATTGAAGGCATCAACTTATACAATTTAAAACAAGAAATTACAAGTTTTAAAAGGCGGTTTTGAAAATATTGAACGGCTGTTTTGAAAATATTGAAGGCAAGAGAATTCAAATTACCTACCTACGTTCGGAAGAAATGAACATTTAAAAATCGAACGTCGCGGGAGAATGAAGAATGGATATGAACCAGTTTGTTTCAAATCAGTTTAGATAAATATATATAGATGGTGTTATATTTAATTTGTATGAAAAAAATTTTTTCAATGAAGTGATTTTTTTAATTGCATAAATTGAAAATATACAGCAAATGACGAAATCTAAAAAAATAAATAATAAAAAGGATTTAGAAAGTAACACAATGGAGTCCATAAATTTTGATCCTCTCAAATTAAAAATATCTTTTAATGGTGAAAGTGAACCAAATGAATTTATAATAAGGTTAGAAGAATTAGCCAAAGTCTACAAATTAAAATTAGATTATTTGGTAGAGTGTATGCCTATATTTTTAACAGATTTTCCGTTAACTTGGTACAGAGCAATTAACTGTGAATTTGATTGGAAAATTTTTAAAACCAAATTCTTACAACAATTTGAAAAATATGACTTTCAAAGGAATCTTAAGTTAGAAATTTTAAATATGGTACAAGGTCATGATAATGCATCTGTTTATATTTTAAAGGTAAAATCAAAAAATAATTTATTAAATAAAAGAATGCATGATAAAGAACTTATGGACATAATAATTCATGGATTGTCAGAAAAATATGCAACTTTACTGACAACATCTGAAATTAAAAATACAGAGGAATTATCTACAATATGTAGCAAGTTTGAATCATTTTTCAAATTTAATGAATGTAAGAATTTAAATGTAATGAATGACACAGAAGAGAAAAATGTAATGCAAAAATGCAATTTTTGTAATAAATTAGGACATGATGAAATAGATTGTTGGACTAAAAATAGAAAATTAGATTACATACAGAATAAATGTAGAAGTTTCACAAATAATATAGTATGCCACTATTGTAATAAAAGAGGGCATGTGGAAAGAAATTGTTTTATAAAAAATGGAAATTTTAAAAAACACACAGTAATCTGTTACTCATGTAAGCATACAGGACATGTACAAAAAGATTGTTTTGTTAAAAATAAAAAAAGTGATTATACAGACAAAACAAAAATGAACAGAAATATAAATATACAAAACAGAACAAATACGACATACAATAGTAATTCAAAAAACTTGTAGATAGTCGGCCTTCAGTACAAACACAAAAATCAGAAATGAAGAGCTGGCTTAATTTCATTCAAATTTTTAATAAAAATTATCAAATTGCACCACTCATTTTTGCTAAACAATTTGATAAAAGACCATTTTTAACAGTAAATATTGAGAACAAAAATTTTACAGGTTTACTAGATTCAGGTGCATCTATTTCTGCAATCAATGAAAAAACATTTGATTATTTTTTACAAAGAAATTACAAAATTATAAAAACCCATGAAAATATCTCGTTAGCAAATGGTAAAAATATAAAAATACTTGGTAAAATAAATTTAGAGGTAAAATGTGACAATCAAATAAAACATGTAGATTTTTATGTTTTACAAGGTTTACAACAAGACTTAATTTTTGGAATAGATTTTTGGATAAAATTTGAATTAGAACCGAGTTTAATAAGTAAAATTACATATTCAAATAGCAAAAATATTAGTGAATTAGGTAAAATTACAAATAGAACTAAATTAACAGATAACCAATTACAGCAATTAAAAACAATAGAAAATGATTTCAAGGACATCTCTTATGAAAAAATAGGCTTAGGATGCACAAACCTCATTGAACACAGAATTCAGACAGAAGGTCCTCCAATAAAACAAAAGTATTATCCACTCAGTCCAGCAAGACAGAGACAGGTTAACACAGAGTTAGATAAAATGTTAAAAGAAGGTATAGTTGAACAATCCAAATCTTCGTGGTCCAGTCCTGTTGTGATTGTAATTAAAAAGGATGGAACGCCTAGATTCTGTTTGGACTCTAGAAGACTCAATGAAGTAACAAAACGAGATAACTATCCTATTCCAAATTTAAATCAAGTTTTAGCAAATTTACGAAATGCCAAATATATCTCTTCAATAGATTTAAGCAAGGCGTTTTGGCAAATTCCACTAGAAGAATCGTCCAAAGAAAAAACTGCCTTCGTCGTACCAAATAGAGGGTTGTTTCAATTCACAAAAATGCCGTTCGGTTTAAAAAATTCAAGTTCTGAAACATAGCGTTTATTAGACAAATTATTTGGACCTAAATTTGATACTAACATATTTTGTTATATCGATGACTTAATTATTATTAACGAAGATTTCAATTCACATTTAAATTTATTAAAACAAGTTAAAAATATATTACAAGAAGCAGGGTTAACGGTAAAATTTTCAAAATGTGAATTTTGCAAAGATAGTTTAAAATATTTGGGATACATTATTGATGAAAATGGATTAAGGCCAGATTCAAATAAAGTCAAGATTATAGAGGAATATCCTTCACCGAAAAATGTAAAACAACTACGAATGTTTTTAGGTTTGGTAGGATTTTATAGAAAAGTTATACGAAACTGCAGTGAGATATCATATCCACTAAATAAATTATTGAGAGGTAAAAAAGGTCAGAACAATTTTAATTGGTCAAAAGAATCTGAGGATGCATTTAATAATTTAAAATTAGCCTTAAGCACAGCCCCTGTATTAATATGTCCGGATTTCACAAAAGATTTTTTTTTACACACTGATGCCAGTAAAAATCAAGTAGCTTCAGTATTAAACCAAATATCAATGGGTCAGAAAAGCCAATAGCATATTTTTCAAGAAGTTTGACAGTTAGAGAACAAAACTATTCGACGTCAGAACGTGAGCTTCTTGCCATTGTAGATTCAATAGAACATTTTCGATCTTATCTAGATGGGATGAAATTCAAGGTAATAACTGATCATATGGCATTAAAATTCTTGAATAAAATATCAAATCCAACAGGTAGATTAGCAAGATGGGCCATGAGACTTTCACAGTATGAATTCGAGATTGAGCATAGAAAAGGGAAAGAACATACAGTGCCAGATGTATTATCTAGGATTCCTGGTACTAAAGAAATGGAAGTAATAAATTCAAATATTGCAGATCCTTGGTATAATAATATCGCAGAAGGATGTACAAAAACACCATACAAATACAAAAAATTCAAAATGGTAGATAATAAATTATTTAAACTAATAAATGATGATAATCCTTTCACAGAGGAATATAATTGGAAAGAGATACCTATTATAGACAATAGATTAACTATAATAAAGAATCATCATGATAATGGACATGTAGGTATTTTTAAAACTTATAAATACATATCAAGATGTTACTATTGGAAAAATATGTATGCAGATATAAAAAGTTTTATAAATAAATGTCAAAAATGTAAAATGTATAAGCCGAATAATTTACCTCCAGCAGGAAAAATGGAAAATAGAAAAAGAGTGGATAGACCGTTAAAAATGCTGAGTATTGATTTGATAGGACCATTACCAAAATCAAGTACGGGCTATATACATATATTATCAATAATAGATGTTTTTACCAAATATTGTTGGTTATTTCCTTTAAGAAGAGCTACTACAGAAGAAATAGTAAAATTAATAGAAAATAAAATATTTTTAACAGAAGGAGTACCGCAAACGATAATAACAGATAATGGAAAGAATTTAAAGTCTAATGCATTTAAAGATTTTATGTACTCATATGGAGTACAGAAAATATTTTATACAACTTTATATACTCCCATGTGCAATAATGTAGAGACATATAATAGAACAATAGGATACACATTAGCTATTTTTGTTGAAAATGAACAAAGAAAATGGGATACTTTCTTAGATTCAGTACAAAGCATAATAAATAATACAGTCAATTTAGCAACAGGATACACACCTAATGTATTAGCAAGAGGTAGGGAGATTGTACTAAATGGTGAAATTCATGGTGAAATAGTAAATGATGAAATAGAATCAAAGGAAGATTTAGATAAATATAGAGATATGCATAAAGATAAAATGAAGGAATTAAACACATTATACAAAATTGTAACAGAAAATTTATGGGATGCATATAATAAAAATGCAAATTATTATAATAAAGGTAGATCAAATCGTGTCTATGATCAAGGGGATATTGTATGGCGTAAAAATTTCATACAATCAAATGCAGGGAAATACTTCTGTACAAAGTTGGCTCCAAAATTTGTCAAAGCCAGAATAGAAAAGAAAGTTAGCAAGATAGTCTATGTATTAAAAGATATAGACACAAATGTTATAAATAAATATCACATCAAGGACATAATCAAATTAGATTAAAAAAAAAAAAACATATTTTCATGTGTATGAAAAATTTGAGGTGATGAATGATACGGTGAAAGTTGATATAAAAGTGATCAGTGAAAGAATGAATTATGAAATATTGCATGAATGAAGGTATGAAACATAAATTAAACAAAGTATTACATATGAAGGTAAAGTTTTTTTTAAAAAAAAAAAATTGATGGACTGATAAATTTATTAATGAAAAATAAATTTGAAATAAATTTAAATATTGGGAAAGATGTGATACATGTTTAAAAAAAAAAAAAGTTATCTTAATGAATTGATTAATTAAATGGTGAATGTTTATTATGTATTGTTATTTGATTATTTTGAATTGTTGAATTAAGTATTTAAAAAAAAAAAAACAAATATTTGTTTATAATATTGAATATGAAATTTGTGTTAAAAAAATATATATATTAATTTTAGTATGAAAATAATTGGTATTGTTAAAAAAGGTATTAATGACTGAATAATGTATCAGAAACAGGTTTTTTTATTATTTTCATATTTTTGAAATTTATCCTTAAAATAAAACAAAATATGTGGCGCCGGCTGAGCATTATGATACATTATTTACTAGAAAAAAAAAAAATTGGGAATGTTTTTTTTTATGAGAGGAAGGAGGTGTATTGTAACGAGATGGATTTGTTTGTTAGGTAAAATGGAACATGAGATTTGAATTTGAATGAAAAGGAAAACAAAGGAATGCAGAAAGAGGGAAGAAGTTTGCCTGGCGTGAGAGCCAGAAGCATGTGAATTTTGTTATAATTAATATTGTGCTGTGGTTGTGTATACATTGTGAAAGAAATAAAAGTAAACATATTAAAGTGGCTGTTAATTATTAATTGTGTCAATCAGCAGGACTATTGGAAAAACCCTCACATGTATAACAAAATATATCTTTGCAACTTAGATTAAAGATTATACATCTGCGTGTAAGTCAAGTTTAATGCTTTCTTCCAGATGGGACCGTAGCCCCATACATTTGCGAGCTCAGCCCCGGACTATGGGTGGAAAACGAAAAAGGAGATAAAACATTTGATACAATAAAGAGAGGAAAATTGATATCGTCACTCGGCGGAGTGCGCTGAAAATAATTTATGAGAAAGTGGAATGCCTACTTAGCAAGTGAAGAGTGTACAAGTGTACATGCTGCCTGGTGTTCTGAACAATTCCTTATTTTCTCTGCACTTATTTTATTCTCTTTACTTTGCCTCGTGCCATATTTTTCAATGTCACTTCCTTATGTTTTATCTATTTACTAGTATACTACTTTATAAAAGTACATGTTTATATTAGTAGCTCCTTTGGTGCCTCAAAAAAAAGGCAGCATAACACGCACTACAACACTACACAGCTTACAGCCTTGCTACAAAGGATCAGGATATCAGCCGCCACATTACCAACACCTGCACCTCTGTGGCACTCCAGCAAGTATCATAGACTTCTAGATTATGTGATCATTGGAACAAAGATCTAAGAAACCAGAATGAGAACAGTGAAGGATTGATTTGGGCCTTCAAGGTATTCTTCCAAACGATTGTCGACATCAGGGATGACCTAACATGGCACTAGAACAATGAGAGTATGGTTCCAGTTTCCTGTGAAGGCTGAGTTAACCTTGCCAGTATTTTTATTTCGGGTTTGAAATACACACCGAAACACCCCTGATGGGGATCAAACCTTGTACCTTTGGCATGGAATGCAAGCTTTCCCCTAACTGAGCATTTGGCAGGACCAATCAAGAAAAAAAGAAATGATCATATACCTAATCCAACAAATAAAGAAGCAAACAGTAAATGGAATACTACTTCTCAAATGAACCTTTAATATTTAAAATCTTTAACCGCCGACATTGCGAATCATTCTCTACTTTCAATTCCAAAACATAAAATATTCAAATATCTATGCAACATATATCATAGATTTACACTTGTACCAGTTTTCTTCTAAAATAAGGTCATCTGAAAAGTAAGTGAGCCTCGAGCACCCTTTTGATAGTGAAGTATCCATCCCCGAGTTCTTTGTATGGGAGAACAGCTGATTGTATCTGACTGGAAGGGATGAGATTGCCTTGGTGACCTAATCTTTACTTTAGGTAAGAGGTCGGGTCACCAGAAGGCCAGCTTATAAAACACGTGCTACAAAAAGAAATACTAAGTAAATCTAGGAACATATTTTGTGTTGTATTTTTTTTATGTACCCCCGACTATGTTTCCCACCATCAGATAAATGAAAAAATAATATGAAAGATACAGCAGTACTCCTAGTGACTGATTTAGTTACATTTTGAGTGAAGTTTTTCTATTTACGCTATGACGAGGAATTAACGCAACTAGATAAGAGTTTTACTCTTACACGGCCGGCTGATGATGCTGGAGAGATGTTTTTCGGGATCTGTTTTCGTCGTCTGTGTGAGCTGGAGCTTCCAGACGTTTCGCTCATGTCTACGATTGGCTTCTTCAGCGTGAAAGTGAATCTTTATCATTTCATTTTCACACTGAAGAAGTCCTTAATTAAACAGATCCAGGAAAACATGTCTCCAGCATTAACGCAATTATTTTTACTTCGATAGCTCAGTTGGCAGAATGCTTGTACCTATTTCATGATTACAGTCAGGGTTTGATCCCCACCGATGCCGATGGTCTCAAAAATTATTTCTCGTTTTGTTTTGTTGTTTTTTTCATTTTAAGCTCCAAAATCACAGACATGGAATACAACATGGTGTACTCAGCCATCATAAGAGATAAGAACCAGTCCCCTCGAGAGCTGGGAAATCCCCACTTTAACTGAAGTGGTTGGAGTAATGCCAGCCCCTAAGCCTGTAAAAATAAAAAAGGTTCCGATTGCCACATGTGACCCCTTCGAATAGAATGCTGCAAGAAGTTCAATTATATGTGTAGCTTGTGTGCGTATTTCCGTTGCACTTGATTTCTTTTTAGTTATCCGTTTTCATAAATAAATACTAAAATACACAACTTAGATCAGAGATAAAGCATGTCTTCAGAAGGACTTTATTTGCATTTGTGGTGTTCTCATTATGAACGCTTAGTATTTATTTAGCTCTAAGGAAATTATGCTCACGTATCCGGCGTGGGAATATGTGTATCTATGATAAAATAATTCATTTTCTCGCTTAGTATAATTATGATGATTACATTCGCTGCAACTGCTGGCAGTAATCTTCCCAGGCCATCTCTGCAACGCACAGAGGGCATCATGTACTAAAGTGGACAAAAGTATTTAAAAAAAAAAACTTTAAACATATGGAGAAAAACGTATGAGCAATGTTGCTGGCCAGTTCTAATAAACAAAATAATTTTAACGTTTAATTTAACTGCTATGCTAGCCACTCGCGCTACGATATATCAGAGAGGTCTACCTGGACAAGCGTGCCTCCGCAGGTCAAACTCATGTCACATCGTGTATAAAGACGTAAATTCACCATAATTATAGTGTCACTTGAAAAAATCAATTTTCGATTAAAAAAAACTGCAAAGTTTTATTACCCCACAAGCTCCGGTCTACCTGCGAAAATAAACTTGTGTAGGTAGATCTCTCCAGTAAACATACTTCAAAGATTTTTTTCATAAACAATTTGTTTTATAAGGTTACTCAATAAATGTAGGTATGAATTTTCTTTCTTTGTTCGCTCAAACTAGCCGAACGTTAAAAATTACGTAAATTTTGAAAATTTCACGTCTGTTTTAGGAAAAATCAGCAAGAGTTGCAGGTTTTGGTGATATTTTGTAAGTAGGCACAACACGTGAAAGCGTAAATTTTAACTTGCACGTTTATACATGTAGGCTTGCTGCACTCGCGTGAATTTGTGAATTTTAAATGTTAAAATGTTTTTCCAACTAAGATTATAATTTATAGTCTACCATTTTAGCACATAACTTAAAACTATCATTATTTTTACTCTTCTTGTCACCATTTACTTCCGAAGAGTTTATAGTTTTTGCTCGACAGAAAGACAAAACAAATATCGTCCTGCTTTTAAAGCATTACACTTCACAGTGTGACAGCACGTATGCAATATAAAACCAAGCGTCCTCACACGTGCTGTACATACACCGTGTCACGGAGTCGGATACCAAGTATAAAACATAACATTCAAACTCATACTCCACCACCGCGTTAATCAACGAATGGATTATTTTCAGTGAGTATAAAAGCTTAAAAAAATGTTATAGATGTTTTAGTGAGTGTATGTAGAAGAGTATTAGTCGGGGGGGATTGGACTAAATGTAATGCCACCCTAAAGGGCTACGGACAGTACACAGCGTCATTATTTCAATACAATATTGTGTAGGTAGTTAAAAAAAGTACGCATCGCTATGACGCACCGTAAAAGTGCACCGTACTGTGTTTAGCATTACCGCCAACTCTATGTGCTCACAGTGCTGTAAACTAGAAAAAATCCCTGCTTATAGGGAATCCTTTTTCAAATGTCCTTTAAGGTGACGTCACAAAGTCGAGGTTTATTGTGAATGTTCAGAATCTATTCTGAGAGGTGTGTTCCTTGGCTAATAAGCTGGTATGAGGCTGACAGCCCATACTGTAAAAAATGGTTCACATTGTCAATGTCAGCCTGGTTTCCGGAGTAACGTGGCAGAGGAGTAACGTTGCAAGGCTTATATTCATGTAAGGTATGGATTCTTTTGTACACATGCGACATTCATAAACGCGAACTGACAGGCTTGTGGGAATGAATTTATATGAATTCTGAAATTATTATATATTTGCTACTTAAATAAAAGACAACCAATATCCTAGTTTAGTATATTTTTTACATAAGAATTTGTTTTTTCCTCTAAAAAATAAACTGCAACGCTCACTAGAGGCAGTGCTCCAGTTTCCGTTCATTTTTTGGTGACACACCCTGTGGTAGATTTTGAAAGTGTTAGCTTTTCTACTCTTGCTGGTGTAACACGTCTCCATGCAGCCTCCCAGGATGGATTTATGTGATGTACCAGATTAGCGGCTCGACTGACGGCCGCTCTAACGTGCTGCGTCCTGGCGCAATTTATGGACGGATAACGGACAACGTATAATTCATATTGCGCGGCCTGTAAAAATGTAAGCGGGAAATCTTGTTGATCGGATCTTCATTTTGTTGTTGTAGTTTCACGATGATGTATTTAACAAATCAATTGATGTGATGTATGAAAGTAAAAATGTTTGTAACAATTATGCTCCTGAAGACGCCTCATTAAAAAATAAATTTAAGTGAAATAAAACTATAATTTTTCTTTAATTTATAATTTTTTGAGTATATTCAAACAAAACACTGTTTATTTAAAAAGATTAAAATCTTTAAAACAAATTACAAACGTTTTCGACCTAGTAGGTCATCATCAGGTATGATTACAGTAAAAGATTTTTTTAATAAATTTAGTCAATAGGTATAAATTATAGTTATAGGTATGTAAAAAAAAAAAAAAAAACATTCAGCAGAAAAAATATAATAAAACAGCGAAAAGCTCTACATGGGAATAAAGAAATAAAACTAATTAATACATTATAAATCTTTTTTAAATAATAAATTTTGGTCAAAAGGTATAAATTAATTTTTCTATTGACTTTATAAGAAATATATAATGGACTTTCACTGAGTTAACAGAAATACCTAAAAAAATATAATTGATATGAGGTTGATTATAGGTAACGTAAAAAATGTGCGTCTTTTTCCACTCTCATTTCAGGGAAAGCTTGAAGTTTCTGGTATGGTCGATCAAATAAGGCGTTGGCTTTTGAATTAGCAATATTGAAACAGACGCAATTTGAAATCCCGTCATATCCTATCAATACTACTTTGACCCTGTTTACACAGATGTCATTGATTAATAAATAATTAAATATTCATGCAATTATAAAATAATTAATTGATGATGTTAAAACCAGTTCTTGGCCAGGCAAAATAGGTTGGTGAATGGCATTACTCTTGACTTATAGGTTTGCATGTGACTGACCACCCATACTGTAAAAAGACGGTTCACTTTGCCAATGTCACCCCTGTTTCAGGGAAGGTCGGCAAGAGTTGCAGGGTTTATGTTCATTTGAGATTGGGTTTTTATATTTAGCGCGAACTTATACGTGTCTGCTTGTGGGGATGCATTTAATATGAATCTCAAATGATATACATCTTTGCAACATAGATTTAGATTAGATTTAGATTTAGAATATGTATTTTTATCTCTAAACAGTTTGCGCGTCTAAAAATGTGTGCTGTATTATCAAAAATGTACATTTACTTTTATATGTAGTATGTGTGGTCAACCTCACACCATCAAATACATAGAAAAAAATAAAGACTGAACAATACCAAGCTGATATATTAGTTAAACCACACATTTGTACCATAAATTTGTGATGTTTCTTTTCGCTATTTTTTTGTTTCTCCGGCGCTGTGTTTTTTTGTTCTAAGCTGTTTTTTACGTGACGTCATGAAGCAATTTGTAGGTTGGGTCGGCACAATGAGAGCACACAATAAAATACAGATTAGATCGCGGCGCCCTTTCCGGAACTCTGATGATATTTGCACATTTCCGAATAGAATGAACACAGCTTTGGAGAAGAAAAAAAACATTGAGAAACAAAAAAAAGATGGAGAATAAATTTAAAGGAGAAAGACATAATCAGAATGTCTGTTTAATTGGACGCTTTTTAATTTCAAGGCAGTGGTTGTAAATCATTGCGCGATCTAATCTAGTCTAAGTTGCAAATATATGTAGCATTAAAGATTCACATTATATACATTTTCTTGTCTTGTATGTATGTGTCAGAAGGACCCCCAGCACATGGACGCTCAAAAAACTATATATTTTCTTAAGTAGTTGAAGGTCTTCCCGTGAAGTAAGAGCAACGGCACGATATAGCACGTATAAGATACGTTTAAGTTCGCGCTCAAACATGCCGCATGTGGACCTACAATATAAAAACCCGAATCTCAAATGAGCATACACACTGCAACTCCTGCCGACCTTCCCTGAAACAGGGGTGACATTGGCAAAGTGAACCATTTTCTACAGCACGGGTGGTCAGCCGCATACCAAATGACGGGAAAATATTTTTCTATGTTTCCATAAATATATCGACGGTTAAAAGGCGGTAGGGCGTAAGCGACATAAACTACGAGTAAATTGTTCAGGAGAGAAAGTAAAAATTTGAGATTGCATAAAAATGGCATATTTCTTTTAATTTTTATCATATCGTTAAAATCATAACAGCTCTTAAATTAAAAAAAAATTAAGGCATTTATTGGCGTTCCTATTTATGTGGTTGTACGGTTTTTTTATGTCGACGCGTTCAAAAACCGTCTCGAAGCATTCAACATGTGGTTGAGCCGGATAATGTTTCGCATAATATGGGCAGGTATAGGAGAGCCAGAACTGAGAGACAATTGCTGACAAGTATTACAGTTAGAAGGGAACTTGGAACATTATGCTTAGAGAGGAAAATACGGACTGTTGTATTTGGTCATTGGAGAAAAGATCGAGGCAAAACGAGGTGTTGAAAAAAATCAGTTCCGTCATGGATCCGTATCATATGTAATTGGACGGGGATACAAACAGTATAGAATCTATTTCAAGCCGCAACAGAAAATTCTCTTAAGTGATTGTCAACGTCGAGGGGACGTGATACGGCATTACAAGAAGACGAAGAAGATATTAATTAATTACCTCCTATAGGTTCGCCGCTACTGTTAACGAGCAAACTAATTCGGACTTCGATATAAAATAAGGCAAAGGAGAGAACAAAGTGTTGACTTTTTGTTTTGCAAAAAATACTTGACAAAGAAATGTAGCGTTGCCTAAACGTCTTTGTTACAAGTTTGCTGTACTTCCTTTACAAGACAAACTTAATCGAATTTAATTAAGATGTGTTTTGGTCTTAAAAAAATCTCTAATTTTCAAGGATTTTTTGCCACTTAAGGTTCACAATTAATGCATGCCCACAAGCAGGCACATTTAATGGGATAACTTCTATAATCTCGATGATGTAGCCAACGTCTACAGTAGGCACCCTCTCTGCACGACGATTGAGAGTAAACTGATTTTTACATGAAAAGTTATTACGTACCCTCGAACGAAGGTTTGAATTTTTATAATGGGTTTTCCAATAAGAGGTGTTATTTTGATATTCAAAGAAAAATGCCATTTTTTTAAAGATAAATGATCGCATGTTTATTTCATAATAAAGAGGAAGGTATGCCGTTAATAATGAAAAACAACATCAGCCAAATAGCCACCACGACCACGCTTACAGGACCATATCCTTTTCAGGAAATTTTCCATAACCAAATCGCAAAGTGGCTGCCCTATGTCCTCGATAGCCTCACGAATTCCATCTTTGAGGTCTTGAATCGACGCTGGGCTTTTGGCGTAAAGCTTATCTTTCATGTGGCCCCAAAGGAAGAAGTTGCAAATTGTTAAATCACAAGATCTCGGTGGCCAATTGTGATCACCTCTTCGAGAGATAACACGGTCCGGAAACTTTTCCCGTAAAAGATCAATGGTTTCGTTGCTTGTGTGGCACGTAGCGCCGTCTTGTTGAAAGTAAACGTTGTCCAGATCAATACCATCCAACTCCGGCCATAAAAAATCATTAATCATCTCTCGATAGCGCAATCCATTCACCGTAACTGTTGATCCAACCTCATTTTCGAAAAAATAAGGTCCAATGACCCTGCCGGACCATAAACCGCACCAAACAGTCACACGTTGAGGATGAAGAGGTTTCTCAACAATAACTCTTGGGTTTTCCGAGCCCCAGATGCGACAATTTTGCTTGTTGACGTAGCCACCGAGGTGGAAATGGGCCTCATCAGTCATGATGATTTTTCGATGGAATTCCGGAAATTTTCAATGGAATTTTTGTAGTGAATTTTAATAATTTCAATGCATTGTTGCAGCGTGTATCGTTCCATTTTTAGTAAAGGCGTAGTTTCTACTTGTCAAATGTCAAAAAATAACAGCTTCAAAAGTAACAGCTACCGAAATAGCGGGCTATTCAAAATAACACCTCTAATTGGAAAACCCTTTATAATTGGGAATGCAACAATTCTAGTATTTCGTTAAAATGTATAAATAAGTATGTACAACGACCGTAATAACAGTTTAAGTTTGAACAGACACATGTAAGTTCGCACTTGCTCTTGCTGGATGTGTACTTATAAAATAAACCAAATTTCACATAAAAATAAACTCGATAAAGTCAGAAATATATGTTATCTTGAGTCAGATTTTCAATAAGATTGATAAATAAACGATGACTTATTTGGTGAGCGCTGTTTTCGTGTGTATCACACCTCAAGAGCCCTCTGTATATTTTTTTCATGACTAGTCAGCGCCATTATATAAGCGAGACCCAGTTTCTGTTAGTCTGGATGAAAGTTTGTGATTGTTTTTTTGGTAAAGGCAGAAGAAATGATCATTAAAAAAAATGCCTTATAGCGATTTTGTCTGGCTTCAGTAATTGGTGAAAACCAAGCGTACAGAGGGCTCTTAATGTGTGATTAACACAAAACAGCTCTCACTTAATAAACCATCGTAATATTATTTAAATTAACTGTCCCGTCGATAACTCATTTAGTGGAATACCTACTTGCATTCTATGCCGAGAGCTCGTGTTTTCGAATCCCACCAAGCGTGTCAGAAACGATTTCCTGTTTTGGTGTTTATTTCAAAATCAAAATAAAATACCCGTAAAGCTTACTCAGGCTTCACAAGAAATGAGTACCAGCCCCTCCTGTAGCTGGGCAACCCCAAATTAAACTAAAGTGGTTGGCGTAAAGCCATACAAATAAATAGGTTCCACTTCACTTTCAAAATGCAACACTTTCGAAGAGGACGCGGCAAGACGAAGTAGGTACAATAGTGTTTTTGTTTTATAAGTTCACGTGTCTTTGTAAGCGAAAAGTGACACTTGACTCTTACAGTGTTATTCACACACATAAACCATGGCTTAGCTGCCAACTATCGTGAATTTGCTCAATAAATAAACGATGATACACGCATCAGCTATGGATCAAACGTGTTGTGAATGGCCTTGTGTAGACGATGGTTTATATACCTTTGAAACTTAGATTAACTAGATGTTAAATCCAAGTATTGTTTATTAAATTATTCATCCCACGAAGTTAAGCCGTATCTATCACAACAACTCAAAGTTAGTTTAATACTGAGCTGCAGTACCTACCTAGTATACCTATACATATATACCTATATCTACTAGTATACCTACAAATTGTTAGCATTCGATTGGAAGCTGTCCATTCAGTTGAACGATAACTTGAAAATGCACAATTTGGTACTATAAACTCGCTAGTTCTCGTACATTATAAGAACTTGCGAGTTAATTTATTAATCTTTATAATACTAAAGTTAGACAAATTGTTTCTATTCGAGTTTAAGTTGTCTATTGAGTTAAGTAATATCTTCAAACATGCATAACTAGGATCTGTGAATTCCGTAGATCTCGTTCAAAACAATTTTGAATAATACTTGACGTATCATTCTGTATAAGATTTCAGCTATTTTTTTAGTTTACTGTTAGTTAAATTTTCCATTGAGTGAAACGATAATTTCAGAAAAAAAAATCTAATTCCCATCAACTCGTTATTTCTCGAACAGTATAAGATCTTGTGAGTTTATTTATCAGTCTATATAAGATAAAAGGTAAACATGGGTGCTGCTAGTATTTGATTTGAAGCTGTTCATTTAGTAGAATGTTAACTTCAAGCATACATAACTAGGTACTGGAGGCTCGCTAGTTTTTGTACATTTCTAGTTAGAAACCACCATTGAGTTGAACGATGTCTACAAACAGAAATAACTAGGAACTGCTAACTCACTTATCGTCGTCAAGAATAAGAACTCTCGAGTTCCTGTATCAATCTTTAAATGATTTAATATTTGATTGGAAGCTATTTTTTGAGCTTGACGATAACTTTTTAGCGCCATCTTTTCAGGAATCAAAGTTTTAACTGTAAATGAAAATAGGCCTTTCAATAAAATAAAAACAAATCAACCTACGTAGATTTTGACGTTAGCTTGGCTACGAAAAGTTTCCATCCCCCAGTCACTAGATGTTTATAAAGATTATTTGGTAATATATTTAAAATTCATAGTAAATGAGATCAAAATACATCAAAAGTATAAATTTTGATTATTTAACAATGTCGTTAGATCTTACATATACGTTTTATGTACGAGATTTATCGTGAAATACTCACGAGTTCTCGCCAGGTTGATTTAGACCCTGGAAACAACATTGTAAGCCATTCGGCCGCTTGTTAGACTTCAGGCTTCCAAAGACTTCTATCCCAGAGGAACAAATTCAGATGAACCAAGGCTACAATCCAAGATATTATCGATCCACCTTACTAAAGTATACAAGTAAACCTTTAGGTTTAAACTCAACCATGAAATTTACTATCTATGAAAGCTATGAGTGCCGCTGCTTTAGTTTTCATTTTTTTTTGTATACGCGATGATAGCGTTTAGAAGGAATGGTTTATGCTTGGAGTTAGGGCAACTATACAAGTGGTTTCCAACTATACAATACGCAAGGGAGTTTGGGAAACGCTACAAACATGTAGTTACAATATTCACTTGTAGTTTGTACTTGTAGTTAACAGGCTTTATAGGTGATGCTTTGTTTCAAGCATAGAAAATATCGGTTCATAGTGTAGCGGGTAACGCTATCTTTAATCTATAATATTAGTTGCAAAGACATATTGTATTAACGATTCATATTGAATGTAGGCCGACAGATGGATACGTTTGAGTTCGCGCTTACGCATGCCGCATGTGATTTGACAGTATAAAACTCAAACATCAAATGAACATGGACCCTGAACTTGTGTCACATTTCCTTGAAACAGGAGTGAGTTTGACAAAGTGAACCATTTTTTACAGTATTGGGGTCAGCTTCATACTAATCTATAAGTCAAGGAATAAAAATTATAAAATATTACAAAATATAAAATATATTATCGATTATGTAAATTACAAATCAATAAAAAATTACAAATACCAATCAATAGTATATCTGAATCATAGCCTCGAACATTGGAAATCAACCGCCATTTTTTCGGGTCCTTCATAATTCTTTCATTTCATCCAGAGCCATTACCTATTTCCTACAAGCTCTTACTAATTATAAAATATTGGTTTGTCACCAAACACATACATACATTGATTTTTGGTTAGTTAATGAGCAGCTCAAACAGAACTCAAATACACAGGAGAGCGTTTTAAAGTGTAAAACTTCAATTTAAAACTCAACCATAGCGTGTAGCCAGTAATGTGCCATAACTGAAACAGCCACTTCAGTGAGTTTTAAGTTTTAAAAGTTTTCGATCGGCAGGATTTGCTTACATTCATTTGAGATTAAGTTTTTTTTCTCGTAGGTCCACATGCGGCATATGTAACTAAGAAACTTATACGTGTCTGCTTAATACATGTAATATATCATTGCAACTTAGATTATAGATAAATATTTTGCGAATTGCTACGGGTCAGTTGAAACGTAAAATTTAATACTTTTTGTGTAAATATACCTCAAGTACATGCGTAAATTTACGTTGATTGCATAACTCAAAAATGTGTGAAATATAGACGGCAATCGTAGAGAGTGATTTAGTTTTCATGCATTGATTCGATTTACGCAATCGAGGGGAGGAAATGCAATGTTATATACTTGGGGTACTGAGCAGGTTAACTAGGGATAGAAATGGTAATTTGGACTAAGTAAATGTTGATTTTAGAATTTGGCTCAGAGCTTGAATTGTTGATACAGTTAATGTATCAAATATGTTTGTGACTGTATCTTGGGCGCATTTTCCCTTAAAGTGGTCTCTTTCGTTTCTTGGTGTTGTTAAAAACATCTTTCAAATTTTTATTCAATCGCCTTTGTCCACTTTAACTTTGTTTGCTATTCTGTGACGACAGTAAAACGTACTCGAAAAATGGAAGTAAAATTCTTCCCATTTACGACAAAAAGCTTAAAAAAGTAAACTAGTAGAAATACAGTTATCAAATAAGCGAGATTACAAATGACTGTAATCTTCAGAGTGAGAAAAAGAGGACAAACAGCATGCATGCAAGAGTAATCCCACTGAAGAAGTTGGAAATGATTTTCCGTTTTAGTGATTATTTCAAACCCAAAACAAAAGACATACAAAAATAAAAAAACAAAAACTTAGAAAGCAGGATTTCGATAAGAAAACTAGGTAAAGCATTGAAAAGTTTAAAACCAATAATGTGTTTGTTGTTTTAAAAATTCACAAAATTATTGAAAAATACTTTGGTAAAGTTTTTATAGGTGAGTGCATGGGTGTTACCAGTTCAAGTAAATAGTTGTTGTCGCACTTTATTAATTACAAAACAAAGATTCTTGATACGATTCTAACTGATTTGAAAGGATTCTAAGCTTCTTAAGACCTTCAAAATGTAAGGTCGGTACATTATTATGTAATAGCACAGTTTTGTTCCGATAAATAAATATCTAAGTCCCGGTAAATTTCTATATTGTTGCCTACCCATTTTTAAAACGCAGTGTAGGGACGTCCCGGATTTACAAGAGAATATTTTTCAGAATCAAATGGTCTTGAAAATATAATAAAAACTTGCGGTTTGTATGTATATAAAACATGAGTTCATAAGAAGAAAAAATATTTTTATACTTAACACAATAGTCATATAGGTTCAAAGAACAAATTTTTGAATAAAGTAGAAAAAGTACAATTTTTGTTACCTTAGACTTCCCAGCGGCGGTGTTGCATAAGGAACCCCTAGAAAAGCTTCAACAGGAGGAT
Source organism: Agapetus fuscipes (assembly GCA_951799405.1). NCBI lineage: Eukaryota > Metazoa > Arthropoda > Insecta > Trichoptera > Glossosomatidae > Agapetus > Agapetus fuscipes. The sequence continues at coordinate 16,513,385 of OX637351.1, read as the reverse complement.
GAGCGTGGACAATAACTCCTCTCAGAGGTCCATACTTTGTCCTCACTTCCCTCGTCGAATACTTGTGCACTTTAAGACCTGATCCTCCAGCACCAATTCCTAAGCTCAAGGTCATCGAAAGACACAGCAAAGACCACCACAGCACTCCAAAAGATCCGAAAACACACCATCTCTTGTTGTTGTTGATCTTTTTAGATCCATCAAATCTATTTGTGCTATCATTATGTGTAAAGTTTGTGTCGCTTTGTTTTCTTGATCTAATGAATTCATAATAATTTAAGATATTGTTGAAGAGTTTTGATGGATCTGGGTCACGTTTTGTTAGTTTTAAGTTTACAAGTGAATTTTTATCATCGTTCCGATCGTACACTTGGTTTGAATAAGTTTTTCCACATTCCGCACCTAAGCGATCGAGGCATTCTTCGCTTGGGAGTATTTTATCGGAATGGCAAAAATTCCCATCTAAGTTTGCGACGCTTTTAAATTTGTGGTCATTCTCGCAACTTTGCACACCGAGTGCTTTCGCCCCACGCCTGCGCTCTTTGGAGCAGAAATCCTGGATTCTGTTGGCTCTATTTTCTGGCACTTTATCCAAACTGCTGCCAGAATTTAGCAAACTTCTTTTTGCAACGCATTCCCTGTTTAAATATTCAGGCTGAACTTCTGCGTGTTTGTTCTTATTTGATATTCTCTCTTTAATTTTACAGTGACATACATTTTTGCTTCCACTGACTGCTTTTATTCTTGCTTGACATTTTGTTTGAGAGCTTTCAATATTGCTATTGAATTCATTTTCAGAACGTGAACAAAATTTAATTTCAAAAGTTCTCGTTTTGTTTTTACTCCTTCCAGATGATGTATGAAATTTCGTATTTAAATTTGTTTGTCGGTCAAATATTTTGTCTAATTTGGAATCAAACCCTGTTCTTTGGTTATGACTTTCACTATTTGTGCTAGATTTTGGATCTAAATTGGATCTTGCGTTACTTGTTTCTAAAGTTAAAACAGCTTTTGATTCAATAATGGATATGTGATCTCTATTCAAGATCCTGCCAAATTTTGAACAAAACCCTGTTCCTTCGTCATCGCTTTCCAAGGTTTCACCCAAATCTGAATGGAAGTTTCTGTTTTGGCGTAGTTTTTTAAAGATAGCACCATATTTTGAAATTAGGCGTCTACTTTGGCGCTCTTTTTCTGTGATTATGCCAGTTCCTGTTCTGTTATTGCCTTTCTCATATGGTGTTCTTTGATAAAGCTGTTTTGTAAATTGCGCATTTGAGGTAGAACTAATCCTTGTTCTTTGGTCATGTCTTCCCAAAAAGTCTAGGTGACTCTTTTGGTGACCTTTTTTGTGCGTTGTTCCATTGTGCAACTGTTCTGATGACTGAAAATCTGTTATTTGGTCATCTTTTTCCAAGAATATTCTAAACTTTGGATCAAAACCTTTGATTTGATGACCCTTTTCCGAGATTGCGCCAAATTTGGGATCATAACCACTATTTTTGTGGAGTCTTTGACTGGATATTTCTTGGTGTGAGTGTTCTGTTGATTGCGCGCTTGGGACGGATGCGCTGAATTTGCTGGGTGTGGGGCGCGCGTGGCGCATGGCGGCACGCGTACCGCGCGGATAACTACCGCATCGCCTACCACGCCACGGCCACCCTCAAGCGCAAAAGGTTTACAGGAACTGTTATCCACGGAACTGCGGCGCGATGTCCATGCATTATTGGAACCTTTGTTTATTTTGAAGACTCATGGAGTGAGACATATCTGAAATAAGAAGAAAATGTAATGTTAGAATAGATTGCTTCTCAAATTCACGTACAATCTATAATCTAAGTTGCAAACATATTTAAGATTCAAACTACATGCATTCTCATAAGCAGACACTTGTAAATTTGCACGTACACATATCGCATGTGGACTTATAATATAAAAAAACTCATTCTCAAATGACTATAAGCCCTGCAACTCTTACCGACATTTCCTGAAACAGTGATATTGCCAAAGTGAACATTTTTTTACAGTTTGGGTGGTCAGCCTCATACCAATATTTAAAAGGAACAAGTCAAAATCAAAGCAATAAATAATTCACATTTTACATTTTAAGCAGGTTGAGGGCGGCAAGAGCTGCACGGTATATCGCTCCCCCAGTTCTTGTTTACTGTATACGCCAATCTTGTCAAATATGACTTTTTGATGCAGTTGTCTTAAGAATAAAATTCTACACAATCTGAGCTAAAAAAAATACGTATTTGTCTTCAAATGTGCGAGTTATTCAACATTTTCACAGACGATATTCTGTGTTCGAAATTTCAACTCAGTGCTTGTTTACTGGATACGCCACAAACGCTGATGCGCATGCGTGGCTGACGAGTGGCTGCCGTATCTGCCAATCACAGACGCGCGTGGGTGTGACGTCACACCTAAACATCGTTTTTTAACCGTAGCCCGCTCGGAATTTTGAGATGAATATTTAAGTTTTCAAGGGATTCCTGAGATAAATCCTTTAAAAATTATAGTTCATAGGAAGAAAAACATCTCCCGACCATCTGCAAAAACAATTTCTGCCATTGCATTGTTCAATGTGAACGGTTAGTCGATTATATGTTGAAATGAACGTAATGGCATTTTAACATACAGGTTGCTACATTTTTAGTTCGTGAAACAGTAGGTAATTATTAATAGACAATAATTGCCATACGATATTACAAAATGCTTAATTAGACACGTACGTGGATAACTTACAGTATATTTTTGGTACCACGACAAAATGCCCACCGATAAATGTCCCAAGACATAATGTCCCGTCCGTCCGTATATGTATGTATGCATGTACCAGCCGAAATTACAGATCATATTCTATTTTCATAAAAATTTAATATAATCTGAACAAGTATTTATGTATATATGTAACTGTAACTGTAATTCTGTCGCCATTCCGCTAGGGGTGGCCAGAGCCTCTGCAGAGCTGCCTCCATTTCTTCTTATTCTGCCTATCCTTACTGAAAATTGAAATTGACGTTAAATTTAAAATTAAAATCAACAAAATCTCACATGAACATAAACCTTGCAACTCCTGTCACATATCCGTAAAATCAGGGTGGCGTAAGCAAAAGCGAACCTATTTTTTCAGCATGGGGGGTCAGCCTCATACCAACCTATCAGGCAAGGAGCATCATTAGCAAACATCAAAACATTGAAACGTATAAAAATGTTCCATCTTTCAATAACGTAGTTCACGCACTATTTGGAAATTCAAAATAAAAACAGACTTACTTTCGTAAACATTTTATACAAGAGATAAACTACAACAAGACGAGCTACAACTTTTGTCCTAAAAAAACATATTTTCTGATATATAATTGATGTTTTCTTCAAAATAATAAAAAAAAATGCACAGAATCTGCACTCGACTTTCTTGCATAAATTAACTCACTGTATGACGAATTTAAAGCTAGAATCATTTGCCAGTTTATGCTGTTTCAAGAAGAAAAAAAAAGATTATTTGGTGAGCGCCGTTTTGTGTGAATCACACCTCAAGAGCCCTCTGCGAGGTTGGTCGTCTCTGAAAAAAACGCCAATTACACAAGAAAGAACCTTGATTTATAGGTTGGTATAAAGCTGACCACCCATAGTGTAAAAAATAATTCACTTTGTCAATGTCAGAGTTGCAGGCTTAATGTTCATTTGAGATTTGGTTTCAATTTGTAAGTACACACTCAGCATTTGCAAGCGCGAACTTACAAGTTTCTGTTTGTGGGCATGCAATTGATCTGAGTTTTGAATGTTAATATTTCGTTGCAACTACGATTCTCGATTATTATACATATGTACATAGATGGTCATTGAACGCTTTTGTATGCAAACTTGGACTTTGTATGGTGGGTAAACTTTTTTGTCATGTTTTGAATCTGTCATGTATGTTCCTTGACTTATAGGTTGTTATGTGGCTGACCACCCATACTGTAAAAAAAAATTGGTTCACTTTGCCAATGTCACCCCTGTTTCAGGGAAGGACGGCAAGAGTTGCAAGGCTTATGTTCATTTGAGATTGGGTTTTTATATTGTAGGTCCACATGCGGCATGTGTTAGCGCGAAATTATACATGTCTGCTTGTGGGAATGCATTTAATATAAATCTTAAATGATATATATCTTTGCAGCTTAGATTAGATTAGATTAGATTGAAAAAGTAACGACTGATTATTATTGCTATTTAGAAAGTTTTAAGAATCGCAGCCTTTTATCTAATTTTAACCCTCTGATTATTACCAAACATTTTGTCTGAAAATTTCTCACTTTGTATGTGATTCACTTTTTGGAAAATATAATAATGACATCATATAAGTTATCATTATTGTCTTAAATTTTCTAAAAAGTATTTTTTTATTAACACTCTAACTGCTGAGAACTTTTCAATATATTTTTACTTTATAGCAGTCAGAAGGAGCTATAAAGTATTGTATTCGTCCGAAAAAAAAATTGAGGTTTCAACGGAAATGAGTTGTCTTGCGCCAGGACGTGCAAAAAAACCTAATTTGTCGAACCTGTCCGTCCGTATGTGTGTATGTCCCAGCCGATACTACTAATCACAGAGACACCAATTTTTAGATTTAGAGAATTGACAACCACAAATTTTGATGAGCCGACCGGCATGGGATCACCCTGAAAATTCAAGATGGCTGCCATACAAAAAAACATAAAATTGCACTTTTCTCAAAAACGGCTCCAAGATTATTTTTTTCAGTGTGGTCGTTGCTCAAATTTTTACTAAAAAAATTAGGTATGGCAACACTCTTGCAAACCTGGGTCTATGGGTTGCCATCTGAAATTTTATGTTTTTTTTTGTATGGCAGCCATCTTGAATTTTCAAGTTGGTGTAATGCCGTGTAATTCATATTTAAAACATGTTCAAAAGAGTTGATGTAGCCAAAATTTGGTATCTCTAAGTCTAATACTTTGGAAAGTGACACACATACACACGCACACACACACACACACATACAGACGGACGTTTTTGAAAGATAGTGTTTTTTGGCATGTCCTGCACCAGGACAACTCATTTCCGTGAAAACCTCGAAAAAAAAATTTCACACCAAATCAATACTTTCTTAATGATGATGATGAGTTGATGATTTCTTTATAGCACCGTTTCGTGAAAAAAAATGAAATTTTTAGTCTTCAGCTAGAGCAAGAAAGTAAAAAACAAAAAAAACCTTAAAGAAAATAAAAAAATATTTTGATAATAAACTTCTCTGTTCCATCTCTTTGGTAACACTAGAGTATTGATAGGAAAGGAAGGAAGTAAAGAAATAAATAAAAGTCAAATGAAAGTTCAATAGCCTACTGTGTAATATGAATTAAATAAGTACAACAAATATAATGTGCGGTGAAGAAGTGACTGGAACACCCTTTATATGTGATTTGGCGCATAGAGTAAACAAGCACTAAAAGATTGTTGCGAGCGTCCGGTCAATCTCAAGATCGTTTTACTGTATATCCACTTTACGAAATTTCCGTTGCGCATCTTTGACGTATATCCATTTTAAAACGCCTTTTTTTAGTTTTAAACGTAACATTATTATGATTTTTACCGATTATTATAGTGCCAGACCTGCAGTACTTTCGGTAAAATAGGCAATTGAATTACGATTTTGTCAATTACAATAACAAAACACAAAAACATTGCTCCTGTAAAATTAGCTCAATGGCGTTTACAGTAAACAAGCACTAAGGCAGCGATATGTTAATTAGAATTTTGATTTCTCACTTTGTAAGTCCATATGCAGCGCGTGTGCTTATTTTTGCATTGTTATTGTTCGTATTGTTATCTTGTTTGTATTTTTCTTCTTATTATATATTGTTGTTTTTTTGGTATGCTTTTAATACAAATCTTAAATCACAATACATATTTTTGCAACTTTGATTACAGATCTTTCTTTGATTTGAAACCAATATACTCACTCGGAGCACAATCGCTGTGCGCCGATTGACCTATCAGAATCAATTATATTTTTTTGACAATTGGTGAATAAAGTTTTGGTATCACTGGAAGCTAATTGAAATAAATTCCAGTGGATGTAAACAATTCGCCTCCATAAATTGAACCGTCGTTCTTAACAAAGTCCTGCCGATACCCAATCCAGTGAAATGACCATGGGGGAAACGCATTTATTTTAAAAGGATCGCACACGCAAAAAGCTCCCGGTTTTAGGTGTCCACATCTATAGCTATATCTACATATAATCTATGGGACATACGATATTTTTATTCCTCAAAAGGTTATCAAGGTAAAGTAGTTTTGTCTTTGTAAGGATTGACACGAGTTTTTTTTATTGGTGTGCGTGGTAGAGGAATACCGGGAAAGGTGTGATTTGACAATTCCTGAAATAGCGAATGAATGGGATATCCAGAGTCATAAATTAATGAGAACTTGCATGAAAAATATTATGAATGTTGATGAAATGAAAAAATATGGGACTACCAAATACATGCGATCGATCTGCAATGTTGGCGGCTAAGATTTTTCAATTGTATTAAGTGTTGTTTTCAATGCTTTCTTTTCGTTTATTTTGTGTATTTTTATAGTTATTATTAAACGTAAGTTAGTTCTTAAACGAGTATTATAATTTGTATTTCTGAGCCTCTAGTTCGTATGATTCTAACCAACCGTACTGTAAAGTTTGATTTACATTGCCAACATGATCTCTGTTTCCGGGCAAGAGTTGCAAAGTGTATGTATGTTCATCTGAGATTTGTGTTTAATTCGTGTTTGATTGAGGGTATGTATTTAATATGAATATTTTACACTCCGATTATAGCTTTAGATATACAATAAAATTCTAAAGGTTAAGTACTAGTTCCAAATATTTTTTTGCCAACATTCAGTTCAGAATCAATCGCAGAAGGGAATTTAGCGACTGGATTATTGTGTGGGAGTGAATCCACTGTGCACTCGTTTGAATTCGTCTGCATATAGGTGTATCTCATACAAAGCCCATCTGCTGACAATTTATTATCGGATTTAATTAATACCACGCAGCAGCACACACGGGCCCATGCTATCTCCCACTGATGGACCGCTTAGGGATCAACTGGACCTGCGACGTACTTTGCAATAGAACCTAACGTTACTCTATTCTCTACGACGCTACTCCAAATAAAAGTCGTAGCACTTTTGTATAACTGATGTTGCCTTAAGTATTTTCAGTGTAAAAATAAAAAAAATGTATTAAAAGTGTCTGTGTGACATGGGAAAAGTGACATGGGAAAATATACTTTTTAATAGATTTGTGGATAGGAATGCAATTTACAAGTCTATTTCGCCTAGCCAGATACAGTATTAAAAAAAACCGTTAGCATTATGTTTGAGTTTTTTTTTTATAAGTGTCGCGAAAACCATGTACTCAGCAAAATTTAGAATTATGAACCCAGCGAAAAAACTTCACACCGTTTTTGGCCTACAATCCTAAGCGTCCAACAAATTATAATTGTTTGCATTTTCTCTAGCCACTCGGACAATGTAATCTATATCAATAAGTATTCGGACCTCTATACAAGTCTGTTTATCAAGTCAAATTTGTATCAAATTGTCATTTAATTCAAACTTAGAATCGCAATAGACTTTTATTTAGATGCAGGAAGTTTTTTAACTAAAAAAACACTCTAGACTCACAATTTAACACATTAAAAAGTTGACAAATACTTCTTAAGACCGTGCGACATCAATTAAATTAAGAATTTATTTACGCAATAAAATTACTAAGCGAAATATATTTTGCGCATTTAAAGTGCTGTAACATCCGCGTAACAAAATCTTTGCTAATTCAAATTTATTTCGGCGTGTACAAAGGTCATTATAAATAACGTTAAAATAAAATTTATGAATTCAGTATATCACATTAGAATAATTACTTTATTAAGAAACTGGGTTGCGATTATAAATAGAAAAAAATAAGACTGCAAAATGTGAACGACTGGTGAAAAGATTCTAAAAGGAAAATGACAAAAGTAAACGAGAAAGAAATGCATCGATCAAATATGCAAGATTACAGATGAATATAATTTTCAGAGTGAGAAAAGAGAAAAGCATGCATGCAAGGGGGTACGAATCCCCCTGAGGGCGAGGGAGTCAGAAATGATTTCTCGCTTCGCTGTTATTCTATTATTTCAAATCCAAAATTAAACACCGGCCAGGTTCACTTAGCCTTCACAAGAAATGAGTACCAGCTCCCAAAGGGTGCTAGCAAACTCACACTTCAAATAAAGTGATTGGCGTAAGGCGGCCCGCTTTATTCCACTCGCCACATGCGACTCCTTCGGGAATAACGCGGCAAGAAGGTACACTGTGTGTGTAGCAGTGTGTAGCATGAAGAGAATGATAAATTTCAAGGAGATGAAAAAAGTGTGCAAAGATAGAACAAAGCGGGACACATCTATGGAGATACTAGACACTCCTAGCAAAATAGTAGCAAGATACAATAACATGAAAAAGAAGAAGAAAAAGTTCATTTAAAGCAAAAAAAAATATTAACTTAAATTGATATGAGACGGTTCACTTTTTGGTCTATTTTACCGCAAACTAAAAGTGAACCGTTACTAGAATGAGAGTTGATAAAGGTGATATAAGACGCGTTCCTTGCCATTCATTCGGATTCCTTCACAAAAGTGAACGCCTGAACAAAGAATGAAAGAAAAGTGCCGCGAGCATTTCATTGTGAACTGATCTCGTAATGTGAGATTGGTTCATAACGCATTATTCACTTAAACACAAAGCGAACGGTAATTTTTTCGGTCATTTTTTTGTTTTTATGTAGGTGCATTGGTTGAGAGGTCCACGTATACGAAATGAATCCAAATTTGTTTCACAGCACGTTGCTAGTTTAATCCCTAGCTTGCTTAGAATAATCTAAACTTTTCAAATTTGTCATAAAAGTTTCCTGCTACGAAAGCGAGTAGAAATATTTTTAAAAGATTATGATGTGTTTTATACCAAGGAATACAATTAGACCGATCTAAAGTCTATTGGTAAGGCTTCGGACTCAAATGGAAGGTTGGGGGTTCGAATCCCGGCGGAGTACAAAAAATATTCCATTTATATTTTCAAATTTTTAAAAATTTAAAAAATTTAAATATTATGGACAAAAAAAGACCGGTCAGCAAACGTCTATCCAGCCTTACAGCAACTGGGACTTGCTTAAGAATTTACACTTTTAATAGCGACGACCAAGCTCGCAAAGGGTTCTTGAGGTGTGATTCATACAAAACAGCGCTTAACAAATAAAAAATCGTAAAATTATTACTTATTATTATTACAATGAGACCTGGAATATAATATATCTTTGCAATTTAGATAATAGATTATTATTTTAAATATATAGATGGTTTGACGGACTAGAAACAATAGACAATGAAAGACTGACAAAACTACTGTACAAAGGGAATATCAAAGGTAAGAGTCAAAGGGAAAGACCCTGGAAAGAATGGGTTGATCACATAAACGAGAGTTGAACGAAGTGTGCAAGGACAGAACAAAGTAGAGACACATTTGTAAAGGTACTGACCACCGTTAGCGTAATGGTGGCTGGATACAACAACAATGATTGGACTCAAAAAAATGCTATGAATTAAAAAAAATACAAATTAAAAAACTTGATGACCTTTCAACTGAACTATCTTGACGTGACTAAATAAATAAATGCACACAAAATTTTTGTGAAGTATGCAAAGTTCAAAGTCAATTTTATTCAAACATTCATAAGATTGAACATTCATCTGTGTGACTATTCTTATATCACTTTTATTTAAAAAAAATAGACTTAATTTTATTGATTGTAGAGGCATTAACTTTGTAATCGTTCATCATTAATGATAAAAGAAAAACAGTTTTGTTTTCGATTACGTGAGTATTTATTTTTATATACCACAACCGGTTTCGCAAACATCCGTTCGCATCATCAGGTGGATAAATTAATACTGTATTAATGGATAAATTAATACTGTATTAATGGATATTTTAATACTGTATCAATTTATCCACCTGATGATGCGAACGGATGTTTGCGAAACCGGTTGTGGTATATAAAAATAAATACTCACGTAATCGAAAACAAAACTGTTTTTCTTTTATCATTAAAATAGACTTATATTATTGCATTGTTTTCAATACTAAAATTCACAAGGCAGTATCAGAATTTGGTTTAAGAATTCACACACACACACTTCCTAGCCACCCCTTTTTCGTTCAGTGGCGGCATTGTTCAATAGCCGGCGTTTCCCTTGTTATCGCAACTGCTCTCAATGGCAATCATTTACATTGTAATTAAGTCTTCCTCTTTCATTGTTTCCAAAACACACAGACATTATTTTCCTTTCCCCGAAATAACAGGTTCCCAAAGTTTTTTTACCTGGCACCCCCCATATCGCAAACGCAGCTAAGCTACACATTAAGTGTAACTTCTTGACTGCGTTATCCCTGAAGGTGTCGCATGTGGCGATTCGGGACCTATTTATGTTTACGGGTACGGGGGCCGGCCTCACACCAAACACTTTCAGTTGAAGTGGGGGTTTCCCAGCTCCCGGTGGGGCTGGTTCTCATTTCTTGTGAAGGCTGAATAAACCTTGGGATCGAACCCTTGCTCCCGGCATAGAATGCAAGCATTCCACCAGTTGAGCCATCGACCGGACTTTTTACGAGCTTGGTTGTCGCTATAAAGCGCCAATTCTCAAGCAAGACCCAATTGTTGTAAGGCTGGATGGACCTTTTGATAACCGGTCTTTGGTTAAGGTTTATGAATTTTTCAACCCAGCAAAGAGCAAATTTGAAAACACAAATGGTATTTTTTGTGCTCCGCCGGGATTCGAACTCACAATCTTCCATTCACGAGTCCGAAGTGTTACCACTGGACTACGGGCCGGTGAATCTTATTTGCAAAGATATATTTACATTTCACGCTGATATTAAATGAACACCCACAGGCAGCCATGTGTAAATTTGCGCTTGTCCATGCTGCATGTAAAGAATAAACCGCGCCTCACAGGAACATAAACCAACTCCTGCCGCATATTACTGCGAGCGAGGTGGCATTGGCAAAGGTGAATAATTTATTAAAAGCATGGGTGGTAAGCCTCATACAAGCTTATAAGTCAGGGAACTATATACAAATTGTACATACAATTCAGAAAATCTTTAATCAAAGTTGCAGAGATAACGCGTTAACATATTGTATGATTATGATTAATATTTGATGCACGAAGCTCATCACTAGGGCCCGGATTAATATGTATCAAAAATCACGAAATATGTAAATATAATATGGATATAAAAAACTGAAATATGGAAAAATATGGAATAAAAAACAACTGTTACCCAGTACAAAACCCTTTACTTTAACATCAAAGAACATAAAATATAAAATCAAAGAACTTAAAGTGCCTTATATTTACTCTGCGTCTATCTTTTTAGTCGAGTTGTTGCAGTACACAATAACATGTTTCTTTAAATTTTCAAAATTAAAACCTTGTCTGTTTTTTCGAAACATCGCCTTATACTGACTGAAAGACCTTTCAACATCACAGGATGTGATTGGGGCAAACTTAAATTTGCACAACTCTGAGGGGGAATATGCCTCCTCTGGATTGCCAGCTGCTGTACCATTTAGCATGTTGTTAATTTTTTGTAGCGTTGTATACCCTTTATTTTTTTCAAGTACAGACTTTATTTTGTTTTTTACCAATTCAGCAACAGGGCCTTCCGCCTCCATAATTTCAATTGTTTTAATGATCTTAACATTTTCTTTTAATGATGTTGATGGATTTTCCAGTGCTTTGATCTGATGTGACAGAAAACAAAAATTGCTTCTTATGTAGATTAGATCATTTCGAAGAGTTTCATTTTCGAAAAGTTATTTTGCATTTAAAATACTAGCGGATTCATCTTCTAATTCAAAAACAATCGTTTTAATCTCAGTATAATACTCGCAGTAGTACTCAACCGCTGCTAACCACGTACCCCAACGCGTCAGCACAGTTCTGGTGGCAAAGGTATGTCTGGATGCATTTCTTTAAATTTTAAAATCCGACTTGGTGCTTTCAAAAATATTTTCTTTACATTTGAAACCAAACTATCAACATTATTAAACTGGAATCTCACGCATTCGGCTAGTCTATTAATTCCATGTGCCAAGCATGTTACGTGAATCATTTTAGGATACAACACTTTAAGGGCATCTCCGGCTTTGACCATGTAAGGAGCAGCATCGGTCAGTAGCAAGAAAACTTGTTCATGTTTAACACCATCGGACCACAAAACACTCATTGCATCGTTGAACAGCTTGGCTGATGTTTGATGGTTGCATTTAGGAAGTTCTTCGCATGCTATCAAAAAAGATTTGCTGGATTTTTCTTCCACTAGGAGCCCAATAATCACATTTCCTATGCACCGGCCCATGGCGTCCGTCGTCTCGTCAATTGCAACCCATAAAGGTCCGTCCTGAATTTCTTCTCGAATCGATGCCAAGCAATCCTCGTAAATATCATTTACGAATTTTTTCCGAAATGTGGATTCGTCGGGAATAGATTTGCCTGAGTACTTTTCAAGAAAGCTTTTCAATACAGGATTGTTTACTTTCCACAGAGGTATATCTGCACTCATCATGGCATGACACAAATCTTTCGAGAAAGTATCACTTTGAGAACCGCTGGCTATTGCTTCAGAAAAAAATTGTTTGAATTTGCTTTTCCTTGAGATATTCATCTTATGTTTTGTGGTAGATACATGCTGTGATATTAAGAAACGCTGCTCAGTCGAAACGGATTTTTCGCAAGCATTACAAAACAGTACATTACCATCTGTACTCAGAGACTGGTTTGGGAAATCTTCAATATATTTTCCTAATTTAAACCGCAAAGGTTGTTTGTCCTTGGGAATTATTTCAATGGGCACAGTTAAATAATTCGGATATAATAATATGCAGGAGAATACTTAAATCACGACGCAAGACAAAGAAATTCAATGTGCGCGACACAAGCAGGCGACACGAGTACGCGCGACGATTAACAAGTTGTGACTGGCTGACGACGAGCTGACGTTCGGCCTTCGGGCGAACGCCCGGCCGAGCAGTGAACGGCGAAACGATTCGTTCATTTTTTACTCGTTGTTTTCAGTATTTGCCGCGCCAAACCGCGAACTAATTATTTCCGAAGCGCTATGAAAGCAAAAATTATTCCGTTCTTTCTAGTTTAAGTACCAAACATTGAAAATATGGACTAATGTGATTTTCGTGTGCAAATATGGTCTTAACCTAGAAATATGGAAAAATATGGAAAATAAAATCTGCATTTTCCAGCTCAAAACATCATAATCTATGTAGAAAACTAAATAATTAATGGAAACTATTGAAATAAAAAATATGTATTTACATATTAATCCGGGCCCTACTCATCACTTATACTAAAAAAAAATATTCAGTTTTGTCAATGTGAACAACCGTTTGTAGAAAAGTTGCAGGATTTTGTTGTAGTTCTGTCAGGGTTAAGGTTTGGATCTTGTTATGTATGTCTACCGGCGGTAGAGTTGTGGTTAACGGTACAAAACCTTATCGAAAAGGCCGTAGGTTCGATTCGGATTCCATACGATTTGGTTACCCGCGGAGTACAAAAAAATAATTGAATCTTCAATTTGAAAACTATATATGAAATTACGTAAAACTGGTGACTTAATCATAATCCATCCAGCCTAACAGCAGCTGGGCAATTGGAGTTTTTTTTACCGGTGACCAAACTCGACAACTATGTCAATGTGTAATTATTTAGCAATAATTTATCCGATACAATTGAGAAAAAAAATAGTTGGTAGAGTAAATGCCTGTTTCTGACCTGGTAATAATATTTTAGTGAATTGCATTTTTCTAGACAAATTTATTCAAAAAAAGCAAATGCGATGCACTCTTTCCAACACCCCCCATCTGCATTTCATGGATGAGCAATTATTATTTGTATATTCACCAATATACATGGGTACTATTTGAGAACCTCTGCCCTAAGTAAACAACAATAGAAGATTTATTCGAAAACTAAATGTTTACACAAGCAGTATTTTGCCTCGATCGAGTTCCATACAAAAACAAAGCCTGGAGTTCTTTGTAACCAAGCGCATAATAGAGAGATTTAACATTAAAATTTTAATTTAACTTAAAAAAAATGTGCATTCATAAAAGGCACTTAATTCCTTGACGTTTTGGTTGTTATAAGGCTGACCACCCACACTTTAAAAATAATGTTTCACTTTGCCAATGTTGCCCCCCTTTTTCAGGGAAGGTCGGCATGAGTTGCTGAACTTATGTTCATTTGAGATTGGGTTTTTATGCTGTTAAGTCCACATGCGGCATGTTTAAGTGCAAACGTGTCTGCTTATCGAAATGCATTTAATATGAATCTTAAATGTAATACAGTTAAAAATGAAATACAGATAAAAGATTATAGACCTTATATCATAGTGGTCAAAGTAAAAAAAGGAGGCAAATGTATTTGAGAAATTTGAAATATTTATCCGTCGTATATTTTTATACGAACCGTCATTCACCGTGCTGCGTGAATGACAGATCCACGTAAAAGATGCTTCAAATCCCTGTAAAAGTTGGTTCAATTAGCCAATACAAAGGAAAGGCGGGAAATTCTGCAGAGTGCATGTACATTTAAGCATTTAGTGCATTTATTTCATATTTTTTTGTAAGCACACATGCGGTGTCTGAATATGCAAACTTACACGTTTTTAATCTTTGTAGGCATGCATAAAATGTGAATCTCAAATGAAAATAAACCTTTGCAACTTAAATAAGATAGACAGATCACAAATACAATCTCTTCATTATGAATTTCATGATGGGGCCAAAGTTTCAAGACAAAATATTTTCTTTGAAGATTCGAGTATCAATTTGCCGTATAAACATTAGACAACAAGAATTTCAAATTTATTCCCATAGCTGTGTCAAATGATCCCCTTCAAATATTATTAAATTCTTCAAGGAGAGACAGAAATATAATGAAATTCTTGTGATTTAAATTTGTAGTTTCAGATTAATATTGAAAAAAAAAAGGTTCGTTTATTATAGATTTTATTTTGTAAATTTAATCTTTCTTCTAAGCTGGATATATATTTTAAAATTTAAAATTCATACAAAATGCATGTCCACAAACAGACTCGTGGTAGTTGCTGAATGAGTACTTATCGAATATCGAACTGAAAATCGAATTTCCAAATCAATTTAACCCTTATTTTTTACCAGAAAATTTATGAAGCAGGACATTATTGGTAAAGTAAACTTTTTTTTACAGTTAAGGTGGTCTGCTTCATACTTGCCTATTAACCAAGGAACTTGTTATCAAAGATATCGATGATTTTTTTTTTTAAAACACCACCGAAACGTCTACAGCCTGACTAAGTTTTTTTTTTAAATCTAATCTAATCTAATCTAAGCTGCAAGGATATATACCATTTAAGATTTATATCAAATGCATTCCCACAAGCAGACATGTTTAATTTCGCGCTAACACATGCCGCATGTGGACCTACATTATAAGAACCCATCTCAAATAAACATAAGCCCTGTAACTCTTGCCGTCCTTCCCTGAGACTGGGTGACATTGGCAAAGTGAACCATTTTTTCACAGTATGGGTGGTCAGCCGCATACCAACCTATAAGTTAAGGAACATACATGACAAATTACATTTTTAAAATCACTAAATTATAATACATATGTATGGACATCAAAAACTAACAGAAAACAAATTTTAATTTAAAAAACCCTAGCCGCCAACATCACAGATTAACCGCCATTTATTTCTGTCCTTACACACTTCTTTCATTTCCTCCAGAGTCATAACCTTCTTCATACATGCTCTCCTTTTATTATGACTCTGGATATTCCATTCGTTCGCAATTTCGGATATTTGGTCCATCCATACCTTTCTCGGTCTTCCTCTACCACGACATCCATCTATTCTACCAACATATACTTTCTTCGTCAGTCTTTCCTCATTCATTCTCTCCATATGCCCAAACCATCTTAACAAACTTCTTTTAATCTTCACTTTCACACTTTCTCTTGCACCACATTCTTCTCTTACAAAATCATGCCTCATCCTGTCACTCCGTTTTTTCCCAATCATACTTCTTAGAAAGTCCATTTCAACAGTATGGACTTTACTAATCTCACTTTCATTCACCGTCCAGGCCTCGTTTCCATACATCAAGGTGGGTAAAAGTATGCCACTGTGTACCGCTAATCGAGCATTTTTAGATATGTTTTGATTTTTGGCGATACAAGCTGTGGCACCCAGTACACACCTGCCCTTCATTACTCTTCTTTCAAGTTCACCTGTCATTCTTCCATCTTTTTCAAACTTACTTCCCAAGTATACAAACTCATTTACCACATCAACATTCATTCCGTTTATTCTAAATTCAAAGTTCGTATTTTCTTCATTTATTTCAAAAATCAAAACTTTCGTCTTACTTGCATTCAATTTCAAATAATTACCTAGCAGAGCTTCGTTCAATCTAGAGAGCATCGTTTGCAATTCTACTGCTGAGTCCGATACAAGAACTGCATCATCCGCATACAGTAGAACACTCACTTTGCTCTCTCCTATCATTAATCCACAATCATCAAGTCTAGCATCTCGAACACACTTGTCCATGACTATGTTAAATAGCCATGGGCTCATCACACATTCTTACCTAACACCCTTAAAAACTTCAAACATTTCAGTATACTCATCATCAATACGAACACATGCCATACTATTTTCATAGCTAGCATGTACCGCATTCAAGAGAGCCCCATTCACTCCATATGCTTTCAAAACATCCCACAACTAACGGAAAAAACTAACGAAAACTAACGGAATTAATTATAGTTGCTATTGTACCCAGCCGTCATTCCGCTAAAGGTGGCCAGTACCTCCGTATATGCGTCTCCACTTTGTACTGCCCTTGCACTTTTCTTTCATCTCTTCGACGTTCATCACTCTCTTCATGCAGGCAGTTTTCTTTTTCTCACTCAAACACATTCCATTCATTTGCTTATTTGATCAATCCATTTTCTACTCGGGCTTCCCCTCCCACTTTTACCTTTGAGTTATGAAATATCCTTCATTATTTTGTAAAAATAAAAATAAAATTTGATTTTTACAATATTTTCTGTATGTATATAAATTGTAAATCGTTTTGGAAGGTCTTCTAATGTCACAGTAAAGGCTACTCGTAGAACAACTCAAATTCATCCCTTTGCAGCCGACATCAAAACAACGAGAACGTGATGCTTTCACGACTCATTTCTTTGCTTAACTGCCCGTTAATGGAACAAATTACCGGTATCTGTGTTTCCACCCCAATTTAACCTTGTTCTATTCAAAACAATTACAACCGCCATTTACTTTCAGTGTCTTAAAACAAAGACACAAAACATAGCACTATGCAACTAGCACCCCTGCCATAAAGGATCAAGACATCAACCGCCAGCTCACCAACGCCTACACATCTTCGTTACTCCAACAAGTGTCACAGACTTTTAGATTTTCTTTAATCTGAAAAGTTTTCGCAAATGATTCCTTAATAAAATATAGTCCTTTGTTTGGAATTAAGAAAAATTACTCGCATAGCATCTCTTAGTGAGTATTTGATTCTCAGCATTAGATTTGGTCATTCCGCAACTTCTGACCTCTCCTTTCTTTTACCTTCTTACATTTTGACCCCATCCAAGGTCCCCGGGGACACAAAGCAAGTCTCAGTGAAATAAAACTGAAGAGGAGATGAAATTTCTTGTACATAATAGAGGGAAAGCTCCCTGGAAGAGCTTCTATTATTTGGGAAGTGGTAAGCAGTGAGAGGTAAGTAAAATGGCAAGTAGTTTAGTAGTAAGGGGTAAATGGTAAGTTGGTAGTGTTAAGACAAAGAAGCAAGTAGTTTAGTATTAAGTAGTTGGTAAAAGTGGTTCTAAGCGCCATTGGGGGAGGGGGGGGGGGGATGCTACTAAACGGTGCTGTATAAAATTGCCTAATTATTATTTTCTTTAGCGAAAAGTAAAGTAGTAAGTAGTTTAATAGTTGGTGTTTAGTGGTTAGTGCTAGGTAGAGTGGTTGGTCGTTCAACAGTAAGTTTTCAGTGGTAAGTGCGAAGAAAAGTAGTTAGCAGGTGTTATGTTATTTTAAAATAACATTTAAAAAACAATCTCCAAGTGTACAGTGTGTTTTGTGGGCCGAACGGAGCCGAACGGTCACGGAAGCGGCCGAACTGCGCCGTGTGATCTGATCGGGCCGTCGTTCATCAGTTCCCGGCAAGATGTGAAGAGAGTCAGACGTCAGCGACCAAGCACCAAGCGGTGCAAGAGGGGGCATTACAATGGAGCTCCCTCCTCCCCATCTACTTGGATTTCCTGCCAGCAAGGCACCCGCCTTGTGGATCAGAGGCATAGGAAACATAGTGCATAGGAGCGCCCACCCAGGGGCTCCAACGTGTAGAGGCGTCCGCCTCGTGAGCCGCCGCTAGCCTGGGGCGCTGCCCCAGGCCATTCAGTTCAGAACTCCAGCCAACAGAGTAGTGAGTGTTTTAGTGACAAGGTCGGGTCATTCCCTTATTTCCCCTTTTTTCCCATATTATTAAAGTAAATAAACCCTTATTTGTTCATGTTAAACTTTTCTTTTAATTAAATATTTTCTTTGATTTTAAAAAATGTAATTTGTCATGTATGTTCCTTGACTTATAGGTTGTTATGCGGCTGACCACCCATAATATAAAAATTGGTTCACTTTGCCAATGTCACCCCTGTTTCATGGAAGGACGGCAAGAGTTGCAAGGCTTATGTTCATTTGAGATTGGGTTTTTATATTGTAGGTCCACATGCGGCATGTGTTAGCGCGAAATTATACATATCTGCTTGTGGGAATGCATTTAGTATAAATCTAAATGATATATATCTTTGCAGCTTAGATTAGATTAGATTAAATATACAACCTTCCCAAAATACAAGTAAGCAACGCAAAGAAAGAACCCCACGCCCTGAGAGTGATGCTGATGAGAACTAGCTGGAGTAAGTATCCTATAGGTACATCCTGGAGATACCTTTCCATTTTAACATAACACAGGTTAGTAGTATATAGTAACATTTTAGATTCACTTTTCTGAATGTTCCTACACAAACATGTACATGTAAGTCCATGATACATTCTTCATGTGTACATCCTACACGAGAAAACTTGAATAGTAGACCAGCATATTTTCTTCACAAAGTATCTTCACAAGTTCTTTCAGTGAAACACGTATCTTCTAGGTATCAAGTATTGAATAAGGGTATTATTTTTAATGTCTAATCAACCAAAGAGACTGGTGGTTTTCGAGATGAAATCCTACAAAATAATTATACAAATTTCTTGGTGAGATCACATAACGAATGTGAAGGTTCTCCTAAGTATTGAAGGAGGACGGCACTTGCTCAAACCCTGTCCAGGAAAGACTCCATCGTACCAAATTTTAGAGAATGATCGAAGGAACAAACGCCCTAGGACGATCACACTGGGAATTCCTTCAGGATATGTTAACATATTAAAAACAATATACGGGCAATTTTTCATACGAGGGACTCGAAAGGCTTACCTTTGATAGGAAGGGATAGAGAAATGGGTGAATGCAAATTAATCCTAGGATTGAAACAGACGAACGAGAAGCAGCCAGAATGCTTTGAAACGAAACATTATTTTAGAGGTGTAATGTAAATGACATTTCGGATATGGATATAGATTGGAATAATGCGGGAATAATGGTATTTCTGTTTCGAATATGTAATTATTTTGAATATTGTCAGTTTCGGATTGTTGGTAAAGTTGTTAGATTTTTTAGGAATTGTGAGAGATAATACCTATTACCTACTAATAAGTAACATAAATTTTATGATTTCATTTGTAGTTTATCCTTTTTGTATTCATTGACTTATAGGTTGGTGTGAGACTGACTAAACATAAACTTCAGATAAAAATAAACTTTGCAACTTATGCCGTCCTTCGCTGAAACCGCGGTGGCATTAAAAAAGTGAACCAAGTTTTTACAGCATGGGGGGTCAGCGTCACACCAACTTATTAGTCGAGGCAGAATGTAATGGATAAAAAAGCTTAAAACATATTTATCTGACGTCACTATCCTGGTTTGAACGGCCGTCAAGTAATATGTTTATTACTAACAAAGGAGAGCAGTCTATTTCTCATGTTTATTACACCGCTTGCGTTTTTCACTTAGCTCGTAAAATGTGCCCAGCTAATATGGACTTATCTCGAGGGAATCCAGCACAGAAATATGGTTAGAATCAGAAATATTATGCTGCATTGTTTGCAGACTTGATCATAGATGGTGCTTTTCTAAAGAAATATCTATGAAAAATCACCAATTTTTTTTTTTTTTTCGAATTCTATCTCCTTCGAAAGTTTAGTAGGTAGGAAACTTATATTTAATGCCAACATACAAGGATTTAGTCTTCATATAGTGTGTCAAAAACGATTTTCCATTTTGGGGTACAAAGCAACCACCGGTAAGGCTTCCACAGCCTTTACAATAAAGAAAACTTGCCCCTTCGGGAGCAGAGAAACCCACAATTCAAATGAAGTGGTTGGCGTAAGGCTGGTTTTCTTTGACTGTGAGAATACATAATCTGCATTCATCACATTCGAATCCTTAGGGGACAGCACAGTAAGATTTTTTTTTTATATTTTGTATTGTTTGTGTATTAACACTGTGAAAATTCATACTGTTATAGTTTAAAATTTTTTGAGGAATTCAAAAACACTGTTTATTTTCACATGAATATATTTAAAAAGATTACAATCTTTAGAGTAAGTTACTAACGTTTTCGACCTAGAAGGTCATCATCAGGTATTTTTGTTAAAGAAATCCTGTGCGGGAGACTCCCTAGATTCTAAAGACTCTAGGGGTCTATGACACTTGTTGTAGTGCCGCAGAGGTGTACGAGCTTGGTCGTCGCTACAAAGCGCCAATACTCAAGCAAGACCCAGTTGCTGTAAGGCTGGATGGACCTTTGGTGACCGGTCATTGGTAAAGGTTTATGAATTTTTCAACCCAGCAAAGAGCACATTCGAAATATAAATGGTATATTTTTGTGCTCCACCGGGTTCCGAATCCACAACCTTCCATTTACGAGTCCGAAGTGTTGCCACTACGGACTACGGACCGGTCCAAGTTGGATGATATGTGTGTTTGTTTTTTTTTTAATAGTTTATTGTATATTGACCGGACCGTAGTCATATTGGTAAGCGCTTTGGACTCGTAAATGGAAGGTTGTGGGTTGGTATCCCGGATGAGCACAAAAAATACCATTTATATTTTCAAATATGCTCTTCACCGGCTTGAAAAATTCAGATACTAAAAAAACGGTCACCAAAGATCTATCAACCCTTACAGCAACTAGGTCTTGGCTTGAGAATTGGCGCTTTCTTTAGTTACGATTCACTCAAAAACAATACCTAATAATATTATTATTATTATTTGCGAATCTAATCAAAGTTGCAAAGATATGTAACAATAAGGATTCACATTATATGTATTTTTACAAACAGACACGCATAAGTTCGCGCTTAAACATGCCGAATGTGGACCTACAATGTAAAAACCCAAATCTCAAATGAACATACACCCTGCATCACTTTCCGACCTTCCATGAAACAGGGGGGACATTGGCAAAGTGAATCATATTTTACAGCATGGGTATACCATGGCGTACCAATGTATAAGTCAAGGAACGATGCCGTAAACTAAAAAAGTACTGATTATCGATAATCTAATTTTTTACTTACAATGAGTGACGTCGCAGAGCTTCCGAGACCATAATGAAAAACGTGTTAAACAGTAGGTACTTCGCAAATTCGCGAAAAACTAGACTAAAAACATTACACTACAAAACCTGGGATTAACAAACTTGTAAGTAACTATCCCGTTGGATCCACTTGAAGCCGAATGAAGTTATCTAATTTGATCCTGAACAAGGTTCCATCTGACACTGACCCTGTTTTGAGATAATGAGCTCCAAAGTTTTGGAAGTTCGTATTTCATAAAATATTAATGTTTTTTTTAGTTTTGAGTATGCAAATATGTTCAGATTTTAGGCCTTTACTTATTTTCAGCAAAATATAAGTTCCAAATAGGTTGGAAATGGGTAATCTGGAAAAGTCACTTTATCAGTTGGAACCTTGTTACGCAATAAGGTGGATCGAAATCGTTTTTTTGGGAATTTCGATTTTGCGTTTTTGCCAAAAGCTGCTCTATATCAATACAAACAATAAATTGTACTACCATTAGGTCGAAATATTTGATCTTATACTGCCCCAAAGACTCGAAAACTTAATAAAAATCATAAAAACTGCTATATACTAAACATTTTTTTTTATTTATTAAGAAAAATATAATAGTAGTATATTGAAGTTTAAATTTAAGTACACAGCATGATTTTCTATAAATGATAGAAAAAATACCCTTTTATGGCAAAAACAATTAAAAAATGGCTATCAACAGAAGTCTAGAAAAGAGTGATTTTAAGAGAATTGGTAATCTTTCTTTAAATTGAAAAAATGCATTATTTGTCGTGATTCCAGGTTTGTTTTAATGAATTTATCTCTTCTGATAAGACCGCAAACAGCAACTGAAGTTTTTGTTACAATTTTTACTAATCTTTCAGTGGCTAACGTGTAGAAAGAAAAATGGAAATGGCTTGAGATTAGTTCGTCAACAAGCGGTGGATTTTCTTAACAACGTGATGTTAATTAACTGTTCATCCATTTTGTAACCGGCGCCTTGGTCACATTATTTTCGTGCCAGTTTATAAAGTTTTTTATAATTGTTTCCATCAAAATCAAGTTTTGGCCGATCGTAGTTCGAATTGTCAAAATTGTTTCCTGTCGCGTTTCAATATTCTTCACAAGGCTAGAACTCATAGAAAGGCTAAGCGAGTAAGATGTTTGTTGGGTAATTGAAATATCCATTTTTCTGTATAACAGGATGTAGTATCTGCTTTAAATTATCTGTCAAATATCGCGACAGCTAGATTGTCTTGTGTAAGTGCCTAGCACCATTAATACAACGTGGTTAGTTTTGATGTAAGACCACATAAGAGCATCCGCTTTTATTATATAATTGATAATATTAACAGCTTGTCAGAAGGCTAAAAAAAAAACATAAAGCCGTAGTATTCTGTGAGCCATCTTGAATGCACTAGTTTTCCAGGGTTTATTTTTAATAAGCTTTGAGAACAATATCCAGACTTTATAGTTATTCTCCGTCTAATAGGTACATCACATTGGATAGTTAGAAACGAGACTATTGGAAGCTCTTCACAACTTTTTAATACCTTTTCTATGGGTCCAGAGTAACTTTTTTGTCCACTTGTACAACCATCAATATATTCAAATAATTGGCGCGGCAGTTCGTTGGCATGGAGTTGACAAATACACCACTGCAGCGGTTTTACTAGATATTTTATGTACTGTGACCTTGCATCCTTAATTAAACTAATATGCTCCTGTACAATTATATTTCTCTTATGATCCACCATATTAAAGGTTTTATTTTTACGCCCATCAAAGTATAAACCCAAATCTTAGTAATCAGAATCAGTTGTGACACCGCTGAACTTAGTTCTCTGCTTTTCACGGGCTCTTCTAATTTTATTTTGATCAAAAACTTTGGATGAATTGTTGCCAAAACAAGAGCAGCTTCAGTTTTATTGGAAATGCCAAATTTATTCACAGGGTTTTCCAGTATGCCAAAATCAATAGTTTTTAATGAATATGAATACGAAGTTTGAAGTAGCAGTCTCTGAAGTGCTAGTTTTTCTATTACTGTTGAGACTGGTTGTTGAGAGACATCAGTTGATAGGTCAGACAGATTTGGCAATAAACTTGTAGCTTTTTCTTTGTATGTTTCATATTTCTGTTTCCGGTTTAGTTTTTATTTAATTTCTCGCAGCAGTTTTCAAATCAACACTCCTTATGATCATTTATCTTTTGGTTTTTTGATCAATCAGAATATTTTTCAGTTATCGGTACTTTAAGATGTTTTGCATAGTTAAATGAAGCCAATCTGTTGCATTAACACGCTGATATATCAAAAATACACTTAAAAGATCTCCCGCAAATTTGTATGCGCAAAAAATATGAGTAGCGTACAACTATAGTCACATCTCTGAGAGCACCGAATGGGTGACGCACGTCTGCGCGGAGTAACAAAGTTAGGGGGTGCCTCCACCCACCCCTCTCAAATTACAAGATACCAAACACGTAATAATAACTATTTCATTCATTTTAAAGAAACAAAATTATATTTCGTTTGATTTTATCCAATAATTAATTCTTAAGCACAGGGGTAAAAATGAGTAGTTTTATGTATTTTTGTAATTTTTCTGATGACTTGGGGCAGTATAATTAATTAATATTTTGATAAGGTTTTTTTTTATATCAGATACTCACCCCATAGAGCAACTTTTCTGCATAACGCAATTACGAAAAAATGATATTTATTTTTTTCCATACATACAGCGATCCACCTTATTACGCAATCTGTTGATAAAAAGTAAGTGAACAAGGTTCCATCATAAAAATATGACTTTAAACTTACTTTGTGCAAATAATACTTATACAATTTTGCTATTTTCTGCAACAATATTTTTTGTATGTATGGATTGAAGAATAAAAGACACAAAAAACATTATTATTTTATTATATTAACATTATTATATTAACAGATGAAGCATGGTAAATAAAAAAAAACTTAAACACATTAAAACTACGATAATTTTATGTAAAAAACGCAAACAATCATTATTCTTTCTAAAATGGATAATAACATAATAGTATAGCATTTTGGAATACTATGGTGCTTAAAATTTTAACAATGATTGATAATATTTGCGATCTTGCACAGGCATGGTATCAAACATATCTTTTATCTTTAAATCAGACACATTTTTGTCAATATTAATCAATATTTTTTTTGGTATTAGTAAACTATTTCTCCTGTTGGGAGTTCCCCTTTTATCCCCCTTGGGTATGTTGTTTGAATCTTTGCCTTGGTGGGCATTGTAAATCGGTTTCTGTGAGATACCTACAGAGTGTTCCAAGATAAAATTT
Organism: Agapetus fuscipes; assembly: GCA_951799405.1. Taxonomy (NCBI): domain Eukaryota; kingdom Metazoa; phylum Arthropoda; class Insecta; order Trichoptera; family Glossosomatidae; genus Agapetus; species Agapetus fuscipes. The sequence continues at coordinate 16,488,203 of OX637351.1, read as the reverse complement.
CTTATATACTTTGATCCTCTCGTTATTTATTTTAAACCCGTACTTGTAGGAATATTTTTTATTTGGTGCTGTATTTTCAGTGGTTATTTTAGGACGAATTGGAGTTATTCTATCCGTTGTGGTAGTGTTTTTCATTTTGCGTCAACTTGCAAAAACTTTTGAAAATATTTTGTCGTTCGTCACTTATTTTTTTTGCACATTTCAATTTACATTTATTAATGCAATCTTTCCAATTTTTGCCTTTTTTCTCTGATGCAGTTTTACTACGCCTATGTGTATATGCCTGGGCAGCTTGGTGTTTTGAGCATGTTTATTTTCCACAACTTTCGGTTGGACACGGTTTTTCTCACTTTATTTTTCTGTGGATTTGGTGAAGAAACTAATGGGCTTTCTGAATTGAAAGTAGGAGCCAAAGCAGAATGATTGAGCTGTACAGTATCTTGAGCATGAGATGTAGGTAACAATGTTTCAATAGCAGTACATGTTTCAATGTTCTGCTCAACAGCTAAAACCATTTCTGAAACTGAAGCTAAAGCTGTTGAAGTGCAGTGCTTGGCACAGGATGGGCTCTGCTATATGTCTTCATATTGGTGAAATGCCTTCTTACTGGTCCCCTAAAAGAAAAAAAAACATAGTTTTTAAGAACATTCATAACACATTTCTAGTTAACATTTTTTCGAAACAAGTAAGACTGAATCATAACCTAAAAATGTCCGAAATTTTGATTTACCTTAAGCTGTTGACAGATGAATCCGAATCACTATCAGGTGGTTTATAAGATGATGTAGAGTACTAAAGTCTTTGTTTTCATACATTTTGATATAAAAATCACAAAAAACAACTTTTTGTAAAAGTAAACAGGCCGGTGAAAGTTTGACAGCTCAGCAGATGGAACCGTCTTGCTGACTGGTGTGAAGTTAGGAACAAAAAAGTTTTTTTTATTAATAAGAGTAATAAAGTTCCATGCGCAGTTGGAACTCTGTTCCCCAAATGACATGAAATATATGATTCAGTTGGAACTTTTTACACTACTTAATTCCTTAATTAGCCATCAGATCATGATGGCATGTATGGACGAAATAAAGATCTATGAAAATTAAATCGTTTTATCGCCCTAACTCAAATCAGCTCAAATTGTTAGTTGGAACCTTGTTGTTCTAAGGGGTCGACAGTAAGATTTTTTTTTTATATTTTGTATTGTTTGTGTATTAACAATGTGAAAATTCATACTGTTATAGTTTAAAAATTTTTGAGGAATTCAAAAACACTGTTTATTTTCACATGAATATATTTAAAAAGATTACAATCTTTAGAGTAAGTTACTAACGTTTTCGACCTAGAAGGTCATCATCAGGTATTTTTGTTAAAGAAATCCTGTGCGGGAGACTCCCTAGATTCTAAAGACTCTAGGGGTCTATGACACTTGTTGTAGTGCCGCAGAGGTGTACGAGCTTGGTCGTCGCTACAAAGCGCCAATACTCAAGCAAGACCCAGTTGCTGTAAGGCTGGATGGACCTTTGGTGACCGGTCATTGGTAAAGGTTTATGAATTTTTCAACCCAGCAAAGAGCACATTCGAAATATAAATGGTATATTTTTGTGCTCCACCGGGTTCCGAATCCACAACCTTCCATTTACGAGTCCGAAGTGTTGCCACTACGGACTACGGACCGGTCCAAGTTGGATGATATGTGTGTTTGTTTTTTTTTTAATAGTATATTGTATATTGACCGGACCGTAGTCATATTGGTAAGCGCTTTGGACTCGTAAATGGAAGGTTGTGGGTTGGTATCCCGGATGAGCACAAAAAATACCATTTATATTTTCAAATATGCTCTTCACCGGCTTGAAAAATTCAGATACTAAAAAAACGGTCACCAAAGATCTATCAACCCTTACAGCAACTAGGTCTTGGCTTGAGAATTGGCGCTTTCTTTAGTTACGATTCACTCAAAAACAATACCTAATAATATTATTATTATTATTTGCGAATCTAATCAAAGTTGCAAAGATATGTAACAATAAGGATTCACATTATATGTATTTTTACAAACAGACACGCATAAGTTCGCGCTTAAACATGCCGAATGTGGACCTACAATGTAAAAACCCAAATCTCAAATGAACATACACCCTGCATCACTTTCCGACCTTCCATGAAACAGGGGGGACATTGGCAAAGTGAATCATATTTTACAGCATGGGTATACCATGGCGTACCAATGTATAAGTCAAGGAACGATGCCGTAAACTAAAAAAGTACTGATTATCGATAATCTAATTTTTTACTTACAATGAGTGACGTCGCAGAGCTTCCGAGACCATAATGAAAAACGTGTTAAACAGTAGGTACTTCGCAAATTCGCGAAAAACTAGACTAAAAACATTACACTACAAAACCTGGGATTAACAAACTTGTAAGTAACTATCCCGTTGGATCCACTTGAAGCCGAATGAAGTTATCTAATTTGATCCTGGCCATTTGTAAAGATCAGATGGCTCTTTCTCCTTCGCTCCTTCCACCCCCGCGTCTTACAGCAGCTTCCAATGGACGGCTCCACAGCACGGAAGTAAGTCCACGGCCTTAGTATGGTCTTATCTTGGTCGGTGGGAGTAAAAGGAAAAGGGCAACATGTCGGTTTGTAAAGAAACACTGCCCACACAATCTCATGCAGGGATTTTCAAGAGTTCCTTCCTAATTCCGAAACTTATTTAGTAGCAAATTAAAGTCTCAATTTTTTTAAAGAAATCCTGTTCGGGAAACTCCCTAGATTTTAGAGACTCTAGGTTTTTGTATACCTATTATCTTTTTTTCGTGTAGATTTCTTTTTAAGATTTTGTTGTTTTTGTATACATTAATGTTGTTTATTATTTGTATTCCTTAACTTATAGGTTGATATGAGGCTGACCACCCATACTGTAAACTGTAAAGTGTAAACAATGGTTCACTTTGCCAATGCAACCCCTGGTCCAAGGAAGGTCGGCAAAACTTGCAGGGCTTATGTTAATTTGAGGCTTGGATTTTAATTTGTAAGTTCAAATTCAGCGTTTGTAAACGCGAACTTACCCGTGTTTGTTTGTGGGCATGCTTTTCATATGAGCTTTGAATGTTAATATTATACATCATTGCAACTTAGATTATAGATTAGTATTATTATAGCTCTCAAAAAATGTTAGATTGGCGGTGCACGGTGGTATACTAGTGCCAACCTTGATGTATGGAAGTGAAGCCTGGACGGTGAGTGAAAGGGAAATTCAAAGAAAGGGAAAAAGTCCATACAGTAGAAATGGACTATCTAAGAAGTATGATTGGGAAAAAACGAAGTGACAGGCTGAGGAATGATTTTGTAAGAGAAGAATGTGGTGTAAGGGAAAGTGTGAAAGTGAAGATTAAAAGAAGTATGTTAAGATGGTTCGGGCATTTGGAGAGAATGAGTGATGAAAGATTGACGAAGAAAGTATATGTTGCTAGAATAGATGGATGTCGTGGTAGAGGAAGACCGAGAAAAGTATGGAAGGATCAAATCTCTGAAATAGCGAATGAATGGGATATCCAGAGTCATAATAAAAGGAGGACTTGTATGAAAAAGGTTATGACTCTGGATGAAATGAAAGAAGTATGCAAGGACAGGAAGAAGTGGCGGCTAATCTGCAATGTTGATTTCTAATGTTGGTGTATTCATTTGCTACATTTTTTGCATAGGAAATTTTTTACTTTTTTTGTATAGATTTCTTTGTAAGGTTTTGTTCTTTTTTATATTTAAATGTAATTTATTATTCATATTCCTTGACTTATAGGTTGGTATGAGGCTGACCACCCATACTGTAAAAATGGTTCACTTTGCCAATGTCACCCCTGTTTCAGGGAAGGTCGGCAAAAGTTGTGGGGCTTATGTTCATTTGAGGTTTGGATTTTATTTGTAAGTACACATTCAGCATTTGTAAGCGCGAACTACACTTGTTGGTTTGTGGGCATACATCTGAGAGCTTTAAATGAATATATCCTTGCAACTTAGATTATAGATTATAGATTATTATAGAGGTTTATGACACTTGTTGTAGTGCCGCAGAGGTGTTTACGAGCTTGGTTGTCGCCACAAAGCGCCAATACTCAAGCAAGACCCAGTTTCTGTAAAGCTGGATGGACCCTTAGTGACCGGTCTTTGGTATATTTTGTATGAATTTTTCAACCCAGCGATGAGCATATTTTAAAATATAAAATCGTTTATTTTTTGTGCTCCTTCGGGATTCAAACCCACAACCTTCCATTTATTAGTTCAAAGTGTTGCCACTGGACTACGGACCGGTCAAAACATATTTAGGAAATTTTTGAAAAGTTTTAGCGGAAACATTATAGTACTCCATTTTAATTATTAAAAAATGATAACAAACTTTGTTTAGTTCTACTTTATTTATTTTAATTTAGTTACAAACAAAAATAACGAGTTGCTCTGAGTTTCTCTGAGGATGGCCAAGAGGCCGAAACCGGTCACAACTCGTTATTTTTATTTGTAACTAAATTAAAATAAATAAAGTAGAACTAAACAAAGTTTGTTATCATTTTTTAATAATATTTAAGAAAGTCTCATTGGAGGCAAGATTACTACGGAAATGACTGGGTTGTGAATGAGTGCGGTATAAACGAAAATATTCGAGTAAAAGTGGTCCACTTTGCCAATATAATCCCTTGTTTTATGGAAGAGTTGCAGGGTTTATGTTCATTTGAGATTTGGGTTTGTATGTTGCAGGTTCACATGCAGCATATATACGAGCAAACTTATAGGTACGTGACTGCTTATGAGCATACGTTTGGTATGTTAAATTTTGCTTGCAACATACATTATATACTAAGGAGGGCCACTGATGTATGGGAAAAAAAAAATTACGCTGAATTTTAATTTAAGAGTGAAATTATGTTGCTAAATAACGTAATTTTATTGTACAGAAAGTTTCATTAGAATCAAACAACAACTTTTGTCTCCAAATCGACATTGAAATAATGAGAAATTGAAAAAAAACACAAAAAAAATATTTTTACATACTGACTTTAAACCCGATTTTTTAATTTTATTTCTCATGTAAAACAAATGTTTAAGGTATAAAATAACACATTTGAGAGAAAAAAGTAAATTACAGAAAGTAAAATTTTGTTATTGATAACGTACAAAATCCGTTTTTTTTCGAATTTTGGCCTGACACTGCGAGACGTTATTTTAGGTTAAATATTTTTTTCTAATGTTGATTTAAAAAAAAAAACGTTGCAGAGACTTTTGTGCTGTTCTTCACAGACATTTTGCTAGTTTTCGTATGATAAACGCAGATGAGATAGATCCATTTGCCCACCGTGTGCTGTGAAAAAAAATGAGATCTCCATCAGATGTCTTTTGAGATGTTAGTTGTTCAGATGTATTTTTCTGCCAATTTGTAATACCACAGTAAGTTGCAATAACAAGGTTAATTCATGGAACTTGTAAGAGTCATAGGATGGCACTTACAAATATCATAAATGTAACTGAACATAGTTAAACTGAAAAGTAATCATTATTTTTGAGTATATGTTTGTACCTTAAGAAGGTTACTGCTAAAAAAATAAGACATATTATTATAAATCAAGCTAAAGCGTATGCTTGAACAACAAAATTTGCTAAATTAATAAGTTTTTTAAGGAATCCTAAGCTTTATAGCTCGCGGAATCCACCAAGCATAGTATTTTTTCCTGGAGTTTTATGGGCTCAGTTTATGTTTTCTAAGACAAACTTGTATAGATATAATTGATCTGTACTTAAATCTTGTGCGAATAAATCATAATGAGTATTAAAGGTTTTTTTGAAAACTAATTGAATGTTTCACATTTGACACCATGCAGAACTTTTTAAGTTATGAGTGCTGCTACTTTTCCCAAAACTCAATACCTGTAGAAATTTTTTGCCAACGTAGAAACATCCAGTAAGCCTTTTTTGAAAAGTTGGCGATGCAGCTTTGGAAATGATTCTTGTGAGACTGGCTGTGGAGATATACATACTCAATGATGATGGTGTTATATGTTATTTTAAGATTTAGACGTGTTCTTTTACCATCAATGTATTTTGGTTCGATTATTATCTAAGCTCTTTTACGTAGATTTTTTTTTCTATGATTTCTTAGTTACTTTATAACGACTATGGCTGTACCTATTTCCAATACTCATTTTCCCTGATGTTTGCTAGTCAGTTAGGAAGCTTCACTCTTGTGCGAACACTCCGCAATCTCTATGAAAGGCGCATTGATTTATTTCTTTACATTTACAGGACAATAAATGTAAAACAGCACATTATTCATCATCTTCATCATAAGCTCAACAGTCTTGGGTGGGTTTGTTTTAAACAATATCAGTTGTTTTTGGAGATTTTGGCGTTTTTTCGTGATTTTCAAAACATTTCTTGTCCAGTTGTGCAGTTACATTACTGCATTAAAAGATACATTTCATGACACTTCATGCTTTCTAAAAGAATAAAACAAATTTTACCAGTCACAGGGCATTGAAATAAGTTTCGTATTCAACTCATAGTGACAACGCGCGGTCACAAATTCTTTGCAAAATAGTGAAATTCGACGCTCCTTCTACCCCTCCTACTGCTTATTAAGTGAAAAAATTACTTGTTTATTTGAATTATTGGTGCGCATTACTATATTTTATGCACAAAAATATAGAAATTACCGTAAAATCTCAATTCCTTATTGTATTATTAGCCCTCATGAAAAATGATAAAAATGGCATTTTTTCGAAACTTTGAGGCCGATTTGGGGACAGATGATTAATACTTTTACGGAATTTTATTTAACACACGTAATTTGAACTTCTTTTGGCAACATATTCTTACTATTAGATGATTATTATCCAAAAAAAAAAAAATCGGCCCTCCTTATTATATACCCAAATTAAATATCAACTTGATTTCGGGAAATAGCGGAAGAAGTTGCAAGGTATACATATCGCTCCCCCAGTTCTTGTTTACCGTATACGCCAATCTTGTCAAATATGACTTTTTCATGCAGTTGTCTTAAGAATCAAATTCTACACAATCTGAGCTAAGAAAAACCGTAAAACTCGATAATGTGAGAGTTCTTTTAAATATTTTTAAAATAAATTTATTATTTTCATAAGACACATTGGTCCAGTACACATGCAAACATTGCTCATGTAAAATTATCTCAATGGCGTAACGATAAACAAGAACTAAGGCAGCGATATGTTAACGCGATGTTTATTGTATGTGTAAGCGCAATCTTACACGTGTCTGCTTGTGGGCATGCATTTAATATGAACATCAAATATCCGTACAACTTTAAAATTTAGATGATAGAGTGTATGGAAAAAATAACAGTAAATCCACACTAAATAAAATACCATGTCAAGCAATACAATATTTATTGCGTTTTCTAAGAAATTGTACAACATAGTTAAACCATTCTGAAAACCCCTGAAGCGATGGCTTGAAAAGCCCTGTTTTTACACGTTACTCGGGTAATGTCATTATGAGAGATTGCCTGGAAAGCAGGGCTATTTATGGCAAAGACTTACCTGGGGCGGTCGCACTATATAGACCAAATAAAAATAGCCCGGAAAACGCCGGGTTTGTCAATCAAATATGACAGGGGCTTATTTTTTACACCGGGGCCGGGGGTTGGAAACAAGGAATTAGGTAAAACGGAAATCTTGTGCTTAAGAAGAGTAGAACTAAATATTAAAATTACTAAAGAGTTTTATTTTCTCTATTTTGTAGATATACGTACATATGTACGGCACATTCCTAAGTATCAGAATTTTTAATTAGAAAATCTAGTATTATTTTATTTTTATTTTAACGGAACCAACAGCCAATTTTCTGTGAAAAGCAATTTGGGAAATAAAGAGCCTTGACCCATTAGGTGGATTTGAGGATGAGCTCTCCATGCTGAAAACACTTGGTTCACTTTTATCAATGCTCCCCTGTTTTAAGGTAAATGCGGCTGGATTCGCAAGGTTTTATGTTCATGTGAGGTTTGTAAGTACACATGAAGAATGTGTAAGAATTTACGTAAAGCTTTTCACACCAAACGTTTTCATCCTGATTTATTCACGTTTTCTTTTTGTATGCGGTGCCGGATCGAAAGTCTATTTGTGTATGGGGATGCATCTAATCTAATCTAATCTAATCTAATCTAAGTTGCAAAGATATGTTACATTGGAAATTCACATTACATGCATTCCCACAACCAGACACGTACAAGTTCGCGCTTGCACGTGCCTCATGTGAGCCTACAACATAAAAACCAATCTCAAATGGACATACACCCTGCAACTCTTGCCGTCCTTCCCTGTAATAGGGGTGACATTGGCAAAGTGAACCATTTTTACAGCATGGGTGGTCAGCCGCATACTAACCTATAAGTCAAGGAACCTATAAGTCAAGGAGGTATGAAAGGTTTAATGCGGTTTTTCCTTCAAACCATTTAAACAAACGCAAATAAACTATGTCTAGAGTTTAACTTCTTGCAATTTCGTTCTCAAAAGGGATGCATATGGCGTTTGGAACCTATTTAATTTTTCAGTTAAGGGGGCTAGCCTTACGCCACATTAGTTTAAAAATGGGTTTCTCAGCTACGGAGGGTTTACGTTTCTGGTGAAGGTTGAGTACACCTTTGTTTTAGATTTGAAATAAACACCCGATCGGGAAATAATTTCAGACATCCTTCGGGGGAATTGAACCCTAACTCTAAGCATGGAATGCAAGCATTCTACCAACTGAGCTATTTTCCGGATAAACTGAACAGTAAATTTTGTGTGTAAAAAATGCATAAAATTTAGCTCGAGGATACTTAGTACAAAGTTTGCGCTCAAAAGTTACAGTATGTAGGCCAGCTTACATTCCTGTTTTGGTGAAATAACAAGAAAAAACAGGAAAACACTGGAAGACTAACAATCTCACCAAATGTTCCCGCGCGTCCTAATAAAGTCTGAACCATAAATGCATTGTTTTGCCAGCCCTGCCTGAGATTCCCACCTTCAGCACCCCATAGACAATACGTCAAAAGGCAACAATCTTGCGTGTCGTTTGTGAGCCCTTTCACTATTACTCATACGAGATATTTCTTCACGTGTACCACATAACCTGTCAGAGAAACCTGTTGTTTTTAGATATTGCGTCCACAAGGTGGTGTACTCGTAAAAGAGAATTCTTACCAGGTTTGCTTGAAGGGTAGGAGTGAAATAAAAAAGTATCCCAATACGAAGAGGATGTCACCAAAATATCTGGAAACTTACCACCAAATCGTTTCAACTAAGAGCCTGTTGCACCAAAAGTCTAAAAAGGCAAAAATCAAAATTAGTGTGATTTCTCCCAACAAATCAAGAGTTTGGTTGCATATACGTAAATCAGCTAATGTACATCATCTTTCTTGTTTAAATTCCATCATAATATGACCTATTTCCGAGAAATATTTAACCGGAGTCCTTACCAGAATTAAGGAATCAAGCTTGATGTGTCAATCAAGTATTTATTAGAGGTTGGTGCAACAGGCCTTAAGCATCAAAATGCCAAATTTAAAAATAAAAGGGCAAATAGTATCCAATTAAAAGGCATGTAGAAGGCCATGATCCCAGCAAAGAAGAAGGTTACATTATACTAAACGACTAGTATACAAGAATACTTTAAAGTGCATACATTCGAAAGAAACGAATGCATGATAAACAGCCGCGGGTATATTAAGTACACTCAATATCTACGTGAATTTTCATAAAAAAATTAACAGTCGACGCTATACATAGTTGATTGGATAAGGAGGTAGCAATCGATTCAACGGTTTTCAATCAACGGCGGGTCAAGTCACATCATGCCCTATTGATGATAGCCTTGCTTTTGATTAAACAGACGCCATCGGGTAATTATTATTGTTTAGGGAATAAGCAATTGATAATTTTAATACATCCATCTGCAAAAACACTTTGATTTATTGAGTTATTTTTCATTGTTTATTTATTTAAAAAAAAAAAAACAGAAAAGCAGCGCTGACTTAATGACAATTAGCCTACGTTACGAACCAGATAAATCTGTCTACGCAACATTAAAAAATGCCACGCATAAGTGGTCGTCTGTAAGGAGGCATTGAAGACAACTTCCAACTTTTTTACATGCCACGTTCGCTCCATCTGCGAAAGTTTTCAACGAAGAACGCATAAAGAGAGACATAAAATTATGCATAAAAAATGTAATGTCTGTCAACTCAATTATTTTTATTTTTTACCTTGCAACACAATCTTGCTGCTAATGGGGCGTCCACACGCTTGCCAACCATTCACAAGTCAAGCGCACAGTGTGTCGTCTAGAACATGCTAGCTGGACAAAAATTTGTCTAATGGACTAATTTTGTCCAGCTAGCATGTTCTAGACGACACACTGTGCGCTTGCCTTGTAGCCAAGCGCACAGTGTGTCGTCTAGAACATGCTAGCTGGACAAAATGAGTCCATTAGACAAAATTTTGTCCAGCTAGCGTGTTCTAGACGACACACTGTGCGCTTGACTTGTGAATGGTTGGCAAGCGTGTGGACGCCCCATAAAATAATACATTTTGGAATTGTTCCAAAATGTACTGGAAAACATATTTTTTAACAATGCCTATACGAGATAATACAGAGGAAAATTGGGAGTCTATTGCACAAACGCTGGTATTCTTAGACATTTTAGTCGTCCGTTGAGCCCAATGATGTCTGGGCCGGAAGTCTCATCACCACGGTCATTCTTACCTACCGAATTTTGGTAATATTTGTATGAAGACTAATCAGCTGTTCACTTGCGGCCAGCTAGGATTGACAAACCTTCTGTCAAAAAAATGACAAATATGTAAAAAAAAAACAATTTAATTTAAGTATTTTTAGAAAATAATTTTACGGGGTTAAACTAAGCATGTATACAAAGAAAGTGTGAAAGGAAAAAGAGGGAAGGGACGACCGAGAAAAGTATGGAGTGATCAGATTGTGGAGATTGTGAAAGAATGGGATATACAAAGTGAGCGTAAAAGAAGAAAATGCATGAAAAAGGTGATGGATATGAAGGAATTGAAAGAGGTATGTAAGGATAGGAAAAAATGGAGGCAACTCTGCAGAGGCTCTGGCCACCCCTAGCGGAATGGCGACAGAGTTACAGTTACAGTTACAAACTTCATAAATTTCGGTTATTTATTTTGCAAAACATATTTCAAAATTCGTTTCACCTTCGGTACGTCCATAGAGTGGCTTTGAAATTGCTTAGTTCGACGGCTCAGATACAAGTCTAACGCTACGATAGCTTTGGTCCTTTTTATAGCAGGCATATAGATTGTTCTTGAAATATCGGTAACTGGAACATGCGAGATTTAGTCAGAATATTATGTTTAGAATATTCGAGTGAATACTCACACAACATCGAACAAATACAAGCACAAGTATTGAAGCGCCTACATCTACATACTTCACAGACTTTATCAAAGACACTAACACAGACCAACTCACACAGACACACAATTACACATTCGTAGCAACAATATCTAATACTCGTATATCTTTGCAACTTAGATTATACATAGCTTTGCAAGATAGTTCCTTCTAAGTAAGATATATTTCTCAGGTTTTCCCATCAAAAACCGATTTGTTTTCTTTGCGAAGTATCCATACGGAAGGACACCGAATAAATCGAAATGGAATTCGATCTCTCCCGCCAAATTCCTGGAAGTTTTCTCTGCCGATATTTTCCCTAATTCACCCTGACATTTGGGTGAAAATAAAGCGAAGGTGCAAGAAGTATTCTCTGTTTTACATATAAAGTATATCAAAATATGTACGATGAATAGGAAATACATGAAAAAATAAATATCTCAAAAGCGAATCATGTACATCAAAATATTGTAAATATAGGTTTGTTTGAAAAAAGACACTTAACAATTTGTAAAACATATCGACTGCTCCAAGGAAGACAGCACTAAGTCAAAAAAGACAGTTTTGTAGGAAAGCCAATTGAATGTTATTTATTCCATGGAGTACAATGCATAAACTATTGTTTACATTAATTTATTAACGAATTTAAAAGAGATAGAGACACGGCTGTCATCTTGGAATGAAGATAATGATTTGTTACCTTCAGAAATGGTAATAAGTCAAAAACCTAAATTTCGGAGCTACTTCCTTCTTCCTTGGAGCAGTCGATATGAAAAATGTAGAAATAATTGGTTTATTATGTTATGTATTAAATCCACATGAATATTTATACCTGTAATATTATGTAAGTATTATGTCCACATGAATATTTATAATACGTTAGGATTATTAAGTATAATGTCCACATTGTACGATTAAATATCTACTATGTCCACAGGAATATTTGGTTTATTATGATGTTTATTATGTCCACATGCGGCATGTATAAAAACGAACTCATACGTGCTGCCTGTGAGAATGCAGGTTATATGAATATTAAATGTTAATACATCTTAGCAACTTAGATTTTAAATTACAGATAGGAATGGTTTTCGTTTTCATGTTTCGTATTCCTGAGCAGAGGACCAAAAACGTTTGCAACTTGTAATCATTAGAAAATAAACCGGGTTTTTAATAAAGAAAATAAAACTTAAGAGTTATCTGTAAAATTAATAAAAAAAATTAACAGTAGTAATACACAAACCATTAAAAATATAATGTGGGAATATTTGGTTTTCGATTATTTTTTGTGTTGTACGGTTCATAAGCAATACAATATGTAGTATGTAGTTTGAAGTTATGTGCCGTTCGCTTTATATATATTGGTAAAATGCTTGATCTTAAAGCCAGAGGGCTAGAGTTCGATCTCCACCAAGGGTTTTGGAAATGAAGGGTACAGGGGGAAAAGGATCACTGTCAAAAGTTAATCATTGTGAGAAAAAGGAAAAAACATTATTTACTTTGTATAACTGTTTATGAAACAACTTACTATAGTAGCAATTAAAACTATTTTATGTAGCTTATTTAATAATTTGGTTTTGAATTCTTAATTATTTATTTTCTTTGAGTAACCATAACAATAAAGAATATTTAGAAAATATTACTTGCAACAAGGATCATAGTCAATTGACATTGATCTTTTATCTAATTTTAGTATTCATTTATTTTAATTGTAACACTATTTACTCAAAATATTCTAGTTATAACTTATAAGTAATAAAAATATTATAATTATTGACAAATTTAAAAGCTAATATTTAAATTAGCCTAATAAGAAACAAGGTAAAAAAGATCAAAGTCATTGACTATGATCTTTTTTACTTGTTTATTTCTAAAGCTAATGTCTAAAGTATGAAGTATAAATACATGTTTGATATTACTTTTTGGCTAACTGTGCATAAAAATGTTGTGCTTCAGGCTTGCTAAACTTTTTTAAACATTGGAGGTCTTCATACTTTTCTTTTGATATTTTTATTGGATTTGAATAAAGATTGTGGATGCTCTCCATATCAGGCACTAAAGGTTGTCCACGTTTTACACATACGTATGAGTCATACCTGCCACTATACTGATCTGACTTTATTAAAATTTGATTTGGTGCTATTTTGTTTACCAGGTGACGCATGAAAATGAAATGAATCTGTGAACTGACTGACAGCCGGCTGTCAAAATGAAAAAAAAGATCAATGTCCATAGACAATGATCTTTCTTTCTGCAACAAGGGTGACATTGATCTTTTTATGATACAGTCATACAATCTATTTTTGAGTCTGTTGTAGACTATGATCGTTTTAAGCGTTTTTCCGAAATCTAGACAAGAAGCTACCTTTATTTTGCACTAGATGGCATTGTTAGTTCTTTTTTGCTGAAAAATTGACAATGATCCTTTTTCCCCTGTACCCTTCAAATGCTGTGACGTTTCGCTGTTTAGGTATTTCAAAGCAACAAATCTGGCAAAGCTTGCTCAATCTTCATTATAAACGAGACCTCGCCTCCCCTGGAGCAAGGAACCCCCTCTTCTAGTGAAGTGGTTGGTGTAAGTCCGGTCGTACGTAAAAATACAACTAATCTGCACACACCTGTATAATGCAGTTTCTTGTGGTGGTATCCCTGAAGTTGTTGCATGTCATGAGTCTTACCTGTTTACTTCCAAAGGATTCGGAATTATCCTTACGCCAATGATTTAATTTACAATGAGTTTTTTGAAGGTATGTAAGTTCTAATTGTTTGGTGAAGACTGGGAGTATTTAAACTTGCAAGAATTTGACATAAACACCGAAACGGATAACAATGTTTTGCACACTTGCCCCCGTATTTACGATCAAAACTGGCACTAACTTAAGGGCAAACTAGCGCTTAGATTGGGAAAATTCATTTCAAGAACAATACTTAAGGCGTGTTATAAAGCTAAATCTGCGGTTCTTGTTTCTTACACTTTTATGGTCTTAGCAAAATAGTTACAATAATGAAAAAAATCAAACATGTTTATTATTTTTTTTATCTTAATTATAAAGCTTAAACAAAATATATAACTTAAGAATTGCCACCACAAAAAAAAAATTTAAAAAACGCGTTTTTTTTACATTTTTAACTTTTTTTTCGTGTGTGCCGTATTTTGGATTTTTTTTTTTTGCTTTTTACTTACAGAACTATACATTGTTTAGGTTTGATACTTAACATTTTTTCAAAAATGTCAATAGTTTTTGAGTAAATATGGAAAAACTGAAACTACTAAATGAATTAAATTTTAATAAAATCAAAGAACACAGTTTTTCCATATTTACTCAAAAACTATTAACATTATTGAAAAAATGTTAAGTATTGAACCTAAACAATGTATAGTTCTGTAAGTAAAAAGCAAAAAAAAAATCCAAAATACAGCACACACGAAAAAAAAGCTAAAAATGTAAAAAAAACGCGTTTTTTTAAATATTTTTTTGTGGTGGCAATTCTTAAGTTATATATTTTGTTTAAGCTTTATAATTAAGATAAAAAAATAATAAACATGCTTGATTTTTTTCATTACTGTAACTATTTTGCTAAGACCATAAAGTGTAAGAAACAAAAATGGCAGAAACAAAACGCTCCAGAATGTCGACCCTTGAGTTAGTGTTGCGCTTGAGCTAGGCACTTAAATCAGTTTTGATCGTGAATACGGGGGTTGGCGTGGATCGAAACCTAGCTCTGTGGCATTGTACACGAGAGTTCTACCAATTGAGCCATCGACCAAAATTGTAAATATCAAATAACATCAATGTGAAACAGGACCAAAAATGAGCTCGACTAATGGTTTTTAATTTAACTATGTAACTGAAATCAGTTTTTGTTCGACTGCTTTATTCAACATAAAAACATGGCACGTTAATTTCAATTTCCAATTTTATTTTAATTGAATTTTCAACATGCTGGAAGTAATTGAAAATTTATTCATCCCGGTAGACGAAATTAAAATTTGCAAAATACACACAAACGCATCCGCCTCAAAAAAGTTATGATTTTCATTTTTATGCATCCCATTATAATTTAAACCTGAAAACTAGTACCTAGGTCTTGAATTTTGTTGCGAAAGAACTTAATTTTTTTGGTTAAGGTATGTTCTTAATTTATAAGTTGGTATGTGGCTGACCTCCATACTGTAAAGAATTGGTCGTTCGCTCCCTCAGTTCTTGTTAATCGTATACGCCAATCTTGTCAAATATGACTTTTTCATGCAGTTGTCTTATGAATTAAATTCTACACAATCTGAGCTAAGAAAAACCGTAAAACTCGATAATGTGAGAGTTCTTTTAAATATTTTTTAAATAAATTTCTTGTTTTCATAAGACACATTGGTCCAGTACACATGCAAACATTGCTCATGTAAAATTTTCTCAATGGCGTTTACGATAAACAAGAACTGAGGCAGCGCGTTGTCTTCTTCTCTTATTTCACCGCTTTTACTCTCATCTTTGACAGGGCCATCCCTGTTTCAGAGAAGTTCGGAAAAAATTGCAGGGCTCTTTTGAGATAAAGGTTTTTATTTTGTGAGTTCATGTGTTATCACGAACTTATATGTGCGTGTCTGCTAATGGATACACAATTGATACGAATCTTAAGTGTTAAAATATCATTTTAAATTACATTAGTATAGTTAGCAACTCACTGATATTTTCATAGTGCTATACGCAACCATAGCAAAGCTCCACTGGGGATAAAATCCATACCCTTTTTTAACCACTTAACCATCAACCACTAGACTATGACAGACCTTATAGAAGGCTATGATCGGAAAATCTCAAAATTGTGGCCTTCAAAGTGTTATAACTTATATAAATATGACCTTGAAGACATCCTCCTCGTCTTTCTATTTCCTTTCACACCCTCTTCATATAGAACAACCCTGGGGAGGGCGTTTGTTATTTCCAACCCCGCCCATTCTCAATGTCGACAACAGACCGAGGCATTCAGTTAGTATTTACTACTTTACTTTTTGTACACTGGCAAGCGCAACATTGGTCCGCGTCAGAGGCGAAGATCTAAAGCCCTTCATCCCTCCAAGTATTTGAGACCAAAAGGGTGTTTTCTGATGAGGCACTCTTCCACTATTTTTTTTTTTTTTTTTAAGGAATCCTGTGCGGGAGGCTCCCCAATTCTTGAGAGTCTTGGGGGTCTATGTCACCCTGGAAGGGTGCCGCAGAGGTGTTGCTTGAGTTCTTGGTTCTGTCGTGAGGCGCTGCAAGGAAGTGGTGATTGATGTTGGTTTTGAATAAAACCGGATTAAATTGGGAAGGGAACACAGATACTGGTAGACCATTCCATAAGCGGGCAGTTTGGCAAAGGAATGAGTCATGAAAACGCCAAGTTCTCATAGTTTTGAGATCGACTGCAAAGGGATGAATGAGAGTCGTACTACGAGTTTCCCTTTCTGAAATGAGAGGGGGAGGGATTAATGAATGGAGCTCATTAGAACAAGCTCCGTGGTAATATCGATAAAAAAGACTGAGCATTCCAACCTTTCTTCTGTGCTGGAGCGGCTGCAGATCGGATGTCAGAGAAGGATCATTGATCAACCTCACTGCCCTCCTTTGCACAGAATCAAGTTGGTCACTCAACTTCTTGGACATACCACACCAGAGATGGCTGCCATATTCGATAATGGGGCGGATTTGGGATTTATACAGAGTCAATAATTGGGCTGAAGTAAAAAACCTACGAGCTCTGTATAATATGCCGAGTCGCCGGAAAGCGGAAGTTGTGCGAGACTCAATAGCATCTTGGTATTTTAACTCTGATGACAGAGAAACACCAAGAAGATTTAAGTGTTCATGGTTAGAGAGGGAGACATTGTCGAAAGTTGGGAGATAGTTGTTTGGAATCCTCTTTAAGGATATCAGACATGCTTGAGTCTTTTTGATATTGAACTCTACAAGGTTGTCAGTGCCCCAACGGCTGACAGCCCTGAGATCTGTTTTGATCTTTGAAGCTAATGATTCACGAGCAATAGATATCGCTGAACTATTTGGGGGCTTTGTAAAAGAGAAACCGACATGAATTGTACTGTCATCGGCATAGCAGTGGATAGGAGCTATGTACAGGACAATCTGATTCTCCACCCCACAGTTGCTGTCTAGAGGTGGAGCTTATCTCCATTTATGGAGCAAGATGTTGCAACGGTCTTGCTCAGTGTGGACCGTGTTTAAGGTCGTCCACATTCTTTACGGAGGATTGAACGCTGGGACCTCCTCATGTGGCAAAATAATCATGGACTTCTCATTTGAGATGTAAATTCAAAGATGTATCCAAAATGAACAAGAGATAAGAGTAGGTCTAATCAATATGAATGTATTGGTACCTACTACATGTATATTGTTTTGGTCCTTTTTGACTAATGTCACCTTTGTTTCAGGAAGATTGGCAAGACTTGTAGGGTTTATGCTCATTTGAGGTCTTCTTTTTTTAAGTAAAGGTGATCACGGACGTGTCTTGATATAGTTCTTCCGGTCTTTGACCGTAGTCCATAATTTTCTTTTCTTTTCGTATCTTTTTTTTCTGAACGGAGCAGAGCTTCAAAGAAGTTACACACAGTGGTAAAGAAACATTAACAAGAAAAAAGGAAGAAAGAGACTATAAACTACGGTCAAAGCACGGAAGAATAATATCAAGCATCTAAATTCCTCTATTGCAGAATCTTCATTGGCTGCGTGTCCCGGATACAAAATGTGCCTGTTGGTATTTAAATCACTCAGAGGAACGGCCCCTTCTTACTTAGCCGAACTATGTAAGGTTGACGAGATTTTTGATAAGCAGTGCACTCTTCGCTCGGCGCAGAGTGATGCTATCAACAAGCTGAAAATGCCATCTCGACGGAGCAAAACGGCTTTGGGGATAGGGCGTTCAGTACGGCGGGACCGTTGTGCTGGAACCGGCTGCCTTTGAAGCTGAGGACGGAAACCAGCGAGGAGCGCTTCAGGAAGGAGCTGAAGACCACCATCTTCACAAGAAGAGAGTGAGCGGTGGGCGCCCTTGGGGTGGCTGGAGCCACTATACGGCGCCCAAAAGAAGAAAGAAAAAAGAAGTCATCCAAATATATATATATATAAATTCGGCCGTGAAAGCCTTAACACATTTATCACACGTGTCTGTTCGTAGACCTACGCAAATCTTACAAGATAATATATCCCTCCAACTTAATTAAAATAAGATTAAATTGTTGAGTTTTTAGGGATCAAAAGTCTTTAAATTAACAAAACTGGTCTTCTTTCATGGATATTTATTTTACACTTAGATTTATTTAACAATTTAAATTTATTTTTAACAATTCACATTTATGGTTTAGCACTTTACATTTACTTCACAGTTGGTCTTCACTTACTTAAGTCTGTTCAAAAGCAGAGCGACGTATATGGACTCACCCACTTGCAGGTGACTTGCGCCTTATATACTCCTAAATACAGTAGTTGCTAGAAGCCAGTTTTGCTGGATTCTTCTAGAACATAAAGCTTCCAGTAGGTACATAGTTGAATGTCTCTTTCCTAGGTACCTAATTCTTTTAATAATTACTCCAACTATACTACACGGCTATACTCGGCGATACTACACCTACCTACCTACCTAACATTTATAGCACTTGTCATTTACATAACAATATTAAGTTTGAGTTTTCAATGATAATGGGCGACACCTGATAGCTTTGTGTGCAGAGCACAGCCTTTTTGCATCAAACACATGGTTTCGGCACAAGGATGTGCATCTGTACACAAGGCAGATTGTGGGAAGTCGCACAATCATTGACTACATCTGTGTGGATGAAAGACTGAGAGGAGCCGTAAGAGATAGCCGTGTCTATCGTGGGCCTGAAATATGCAGTGACCACTATCTCTTATGCGCTAAAATAATGATTGGAGAAGTAAGAAAGAAGAAACGTAAGAAGAAAGTAAGAAAGCCAAGAATAAAAGTAGAAAGTCTGAGTGATGAAAACGTGAAAGTGAAATATAAATCAGAAATACAAAAAAAGTTAAGTGTGAATGAACTTGAAAAGAATGTGAATGAAAAAGATATTGAAAGCATGTGGAAGGATATGAAAGAAAGAATGATTGAATGTGCTCGAAAAGTATGTGGAGAAACGAAAGGTGGAAGATTAAAAGGGGATGCCTGGTGGAATGCTAAAGTAAAAGAGGCTGTGAAAGTAAAGAAGGAATGTTACAAAAAGTGGCTGAACGACAGGAATGATAGAAAGCTAGAAGATGAATATAAGATAGCCAAGCGAATGGCGAAGAATGTAGTTTATGAAAGCAAAGCGAATGAACAGAGAAAGATTGATGAAAAAATGAACAGAAGTTTCACCGACAGTAGGAAGGAATTCTGGAGATGGGTCGGTGCCATTAGGAATAAAGATTCTGCATTGACCACCCCAGGAATCAAAAGTGCTGTTGGTGAGATGGTATGGGAGAATGATGAAGTATGTAAGAGATGGAAAGAATATTTTGAAGGGATTTTTGGTCGGGGCGAAAGAAATTTGTTTAGAAAAATGACAGAAGAGAATGAATTTAGGATTTTGAAAGAGGAAATAAAAGTATCTATTGAATGTTTGAAGAATGGAAAGTCTGCTGGGTTTGATGGAATAAATGGTGAAATGTTGAAAGCAGGAGGTGAATGCGTGATAGATTGGATGTACGAATTATGTAAGCTTTGTGTGAATGCAGGAGTAGTACCGATGGATTGGAGGAAGGCAGTCATTGTTCCCATTTACAAAGGTAAAGGGGACAAAAAAGACTGTCAGAACTTCAGACCAATCAGTCTACTCAGTATACCAGGAAAAGTCTTCTGTAAGGTGATTATAAAAAATGTGATTCTGACTACTAGTGAAAGGATTTCCGATATACAGTCCGGCTTTATGGCCGGTAGAGGCTGTGTTGATCAGATTTTTACTCTACGACAACTTGTTGAAAAACAATTGTCGGTGAGGCGGAAGCTGTTCACGGCCTTTGTAGATCTGGAAAAGGCTTTTGACTCAGTAGACAGAGGTATGTTATGGGATGTTTTGAAAGCATACGGAGTGAATGGGGCTCTCCTAGGTGCGGTGCATGCAAACTATAAAAATAGTAAGGCATGTGTTCGTATTGATGGTGAGTATAGTGAGTGGTTTGAAGTTTATAAGGGTGTGAGGCAAGGATGTGTGATGAGTCCATGGCTATTTAACATAGTCATGGACAAGTGTGTCAGAGATGCTCGACTTAATGATTGTGGATTGACGATAGGAGAGAGCAAAGTGAGTGTTTTACTGTATGCAGATGATGCAGTTCTTGTTTCTGATTCAGCAGTAGAATTGCAAACAATGCTCTCTAGATTGAATGAAGCTTTATTAGGTAACCATCTGAAGTTGAATGCAAGTAAGACGAAAGTATTGATTTTTGAAAGAGATGATGAAAGTATGAATTATGAATTTAAAATTAATGGAATGAATGTTGATGTCGTAAATGAGTTTGTATACCTGGGAAGTATGTTTGAAAAAGATGGAAGAATGACCGGTGAATTTGAAAGAAGAGTAATGAAGGGCAGGTGTGTACTGGGTGCCACAGCTTGTATCGCCAAAAATCAAAACATATCTAAAAATGCTCGATTGGCGGTACGCAGTGGCATACTTTTACCCACCTTGATGTATGGAAGCGAGGCCTGGACGGTGAATGAAAGTGAAATTAGTAAAGTCCATACTGTTGAAATGGACTTTCTAAGAAGTATGATTAGGAAAAAACGGAGTGACAGGGTGAGGAATGATTTTGTAAGAGAAGAATGTGGTGCAAGAGAAAGTGTGAAAGTGAAGATTAAAAGAAGTTTGTTAAGATGGTTTGGGCATATAGAGAGAATGAATGAGGAAAGACTGACGAAGAAAGTATATGTTGGTAGAATAGATGGATGTCGTGGTAGAGGAAGACCGAGAAAGGTATGGATGGACCAAATATCCGAAATTGCGAATGAATGGAATATCCAGAGTCATAATAAAAGAAGAGCTTGTATGAAGAAGGTTATGACTCTGGAGGAAATGAAAGAAGTATGTAAGGATAGAAAGAAATGGCGGTTGATCTGTGATGTTGGCGGCTGGGGTTTGTTAAAGTAAAATTGGTTTTGTGATTTAGTTTTTTATGTCAATGTATATATTGTTATTTTATTGATTTTAAAAATGTAATTTGTCATGTATGTTCCTTGACTTATAGGTTGTTATGCGGCTGACCACCCATACTGTAAAAAAAATTGGTTCACTTTGCCAATGTCACCCCTGTTTCAGGGAAGGACGGCAAGAGTTGCAAGGCTTATGTTCATTTGAGATTGGGTTTTTATATTGTAGGTCCACATGCGGCATGTATTAGCGCGAAATTATACATATCTGCTTGTGGGAATGCATTTAATATAAATCTTAAATGATATATATCTTTGCAGCTTAGATTAGATTAGATTAGATTAGAGTAAGCCTCATTGATAACCTGTTCAAAATGTTAATTTAATACATCTTAGCAACTTGAATTACAGATTATAGTGGACTGTCTGGTTGGAACGGCCTTCCTAAGGTCTAAAGCAGCAAATGGCTATCGTGTCCGACCGTAGATAGCGAAGCATCGGCATGATATGAGCTCATAACTCAGATTTTTTAAGACCGTTATATCTAGGAACTTAGGTCCCTCGGGTTTCTGAAAAGAAAACATGATATTGTAAGCTTATCTTACAAGGTTTCGGTCGATAGCTCAATTGGTAGGGCGTCTAGTCTTCCAAGAGATAGCCGTAAGTTGTAATTTTGTAACTGTATCCAGTCACTAATCCACTAGAGATATTCAATGCTTTCGCTGATGTGTCTCTATTTTATTATGGACTTGCACACTTCTTTTATCTCCTCAACATTCATCCCTCTCTTTATGCATGCTCTTCTCTTTTTCTAATTTTGAATTTAGATTGGGGCTTAATGCAGCTTTTGTATGTGCGAAGTAAAAAGTGTCTGCTTGTAGGTAATCTATAATCTATAATCTAAGTTGCAAGGATATATTCATTTAAAGCTCTCAGATGTATGCCCACAAACCAACAAGTGTAGTTCGCGCTTACAAATGCTGAATGTGTACTTACAAATAAAATCCAAACCTCAAATGAACATAAGCCCCACAACTTTTGCCGACCTTCCCTGAAACAGGGGTGACATTGGCAAAGTGAACCATTTTTTACAGTATGGGTGGTCAGCCTCATACCAACCTATAAGTCAAGGAAAGGTAGGTATGCATTAATTATTATGTATCCTCAATTGTTTTATCTTTGAAACAAAGATTTCAGATTTTAGAACGCAATGCAACAACGCAACTAACGCATCTAAGACACACGTGTAGTGTAACTTCGGTGAAATTTGAGTATAATAAACAATAATTATACCATCTGACGATGAAAACGGCATGTTTGCAAAACGGGTTGTGGATATTGCATTAAACTTATATGTTTATACAAATGTAAAATGCATATTATTAATTGACATTTATTTTAGGCATATCCATAATCCAAGTTGCAATTAGGAATTCTCATTAAAGATTCATATTTAATAGATATATACCTACAAAACTTCGGCGCAGAAAAAGCAAAACAAAAAATTAAGGTCCAAAAGTGATTGAGTCACATTTTAAGATACTAATTAAATCAGGAAATGATAATTGCTCTACCGAAGTCTATCATACCTACTTTTTCGGGACGGGGGAAAAAACTTTTTATTTAAGTTGAACAAACAGCGCGTAAAAACAAACAAGAATAGTCGCTGGGTGTTCTCGGAATACCAGGGATGAAAAATGAGAGGAGAATCTTGGAGAAAGCATGGCGAGAGAAATATCGTCGAAGAAAACATGGGAAAGACACAACGACGTGCACAGCATTTCAAGCATAAATAGGCAATCAGATCTTTTTTTTCGTTTCCTAAAAGACTAGATATTAATTTATTGTACCATTTTCACATATTTTCGCTCTTCCTTTAACATAAGTCAACGTCAATTATGGTTGAAATGAGTCTGACCGCCTATACGGTAAAAATTGGTTCACTTTGTCAATGTCACTTTTAGTTCAGGAAAGGGGGGAAATTTGCAGTGTAAGTATATATTGCATCATGTGCAAGCTTGAATTTACACGCGTCTGTTAATGAGCTTATATCAAATATTAATATTAAACTTAAAAATATCTTTGGAACTAAGATTATAGATTATTTTGGGAAGTACAAATCTATGATAGTACATAATTATGTAAATATATATTTTAAAGTATTTCAGATCAGTGAAAATCTATTCTACGATCTATCTTTAATCTATGACCTATAATTTGCAATAAGTTGCAAACATTTAAGATACTAAATGCATGGTCACAAGTATACACGTTTAGGTTCGCGTTTACGCAAGTGGCATGTGTACTTACTAAATTAACCCCAAAACTCGAATGAATATGCCCCTGTAATTCTTACTTCCATCACCTGAAATATTCTCATTGGCAATTTAAGTCGGTCTTATGGCCGCGGGGATCAGGACAGGTTATTTGGAACCGGATAACGCTGGGTCGAATCCCGCGACGATAACTTCCACCCTGGTTCAACAGATGCCGTTGCATGCACACAAGCTTCTGCTTTCGCATGAAGACAACTGGCCAGGCAAAATAGGTTGGTGGATCGCATTCCTTTCACAAATCTATTTTTTTTTTTTTTAAAAGAAAAAAAAAGGTTTTTTACAATACGGGATGGCAGCCTCATACCAACCATGAGATTTTTTAGATTTATTTTTTTAAATTAACTTAGTACGGCAACAACTTTCTGCCTTTGTTGAGGTTTCGCAACTGGGAGCAAGAACCTTCGAAAAGCATGGGAAGAGAAAGGTTGTTGAAGGAAAGAAGGGAATAGGAAGACCTAGAAAAGCTTAAACGGACGATTTGATTTATTGTGTTTAAATATGCAAATGCCTTCGTTTTTTTTTAATTAAAAAATAAAGCTTGTAAAAAAAATCACTGGGGTCTTATCTGATTTAATTTCGTCTGAAAAAAATCGTGGAGGAAAAAGGTCAACACAGCCTTCACATTTTTTTTATGAATATAGTAAGCTAGCGAAATATGTAAAATTTTAGGCTAATTTTTAATCGAGAAATATTTTGTAAAATTTTCAACTTTTATTAAGATTTTTCTTCAATTTTAATTTTTCTTCAGTGTAATTTCCAAGCAAAAGTTAAGTTTTTGTCTTTTGGGTCTTGAACTTTTTATCGAAAGTTTGAATCTAAATTGCAAATATTTATTACCATGTAATATTCATATTGCATGCACGCCAAAATGCAGACACGTGTAATTGTGCGCTTACACATGCTGCATATAATCATTCATAAAAAGAACATTTTTTTTTTTTTTTGTATATAATTTAAAAACAGATTGTATGAACTGTGACTTTGAGAAAATCGGGCTACTCAACGTTTCGTTGAAGTCGTATTCGACGTGATCAAGAGACATTTCACTTCTACGACTATGAAGCACAAACTAAATGAACTCGGCAGGAATTTGAATTTTATTTCGACCGGCAAACTTCACACATCCATATGGCATTGTGTTTTTGCAATAATGACACAATATTTGCTCTTTTCTTGACACCCGGCCATGTAACGTCACACTTTTGCGCCTTTTGCGTATTGAATTATATCCGATTTGACTGTCAGAAAAAAATGTTGTTTCGACCATTTCAAAAAGAAACACGTCTTCTGATGAAGTCAGATACGAGTATCCAACTACGACGAAACGTCAAGTTACTCGTTTTGTACCCTTAGTACGAGTTGCAAAACTTCAGAAAAGTAAAGTTTACGGAAAATATTAAAGAGTGATTTCTCCCAAAATCTGCTGTTTTTATTTCTTACACTTTATCGTCTAAGCAAAAGAGTTACAGTGATGAAAAAAATCAAGTTCAAACAAACAAAAACGGCAGATTTTGGGGGAAATCACTCTTTAATAATTGCCGTAAACTTTACATTACTCAAGTTTTGCAACTCGTACTAAGCGTACTGCTCTACAAGACGGTTCGTGATATCCTTTTTTTTTAATTACGAAAATTGCTAACTGCCATAATTATAATTTAAAATCGTTAACATTCTGTACACATTAAAATACGAAACTTTCCCGGTTGACAAAATATAAACTTCACATTTTAAAAACAAAATCCAATAAACCAATTAACTGAAAGATTTCTGGGAAATTCCATAACAAAGAAAGAAATTAAAAAGTTTTTTATCGTAAAAAAGGAAGAAATATTTTCAGGGATAAAGTGAATTTGAATATGGGCAAATAAAGTATGAAATGTTTGTATATCTTCAGAGGGATGTTTTGTTATGTAAAAATGGAATAATCCTTAGGGCAACAATAAAATATGATGCTAGTACAACGAATATACAATAAAAACAAATATATTTTTGCAACTTTCCTCTTGGTTTTTTTAATTTACAAAAACCGGCAAAGAGGAATTTTAGTATAATAAGCAAGCTAAGCTGCACATATAGATAAATTTCTGTACCGTGTTGTCTACGAAGCAGTGGAATGTCAAAGCAATTTATATTTACAGGTCCAAGAATCTGGACCAAAACCGGATCGTGGGAATATAGGGTTCCAGGTACAGTTACTAATGAGGTATTTATTTTATTTTTTTATTATTAATATTACGTTTTAGTAACGGGAGCTTTAAAACGATTCATAAGTCCGGTCAATGGTCCAGTTTGTAGAGCGCTTGCGTTCAATATATTACAGGCAGTAGGTTTCGATTCCCTAAAGAGTGTGAGAAATAATTTCCGGTTCGGTGTTTATTCCAGGTATAAAATCAAAATAATGGCAAGCTTTACTCTGCTCTCATTAAATATGGAAACCTACTTCCTTAAGACTAGGACAACCCTGCATTCAAATGACGTGGTTGGTGTGAAGCTGGTTCTTTTACATATGAAAAGAAATAAGTTTCACTCTTCACATGCGATCCTTTCGGGGACAACGCGGTAATTAATCGCACTGTATGTGCAGCTTAGTTGCGTTTTATAACAGGGACAATACGCTGCCTTAGTTCTTGTTTATCGTAAACGCCATTGAGAAAATTTTACATGAGCAATGTTTGCATGTGTACTGGACCAATGCGTCTTATGAAAACAAGAAATTTATTTAAAAAACATTTAAAAGAACTCTCACATTATCGAGTTTTACGGTTTTTCTTAGCTCAGATAGTGAAGAATTTGATTCTTAAGACAACTGCCTGAAAAAGTCATATTTGACAAGATTGGCGTATACGATAAACAAGAACTGAGGGAGCGAATAGTGGAAAAAAGTCCACTAGAGATTCACAATCCTCAGTAAATTGAAATCAGATTTACGTGTAATCTCATTGATTGATTGGCTTCTCTAGTAAACAAGTTCCTATCAATTGTTGGGATAAACAATCAGATAAGAGAATGACCAAAATAAACTAGATCCAACAGTTGCCAGGGACGGTCAGTCCCAAAATTCAAATGGACGGCAAGTTAAACCAATCCATGTATCTACAAGATAAATTTACATGGAGCGGTGACGCCCCATTGAAACACAAGCCTTGGATACCCTGGAGCTATATATATTTTTCTACAATTTATTTTGCTCGGAATGTTTAAAAGTGTAAATAATACCAATTAAAATGAATGCAATAATGTATGTGTGTTTGGAATCTTTGAGCAAATATTCAGACGCACCATAATGGATGTATTTAAAGGAATCCAGCACACGATAAAGTGATCTCGAAAGGCTAACAAGATGCCACAGTCAAACCTTACAGTCAAATCAGAAAACCTCCAAAAATGTTGAAATATAGCTGAGCGTTATTTTTAAATCTTCCTTATTAACTTCTTTATTTAGAATTTTTGATCCGGGTTTGGTCATTATGTTTAAGTCCACATGTGGCGTGTTTAAACGTGAACTTGTACGTGTCTACTTATTGGAATGCATTTAATATTAATCTTAAATGTAAGAACCTACACATGCAGCATTTGTAAGCGTGAACTTAGACGTGTATGTTTGTTGGCATGCATTTTAATATGATTTACTATTATTAAAATATCTTTGCAACTTACATAGATGATAGAAACCAATTAAAAAAAAAAAACTAACAAATAAAAAAACTTTCAAGGAAAGCCCATTGTCGTTACATTCAACTCAAAATCTTTGCATTATAGGCGGCTTCGCTCCGCTACCTACAGTTCACAAAGTTGCGAAAGGTTTATGTAAATATCCTACTCCGGCCATAGCCTCCTACTCCTGACAGACCTAGCCCGAGGCCGCGCCACTATTATTATGATCAACTCTGATTCGACATGCAAGTAAATAAATCAACAATTTGTAGAGAGAAATAGACAGATAGAGAAATAGAGAGAGGGGCTAGAGACAGAAATTTCTCTCTTAGTAAATATTCACGAGGCATTTGGAGTGGAACAAGGAAACATGGAGTTGAATACGTAAATAAATGATTTGATTTTAAAATGAAAGCGAATGGATTCGAGTATTGGTTTGTTTATTTAAAATAAAACATGATCGTTTGAAACTGTTTTTCTATCTAAGTAAAATCTTATTTAGTTCAAAAATAATAGTTTTTACAACAATAAAAATAGTTACCCGATGATGGAAGTGATTCCGAAAATATGTGTGACATACTTACTCAAAAAATAATTAATAAAAGTGGAAAAAAACAAAGTTTTCATTTATTTTATTTTTTAATTCTTATTTAAAAAAATAATCCATCTTTACAATTTTCCTATTTTTCAAGTACCATTTTCAAAGAAAGAGCACATTGTATTTTTTGTGAATTTTATTTTTAGAACCAATTGCTACGTTCCTTTTTTTATTGAATTCAGTTTATTTTTAGCTCAATATAGAAATGGCCTTTTGTTGCTTTTTTCCTTTTAATATGGCACGTACTTATACGGCTTTTGAAGGCAAACACCTTTGTAGACCTTTTTAATCTGACAGCTACCCAAAATATAATATTTCGTCAAAAATTCGTGCCTCCTACATTAAATACGAAATTACACGTCTATTTTAGTTTTACTGACACATTTTTGAAGTCCGGATGATACTTAAATTGACGAGAAAGCTGCACATATAGTTCACTGCTTACCGTGTTGTATTGTAAATAGTTCAGCCATACACCAACTATTTCGATTCTCATTTATAGCGAAGGCTGAGTACACCTTGCCAGTGTTTTTAGTTTGAGTAATAAATAAACACTGAAACGGGAAATCTTTCCAGACACTCTTAAGGAAATTTGCCTATAACTTTCTGAGATAGAACTCAAGCTTTCTTCCCACTGAGCTATTGACCGGATTTACCAAGAAGGGTTAAAAAGGTATACTGACCTTGAGGGTATATGTGTGATTTGGTCATCCATCAATTCATTTGACCATTCCCAAGAGTAGTGAAGAAGTCAGGGAGACAGATCAATCAAAGGTTGTTGTGACCAGCGGTTTCCTGGAACAAATGAAATCCATGATAAATGTAAGGAAGAAATGTCCAGATGTCAGAAGGTCCAAACAAAAGAAATAAATTTTATGGATGATTTTAATAAGACGCCACAACAATATTGATTTTGCAACCGACGTATGCAGTTTGGTTATATACCTGTATGTTAATGTAAATAACTTAAGAGTATAGTTCAGCTTAATTTTGATTTGCGTTTAATTTAATTTGATTATTTTTGTGAAAACTATTTTCGGGATTTTTTGTGTTCCTTAACTTATAGGTTGGTATGACGCTGACCTCCCATGCTTGTTAAAACTTTGTTCCTTTTTATCAATGCCGGCAAAGTCGGCAGGAGTTGTAAGGTTTTTGTTCATATGAGGTTTGGCCATATTTCGAATGCCAAAAATAAAGCATTGTTTTTACATGTTTGTATTTTTCCCCTTCATTGTCCTCTTAAATTAAGATTGATGTGGTTTGTTTTAGCACACAGTAAACTACTCTTGGGTGGCCGTCCAGCTATACTTTCACCTCTTTAGCGGACTCCCAGGATTTCTCCTGTTGTAGTGAAATGCTGTTCCTTCAATTGTGGAAATAAATTAATTCCACTTGTTCAAAGCGTATATTGAAACATTGTTAGTAACGTATAAATGGATTGGGTTTCAGATGATCTTTCACATTATCTTACTGAGGTAATTCCTCGCCAAAGCAATATACACCCATCGACCACAAGACAAGGAATGCTGAAATTGAATCAATAAGCGAATGCACTCTAGATCTTGGTATTACAGTATCATATGTACATGTATTAGGGGCGTAGAGGTTAGAATAACGTAGAATATGCGTTACTTACAATGCTGAAATTTGATGAATCTAAGATTGGGCTAAAGCTCTTTCATGTTTATTGTTACAATGTATTTCATTAATGCATTATCTGATTTTTTTCATATTTTAATTTTAAGTTTTTTTTATTTTAATTTTAAAGGGAACAGTGAAGGCGCAGTGTAATAAAATATTTCATTCATGATAGAAAAGGTCTTTTAGATATGACGTACACAAAAATGGATACCTTCTCTTATGTTTATAATTATGAAATAAGTGATCTTGCTTTGTAAACATATTGTTCCACAATTTTAAGGATAATTTTAGACTCCACACTTTTAGAACCCATACTATGAAAGTTTTTTCTCTTTTGACAATGCCACTCCTGTTTCAGGAAAGTTGAGTCAGAACTGCAGAGCTTGTGTTTTTTGAAGATTTGGTCTGTGATTTTGTAAGTTTAAATGCATTAGCGCGAACATATACGTGCCTGATAGCGGGCATACATTTTACATGAATCCCTACAATAAATATACATTTAACTTATATAGATTAATATTTTACATCTACTGCTTCTGAAAAATCAAGCAAAAGTATCTTAATATTGTTATATACATAAAGCAGCAATAAGACGTCACACATGGTTCGTTTGAGCACTCCTCGGGTTTCCAAGCTCCCTATTCCATCGTCTACGAGAAACTAATGAAGCACCTTAGCCTTGTTTTTCGGTGGCGTTCGGAACCATTCGGTACCATTCGTAGCCATTCGGAACCATTTGGCACCATTCGTAGCCATTTTGAAACATTCGGCACCATTCGTAGCCACTTGGAACCATTCGGCACCATTTGGCAACATTTGCTAGTATTTTAGTACTTTTTATCTTTAAGTTATGATTTCACTGCGGCATGGCAGAGCCTTAAAAACCTTTCAGGTCGTAAAAGATGCAGAAAAAAGTATTAGTTAATGGATAATGCATAACGGATAGTACATAATGTATAGATTCATTTATGTTTCTACATGGATGTTCAGAATTTAAATTTTAATCGGTAGGCAAACGTCTTTGTCAATAGGGTCCTTAGCGAGAACAAAAACAAATAAATCTCTTTTGGCACACATTTAACACTCATTTGGCACATATTTGATATCTTTTTGGCATCCATTTCACACTTTTTTGGCACACATGTACCCTTTTTCGGCACACATTCAACACTCCTTTAGCTTACCTAAGGGGTCTTATGGCACACATATTACACTATTGTTACATAAAAAATACTCTTTTGGCATAGATTTAACACTCTACTGGTACACACCACACCCATCTTTTGGCACACATTTGACACTCTTTTGATATAGGTATCTACACCTGACACAACTTTTAACACATATTTTTACACGACACTTTTTTGTCACAAATTTAACACATCTTTAACACACATTTCACACAGTCTTTTACAAACATTACACTTATATGGCACAAATTTGACACATATCTCTGTCATGTCACACACTTTGACAAGCACCACCAAAACCAGGCTTGAAACACGGTAATGCGAAAGCCCTGTCGCGTTTCGCGGTGTAGATGTGACAACCCTGAGGGTTAATTAATATAATGTTAATTGTAGGGCTTCAAAACATAAGCTGATTAACGTATCGATTAACGTATTCTTTGTTAACCTGACACCTGATA
Source organism: Agapetus fuscipes (assembly GCA_951799405.1). Lineage (NCBI taxonomy): Eukaryota > Metazoa > Arthropoda > Insecta > Trichoptera > Glossosomatidae > Agapetus > Agapetus fuscipes. The sequence goes on along the minus strand of OX637351.1, from coordinate 16,456,767 downwards.
ATATCTGGATTAACGGCTGTGATTGAAGTGAGTTTCTATTTTGATATTAATTAATTTGTCGCATGTTTACACAGGAAATATAAAATTTGTTAATAAACGTTTTCCATTCGTGAGAATCGATAAGAATGGAAAATTGTTATTTATAATTATTCCTTGACCTAAAGGTTGGGATGAGGCTGACCGCCTATACTAAAAAAATGTTTCACTTTGCCAATGTCTGATCCTAAGTTGGACATTTTCTTTCTGTCTGCACAGTCATTGAAAAAGAGGATTTTGAATCTAGCAGGATTTGAATTTCATTTTTGAATCTCATTTCTAATTTCTTTAATCATTCTCAATTCCTATTTTGTTTTTATTGCTTATTAATCATCATTGACGTGTTTGGTGTGCGCATTGTTTTTCTACTCCCTTTCCTTTCTCCTGACCTTTCTTTCCTTATCCCATCATGAGGACGAGATTTATTTTTTATTTTTATTTTTATTCTGTTTTGATTTGTGTATTTCTTTTTTTTTTGGTTTTGGATGCTGCTTCTTTTTGTTTTTCTTTACTTTTTATTTATTTACCTGGCATGATTTGTAATTTAAAATATTAATTTGTAGAATACAGTAATAGGCGACATGAATTGTAAAAAATATCTTATATATGTATACAAAATTATATTCAATGCTGTTGTATTCTTGTTTAAATAAAAAAAAAATAAAAAAAAATAAAAAAAAAAATGTCACCCCTGAGTCAGGGAAGGTCGGCAAAAATTGTAAGGGCTTATGTTCATTTTAGGTTTGGATTTTATTTGTAAGTATACATTCAGCATTTATAAGTGCTGAGTACACGTGTTTGTTTGTGGGAATGCATTTGATATGAGCTTTAAATGTTAATATATCTTTGCAACTCCGATTATAGATTATATATTTGCCGGTCAAAAGCTCAGATGACAGAATGTTTGCATGGCATGCCGAGAGCTAGGGTCGATCCCTACCGAGGGTACAGAAATAAAATTCCGTTTCGGTGTTTATATCAAGGCCAAAATAAACAATATCGGCAAGGTTATTTCAGCCTTTACAAGAAATGAGAGTCAGCCTATCATGAGCTGGGAAATCCCCATTTCAACTGAAGTAGCTGTCATAAGGCTGACCTCCTTACCTCTAACAATAGATAGGTTCCACTCACTACATGTTACTCCTCCGGGGATAGCGCGGCAAGGAATTGCTACACAACTTACACTTTATGCGTAGTTTATTTGCAATTTTATTTCCATTTCGTATTTCCTTGACTCAAAAGATTGGGCGTCTTGAATAATAGAATTGAGTATCAGGCTGAATCCCCATGCTGTAAAAAAACTTTGTTAACTTTTGCCAATGCCTCTCCTGTCTCGGGGATAGGCAGCAGGAGTTGCAAGGCTTACATCCTTTGAGTTAAAACACTCTGTTAAGCCTAATTGATTAGTTGCTCATATTAAACGCATTTACACAGGATTGCCTTTATCTGTTGAATGCAACGCATTTCAATACAACATCCCACTTTGCAAGTATGCACGGCCACGCCGCAGCACGCCCACTTGAGCCCAGTACGCTCATACAAAGCTATAATCATTCCCCAACAGGGAGCCGACAATTATTGGCGCGTTTAGCACTAAAGCTTTATCCTGATTAATTCTCACTTTACTCCTGGGACGTGAATTTCAAATTATTATGCTGTTACATAATTAATTGATTCTATTTTAAAGGCTCATTATTTAGGTTTTATATTAATAATGTAAAATTTAAGATATTTTGGATGGTTGGTGCATTAACACTGAAAATTCATCTTATCTTTAGTTATTCAAACACGGTTTTATTTTCACTCTTTATTATTTAATTATTTGGACACAAACGTTTTCGACTACACAGTAATCATCATCAGGTAATACTATTTACCTATTTAATAAAGAGTGAAAATAAAACAGTGTTTGAATAACTAAAGATAAAATGAAAGACTTCACGAGTTGATTTATTTTCTTCGAGCGCTTTCGATGTTATAACTGATTAATTTAATTATGAAAGGGACTGATGTTGAGAAAGGAGAAAATACATTTTCATGTAATGAATGCGTTCTCAAAAAGCTTCCGTTTTACCAAAACAATTACTCCTTAAACTAATCATCATCATCCTGAGATCTACAGCTATTGGTGAACGTTGGCTGAACCCAGGATTTTCCTCCACTCTCGCCTGTTCATCGCCTTAGCTCTCCAGCTACGTATGTCTGCTTTGGCTGCATCTGCTTTAACACTATCCAACCATCGCATTTCTAAACATAAAAATAAAAGAATAACGCATCAAAATATTTCACCTTGATAGTACAACAACGCAGCAATAAATAAACATCAGCAACCGTCGCAGAGTACCTTTCCTTAGAGGCGAAGAGAAGAAAAACTTTTTCCTTAGACACTCCACTACAAAGGTATCCACAAATGATGCAGGTATCCATATAATATGTGAAATTACTATTCTTCCTACCACAATAAATCGGAGGGCGTCATAAAAAAGTCTCATAAACAGTGGCTCTAAACCTTTTCTTCGCGCCTCAACTGCTCTCCAGGGCGCAATACTTTGTTCTAGGCGCTTCCGCCTTAACAGTTAGTGTTCTCGTTATGTGGTGTAATTTTCGCGCCAAATCTGCGGTATTTTTTCCGCGAAAATCGTTAACAACCCTTCTTTGTTATTGTTGAGTGTATAGATATATTTCTTGCGTGTAAAACTTAAGACCTAGTCTCAATAAAAAAAATGTTTTCTTATTTTTCTTTTGCATCCTCAATTTTTTTTAGTGTAAGCTTTAATTTTCTTACAGTCGCGCTTCTTCTAAAAGAAGCAAATAATTATGCATATTTTTATAAAAATACTTTTGAAACTTTAAAATATAAATGAATTTGATTTATAACAATGACTCTAATTTATAACACTTCAATTTTCTAATTGCAGAATGTTTTTCGTGAGGTCAAAAGAAACGGTACGGCAAAACGAACGTGCTCATGAATCTAAAAATGTGACAATTTACGGACACGCCTCTGACCTAGTGGTTTTTTTCTTCAGAGGCCTTTTCAGCCTTTAGCCTCTCCTGCAAGAACTTCACTGGCTTAGAATTCCTCAGAGGATAAATTTTAAACTAAGCCTCACAATCTACAATGCTCTTCGTGGAATGGCGCCTGAGTACCTGCAGGAGCTGGTGCACCCAAGGGATCTACATGAGAGAGGACTCACACTACGCTCGGCGGATAAGGGCGCAAAAACGTTAGTTAGCGAGCCGACTAGGAGGGTATCCACAGTCTTCGGAAATCGAGCGTTCGCTGTGGCGGGTCCATCCTCCTGGAACCTGCTGCCACCTGAAGTCCGAGGCTCAAACACAGAAAACTTCAAATCAAAACTGAAGACACACTACTTCGCTGCGCTAATGCAGTGAGCCCTTGGAGTAACAGGGTTTACGAAACGGCGCTATAAAAAAATCATCATCATCATTAATCTAAGTTGCAAAGGCACACAAGCAGTCGCTTTCGCCTGAGGGTTAGATTCTAATAACAATGTATAAAAAAAAAAAAAAAATGTTAATAAATAATGTAATCTATTTTTAAATAAAAATAAAATATGTATGTAAATAAGAAATTTAGTTTTTTATGCAAATACAATTATACATGTTCAAGCTCGCACTTACACGTGCTACATTTGCACTATTAAAATAAGTCACAAGCCTGAATGAACATAAGCCGTGCAACTCTTGCTGACCTTTTCTGACGCCCTTGAGATGGTCCTGGACCATTAAATGGCGCCACAGGAAAGAAATCATCCATCATCATCATCATCATCTGAAAAAAGGTTGATTTTTTACAGTACTGTTAATCAGCACCATATCAACCTTTACCCCCGTATTCACGATCAAAACTGGCACTTCCTTAAGGGCAAACCAGCGCTTAGATTGGGGAAATTCATTTCAAGAACAATACTTAAGGTAAAATTAGCACTCAGGTAAGTAAGGTCGACACGTATATTAACCAACGCTTAAGCGCTGTCAAAATATTCCGTCATATTTGATTGTTATCACATTTTTTGTTTGATTGTGAATTTCCATGAAAAAATGAATTCTTACTATAAACATGATTTTTACAAGTGTATTAACATTGTTTTGACGAGTTCATTTACATTGCTTGACCATCAGAATTGGGTTTGTTCTCCGGTATGGTCTAGGACCATACTGCAATGACAGATGAACTGTCAAAATATTCCGCCGCATTTCATCAGCACATTTTTTGTTTGGTTGTGAATTATTTACATAAAATAATGAATTCTTTCGATACAGTTGACTTCAACGAGAATAATAACATTGTTTTGTTCAAAAATAGTGTCCCAAGAAAATATATCAGAGACTGTAAAGACCCATTTACGTATTACGAAGAGGAAGAATTTAGAAGACGTTTTTGATTGAAAAAATGCGTCGTTCTGTATACAGTTTTGCCGTTGCTCATTGAGGGTTGCAAAGCCAACGATTTCTTCGATCTGTTATTTTATCTTCTATTACAGGTTTTTCTTTAATCAGAGCCACCAGCAGCTCCTTTTCCGCTGGAGAAAACAACATCTTTTTGGCGCTGAAATCGATCAAAACACTTTACATTGGATATTACATAAATGTATTTTTAAAAACTAATAGAAATTGTAAACAAACAAATTCGTACTTACGGTTTACTTAAAGTAGTAATTGCGTTATACGTACTTATTTGTTGTCAAGTTTTATGCAAAGTTGATATGACATTGAAATTTGAAAGAGGCGGCAATGATAAGAGTGAAGTACGCCGAATATCGGTCGGAAGGTACTGACCAATTACAGAGCTGGGTTTTTTCGAGAGCCAATGACAAACCCGTACGTCTCCTGGGGGTTGGGCACTACGCTGATTACTGCTTGAGTGTTCTTTGTGAAACAAAACGCTCCAGAATGTCGACCCTTGAGTAAGTGTAGCGCTTGAGTAAGGGCGTAAGGCACTTAAATCAGTTTTGATCGTGAATACGGGGGTAAGTGTGTGGAACTACATACAAAATATAATCTAGGTTGCGAATATTTGTTAACATTTAGGATTCATTTTAAATGTGTGCTTACAAGCAGACACGTATAAGTCCGCTCTCACACATGCCACCGTCCTAATCTATAGTTTTAGGAACAAAAATAATTATAAACATTTAACTACGTACATAAAAACATACAATGAATGAACAATTCAGAAGAGATTTCAAATGCAGCCGCCATTGCAGAAAACTGCTAGAATTTGCAAATCTCAGTTTAAACGCTTTAATATGAAACATTGAATTCCAAAATGAGATATGAGATTTGGTTTACCATATAAGCAGAATTCTCATATAGCTATACGTGAACTACCGATGCTTGAAACCAGTACCCCGAGAAAGTATAAAAATACAACAGAAATATTCAAACATCCAATAAACAGAATAATGCATAGAATATACAACAGCGCCTCTATTGAGTGTATTAGTTTTCAAACATTTTTTTAGGTACGAAATTTTTGAGTATTTTCGCAATATTTTATATTTAGGGTGTAGTGCCTTAAGTACAAAACGCTTCGTAAATTCCCCTCGAACACGTAAATGGGGAAAATGTATGATAACTGATTCACTCACTTGGGGAGCTATTGCATCTTTCATGATTTTTTCTATTTACTCGATCGAAATGAATTTACGCAATGTTTTATATTCGGGGTTTCGTACCTACTTGAAATACAAAATAATACGTTTTAGCTCAACCATTAAGCTTTACTATAATTGTATTGAAACTATTACTCTCACCAGAGGCATTATTTTACTCTTTTATAGATTTTTTGTTGAATGTAAACGCAAAGGCTTATACTTGGTGTTCAGGAAGTATAATGCAGATATTTACATATAAAACGAGATATTTATACAGCCAGATAATGGTTATTGTAAATTTTGAAAAGATTTTTGTGTTCTTGTTTTGTAAGAATAGAGTGTAGTTTTTTAATGTCAGAGAAAATTATTCTTGAATGAAAATTTATCTTGTATTCTTTCCAGTACTTATGAACTGAAGTTAAAATCTGTATTATTTTAATGGTTTAGCATTACGCTAGCTAGAAAATTTTTATTGCAACGTATTATTTCGTCTCCAGATTGGACTAAAAGGTTCACAATTACATTCTTATTAAGGGAAGAAAGAAGTCAAGATGAAGTAGGTATTCGTAGTGAATGAATTCAAAAGATTTTTTTTTTTTTTTTTAATTTAATATAAGACATTTTAAGTACATACATTACATTTTTCAAACTTATTTCTATTACATAATATTCATTTGTTTTATATGCTATACCTCACCAAAAAGAGTCAAAGCTCTTGTGTGTGGTGAGGGATTCACAATTAATTTAGTCAATAGTAATAACAAATTTATTTCAGTTATTTAATAGATAGATGATTAATTTAAATCAAAGTTTAAATGATTTGGTTAATCTTGAATTCATTCATTTAAATTAATTGCATTTTAGTTATGATTTAAAATCACATTTACAAAAATACCAAGTTTAAGGATTTGTGTATTGACATTGTGAAGATTCATTTTCAAATAATATTGCAAAAATATATAAGCCAAGCTTTTCTTCGCGAGTTTATTCACTATCTCGAGCGCTTTCGGCGTGTTATCACACCATTATGTTCTCTTAATAATGGTGTGATAACACTTCAAAAGCGTTCGAGATTATAAACCAACTCGTAAAGAAAAGTTTTGGTTTCTAAGTTGGTATAAAATATTGAGTTAATCGGTTGTCTTGTAACAGATGTACATAGATACGAGTACCTAATATGTAATGTAATTTTTTTCATTTATCAGAAGAAAAAAAACTTTAAAGCTATGCTATTTCTAATATTCCTACAGCCTTAAATATAACAAAGTATTATTTTTGAACGATGTCTCTCTTTTATTTAAAGACAAGTCAAAAAAACATGCTTTTTACTGTCGTATAATAGAGTTGGCTGTAAAAAGATGCTGTCTTAAGAATGCAATGAAAATAAACACAACAACGCATAAAGCATAATACGAAAAAAATACTGTAGAAGTGACATGAGGTAAATAGGTTTTGCTTTTTAAATCTTCAGTATTAACAATTAATGACGTTCGTTGGTAACTGCATGACTCGAGAACGGCTGAAACAATTCGGCTTTTTTCCAACGAAAGTTTTCAAAATTGTGAACTTTGTTTTGTATGGGATCTATAATTATAATCTAAGTTGAATAGATATATTACCTTTAAAATTCAAATAAAATGCATATTCATAAGCAGACATCATGCATAAGTTCATGCTCACAATTAAAATTTGATATTAGATTATTAGAACGAACGTGAGTTGAGTAAAGTATGTACGGTTGAAATGGCTTACCTGAGATCAATGACTAAGTATAATATTTGATCGATTGACAATGTTCAAAGCAATTAGTGTTCTAAACATGTTATACTATCTAATCTAATCTAAACTAAGCTGCAAAGATGGTCAGCCGCATACCAACCTATAAGTCAAGGAACATATATGACAAATTACATTTTTTAAATCAATAAATAATAATATAAATATGGACATAAAAAAAACTAAAACATAAAACCAATTTCACTTTGATAAACCCTAGCCGCCAACATTTCAGATCAACCGCCATTTCAGCTGATATTCTAAAACTATTCAATTCTAAACAGATTCTTTTGAAACACGTTCCTGAATATAAAAATTGATATATATTACAAGCGACGGGACGCAAAACAAGCCACGTGAGTCTTTAATATGAAATTTAATATCTCCGCCAGAGTTTCATATTATTATACTAGTAAAATTCTACCATATAAAATGTCTCCTCAAAAACATATTTACGGTAGATTTATTCTAGAGATTTCCTCAATTTTAGCAGCACACAATTTTCAGCTAGATTTTGCTTTAAGCACACTAAGATCTAATCCCAAAGTTATTAAAGTAAAATTTTAAGCTCAAAAACAACACCATGGTACATAAGTGTATATAATATTAATGTAATTTATTTGTGGTGTACAATAAAGCTTATTATTATTATTATAAGTTTATTTCTTCAGAAGCAAAAAAATAAATGAAAGCACCTCTGTGCTTGGAGCACTGCGGGCAGGGCAGCCAAGAGAGACATGGAGAAGAGTGGTAGCTTCAGCAATAAGGGAAAGGACGAAAAAGAAGAATACAAATATCTTCATTAAACGGAACATTTTTTTAATGCAAAAAAGATTTTTTTACTCATTATTTAAAAATAACAAAGCATGCATCATTAGAGCTGGTTTTTAAGGATTCAAATAAAAAAAACATCACGTAAACAACTCATTAACCAACAAAAAATAACAATATATTATTATCGTTTTTTTCTATCAAAAGAAATATTATATTTTTCATGTTTGAAGTAAAGGTATGAGATTTCCTTGGCATACAATATATTGTGTCAAAGGAGATTTTCATAATGATTTTTATTTAGAATTACGGTCATTCGATAATTAATCAGAAAAAAATTAAAAACGGTTTTTACGAAGCTTGCTGAAAGCGCAATGGTGCCACCGATATTGTAAAAAAAGTATAGCCTGCTTAAAGTGACGCTGGGCAGGTCACTTTGCAAAACAAGTGGCCGAGAATGGTCGTCTAATGGTGACCTAGGATGTCCATGCGGGGAGAAGGTGACTCCAACTGAGGTGGCTGGACAACATCAAGTGAGCTGCGGATCGGAGATGGCCGAAAACAGCAGCCGATAAAAAGGCGTAGAGAATGGGAAGGAAGAATAAGTTGAAATTATTTTTGAGTATAATTTTGTGCTTTGTCTTGATTTAGATCACTTATCTGTTTTTGAACGGAAGTCGTCCTCTTGGTAAGTAGAGCAAAAGCTTTCTCTCAATTCCTATAGCGGTCTTCCTTGCAGGCGATTTCCTGCAGGTTCTCCAACTCTCCATCCTAACCACGTGGTCCCTCCAATACCGCCGCCTCTTTCTGCCCCATCTCACGATTTCCTCTGTCTGACAGGTCTCTGAAAGTTTTTTTGAAATTCCCTGTTGCTGAGAGTCTTCTATGCTATATATAAACTGCAGAACTCCCATCATAGATGTCTACACAATTCTCCTGATGGCATAATATACAAGCAGTTTCCTAAATAAATTAAACTGCATACTTCGTGTAAAATTGAATATTTTTGGGTAGTTATTGCCTGATTTAAATCAACCATTAAAAAAACATAGTAAACGCTGATCTTTTATAAGAGAATTGAACACATCCAAACCATCTCATCACATGTCTTTGTTAAATTATTACTTTCAGTATCCCATTCATCTCATTCTTCTGTCTATCATCATACATATTCACTTCATCACTCTAGAAATCCACGATAAAGCAAATATGTATATTTTTCTTTTATTTTCACAACTGGGACGCACATTGTAAGACAGGCAAGCAATGTCTCATTTTTAATTGACAGAAGCTTCGAGAACAATAAGTATACACTTTTGTCCTGTAATGCAGTGACGAACATTCCAAAGAGGGAATAAGTTCTCAATCTACAACTTTTTCTTGATGAATTATCTATCTTTAATCTAAGTTGCATTGATAAATAATAATTCAAGATTTATATTTAATCTATTATTCTTTACGCATAGGTTGGTATGAGACTAACTACCCACGCTGTAAAAAATAGTTCACTTTGCAAATGTCACCCCTATTTCAGGGAAGGTTGGCAAGAGTTAAATGGCTAATTTTTTTGTTTTGAGATTTGAGATTGGGTTTTTTTGTGTCATGTCTAAATGCAGGTTGTGTAAGCACTAGCTTTACGTTTCTGCTTGTGGGAATGCATCTGCATGTGATATCAATCCTTAATGAAATATGATCTTTGCAACTTAGATTATAGATATAAAGCTGCCCATAAGTCGTCACAGTTAAGTTTGCGTTTATCGATGCCAAATGTTGCCGTGTAACTCTTTCCATATTACCTTTAAACAGGAGTAGCATTTTCAAAGTGTACCAATTTTTACAGTATGGGGGGGCCAGCCTCATACCATTTAAAACATAATATTGAGACAACCTTTTCAATTTGATGGTTGTTTTAAGAGAAGGTCATTTTAAAAGAAGAAGAAATTGAATGCAAGTAAGACGAAAGTTTTGATTTTTGAAAGAAATGAAGAAAATACGAACTACGAATTTAGAATAAACGGAATGAATGTAGATGTGGTAAATGAGTTTGTATACTTGGGAAGTAAGTTTGAAAAAGATGTAAGAATGACAGGTGAACTTGAAAGAAGAGTAATGAAGGGCAGGTGTGTACTGGGTGCCACAGCTTGTATCGCCAAAAATCAAAACATATCTAAAAATGCTCGATTGGCGGTACGCAGTGGCATACTTTTACCCACCTTGATGTATGGAAGCGAGGCCTGGACGGTGAATGAAAGTGAAATTAGTAAAGTCCATACTATTGAAATGGACTTTCTAAGAAGTATGATTGGGAAAAAACGGAGTGACAGGGTGAGGAATGATTTTGTAAGAAAAGAATGTGGTGCAAAAGAAAGTGTGAAAGTGAAGATTAAAAGAAGTTTGTTAAGATGGTTTGGGCATATGGAGAGAATGAATGAGGAAAGACTGACGAAGAAAGTATATGTTGGTAGAATAGATGGATGTCGTGGTAGGGGAAGACCGAGAAAGGTATGGATGGACCAAATATCCGAAATTGCGAATGAATGGAATATCCAGAGTCATAATAAAAGAAGAGCTTGTATGAAGAAGGTTATGACTCCGGAGGAAATGAAAGAAGTATGCAAGGATAGAAAAAAATGGCGGATGATCTGTGATGTTGGCGGCTAGGGTTTGTTGAAGTGAAATTGGTTTTATGATTTAGTTTTTTTTTATGTCCATGTATATATTGTTATTTATTGATTTAAAAATGAAATTTGTCATGTATGTTCCTTGACTTATAGGTTGTTATGCGGCTGACCACCCATAATATAAAAAATTGGTTCACTTTGCCAATGTCATCCCTGTTTCAGGGAAGGACGGCAAGAGTTGCAAGGCTTATGTTCATTTGAGATTGGGTTTTTATATTGTAGGTCCACATGAGGCATGTGTTAGCGCGAAATTATACATATCTGCTTGTGGGAATGCATTTAATTTAAATCTTAAATGATATATATCTTTGCAGCTTAGATTAGATTAGATTAGAAGGTAGAAATTAATCGTCAATTTTTATAAGTTTGTACTTTTTTTAACAAGAAAAACAATTTGATTGAAAACACGATATTGCTTTATTATGCCTCTACGGAACTCCCGCCTCTGGTTAGTCGTTTTATAAATCTGCTTAATATACACCGCGTACACTGACAGAATAACACCAAATACTTTAACATCAGCTGAGCAAATTGGCAGAATAACTCTCCAGAAGTAATTTCTTGATTTTATTTTTTTCCACTCGCATTTTATGTTTCTTTTTATGCTCACATAAACTAGAGAAGGACTGATTAAAAATATACGCAGTGTTGCAAATAAGTATGTAGACGACCAAACGCAAATAAGCTGCTCATCTAGTGCACCTTCTTACCGCACATGAAGGGATCGCACGTGGGTTGCTGAACCTATTTGTTAAACTAAGGGTTAAGCGTTACTCCAAGCAATACTTGTTATTATTATTAGTGGTCCTTAACTTCCTGTAAAAATGGTTCCCTTTATCAATACCACCTCAGTTTCAGAAAAAGGCGGTAGACGCTGCAAGTTTTACGTTAATGTAAGGTTTGGTTTATTTTTTAAGCACGTGTAAGTGCGAACTTACACCTTAGATATAATATATCGTAGCTCCGGTTTAATTTTACATTAGCAGTGTTTATAAGCTCGTAATTATACATTGAGGGGAATGCGTGTTTGGAGTCTTCTTGTACATACTCGATATTTGAATCATGGTCTATATAAAATAAATTAAATTACAATGAGGTCCGAACATTTTTGAATTTGGAACATCTTTCTTAGCGAGTCAACGTCAACGTGTATGGGACTGCCGTCCGTAGCAACCAATTACAAAAAAATGTATGCATTTACCCTAGTAATCCGGCCGGGGGCCGATACAATATTGTCTACGCCAATTCACGTGCGGACTATATTTAAATAAAAAAGATTGCAAATAATGCTATGGCTTATATTAAGATTATTTCCTAAGCTTGTTTTTCAAAGCTAAAAAACTTGAAAAATGTAACCATGTCATAGGAATGAAGTTAAAACCACATGGGTACATGGAATCGTTGGTTTTTACACGGGGTGAGTTGAATATATGTAGGTGCTACACACTTCCTGACAGAACATCACAATGACAAATCATCAAATGACAATACAAAAACAGGACAAAATATCACAGGAAATATATTTAGAATGACAAAAAATCTAAGCTAAAACACCACAAGAAAAAACATCACATCACATACAACGTGTACATAATTTATATAATACCTCAGTGAAGGACTCACAGTAGGCATTAGTTGTGTATGTGATCCTTTTTCCTGTGATGTTTTTTCATGTATAAATTTTTCATGTGATATAATAAGTGATGTTTTTTCATGTGATAATATGTCCTATGATTTATTGTAATGGTGATGTTTTCCCCCCCCCCGTGATATTGTGTCCCGTAATGTTTTGTCCTATGATGTATTATCATGTGATGTTTGTCATGTGGTCTTTTGCCATATAATGTTTTTTATTGTGATGTTTTGTCCTGTGATGTTTTTTCTGTTGCGATGAAAAACTGTGGGCATACTCGCCGCCATCGTGGCGCTATTGTTTGAACGATGATGGCCCGTCACCCCCCCACATTGTCATTCACGAAGCGTACTCACGAATGTGTGTTGCGTCCAAAATAAATGTTCCATATTGCGATGCCGCATCCCTACACTTTTATTTTGATGCGAATATTTGGGCGTTCTTTATTAAGCGGACGAACTGCAAAAATGAATGATTTTTTTATTGAATTACAATTATTAACACCGATTTTTGGCATCTGTAAATTTTTTTTTTTTTCCATGTATAAATTTCAAGGTTAATTGCATTTTCCGGATAGTAGACGAACCGTTATGAGAGAGCTTACATAATTCTCGACGTTTTGTTGGTGACGTAACCAATGTCTACAGGAGGCACCCTCTCTGCATGACGAGAGAGGATGAAACGCTCTCCCATTAATGTTCGTCTAATATCCGAAAAGTATAATCACTTGAACTTGAAATTTAATTTCAATGTATTAATATGTCAAACGGTAAAAAATTAATTTGTTTACTTTTTTCATGAGGTACGTGAACAACTGTTAAAGTATGAACGATTCTTATTTTACAGTTCTCGGTGACGGTTAACTGGAAACTGGTTATGGCAAAAATTCTCCTGATTCAGCTTCGCTTTACCATTATTGCGTCAAACGGCTCGGATGCTTCATATATTTCTTCAATCTAGATTAATTAATTACTTTGGACCGAACTAAAAATACGCAACGCAAGCGCAACTATGCAACGCATAAAGTGCAACTTCTTACCACGTTGCCCTCAAGGCGTCGCATGGAACCTATTCATTTTTAGAGGTAAGGGCTGCAGGTTATGGCCTTGCGCCACTCAATTGAGGTGAAAAGGGGGTTTCTCATCTCTCAAAGGAGCAGGTTCTCATTTATTCTGAAGACTGAGTAAGCCTTGTAAGCATTTTTATTTTGGGTTTCAAATAAACACCGAATATTTATATCATTGTTTTGACACAATTGATGGGAATCGAGCCCGAGCTTTCGGCATGAATGCAAGCACTCTACCAACTAAGCTGTTGACCGGGCAAGTGATTAATTTAAAAAAAAGGTAAAAACATTCAAATAAAAAATAAAAAAAATAAAGTCAAGCCTACGAAAATTTAAAATTAAATTAAATTGTTATTCCTATGCCTGTGCACCGTTAACGCATTTCGTAGAAGTCTAGACGATATTATTGGAAAACTCGTTACAGTTAAAGTGTTTTCGTTTCACTTTAAATCTATTTCATTTAAAACACCTTTTTCAATACTTGGAACAATTTATTTAAATAATTTCCATTAAAGTAAAGAAAGGTTATTATTTTAATGACTTTGAAAATGATACTTGGGAATAATGCATGTAATTTTAACGTTATATCGAGAAACATCCAACAAAAACTGGCATGTAACGTGCCTAAGCTACACATATAGTGCAACTTCTTGCCGCTCTCTCTCCAAAGAGGTCGCTTCTGGCGAGTGAGACCTAGATATTTTTACAGGTAAGGGTGCCGGAATATTTCAGTTGAGATGGGGGTTTCCCAGCTCCCGATTGTGAAGGCTGAGTAAACATTGCTGGTATTTAATTTTGTATTAGAAATAAACACCGAAACGGGAAATCATATCTGACACCCGCGGTGAGATTCGAACCCGAGCTCTCGACATGGAATGCAAGCACTCTACCAACTGAGCTATCGACCGAACTTTTTTACACGATTTTCAAAATTCGACTTGCAGTGTTTAAACCAGGTTGAAGCATTGTTTTTATTTACTTCTGAATTTTTTTTTGGTGACACATTTAAGTTATTATCCATGACAAATAGCACTAAGCTGCATGTTTTATTCCAAAGGGAATGTTTTGGTGCTCAATGCCTTACGGGGCTATTCTTAGACATTTTAGTCGTCGGTTGAGCCCACGCTTTGACAAACTAATGGTGCCTGCGCTGGAAGTTTCATCAGCACGGTCATTCTTCCCTACCGAATTTTGTAATATTTGTATGAAAACAAATCAGCTGTTCACTTGCATCCATCTTGGATTGACAGGTCTTCATACAAATGCATCATTAGTTTGTCAAAGCGTGAGCTCAACCGACGACTAAAATGTCTAAGAATAGTCCCGTTTGTATTTAAATAAAAAATTCCAGTGATTAAAGGATTCGAAGCTCCTTCCAAGGAAAGTCCGAACGGAAATGAAAAAAATCACCGCGTCAACCGTCAATAAATGTAGCACTGAAAGAAGAAGAAAAAATTGCATCATGTGTACAAAAAAGACTTAAATTTTTAGGAAAAATTATCGCTTTTATTTCAGCTGTTCACTTCAAAACCAAAACTACACTTCAGTACCGCGAATTTAAAACATTTCGTAAACTCCTCTCGATCGCGTTAATAAAAAAATGAATGAAAACAAAACACTCCCTAGGGGTGCCGTCGAATTTTCTATACATTTTCGAACTGCGTGATCGAGGAGAGCTTATACTCGTGCTACAGACTGTATCTGCTATCGTTGGGTATCTGTGTCTGCCATAATTGGATTTTTCCGTTTCATAAAAGACGAGGGCGCTTTCTTGTTTTGTATCGCGCGCCTGTATATTTTTAAAAGTGTCACATTTTAGCGCGCTTGCTATGATATATGAGAGCGCACACAATGGCCGGGCGCACAAAAGGCGCGCACGCTTTTCGCCACAAACGGCGCCCCACTTTTGCAAACGGGACTTTTAACTCTTTTGAATAAAAATGTCTTTTTGATAGTTTCTGGCGAGAGTAGGGACAACACACCGGGACAATTGGTAAGTAGTTAGTAACAAGTCATAAGTAAATGTTTAAGAATTTGCTAAGGTCTGTGCATTCACGGAGTGAAAATTCATTTTAAGTTTAATTAAAAATAATTTATTTAAAATCAAATTATTTTTTATTAAACGTTGTTTTTTTTTCACAATAATATTTTGAATCTCGAGTACTTTCGACCTTCAATATTCAGGTCATTATCAAGAGTGATGTATAAAACAATTAAAATCACTCTTGATAATGACCTGAATATTGAAGGTCGAAAGTACTCGAGATTCAAAATATTATTGTGAAAATAAAACAACGTTTAATAAAAAATAATTTGATTTTAAATAAAATGAATTTTCACTGTGTGAATACACAAACCCTACAAAATCTAACAATAATTTAGTTTAACATAGTTTTGTTTTCACAGTTTTGAGTTTAAAATGCCTAAGCGCTATCGGAGTTCATTTTGATTTTTGTGTGTTTTAACCTCAGTTATGTTTAAGTGTAATGTCAAACATTTCAAATATGGCTTTGAAGTTAAGGTAACCTAATACAAAGCGTAGCATTTATCATAAAGAATATAAGTTGCAAAGGTATATTCACTTTTGAGAACCATATTAAATGCATGGCCACAAACAATCGCACGTAATTTCACGCTTACAAATGCTGCATGCGCATTTGCAAAATAAAGACCCATGTATCAAATGAACATTATCCCAACAACTTTTTCCGACTTTCCCTGTAATAGGGGTGACTTTGTAAAGGTGAACAATTTTTACAGTATGGGGGGTTAGCCTCATAGCTACTTATAAGTCAAGGAATGCCTGTTATTATCTATAATGTCTAATTTAATGTAGGTGAGTAAAATAAGTAATAAGTAAGAGAAAGGTGTTCTTCTAGAAAGCGCAGGACCGCGACGTCTTTGCGACAGTGATCGCCAGCGCCAAGGGCACCTAACAGGCTCTTACAGTAGAAGAAATGTAAGTAAGTATGAGTTGATCATATTAATTTGAAAGTAGTATTGGGTAATAATATAATATATGAGCCAAAGCGTGTCAGTAGGTGTTTTTTGAGTTTTGGATTTTCATTTTGTAAGTAAACATGTAGCATGTTTAAGCACCAACTTGCACGTGTCTGCTTTTGGTTATGTATTAAATATGAACCGTGAATGTCAATTTATACTTGCAACTTCGATTATAGACTGCGAATGCTATGTTTTTATTATGTGGCTTTGGGGCTGTCCATATATTACGTCATTCGCATTTAGGGGGGGGGGGAGTCTGGTCTGCGGATGATGGTAAATGATGTACTAGTACCAAAAGTGACGTCGTTCTTGTAAATACCAATTTCTACAAAATATTCAAAATATTATGTAAGTAATATAACATTATAAATTATTAAGCTCATCCATTATTACAGAAAGAGGGGGTGGGGGGGTCATTAGATAATGACTATAGGATGATTGTAGGAGGGGGGGGGGGGTCGAAAATCGGCCAAAATCGATGACTTAATTTATGGACGGCCCCTTTCTAACTTTAAGCTCACCTTTAAATTTTTGATTGAATTTCAAAGCAATATTTTCATTTTTTTCTTCTTCTTTACTTCTGTTATCAATGATTTTTGCATAAAGAAAAACTATGTATTATAATACAAAAATAAAACAAATAAAATGCCTACCTACAAACAAGATTAAATTATCTGTACATTAAGTAAAGACCTGGTGTGAACGGTCCATGAGAGCACAGTAGAGTAAAGTTTCAATATACTTCTAGAAACTATACGCCTGACAAATTCACGATTTCTACCACTACAGATGCATGGAAGATACTACAAATGCACAAAAGATACTACGAATGCATGAAACATTCTACAAATATACAGAAAGATACTAGGAATCTACATAACATACTGTCAAAGCCGCACTCTTCATTCTAACAAACGATTGTTTTTTTTAAAAGCAAAACTTTGCTCTTTCGTTTCCGAAAAGCGTAACAGGTTCGCTGATCTAAATTTCCGCGAATACAAGTATATCTGAATAAATATATTTCATTGGTATTTGGATGAAATATTTCAAATAAAAAAACTGGTGGTTGAGGACAACCGAAAAAAGAATGCTGGGACCAAATTCCTGGAATAATAAATGCAGAAACGTAATAAAAAAATATTATGACTCATGATGAAAAGAAACAAAAATGCGTGGATCGAAAAAAATGGCCGGTTATTTGTTTTGTTTATTTATTTTTGTTGTACCAAAATTAAACGTATTTTAATTTTGTTTCTTGACTTTTTGGTTGGATTGAGGCTGTACTGTACTGTATCCTGCCGACGTTTCACTAGGGGTGGCCGGTACCTCCGCAGATGCGCCTCCACTTTTTTCTGTCCTTACAAATCCCTTTCATTTCCTCAATATTCATCACCTTCTTCATACATACTCTTCTCTTGACTGACCTGCAATACTCTAAAAACTCGTTTACTCTTATTGTTGTCGACCCTGTTTCAAGGAAGGGTGGCAAGAGTTTATCTTGTTATTTTCGTCAATAGCTCAGTTGGCACAATGCTTGCGTTCCATGCCAGAGGGTTAGGGTTTGATTTCCACCAAGGGTCTCTAAATCAATTTACCGTTTCAGAGTTGTAAATTTCCAACCAAAATAAAAATAATGGCAAGACTTAGTCAGCCTTTAAAAGGAATGAGAGTCAGCCCTCTTAGGAGTTGTGAAACTTCCGCTTGAAGTAAAGTTGTTGGCGTGAGACCGGCCCCCTTTCCTGTGGAAATAAAAATATTCCACAGATCTTATTTTACCCTTTTGCGAAAAATGCGGAAAGACGTTGCACTCTATGTGTGGCTAAGTTGGTTTTTTTTTTTATTGAAGTGGTACAAAAAGAAGGGAAATAAGTGGGTTAATTTGTTTCAGAGAATGTGCTCTTCTCTGGGTTGAAAAATTCATGAACATTTACCAAAGACCGGTCACCGAAAGGCCCATCTAACCTAACAGCAACTGGGTCTTGCTTGAGAATTGGCGCTTTCTACAGCGACGACCAAGCTCACAGAGGGCCCTTGAGGTGTGATACACACAAGAACAGCGCTCACCAAATAAATCATCCTAATATTATTATTAATACAAAATTTAATATTTGTAGTGTTTGCCTCTACGCTTTGAACGCGTCTGCTTTTCCCTCTAGAATGTGCTTGAGTGCAGCCAATTCATAATAGTTTACTGCTCAATAAAATGGCAACATCAGTTTTTAAAGCTCGCGAGTTTTATGACGTCAAAACCACATTTCATGGTCTGTCAACCTAACAGAAAAGCACATCAACTCTATCAACCTATGAGGATGATCTGCTTCCAAGACAAATCGGTCACAGACAGCCCGTTCACAAATATCTCGGCCATGAACAAATCACACTGCATTTCGTCCATACGCCTTTGCGGTCACAGATAACTCGTCCACAGACACATCGGTCACGGACAATTCGGTCACACGACGGTTTGTTTATTTAAAATATATGTTCCATAGACCGCTCTTATCTAATCTAAGTTGCAAAGATATATAACATTGGGGTTTCAAATTATATGCATTATTGCATTCTCACAAGCAAACTCGTATAGGATAAAAGAAAAACAGCTTTGTTTTCGATTACGTGAGTATTTATTTTTATACCCCAACCGGTTTCGCAAACATCCGTTTGCATCGTCAGGTGGATCAAATTGATCCACCTGACGATGCAAACGAAATGCGATGCGAAACCGGTTGTGGTATAAAAATAAATACTCACGTAATCGAAAACAAAGCTGTTTTTCTTTTATCCTTAATGATGAACGATTACAAAGTTAATGCCTCTACAATCAAAAAGCTCGTATAAGTTTACGCTTGCACATTCCGCATGTGAATCTACAACATAAAAACCCAAATCTCAAATGTACATACATCCTGTAACTCTTGCCGACCTTTCCTGAAACAGGAGTGGCATTGTAAAAAGGAAACATCTTCTATAGCATGGGCGGTCAGCCGCATACCAACCTTTTAGTTAAGGAACATACCCCATAAAAAAAAAACTGTACTTTATTAAAGCTACAGTAAGTACGAAGTTTTTTTTTAGGGTAAGTTTTTTGTGATGCAGCTGTGTGTCGACGTATATTGTATGTGACCAAAAAGTCATGTGAATGAACTGTCGTGGGACTAAAATGTCCGTGACCGATGTGTCTATGGACGAGTTGTCTGTGACTGAAAAGTCGTGCGAACAACTGTCGTGTATCTGTAGACGAGCTATCCTTTACTGATTTGTGATGACACGGAATGATCTATCAACTGAAAGCAATGGGATATCAACCAGTCTGCGTGGATGACCACCTCAAAACACTTTACAAGTAATGGCATTTTCCAACCTTTGAAGACATCAAGAAGTTGATTGAGAAAAATACAATAAATGTTTAAGTGTATATTAGATGTAGACCGGTCCATAGAATAGTTTTTTTTTTTGTTTTTAATTTCCCCCCCCATTAGTAACCCTATTGGGGGGGAGTTTATTCGTGTGAACAACTTAAAATTAATTAATATATTAATAATTCCATAGAATAGTGGTTAACATTTTGGATTTACAATCGGAAAGGCGTGGATTTGATTTCTGATGGAGCAAACAAAAAAAAAAATTTTTTCCATACATTCATTCCTAATTCTATCCATCGAGTTTTTCTTCATAAAGTAAATTTTTAATGGTGTTTTTCTGTCATACCCCCCAAGAATTTCATTTCCACCGTATGCTCTGTATTCTAGTGGTTAATACTAGGTAGTCGTAATAATGGCTTCAAATCCCGCTGGAGTACAAAAAACATTTAATTTTTAAAATATTTTCTTCGCTGGGTTGAAAAATCTATACGCCCTACAAAATACCACAGCTATTCACTCAGGTCTTGTTTGTGTAATTGACGCATTCTAAAGCGACGACTGAGATCAAAGGTGGCTCTTAAGGTGTGATTCTCACAAAACATCACTCACCAAATAAATCATGTTGTTTCTATTATTTTTACATTATTATACCTTACTTATTTGACTGTCTTTTGTGGTCTAAGCTTAACTTCTATACATCACGCACTAATTTTGGGGATCGTGCTTTCCGGTTTGCGGGACCAATGGAGTGGAACAGACTGCCAACTAATGTGAGGAAGGCAAAGACTGTTGGTGTCTTTAAAGGAGCACTAAAGACACATCTTTACAAGAAATCTTATCCGTGATTTGAGAGGGCCCTTGAGGTGTGACACACACAAAAACGGCGCTCTTCAATTATGTGTACATTAAAATAAATTATCCTTATATATACTATATGTCAGTAACAATACTGACCGCAATTCAGACTAAAAAGCCTACGAAACATAGACAGACTATGTGACATTATGATTGTCGTTTCCTTGTTATTTTGTCACATTTGTTTCACATTTTACTTGAAGCTTTTATAAAGTCAGTTTACACAAGTTTGTCGATTAAAGTCCCGGCATCTTTAACCAAGAGACTTGTCTTGCCTTTCTTAAGGCCCGCGGGCCGTGTGACAAGACAACTTTTCCCTTCCTCTGTGTACAGTCTCAACTCGCCTTAACTAAATAAACTTGCATTTAAATCAACTCAAAACAATGCCACATTAAATATGAAAATTCCACTTTGTAAATAATTTTGTTAATTTTCGTTTTATTTAAATTAAAACTTTTATTTTATTTATATGGTTTCTTTATTAAAACTGTAAAAAGCCATTACTAAGTTTACAAAGAAATTTTCTAATTTCGGATACATGTTTATTGCCCAAGGACCGAAAACGTTTGTATTTTTTTCAATAAAATAAGAAAAATAAACAGTGTTACAAATAAAGAAAAAATAATTTTATTCACAGTTCTTAAAATATTGAAATTTTTACTTTTAAATTAAGAAAGAAATAGGCATGAGCCGTTTGGTTTGAACCTTGTTTGGACTTTGAAAAGTCTGCAGTCTAGTGGTTGATGTTATGGAATCTTAATTGGAGTGTCTTGAATTCCATTCCTTGCATCATTTTTTATTCAAAGTCATTGCTTGGTTTGAAAAATGCATATACCTTTGCCAAAGATCGGTCACTAAAGATGCATCCAGTCTTACTATAACTGGGTATTGTTAGAGTTGTCATTTTCTCCAGGGACGACCAAGCTTGCAGAGGGCTCTTTGAGATGGGAGCTACAAAAAACAGCGCTCAACATATGTAAGTAAATAGCTGATCTTCCGTACTGTAAATGGTTTCAATTTTGCCAATATTTTTTGTCATGTTTCAAGGAAAGCTTGAAGAGTTGCAAGGTTTACGTTAATTTGATGTATAACTGAAAATTTATGTGAGGATTCTGCTTGAGAGCGTGCATTTTATAAGAATTTTGAATCTTTTTTACTTACATTATGTTCATTGATTAACTAACCATTGTATAATTATTAACTTATTATAGTATTGATTTTCCTAGACTAAAACTCTCGCTCTTTCTACTACTCAAATGAGAATTTATTTTTATGAGACACAAAGGTGAGTTTTACTCTATATATTCTTTGTAAAATCATTAACTACGTTTGAAAGTTTGTAAGTTGAGAAGTTGTCTACAAAAACTGGAAAGCGTCTTAACAATTTTTCTATCAAAATTTATAATAATCCATGACTTTCTTGCTTAGTTAAAACTCTTACAAGCTTATACTCGGGATGTGGTACGTACTTTAACAATATCGAGTGAGGAGTTTTTCAATTTGTAAGACATAAAAAAGGAACGGTTCTTGAATGGAGGGAACAGCCAAAACAATCAGAGAAAAACGGAAAGTAAAATCGTTCAACTGAAAACCTGATTGCCGTAATTTATTTTAAGTAAATGAAATCTGTCTCCACCCAAAAATTTAAGAAAAAATATAAGTTTTTATTTTGAGCTCTTCTCTGTCTTTTATTTTCTTTTTGTGTCTGTCAAGTCATCCTGACGTTGGCTTTCACATTAGAAAAGCTTTTTAGTCCTTGGCAAGGACAGGAAAAAGTTGAGACGTATCTGTGGAGGTTCTGTACCGGCTATCTGTACCGGCTACCCCTAGTGGATCGGTGGCAGGATACAGTAACAGTAACAGAAACTCGGGACACCTCCTCCACAGTCCTTAATTGCAAAATTTTCCTCCTATCAACCTTCAGTTTTTCCTTTAAGGATCAGGTACAACAATGAGTACTTCTCTTTGCACATGCCCTAAGTTAGCCACTGTCCGGGCCTTGACATTTGCCAGTAACTCCATATCAATTCGGGCTCTGTGAACATTTGTGTGACTATATCCGTTCAAAGAATACGAAGCATCTTTTGTTGTCTTTTTGTAGTAGTAGATTCCCTTCTGCAATCCCTGCAGTGGTTAAATTCGTTCAGAAATTGCGATCCTGCCTTCGCAAACTATAATGCTCCTCATATTCTTTCCTATTGATCTTCGTCTCATTTCATCATACGCATCGATCAATTTAAAATAAATTGATGGCGTACTTCTGGTTCTTTTCGTAGTAACAAACGTGCCATGAAATATGATTATAGGTATACAACGAAAAAATGAAACATGAGATATAAGCGTCATATATCAAAAAGTGTTATAAAACCACAAAAAATCTTTTCTTCAATTTTCTTCGACGTTTGCCAGAAAACAGATTATAAGAAGACTTGTTTGTATGAAGAGGAAGCCCAATGGCGCACTTTTTTTGACACACTAAATGGCTCTGATGCTTCATCTGTTGTATATTGATCGATTATTATATCCCAATATACAAATAAAATCACTGCCTTTAAAATGTGAGCCACCCCTAGTATGTTAAAAAAATGGATGGATCAAGTCACAACTATTCTTTTCCGTATGAATATTAGAGCCAAACTTCTCAAATGAATGTTTATTAAGACCACATAATGCGAAACGAGAATCATTCGCTCCCATATATCATCATAGGGAGAATTAAAGGATGAGAGCTCCAGGTCAAAAGAGACCATCTCTGTTGAAGAACCTGAGCAAATGGTTTGAAAGAAGTACAATATCCCTTTTTCGTGCAGCAGTTTCAAAGGAGCAAATTGTCACGATGATTGCTAATTTTCGCTGAAGAGGTTCTAGAAGAAAAATAATAATCTTAGTTGCAAAGATATTGTAGTTCTGAAAATAAGAGTACTTTTCATACAAATCAAAAACTTAATTAACAGACTTTGCGGGAAATATAAAAACCAGTGAAAAAAGTTATTTCAAAAGTGCAACTTAAGCGTTTTAACCTATAACCTAAGGAAAGCGGGTTTTTCCTTCTTGTACGATAATAATCTAATACTCACAAAAGACGGTCATTCTAATATGAAGGAATTGTTTGAAGTGCTGATTTGCAAAGACGCTGTGTGGAGGTCATGCCTCTGTTCATGGTAACGCAAACAAATCTACAACCTTTACTATACATTACCTTATATGGTAGGGAATGTGCTGATTTGTTCGGGTCTATGCGAACGATTGATATCATCTTCGTTCTTTAATGAGTAGTCACAGAGTGCACACTTATACGCAGTACACTAACTCTAAAGAAATAATCACAGAAAATTCATAATAAAAATCTAATAACAGTTACTGATCTCTGAGCAAAGGCAGTGCAAAGCTTTATAATCTCCTGAAAAAAAAAACGATTTGATATTGAACTAAAAAACAGCTTACTCTACGAGTATATAGCTCTCAGATTGTGTGGGAATGCAAAAAGTATGATCCAATTAAGCCATGTTGCCATTGCGATGAACTCTGAGCAATTCAATCCTTTTTTTTACAAAAAAAACTAATTTTGTGTACATAGTACCTACTTTAATTTAAAATATGAACAGCCTACAAACAAGCGAACATGAAAAAATGACACTCAAAGATGTCCGTCTATAGCGGAAATAAGTAGAACGATGATTTTTTTCATTAAGAGAAACGCTTTATTAAACTGAACACGAACGAGAGAATCTTTGAGACACAAATAAGAGAAACTTTGGTCCAAATGGGAGAATCTCTTAGACCCGATTGAGAGAAATTTCAGCCCGACTGGAAGAAATTTTATATCCGAAACTTTCATTGTTAGCGACGTCAGGAGGATGGAAAAGTTCGTGGCCATTTGAGAGTTTATCCAAAACGAAAAATGTCAGCGAGAAATGAAGTTGACTGCATAGAAAAGTTTCGAAGGACAATGTATTAAAGATTAGAAAATGTGACGGTTTGGTATCAAATCAAATACAAAAAAATAGAATTATTTATTTGGGCAGTAACCTAAAAACAAAGGATATTGAGTTAAATGTAACCTATAATGTTTGTTGCAAAGATATTTTGAAAATTAAGGCTCATAATGCATGCCCAACAAAATTGAACTCAGATTTTAAAACACAGGGAGGTCACTCTCATACCAACCTTTTAGTAAAGGAAGGTAGTGACAAGATCAACCATGATGACCCCTTATTTTTCATAGATGAGATATTTTATACTGACGTTATATTTTGAATTCCATTTTATTTTTCTAAGCTAAAAGGTTGGTAGGTATGAGGCTGACACCCCATGTTGTAGAAACTTGGTTCATTTTGTTCAATGCCAACACAGTTTCAGAGAAAGACGGCAGGAGTTGCATGCTTTTTGTTGCAAAGCAAGTTGTAAATTGCGTTCCTGTGAGGTTTGGTTTATTTTGGAAGTCCATAATATGTACCTTTGGAAGTTCATGTGTCCATACTTTTCTTGACTTATAGGTTGTTTTTCTGCTCACCACCTATGTTGTAGAAAATGGTTTACTTTGCCAATGTCAAGATCGGCAAGAGTTTCAGGGTGTATGTTCATTTGAGATTTTTTTGTTAGGTTCAAATGCTGCTTGTGCAAGCGCTAACTTATACATATCTACTTGTTAGAATGCATAATATAATGTTAATCCCCAATTTTTCATATCTTTGCAACTTAGATTGGATAAGATTATGTAAGCGGGAGTTTCGTAAGGTTCACATAACCTTGACAATAAAATAGAATCAGTCGTTTCGGGATCTGGTAAACACTCATTTTAACTAAAGTGGTTAGCGTAAGGAAGCCTCCCTTGCCTTTGAAAATACGTAGGTTCCACACGCTGCGTGGGACTCCTGAGATGACGCATAGATTACTAAAGGACTTAAAATATTATAATATTTTAATCACTTTTTTTCTTCATTCCCACTTCAATTAAAGTATTTGGCTTAAGACCGGTCCCTAGCCTGTAAAAATCAAAAGGTGTCAATCGCCACATGCGACACTTTCAGGAATCACGCGGTAAAAAGTAACACTATATGCGCAGTTGAGTCTAACTGTAGGCACCTTTAAGCATCGTAAGTTGTGTAATTTCAAAAGCTCCTCCGTTTTCTTGGCAGAGCTTTTCTGCCAGCTCCCATGAATAAGCTCCGTAGACAAGTTTGCAAAGCGTCCGACTGCAAAGCGGGCGCACCGAGCGCGATAATTCTACATAAAATATAGCAGCGAACATGGCTAAATGGTCCGTGTAAACATATTCACCACTTTTAACGCCGAGAAAAGTCTGTATCGGAATGCCACCGTGGCCGGTTAACGTTTCAACAAATATTTTCTTAAGTTTTAGGTGTTTACATTATCCACCTTAGTCATATCTAATCTAATCTAAGTTGCAAATATATGTAACATTAGAGATTCACATTCTCACACTCACAAGCAGACACGTACAAGTTCGCACTTGCACATGCTGCATGTGAACCTAGAACATAAAAATCCAAATCTCAAATGGACGAACACCCTGCAACTCTTGCCGTCCTTCCCTGAAATAGGGGTGACATTGGCAAAGTGAACCATTTTTTAAAGCATGGATGGTCAGCCGCATACCATAAACCCTTTCATACATACAAAGGTTTTAATTTTTACACCAGTATAGTCGATTTTCCCATACTAATAAACTGGTTTGGGGTCAACCAATCTATTGAAAAAGGCCATATATGTCTACCGTGTTTGTCTGATGACTTACAAAGCTGTAAATGATGCGGTCAGAGCTGTATATTTAAGGTATGGGGTGCTTTCAGACACGCACTAATTTTGAGGATCGTGTTTTCCGGTTTACGGGCCCCATGGAGTGTAACAGACTACCGCATAATGTAAAGAAGTCAGAAACTGTTGGTATCTTTAAAGGAGCACTACAGACGCATCTTTCCAAAAAATCTTATTCGAGATTTAAGAGAACTCTTGAGGTGTGAAACACACAAACGGTCTTGTCTTGTCTTGTATCCTGCCGCCATTCCTCTAGGGGTGGCCGGTACCTCCACACAACTGCCTCCACTTGACTCTGTCCTTGCATACTTCTTTCATCTCATCTAATTTCATCACCCTTTTCATGCATGCTCTTCTCTTATTTCCACTCTGTAAATTCCATTCATTCGCAATCTCACTTATCTGATCAATCCATTGTTTCCTAGGTCTTTCCCTTCCACGCTTACCTATTACATTCCCTTTATACACTCTTTTTGTCAGTCGGTTTTCATTCATCCTTTCAATATGTCCAAACCATCGCATTACACTTCTTTGAACTTTCACTTTCACGCTTTCTTTTACTCCGCATTCATTCATAACCCATTCGTTTCTCACTCTATATTGTGTTTTTAAATATGTGTACCTTCCATTTAAATTAATTACCTACACATGCGACCCTTTCTGGGGCTACGCGTTTAGAATTTACAGTTTATATTTATCTTAGTTGCGTTTTATTTTTAGATATTTATTGCTATATAATTCCACGTGTACGTTCATACCTAGACATGTTTATATCAACTCTTTTATACCGCTGGGAGATAATCAAATTGTCGTGGCACGTAAAAAGCAATTTGGAGGTAAAAACAGTAGCGTTGGACGGCATTAGGGGGGTAATGTGTGAAGCATACAGCGTGTGTCTGTTAAATATACTTATCCATTTTGTATGAGACAAAACAAAACAAAAACTCAAGTCTAATATTCGTCTATGCACCTTAACATTCGTCTGCTTCATGATAATCAATAATAATTTTCCCTTGCGGTATACTCACAAAACGGCACTAAAAATATTTTCAAATTTTTATAATTATTATTATTATTATCAGGCATCACAAAAAATGAGAACCAGCTTCCTCGTAAACTAGGAAACCCCCCACTTCAACTGAAGTGGTTGGTGTAACACCTGCCCCCTTACCTGTGATAATGAATAGGTTCAACACGTCACATGCAACCACTTCAGGAAATACACGATAAGAAGTGGCACTACATGTGCAGTTTACTTGCGTTTCTTTATTATTCCTTAATTATAAAGAGCTATTATTGTGGGCCTCTTTAGTGCACGCTTCGAGCTTGGTCGTCGTAAATGAGTGCGCCTATTCTTATGCAGAGCTCAGCTGCTGTCAGGCTGGATGGATATGTTCGCCTCTGCCATAGCAGGGGCGAACATACCATACAGGCACTTGTATCTGTAAAAACTATGACATACAAGACTGGGGTCATAGCTTTGACGCAAACTGGGGCTCTCATGTCTCCAAAGCCTTTGATAGAGTATGGAAGTACATCCTCCTAATCAAAATTATCTGCATTTGGACTTCGAAATGACCAAGCTTGCTTGGGCTCTGGAAGTGTAATTCACACAAAAAAAAACAACGCTCACCAAAATAGCATCCAAAATTTTTCATTCAAATTATTTCATTGTTTCAATTTCTTACGAAAAATTTGTTCACAATCTAAAACGTACGAGTGACGAATATTGAAGGTTCTCTGTTACACATGATACAAAGTATTACATTACGTCTAAGGAAGTTCTTTTTCTAATCCATTAATGCCTCCAGGTAAAAATGTGTTTTTTTTTCTTAAAAAAAAATGAATATCATCCTTGTTTTTCTCATGTGCCCCCTCTTTGGTGAGAGATATTATTAAGAATCCTCTTTTTTTTGTGAAAGAGGAATTTTTGCGTAAATGGGTCTTTCGCTATTTTTGGCATATTTTTTACAGCGTCATGTTACAAAAAAAAGCATGTTTATACTTTTTTTTACGAATACAATATGTATAACAATTGTAAAGAGTCCTGTATATTCATTTTAAGATCGATTGTTGGCGATACGGAAAACAAACAAGATAGTTTATTTGAAATATAACAGCGCTGGTTTTGATCTCGTCAAGCCCTCTCGACGATACCTTTGATCTTTAGGTAAGAGAAATATTATTAGGTAGCTATTGATTTCTAATTTATTCAATAAAAATGATGGATTATTAATTTTGAATGTTTATACCTCATTACCTTAAAAGCAATGTCAACAGTACCTACCTAAAGCGCACCGGCCTCATACCAGCTTATGAGCCAAAGAACAAATTTCATATTATTTTTGCTTATTTATTGTTAAATACGTGGTATAAAAATATCCTTTAAAAGTTTTTACCTAAGCAAGAAATGAAAAAAAAAATGAAACAAAGTACAATAACTCGGTAAGCTTAAATTTTAAAAAGTGAATTCCTTGACTTATAGGTTGGTATGAGGCTGACCACCCATACTGTAAAAAATGGTTCACTTTGCCAATGTCATCTCTGTGTCAAGGAAGGTTGGCAAAAGTTGTAGGGCTTATATTCATTTGAGGTTTGGATTTTATTTGTTAGTACACATTCAGCATTTGTAAGCGCGAACTACACGTGTTTGTTGGTGGGCATACATCTGAGAGCTTTAAATGAATATATCCTTGCAACTTAGATTATAGATGCCACTCCACCGGTTTCCTAAGAAAAATGCTTTTTTAATTATTGCCATGGACCGCACTGTTTCACTTTGCGAATGTCACCCCTGTTTCAGCGAAGGTCTGCAAGAGATGAAGGGTTAATGTTCATTTGAGATTGGGTTGTTATATTATCAGTCCACAAGTGGCATGTTTAAGCGCCAACTTATACATGACTGCTTGTGGGAATGCATTTCATTTAATATTTACTTTTTTTTTTATTTCATAAACAATTTTTACAAGAAATATTAAATCTTAAAAATTAAACATTTTTGTCCCGATTAACCAAAAATTTTCAGTTTGTCATCGGGTGCAACAATCAAATTAAAAAATAAAAGTCTTGGTATTTAGTGCTAGTATGAAATAAAAAGTAAATTAAAGTTAAAATTAGGAGACAAGAGTAGAGTAAAAACACAAATATAGTTAAGGTAATTAATATAAGAAAGTTCTTTCTCCCAGCCAAATCTTCAAAGATATTATAATTTTATTAATGTTTGTAGATTCCTTTTTAAAGTCCTTTGGCAACAAATTAAATATTTTTGGCACAAGGTAATCCAACGTTCTTTGTCCATATTTGTTTTTAATTCTTGGCACAACTAGTCCTTCATTAGATGTAAATCTTGTTTGGTACACATGCTCTAGTTTATTTTTATATTTATCATTAAACAATTGTTGACATATAATTATGTTCCATAGTATACCCTTAATAGGCAAGACATTTAATGATTGGAATAAAAATGGTATATTCTGCCTTTGGTTAATGGTTATACACATTTATGGGAGCAATTAATTTTAAGAGAGCATTTTGAACATTTTGTACATTTTTAATATTGGTGGCGCAAGAATGTCCCCATGCAGTGAGGCCGTATCTTATAATGGACTCGGCAAGCGATAAATATACCAATCTTAATGTAGGGAGCGGCAATATAAACTTTAACTTATATAATTGTCCAACAACAGATCTCAGTCGCTTGCACGTTTTTGAAGTATGTGTGTCCCACTTGAAGAAGCAGTCAATTGTTACTCCTAGATAAGTATAATCGCTTACAATGTCAATATTTTCATATTTATATTTTGTATTGTTTGTGTATTAACACTGTGAAAATTGATGATTACCTTTTATTTTATTATTATTTATAATTGACTATGATGATGACCTTCTAGGTCGAAAACGTTTGTAATTTTGTTTTAAAGATTTTAATCTTTTAAATAAAGTCTATAGTGAAAATAAACAGTGTTTTGCTTGAAAAATTTCATCCAAAAATTATAAATTGAATCAATATTTTCACATAAACAAGTTCTACAATTATTGTTGACATGAAGGCATTCATAATTATGGGCTTTTATGGTTGGCACAGTACTAATTCTAGCATGAGGGGATCTAATATGCATAATTTTAGTTTTTTTTAAATTAATTAAAAGACCTGCATCATGACACCAATTCTGCAGTTTATCAAAATCATTTTGTAACATTGTGTTACATTCATCTAAATTCTCACTAGATATGACAAGTGCAGTATCATCCGCATATACATAATATTTTACATTTGAGAAAATATATTTAATAAAAGATACATAAATTATATATAATATAGGGCCTAAAACCTTTACTTTACTTTCTTCGGCTCATAAGCCTTGAAGGCTCAGGGCCTCCCGCACCACAATCCTCCAGGACTCTCTGTCTTGTGCTGCTTCCCTCCATGGTCCCCTCACTCCCAGAACTTCAGCATCTATGCATTTAATAAGAATCTCAAATATATCTTTGCAACTTTGATTATATACCGCAGTCTTGTGACCGCATTAGTGTGACGTTAGCCCGCCGACAAAAAAATCCCAATTCATTTTTTTCCGAGTCCATTATTTTTTTTAAATATTTTAATTTTACAACGTTTATATTAGTTGTTTTTAGATGGCTCACATATTGAAAAACTAAATCCCTGTTTATATTTACCTTTTTTTTTCTTTTGCGTATTGTAAAATTACCTGTTTCAAGAATGCAGGCCCGCGCACGGCGTTTTGGAGCCCACGCTCACTTGTGATTTCCTAGATTAAATATTCACCGGAATCCCAATTCATTTATTCTGTTTAACGCGACATCTGGCAAACGGGCTTTCTACCCTGTTCACTAGAGTATATTCTACCCTGTCGTTGGGGGATTTTTTATTCGGTCACTGGGGGTCATTTGACCAGGTCACTAGAGGTTCTTCTAACCGGCTGCTGGGGTTTTATGTAGTAGCTAGGGGTTTCTTAATCCAGCTGATTAGGATATTTCTACCAGATCACTAAGGGTCTTTTTATTTGGTTACTAGGAATATTTTTATCTGGTTTATACGTGTTATTTTACCAGATCGCTAAATGTTTTGTAAATATTTGATAGAAGTTTGTTTCAGTCCCTAGGTGTCTTTTAACGCCCCGGTCGCTAGGGGTCTTTCTACCCTGTTACTAAGGTATTTATCCAGTGACAAGAGTTATTTTTTCCAGGTCGCTTTTTTACAAGGTCTATAGGATTATTTTATCAGGTTGCTAGGAGTATGTTAACTTGGTCCCCAGGTGAGTTTGCCCCTGGTTGCTGGAGATATTTTTACTACGTCTGTAAAGATCTGTTTAGAATGTTGCTACAAATTTTTTGTCTGTTGACTTAGGCTCTTTCTTCTGATCACTAGGTGTCTCTTTATTTTGTCGCTGGGGTCTTTTTACCCGGTCATGTTATTAGATCTGTATGAATCATTTTACCAGGTCACCAGAGTCTGTTTAAGCGGTCACTGAGGGGAGTTTTTACCTGGCCACTATAAATCATTTTACCAAGTTGCTAAGGGAATTGTTATCCGGTTGCTGTGGGTCTTTGAATTCGGTTTCTAGTAGCATTTTCGCCCGATTTCTAGGCAACTTTCTATCTCGTCGATAAGGTTATTTTTAATAGGTATATTATTAAAATGGCTAAATATTTTCCAAATTAAGGATTTTAGGTTTCTGAAATCTTCTATCTTAATCAACTTCAAAAACTCAAAGTTTTATAAGAAAAAAAAAACAAAAATAGCAAAAGGATAGCTATGTATAGTAAGGACTACGTTCCCCGGTTGACCCTCATTTTCTGGGTCCTCTTGAATAATGCAACTGGCGTCAGCTTGCAGGACCGTATCCCAAAGTATAAAGTTTTACTCTTAAATTAATGAATAACGTTTCACCAAAAATGTACGGAGACTGAAACTCTCAATTCAAGCGCTGTTTCGATTTCTATTTTTTTTTTGTAAGCTCTATGGTCGAGTTTAGGCGTCAAGTTGTATATTTGGGTTACTGGTATTGTCTCACGACCGACCTTTTGTGAAGGCAATAATTGCGTTACAAATAAACCAGATCGCAATTTCTCCGGAAACATAATTTGTTTATTTTTAATTATTTACGTATTATTGCGCAAATCCCTTTTGTATTCCAATATCATATGGAGTTGATAGTAGTTCGCTGCCTTAGTTCTTGTTTACCGTATACGCCACTGAGAAAATTTTACATGAGCAATGTTTGCATGTGTACTGAACCAATGTGTCTTTTGAAAACAAGAAATATATTTAAAAAAAATTTTAAAAGAACTCTCATATTATCGAGTTTTACGGTTTTTCTTAGCTCAGATTGTGTAGAATTTGATTCATAAGATAACTGCATGAAAAAGTCATATTTGACGAGATTGGCGTATACGGTAAACAAGAACTGGGGGAGCGAGTAGTTGACGACGCGGTGGCAAGCGAAACTTCGCTGATAAAAAATATGCGAATTGAGTCTGACTAAAAAAAATTAAACTAGTATTCAAATTTTTATTCTATCATTTTTTGATTCGTACGTATGATAATAAAATAACCATAAACCGTGTATTTCCAACAAAAACATTTTTTCCATTTACAACATCGGAGCTTTGAAGCTCATGCGTTTTCGAAATTTTAACGAGCTACAAAAGCTTGTGAGAACTAAAAACATTATCTGACTCAGTATGACTCGTTATAGTCCGACCTGTCCATGACTGGTCATAGTCCGACTGGGGTATGAATGGTTGTTCATAGTCTGACTATGACTCAGTCAGGCGTCACGCAGTCAGATTGAAAACAATACTTTGGTGAAGAGAGATTCATTCATCAATGTCATCCGTCCTCGATTTATTTTCTCTATGGGATATCGTGCAGCGAAAACTGGTACAACACTAACTATAAATGTAAACTCGACCACAGCGTTAAGGAAAAAATGCACTGGAACTGAGGGTATTATCAGACACAACACATTCTACCCAAATTGTCTATGGATTATTTAGAAATCAAAATTAAATTTCAAGGTTAATTACATTATACTAGACGAACCTGAATGGGAGAATTTATATTATTCTCGATGTTTTGCTGGCGACGAAGCCAACGCCTTCAGGAGGCACCCTATCTGATTGACGATTGAGGATAAACTGATTTTTATATAACAAATGTTTGTTTTCGTTTGAACTATGGTCATAATTATGATTGGAAATACAACAATAGTTGTCATAACGGTTCGTCTATTATGCGAAAAGTGTAATTTAACCTTGAAATTTCAATTTAATTTGTAAAAATATCTCGGGATTACCGGACAACACATTCGGTCCAGAAGTCTATGTGAAATCTTTCATAGTCCCCATACTCATGTACTGAGTGAGATAAAGGAAACATAGAAAAAACAAACAGAATGGTGACATAATGCATTTAGTGTAAAATGGCTTTAAACACTGACTCTATTGTCTATTCATTACTGGACAATCAGTGTGAAATCTTGGAAAAGCTAATAAAAATATATGGGCCTTTTCAGACCCAAAGTATCTGCCCGGATTGTCTATACACCACCGGACACACCGCATGAAAGTTGTCATACACCTCCATACGTTACCGACTCCATAACCGACCGGATTTTTATCCGGTAGACGCATGTGTAGTAGAGATAACGTAGACAAACCGGTCAAAATGCGTCTAGTGTGAAATGGCTGTCTCTGGTCTACGTTTCAGTTTCTGTATATTTTTCGGTAAAACGCTACGGTTGAGTTTTTTACATGTTGTATAGAAAAGGGAGAAAAATACAACACAGCTTGTGCAGTATTGTGCTTTTTATATCCATTGTTGGACATGGTATTGTTGTAGAGTTCTGAAGCTACTTTTTATGTTTGGAATTCTGCTACGAATTTTGTTGAAATCATACTATTTTTTTCTCGCATCTTTTTGACGAATGAGTTTTATAATTAAAAGTGATTTTTGTGTCCTTTTTTCACATGTATGTATGTAGCTGACTACTCATACTGTATGAATTGCTTCATTGTGCCAATGCCACCCCTCTTTTAGGGAAGATCAACCAAAATTACAGGGATGTTAATTTTAGATTTGGGTCTTTATTTTATGAGTTCACATGCAGAATTATTTCCTAAGCAAAAACTTACACGAGTTAAGCTATGGGTATGCATTTAAAACGCACCATAAATGTTTATACTGAGATGGGTGTAAGGAGGCAGACACTCAGATCCGCGGGCGATGAAGTAGTCAATTTGGTTCAGCCACGCCGTCAGATTCGTACAAATTTCGGAGACCGCGCTTTCCGTGTTGCGGGTCCGGTGGAGTGGAACAGACTGCCACCCGGAGTGAAGAACTCCAAATCTATGGATGTTTTTCGCGGAGCACTCAAGACACACCTATTTAGAAAGTCTTATCCATGATCGGAGAGGGCCCTTGAGGTGTGACACACACAAAAATGGCGCTCTCTTATCATTTGTAATTTAAAATAAATTAGCCTGATATTATTATTATTATTATACGTATATGCTCAAAAATGTGATGGGAGTACAGTGTCAGATGTCAATGAAGATGCAGCCAAGGCAAGGGAGAGCAAAAGCGATAGAGGGCCGAGAGTGGAAGATAATCCTGGATTCAGCCAAGGTCCACTCAGGATAATCGACCGTATTATGATGATTTCGATTAAATGTTGAAA
Source organism: Agapetus fuscipes (assembly GCA_951799405.1). Lineage (NCBI taxonomy): Eukaryota > Metazoa > Arthropoda > Insecta > Trichoptera > Glossosomatidae > Agapetus > Agapetus fuscipes. Next base: position 16,421,483 of record OX637351.1, on the reverse strand, counting down.
AATATTTGCAACTTAATTATAGATAATAGATTCGGGTAATCCTTGTTCGTATTGTTTTTAAGTATCAAATTTATTTGAGTGTTTGTCCTAGATTCAGTCCGCGATCTGCGTTCCCATTGATACAAAGAGATTATCCCTCAACTAGTGAACCGATCTGTTCCCTAAGCGCACCATTGCAGCTGCTATTAGTTAGTCGAGCTTACCGAGTTCAATAAATACCAACACGCTTCTGGCTTGTTCATGCACGGATCGTAGTCAATTGTATCAAAAGGCCAACTTATTCTGAACAGCCTCTTCCACTCCATCAGTCCCGCAATCAGGAAAGCACGGCCCCCAAAATTATTGTTTATTTGGCTGCGTTAACCTGACAGTACTACTCCTGTATGTGACTGACCACTGTGCCCACCCTCTCAATCTCATCTCAATATTCTAAAACATGACGTCTTTCAGGTATGAAGCCATACCATTTACAGCTTTGATTACCAGCAAACAAACACGGTATACCACCAATGTACTTCTTTCAACAGTGGAATGAGGGCATTGTTCTCCAGTTGTTTATCTTAAAATCTTAGATTATGGTTCATTATCAGCTCGACAGCCCTGGGATAACGTTGGTTGAATCTAGGATTCTCATTCACTCTCGCCTGTCCATCGCTTTTGCTCTCATTTATCTATAATCTATAATCTAAGTTGCAAGGATATATTCATTCAAAGCTCTCAGATGTATGCCCACAAACAAACACGTGTAGTTCGCGCTTACAAATGCTGATTGTGTACTTACACATAAAATCCAAACCTCAAATGAGCATAAGCCCTGCAACTCTTGCCGACATTCCCTGAAACAGGGCTGACATTGGCAAAGTGAACCATTTTTTACAGTATGGGTGGTCAGCCTCATACCTACCTATAAGTCAAGGAATACGAGTAATAAATAACATTTAAGTATAAAAAAAAAACAACAACAATTAAATTCAGTTTGAATTCTTTATTCGCATTGATACAAAGAAATTATCCCTAAACTTGCAATAAATAGGACACTAACGAAGAATTTGAGATTGACGGTACACAATGGTTACGACATTGACATATGGAAATGAGGCGTGGACAGTTAAGGAATGTGAGCTGAGTAAATTGTGTACGGTTGAAATGGCTAACCGGAGAGCTACAACTAGAAAAACACTGAATGATAGAGTCTACAATGATTGGGTGATGAACGAGTGTGATATAAAACAGAATATGAGATAAATAAAGTACAAAAAACGTGTGATAAAATGGTTCGGACATCTTAAAAGAATGGATGATGAACGTCTAATGAAGAAAGTGTACAGAGGAAATGTCAGACGAAAACGTTGAAGGAGAAACCCGAGGATGAAATAGATAGACCCAATATGTGATATTGAGAAATAATAGAACCTGCAGAGTAAGAACAAGAGAAAAGTATGTTTGAGCAAAGTGTCAGAATGTTAAACAGATAAAAAAAATATGCAAAGACAGAAAAAAGTGGGGACGCATCTACCTGGCCTAGCAAACCGGCCACCCGTAGTGGAACGACGACAGGATAAAGAAACTGTAACAGAAGTCAATTGATCTGTATTCTAAGCTCCGTATGCAACTTTTGTGAGTCTGTTCGGTTTACCGGGGTAAATAGTAAATACATAAATAGCAATACGTTTCTGGAACGTTCGTGCTAGGGGTATTGGTGGTGTAGTGATACCTACAGTCAGAACAAGTACCTCACTATACATTTGAATGGGGATTATATATCGCACGTTTAATAATAAAGAGAAATAACTCGAAAATTGGGAAAATCGAGATTTTGTAACAAACGCAAGAACAATGTGAGAAGAATAGGTAGAATGCGACAGCCGTTCAATTTGGACGAATATGACCGAGATAAAACATCGGCCGCCTTTTTCATCCCATACAAGTTGTACTGGCTGTCTGAACTTCAAACGTGATTTCCCAACATTCATGTTTTTTGAGTTATTGCTCTTTATTATTAAACGTGCGATATAATCGATATGTTTGTATGCATTGACTAAGTGAATCATTTATAACAATAACTATTATCTATAATATAAGTGTCAAAGATATATTACAATTAAGATTACCTAATATTCAATGCATTCCTACAAGCAGACACGTAAAACATGCCGCATGTGAACATACAATATAAAACCCATTCTCTAATTCTGAATATAAGCCCTGCGCCTCTTGCTGGCCTTCACTGAAACAGGGGTGACATTGACAAAGTGAACCATTTTGTTACAGTAAGGGTGGTCAGCCTCATACCAACCTATAAGTCAGAAATAATAGCTATGATATGTAATATAAGTGGCAAAGATATATAAATATTTAAAATTCGTAAAAAATGTATGCCCACAAGCAGGCATTCATCCTCCTCCTTACGCCAGTCTTGTATGTATGTGTCAAAAAGACCCACAGCAAACGGATTTTTCAATACAGAAGTAAAAAGCAACTTCACGACGAAACAAGAAACTCTAGGTCTAAGGGACGTTTCGTGTGAAGAATATTTTTCTTTACAGTCTATAATCTTTAAGCTATGTTTCAAAGATATATTATTAACATTTAGGATCCATATTACCCACATATGCTTTATGTAAGCTGACAAACTACAAACCCAGATTTCAAATTAACATAAGCCCTACTACCCTTGTGTAGGTACCTTTCATGAAATAGGGGTGACAATTATTGCAAATTTCCCCATGCCAAAAGTTAAGTCACAGGGGAAAAATATGGTCCGTATTAAAACGCTTTGAACAAAAAAATGGGGTGGCGCGACAAAAGTGAACATTTTCAAAAGATTGGTGTCAATACATTATCTGTGGGTGAAGCCACACTCAACAAATGCAGATTCCAGAGAGGAGCAGTTGATCTGAATACTCACTGAAATTTAAAAGATCACCCCCGGCTTCCATTCATTCTTTCTTTTTTAGGTGGAGGCAAAGATAAATCATTATTTGGGTACAAAAGGCGTTTTTTTATTTTAAAAAGAAGTCTGGAATTTTCTTTTGACACGAGCAGACAAATTTTGTGAAAACTAAACAATCACGTGAACAGAAAAATGTATGGAACATATAACAGCGCTTTCAGTGAATTTTTTAGGTTGAATACATTTTGTACTTTTAACGCGATGGTAGAGTATTTACGCAGTATTTTATACTCGGTGCGCTGAAAGCTTATTTGAATTTTAGATTTAACGTGGCTGCGACGAAAATAATTATTTTTACAAATTATCATTTTACATACAAGGGATCTACTTTTTTTTAAATAGCACTATTTTTAGCTTGCGTTAACTTTGATATAAGTATAAAATATATTCAAATTAAGAATTCATATTGATGAATACTCACAAGCACACACGCATACTTTTCTCTTAAACAGGCTGCATGTGTACCTTCAAAATAAAAAGCAAATAATAATATTACTAGAATGATTTATTTGGTAAGCCCTGTTTTAGGGTGAATCGCGCCGTAGAAAGTCATTGTCGATGTAGAAAGCGCTAATTCTCAAGCAAGATCCAGTTGGTTTAAGGCTGAATGGACCGATCTTTAGTAAAGGCAGATTGAATTTTCACCCCAGCGGAGAGAAAAATAACAATATTAATTATTTTTTCGTGTTTTGCCGGGATTGGAATCCACTTCCTTTCAATCACGAGTCCTACGTGTTAACCATTAGAACAGACTGGTTTGAAATAGAAAAATATAAGGTGAACATAAACCTTGCAACTTTGGCCACCATTCTCCAAAACAGGGATGACATTGGCTTACTGAAATAATAAATTTAGAACATTTACAGAATCCTTTAAATGTGACGTCATCCATATTACAAAATAGGTTCCCAATAATTAGAGATTTTCTGTTTAGACTGTCCATCCTACCCCTATCTCAGCCACAAGACATTAAAAAATTTCCTTTAATTTCAAATATGCTGAGTTCATTATTACAGTACAAGTGGTCAGCTTCATAGCAACCTATAATTCAATACAAAAAAGATCAATAGTGATATTCGATGGAAATCATATAACAACAAAAAACAAGAAAATGTAGACATTCTTTAATGAAAATACTGGAAAACATTCAACCAAAAACTCGACATCGTAACATTTTGGGAATTTAACATTTTGTCGGTACATAGGAAGGAGTAAACTTTACATACGGAAATTGCGTCAAGCTGTTCTCAAGTACAAAGATTAACTCGCTAACTCAACTACTCTGCTCACCAAAAAATGTACAGAAAATAAAAAAGCACCGTTTACTTTTCATACATTTTTTAGAAAAAACGATAAGGTTGAGTTTAAACGTATTTTGGTGTACTCGGGATATGGATATGGTATGGATATAAAGTCAAGCGGCCGCATTAAGCGTAGACGATGGAAATAAAAAGCTTCTGTCGTAGCAGGCGTAGCGATCGTAGCAGTCGTAGAGGGGAGCTGTAGGCCGACGCCATCAAGTTTTTGGTCCGTTGCCAAGTTGTGTTAGTGAACAGTGTCAAATGGTTCTACGTAGGGAGGCTGGTTAGGGGGTGGAAGATAAAGGGTATGAGGAGAGTCGAAGATGGAAGAAACGTAGAAGGTATGTAAACATGGGAAAAAAGTGGAAATTGAAACTAGATGAAAAGGTGGGTAGGTGAAAAAAAGAGGTTTAACTATAATCGATGCAAAAATTAACTTACATTTTTTATTCATATTTAATGTATGTCCACAAGCAGACGCGTGAGTTTGCGTTACAAATGCTGCAGTGTAATCTTAAAATAATCACAAAAAATAATTCAATGTAGATAAATCATTGAAATATTTTGGCTTTCAGTTGTAGAAAGTGGAGCTAGACAATTGGTCAATAAACCTTTGCGCATGTTTGCAACAGTGTTGAGTGAGTGTGCTCTTGCAGTAGCGGCTTCAAGGGTACGGAACCGACTGCAAACCTTGGTTTGAAAGATTTCCGACGGCAGTCATTTCAAGATACGTCTAAAGACCGATGTTTCACGGAATCTTTTGAAACAATAAATTCATTAATTTTATTCATCATTGAATTACAAAGAGATAATGGGGAAACGGGAAGAAGAGAAGAAAATTCACACTAGAAAATGGCAGGTGGACGAATGAATTGTACCTACATACAAGAAGAGTTTTTTAAACTATGAGTTTATGTCGAAAAAGCAATGTTTATAAAGTATGTATATATAGCAGAGAAAACAAGAAAGTGCGGGAAGAATGTATGGAGTAGAGAGAGGGGGGGATATATTAAGTCCAACTGAAAACTTCATATTATTGTACTCTAGCGCCAGAAACTCAGTGAATATGCGCGAAAATAAAGAAACAACTTTACATGCGGGGACAGCGGGAATTCGGAAAGCTATTTTTAGACGCAACTAAACGCTAACTTAAGGTATGTTGTAATATATTGCCTTAATTAAAAAGGTACACAACAATAACAATCTGATCCTATTGTATATTTTAACATCTGATATGTTCGTACGTTACGTGTCTAATAACGTGTATAAGTATATTTGGCGTGTGGATTTTTAAATATTTTTTAGATAAGAAGGACGTGCGCATACCAGCAACTTTAGTTGAAGCGGAGATTTCACAACTCTCGAGGGTGCTGGTTCCTATTTCTCGTCAAGGCTGAGTAAACGTTTCCGTTGTTTTTATTTTGGTCTTGTAATAAACACCGCAACAGGAAATCATTTCGGACACCTCCAGTGAGAATGGAATCCAAGCTCTCGGCATGTAGACTAATCAGATTACCTGATGATGATTACTGTGAAGTCGAAAACGTTTGTGTCTAAATAATAAAGAATAAAAATAAAACAGTGTTTGAACAACTAAAGATAATAATATTAGTTTATAATCAAATTAATTTTCACTGTGTGAATACACAAACCCTACAAAATCTAATAATATTAGGTTGATTTATTTGGTGAGCGCTGTTTTCGTGTGAACCACACCTCAAGAGCTCTCTGCGAGCTTAGTCGTCGTTGTAGAAAGCGCCAATTTTCAAGCAAGATCCAGTTTATGTAAGGCTGGATGGACCTTTAGTGACCGGCCTTTGGTAAAGGTATCTAAATGATTTTATATACCTTTATTTATTATATTGGTATGAGGCTGACCACCCATACTGTAAAAAATGGTTCACTTTGCCAATGTCACCCCTGTTTCAGGGAAGGTCGGCAAAAGTTGTGGGGCTTATGTTCATTTGAGGTTTGGATTTTATTTGTAAGTACACATTCAGCATTTGTAAGCGCGAACTACACTTGTTGGTTTGTGGGCATACATCTGAGAGCTTTAAATGAATATATCCTTGCAACTTAGATTATAGATTATAGATAAACCAGTATTAATTTATCCACCTGATGATGCGAACGGATGTTTGCGAAACCGGTTGTGGTATTAAATAAAATACTCATAGTAATCGAATACAAAGTGTTTTTCTTTTTATCTCTGTATATAAATGTTTTACCGAGCAAAGAGCATATTTGAAAATATAAATGGTATATTTTTTGTGCTCCACCGAGATTCGAACCCATAACCTTCCATTTACGAGTCAGAAGTTTTAATCACTAGACTTTAGACCGGTCAAAGATATATACATATTGACGTTTAAGGCCCGTATTCAATGCATGCCCACAAGCAGGTACATCTAAGTGAGCGCATACACATGCTGCATGTGTACTTTAAAAGTAAAACAAACTTTACATGAATGTAAGCCTTGCAAATCCTGCCGGTTTTAATTAAAAGTAAACAATTTTCTAATGCTACTCTTTTAGAGAATAAAATGTTTGAAGGTACGTTGCAGACTTATTGTGCAGGGATGTATTTAAAAAAGCAGATAAACAATTCCGATATTTTAAACGTTTCCTTGCACACTTTCCTTCGTAATATTTTTTCTTACAAACACCAATGCGAAACGAACCATGGCATATCTCTACAAATAATAACCGCCCACACAAACGTGTGAATGTATGGCGAGCGCCCACACAATTTTGCCAGTCACGTTTTTCATCCTCCAAGTATAAGTCTTAACGTTTTAACTTAACAATTTCTATATTTTTAATAATTTGTTGCTAATACTGTCAACATAAATTTTTGAGATTTGAAGAAACGTAGTTTATCAATTTAACAACTAAGTTTTTCTTCACTATTTGAGTTTAATATCTCGAGCGCTTCGGACTCGTAAATGGAAGGTTGTGGGTTTGAATCCCGGCGGAGCACAAAAAATATACCCACCATTTATATTTTCAAATTTGCTCTTCGCTGGGTTGAAAAATGCATAAACCTTTACCAAAGACCGGTCATCAAAAGTTCCATCCAGCCTTACAGCAACTGGGCCTTGCTTGAGAATTTGCGTTTTCTACAGCGATGGCCAAGCTCGCAAAGGGCTTTTGAGGTGTGATACACACAAAAACAGTGCTCGCCAGATAAATCAGCCTAATTTTATACATTTTTTTTACATTTAGGAAAACATTTAGGGAGCAGAGCTTTGAATTAAAAGCTTTGAATGAAAAAGCTGCAGGGATTTTCGCATTTATCATATTGCAATTTAAAATCCCTATGGTTTCTAGAGTATAAAGTTGTGTGTACCTGTGTTCTGAGTGTAGGACCTTCAATTGCCAAATGTTTGGTCATTCTCGATGCAATGGTGCGCTACTTCTGAATAACCACACAGATTTCTAAGCTCGAGATATTTAAGTCAACTCGTGAAGAAAATCTATGATCATATGTTTTATTTTTTATTTTTTTACGAATCTTCACAATTTCAATACACACACCCTTAATCTCTCACTTGAAAGTTTTTTTATTCACTGTTGAGATTATTTATTTAACCTAAATATACTACCTAAGTACTCTACGGCACAGTTTTATGACGAATCTAATCTAATCCAAGTTGCAAAGACATATCGCACGTTTAATAATTAAGAGAAATAACTTGAAAATTGGGAAAATCGAGATTTTGTAGTAAAACGCAAGAACAATGCGAGAAGAATAGGTAGAATGCGACAGCCGTTCAATTTGGACGAATATGACCGAGATAAAACATCGGTCGCCTTTTTCATCCCATACAAGATGTACTGGTTGTCTGAACTTCCAAAAAAAAAAAAAAACAAACCTCAAATGAATATAAACGAAGAAACTGTTGCTGTCCTTCCCTGCAACAGCGATGACATTGGTAAAGCGAACCATTTTTTATATCATGGTCAGCCTCATATCGACTACATTTCTAAATATGAGTCAAGGAAAATTATAGGAACAATGCATGCAAACGAAAACACTCACTAGAAGCGCTTCTCTATTTCCATCCATTTTTTTTCACTTTACGCGATGATCAAGTATATACGTGGTGCTTTACGCTCGGACCGTTGGTCCTTTGAAATTCACTAAAGCGTAGCCTTACCCTCGTCTTCCTCCGCCATTCTTTTTTCATCCCAGTCAGTCGCACATTCCACTCGGCTGGTCCACACAAGACGCGAACAAATCTTCCCCATTGAATACGTGCTGGATGCGGGTCACAAATTCTAAAAGACTCACCGTTTCAGCTCGCGGATGCACTTTTGGTAAAAATTTTTTTGAATAAATTCCAGTCTTACTCATGCATTTTTTTTCTGAATGCATTTGGACCGAGAGAATGCTGTAAAGGGGTTGTAAATGAAAAACGTGGAATTAAAATGAATTTGAAATTAAAGCTGCTGAAAATTTAATTATTAAGTTGTATAATCTATAATCGACGTTGCAAATACATGCAAACATTTCTGAATCATATTTAATGAATGCCCAAAAGCAAAATCTTAAAATTTGCGCTTACTTATTGCTGCATGTGTATTTGATAACTCTTGTCATAGGTGAAGGTGATCGATTAAAATTAATGAAACCTTAAAATAAATAAAAATAAAACAAAAACCAAAACCAATAAAGATGAAGACTTGAAGGAAATCAAGCCGCTAATTTTTTCAATGGAGCGTCACTTCTTTCAGTCTGCTACCGTCTTCTACATAAAATTCAGGGTTATAACCATTTTTCTACAAGCTCTCCTCTGTTAATAACCCTGGATATCCCATTTGTTCATTGTTTTAAAAATGGCCGATCCATTATTTCTCTGCCACAAAATTCAGTTCAACCTGTAAAAATAAAGACATGTTTGATGCACTCTCTATAGAAATTTCATTAATCTCATCAATCCATACTTCCCTTCTATCATTCACCTTCCAAAATCTATATTATAATCTTAATTTCATTGTTTATGCACGAGTGAGCATTCGTAAATATTACTTCAAGTATAAAACAATCCGTTTAATGTAAGGAGAAGTGTTTTACTTTAAGTTATATTTTACGAAACAGCGTCTTTTACGAATGTTTTAGTTGTCATTATTTTATGAGAAAACCTATTTATTGAGTTAAAACGATAAATTTACTGGAGGAATTGCTTGCCGCATTGACTTTAATATCTGGGGGCTGGAAACTATTTTAACAAAAAAGACCCTATTTCCGTTTCAATCTAGATACTTTATTGAAGCTAGAAATAGATGAAAGATGTTCAAAGTCTTATTTTATTTCAAACAAAAAAACGGTTTGAGCTAGGAAATGTTTCTAGAAAGTATGCTGTTCCTTTACGTATGCGGCTGACTACCCATGCTGTAGAAAATGTTTCACTTTGCCAATGCCACCCCTGTTTGAGGGAAGGTCGGCAGGAGTTGCAAGCAGTTTTGGAATTCATATCTGTGCGAGCGTTGTGCGCAAGAAATTTCATTGTTTTGGTCTGTAAACTTTTGAATTTCGAAAGAAAAAAGACGTTATTATAAATCATAATGCCATGTGTAATTCTTGGGTGCCAAAACAGAAGATGGAAAAAGCCAGGGCTCTCATCACCACGGTAATTCTTATTTACCGATTATTGGTAACATTTGTATTAAGACTAATCAGCTGTTCACTTGCGGCCATCTTGGATTGACGGGCCTTTATACAAATATTACCGATATTCGGTAGGTAAGAATTACCGTGGTGATGAGATTTCCAGCCCTGGAAACATACAAAGGATTCCACAAGATTATTTAGGTTTATCTAATGTTTGGCAGTTTTGGCAGGTAAATCTCATAGTATGTTTGAATGCCGTAAGTTAGTTTCGTCTCCACCAATATAATAACTCGATGGCTTGCCGTAACTTTGTTTCATAATCTCAAATAACAATACTGGTCTAGAAACTTCAGCAACTGGCAATACCTTACCAAGTTGATAATTCCATTTGCCTCTTGTCTCCACGGACCCCTGGACTCCGAAATTCTCGAATATCCCGTGCAATGTGTTACCGGCAAATCCCCAAAGTCGAGATACCTTTTTGCTTTATCCCTTTTATTTTATTTCAAGTGGAAAATCGATATGGGCTTATGTCAAAGCTTTTTCGATGTATCGCTTTTTTTTCTATCGACCTTTTTGTATATAATGTTCATGCTCATTCATAAAAAGCTCTGAAATCTAAAATTGTTAAATGCAATGTATGTTCTGATTAAATCGAATTGAATCATTTATTTTAGGAAACATGTTAAATATTTTTGGAGTGGTTCATGTGAAGTATAATGTCGATCGGATTAGTAATAATTTTGCTACTTTCTTGCGTTATTATTTGTTCCCCAAAAGTCGCACTGAGTTAAGCCAAGCTGATCGTAAGCGACCAAATTTTCAGGAGTTTTTTTGATAACACTCCAAATGAATAGTAAAACATTTATGTCGGTCGGATTTCCCAAAAATTGCAAGTAATAACAAGTATGTATGAACAAGTATGTTTAAGGTATCTCCGAGGATGTTGGTTATGACATCAACGAAAGATAGACAGAAAACGTTTTTCATTGAAAGTTTTATCTCAGACCCTTATAGTTATATTTATTTCGCTGATGTGTCTCCAATTTGTTCGGTCTTTGCATACTCTTTTCATTTCCTTGACATTCATCACTCTCTCCATGCATCTTCTTTTTTTTTACTCTGCAGATTCCAGTACTTCATAATTTAGCTTATTTGATCAATCCATTTATTCCTCAATCTTTTCCTTCCGTGTTTACCTTTGGCATTGCCTTCGTTGATTCTATCTTATTGCTCATTGTTTTCCTTTGTACTTAAATTCTGATATCCTAGTTTGACTAACCCATTCATTTTCAAGAAGATTTAAAGAGGCCAGAATCGGGCTGAGAAAGACTGAAGAAGAAAAAGAAGAAGTCATTTTAAGCCCTATCATTCAGAGTCTTGACAATCGTTCCTCTCAAAGTCATTTCTATTCTAGGTCATCGAATTTTATTTGTACACAATTTCACTTTAAGTTCAACCTCCCTTCACATTAGATGAATTTTCACAAAGAATGGTGTTTTTATGCCTATTTTATATTTTGAACAATAATTTGCCAAAGTTTTATCAATTTTTCCAATATGATGTCGAAATATTCCTATTTAAACTTCGGAAACAGCCGAACAATGCCGAAGCAAATCCGGGAGTAAAAAGCGTTTTGTTGTTTCCGATTATTCCTAACAAAAAGATTCTTTTCTGGAAATTACTAATCTTACCCCCAGGCCTATCTTATTATTATTATTATCTTATTATTATTATTATCATAATATTTGTCTGATGAAGGAATAATTCGACTCAAGAAAATAAATTGTGATCTTAAAATAAAAATTAAAATGTTTATTTGATTTGAATATTTTAATGAAATCTTAATAAAAATATGGAAGACTTAAATGATTGAAGGATGTATCTATAAATAAGTTGCAATGCTTTATACTAATATTAAAGATTCATATTTAACGTATACCCACAAGCAGACACGTTTAAGTGCCAGCATGTGTACTTACAAAAAAAAACGAGTCTGCAATGAACATAAACCCTCCAACTCTCGCCAACTGCTACCCTTCTCTGAAACAGAGTGGTATTAGCAAAGTATACCAATTATTATAGAATGGGTGATCAGCATTATACCAACCCGTAAGTTAAGGGAAGATTAATGAAATCGGGAGAAAATTAAATGTAAAAACTGAATGAAAAAGGAGGAAATGTACAAGATTAATGATTGAAATAGGTATGCATGTTTCAAAGAAATGGATGCAATTGTTCAGAGGCTGTGGCCACACCTAGCGGAATGGCTGCAAAGTTCAAGTTTCACTTACAGCTTTGAAAGTTGTGAAACATACAAACCCAGATATTTTGCTTCGAAAGCAGAAGTTTACACAAATCTGCTTGCACAGAGAGCATCAGCCTCAAATAACAATGCATCAATTCATCACTGCAACTTAGATTAAACCTGAAATTATAAATCATTTTAATAAAAATAAATCATGTGAGGTTTGTACAGATTAAGGTCCAACGCTACGCCGAATAAAGACGGTTATAAATCTATCAAAGTTTCGTTTTTGAGCCAACAGAGCGAAATATGTACGACCCCCCCGTCGTAATTAAAAAAAAACAACTCAAAAAACAATTTTTCAAAAAAAAGTTTAAAAAAGTAAGCAGCAAAAGGCAAATTATAACCGGAGTTTTTCGGCACGAGATGAAAAATTAACACAAAAAAAAACTTTTTTCTTCAACTCGCAACTTTCAATCATAACTTTCTCATTCTTTTTAATTATTTCACGGTACGTTGATTACGTATCTTTTATTTGAAGCATTTTTTTTCGTGTTTTTCTTCAAAGTTATTTTTGTACGATTTTTTTTTATACAGAACGAGTTTTTGACAATGTTTTCTTGGTACTCTTTTGTATGTTTCAATAAGTATCTTGAATTATTGAAGATCAGGGATTATCATGAATATTTTTATCATTTTAAAATCAGTAGCTCTAAACAGGGATTTGATGCTTGTGCTTGTTTTCCAGTATCTGTTGTTACTTAACTTATAGGGGTGTATGTGGTAAGCCCAATAAGTTATTTTTTTATGAAAATTGAAAATGAATTTTCTCTTCGTACATGCACAAACCGTGAAAAAAAATTCCTGTCTCGTCTTTCTCTTTGCAATTTGTAATATAAATATAGATGACAATATAACATTGTCAACGACGTTAGCCATGTTGAAAGCACCGGTTCCCATAGATCACCGAAGTTAAGCAACATTGGGCATGGTCAGTGCTTGGATGGGTGACCGCTCAAGTACACCGCGTGTCGTTGGCATCTTGGACCGGTCCGTAGTCCGTAGTGGCAACACTTCGGACTCGTAAATGGAAGGTTGTGGATTCGGATCCCGGCGAAGCACATAAATATACCATTTATATTTCGAATGTGCTCTTCACTGGGTTGAAAAATTCATAAACCTTTACAAATGACCGGTCACCAAAGCTCCATCCAGCCTCACAGAAACTGGGTATTGCTTGAGTATTAGCGCTTTGTAGCGACGACCATGCTTGTACACCTCTGCGGCACTATAACAAGTGTCATAGACTCCTAGAGTCTTTAGAATCTAGGGAGTCTCCCGCACAGGATTTCTTAAAAAAAAAAAAAAAAACGTTGCACAAAATAGAATTCATAGAATATATTGTATGACATTGTCATGCCCGTCATTTCACAAATACGAAACTAGACCATATTTTCGTGTTCAACTTTTGCTTACGCAAGCAAACAATACACCATAATGAATTTGCTTTGAATGTTGTATCAGAGTTTTGCTGTACAACACAATGAAAGCAAACATTGTGATGAAATAGAGGTGTTGAGTACACATTGATTTGTCAAATATTTTGAATAGAAGCATCAATATTTTTTACACATATTTAAAAATAGTTCTCTGCGTTTATCTATAATGTATGTACATATTGTAGGATAATTTATTTGGGGAGTAAATGACACTTCAAGAGCCCTCTGCGAGCTAGGTCAGCGCTATAGAATGGGCCAGATAAATGGGCAAGACCTAATTGCTATTGCAAAACTGGATAGACCTTTGGTGACCGATTTTTGATAAAGATTCCCAAATTTTTACTATGGCAAAAATAACACTTTTAAAAAATAAATAAAACGTGTTTTTTTCTTAGTGTAGTATTTTTGTAATTTGTCTTGGCATATAGAACAAAACCGTGCAATATATTTAATCTAAGTTTCAAAGATTTATCACATTTAGGATAAATATAAAATGTATTATCAATTACAGACACGTATGAGTTCACGCTTAGACATTCCACATGAGAACTTACAGAAAAACACAAATCTTAAAAATGAACATAAGCCCTGCAATTCTAGTCGACCCGCCCTGAAAGCAGAATAACATTGGTAAAGTGAATCAATTGTTACAGTGTGGGTGTTCAGTCTTATACCAACCCTATTCATATATTGACTACCCTATTCAAGGTGACCTCTAAAATGTCGCAGACTTTTCTTTTGTGTATCACCATACATACATACATGTTATATTATTTTGCCAAGCTCTCATGTGAGCATATAAGCTAATACATCATTATTACCGATAATTTTCTAGACATTTACTTTGTCTTCTCACATTTTCCGAGACCTTAATAATCAAGCAAACATTGTCAGTCAACCTTGAAGTACATGTCGAAGCCTTTTCTTTATTATTTCTAAGAAAACTATGCCTTTGTTTTCCAGTTTTGTAAATAAGAACGAAAAAAAATTAAATGCGTCTTCCCAAAGTGTTTTACACGTGAAACTTATTCATTTCACAGATAAGAGGGCCGGCTTTCAGCTTATCATTATACTTGAAGTGGGGATGTCCCAGCTCCTAAAGGTTCTGGTTTTTATTTCTTGTGAAGGCCGAGTAAATCTTGCTGATATTTTAATTTTGGATTTGAAATAAACACGGCAAGGGGATATTTAAGACACACAGGGTGGGAATTAAATTCTAGTCCATTGGCATGAAATGAAAGCAATCTTACAACTAATCTGTCGACCGGAACTATTTATTTCAATCATACACAGAACGACCAATGAAAAGTATCACTATCACAGTATCACCAAGACAGCCATGGGCTGGAAGTCTCATCCCCACGGTAATTCTTATAAGTACTACTTATAAGAATGCTGATTAGTCTACTTATTAAGTAGACTAATCAGCTGTTCACTTGCGGCCATCTTGGATTGACAGGTCTTCATGCAAATATTACCGATATTCGGTAGGTAAGAATTACCGTAGTGATGAGACTACCAGCCCTGATTGGGCATTGGCTAAAACCAAGATTCTTCTGCACTTTCGCTTTAAAAATGAAAAGTATATCTTATATGTTTTAAGTTGTAAACATAAATAAAACGATAATAAAATATGTTAATAACGATTAATATTCAATGTATGCTCACGAGCAGACACGAATAAGTTCGCACTTACACATGCCGCATGTGTTCTAACAACATAGAAATCTAACTACTAAAAACTAAACTACTAAAAAAAACCCTCGCAAATTTTCCCGACTATCTTTGAATCAGGGGCTACATTGGCAGAGTGCATTTCTTTTAACAAGGAAACAATACAAATAAACAATATGACTTACGCAACTAAGCTACACATATATAGTGTAACGTCTGAAGTGTTATTACTGGACTACGGACCGGTCTTGAAATCGGTCCGGCAATGAAATTAAAAAAAAAACCTTTGCCACCAACATTGCAACTCAATACGTAATTTTTCCTGTTCTTGTACACGTCTTTTATTTCATGACAACAACAGTTAAATGAAAAGGACTATAATATTACAATAATAAGTGACGTCACGCACGAATCGTTGAAGGGAAATCTACGCGCAGGGAAGTATAAATTCCTTTGATAAAGATTATAATTGTTGGCGTCTCTTCGTGCTTCCTTCTCACTCTCCCATTACTTCCACGTGTATTCTTACACGCTGGTTCCGCCAAAAGGTACTCGGCATGTCGAGAAGCGCGTGAATTAGTCACAAAATTGTACATCAAACAGGGATGTTATGGGTATGGATTTTCGGATAAAGATACGAAAATGGGAATGGGAATAATAAATATATCAAAAGAAGTACGCTAATGATTTTGTAAGAGAAGAATGTGGTGCAAGAGAAAGTGAAGATTACAAGAAATTTGCTAAGATGGCTTGGACATATGGAGAGAATGAATGAGGAACGACTGACGAAGAACGTATATGTTGCAAGAATATATGGATGTCGTGGTAGAGGAAGACCGAGAAAGGTATGGATGGACCAAATTTCCGAAATAGTGAATGAATGGGATATCCAGAATCATAATAAAAGGAGAGCTTGTATGAAAAAGGTTATGACTCTGGATGAAATGAAAGAAGTATGCAAGGACCAAAAAAAAGGGGGATTGATCTGTAATGCTGGCGTTTAAGGCTGAGGCTTTAAAAAAAAATTTTTTTTTACTTTTTTATAGAATGTGTTTTGTAGGTTTTAATTTTTACTGTTTGATTGTTTCGTGTTTGTTTGTTTAATATACTTAAATGTAATTAATTGTTTGTATTCCTTGACTTATAGGTTATATGAGGTTACATAGATTTTATAAAAAAAAAAAAAAAATTAAATTAGGCTGATTTATTTGGTGAGCGCTGTTTTTGTGTGTATCACACCTCAAGAGCCCTCGGCGAGCTTGGTCGCCGCTGTAGAAAGCGCCAATTCTCAAGCAAGACCCAGTTGTTGTAAGGCTGGATGGACCTTTTGATGACCGGTCTTTGGTAAAGGTTATGAATTTTTCAACCCAGCGAAGAGCAAATTTGAAAATATAAATGGTATATTTTTTGTGCTCCGCCAGGATTCGAACCCACGACCTTTCAGTTACGAGTCCGAAGTGTTACCACCTGAACTACGGACCGGTCAAAAATATAATAGGATGATATGAGGCTGACCACCTATAGGGGCAAGTGGTGTACCTCTGGACGCTGTGTACCTTTGGACACCATCATATCTCTGGAAATACAGAAGATTAAAAATCATCACATAAACGGGGATATTACATTTTTGATAGCTCTAAATATTATTGTGTGTAACTTGTCATCACCTACAACACGTGCCCGTTTTTTACAATTTAAGTTTTCAGCAACAAAAAGTTAGTTTTTATGCATTTTTAAACAGTTTTCATGGTGTGATTATGAAATATTTTAGTCAAATGATAATACCAATGTAGGGTTTAGGGAGTGCTTAAAACGATAGAGCATTCATTTACCTTATTTTGAACCTCAAAATTAAATGTCAGTTGATGTTTTAATTTAGTATCATTTGTGTACCTCTGGACACATTTTTGCGTGTACCTATGGACGTCCAAAGGTACACGCCTTGTGTCCACCGGTACTCAACTTAAAATAAAATGCTTGTTAGACTATTCTAATTTATTTTTACATCCATCTTTTAGTTGGTCAAACGAATCAAAGTTGCTCATGTGATACCTTAAAAAAGTGATCAAATTCTCCTAATCATGGATAACCACGATTCCCATATAAATATACAAGTTTTCGAAAAAGCAAAAGAATCGAGAGTTTTCATTTTACCTTTGCATCCTCACACTTTTCATAAAATGCAGCGTTTGGATAAAGGTGTTTTTGGATCAGATTCATACGATTCCGAAGAGATGAATGAGTTCTACATGGAAAATAAAAAATATTTTTAATATTATTTGTTGTTATAAGGTAGGTTCTTCTAACAATATATATTACGTGTTTTTAATAATCGCTATCAAAATGTTTTGTTGTCATTTTTATAATAATAAGTTTGCGCAATTTTATCACCAATAAAATATAAAATAATACTATGTTTAATCATTTTTAAACTACTTAATTTTTTTGATGTCCAGAGGTACACATGCTGTCCCAAGGTACACTTACCCCTGTCCACAGGTACACACCCATAAGTGTACCTCTGGACAAAAATGCGATTTTTGGGGGAAAGGTCGTAACACAAAACAGGTCAATATTATACAAAACTAAAAATAAGTTGGTTATGCACAATCAGACAATGAATACATAACATAAACAATCTTCTCTCTACCTTTCTTAACTTGCGAGAAAAAAAATATTAAGTCGAAAAAAAAACGGCGTGTCCATAGGTACACCACTTGCCCCTACTATAAAGAAATGGTTCCCTTTGACAATGTCACCCCTGTTTTAGGGAAGGTCAGGAAGGGTTGCAGGGCTTATATTCATTTGAGAATGGGTTTTATATTGTAATTTCACATGGGGCATGTTTACGTGTGTGCTTCTGGGAATACATTTCACATAAATCTAAAATGATATAAATCTTTACAACTAAGATTATAGATTATAGATACGGAAATGGGTTTGGAAGTCTTTTGGATATCGGTTAGTTTTGGATAGTTTTTATTACGAATACTAGATTTTAAGGAATAAGGAATATATAATAATATAAGGATAATAAGGAATTGTGTCACTATAATACCTACAAATAAGAACATTAATATCATTACTATATTTCTGGGTAATCATTTGGTTGTACAATCGCCCACATGAGCCATTAGTATAGCTATTTACTTACATACAATGCAATATAAGTGTCAAAAAAAATCATTTTAACATTCGTCATTTCTATTAGTTTATTAAATTTTATCCGAATCTATTATACAAGTTTATAATATTTTATTTATTTCAGATATCCGATAGCTTTGGTCACGGATACGGATATCGATTCCATCCCTGATCCCAAGTATAAAACTTAACGTTCAAACTAAGCCATAAATCATAATGTATTGGAACAAAAACGCTCAGTAGTCGTACTGCTTAAGTTTACATATTATTTTGGTATGTGCTATGGTTGAGCTTTAGCCCATTATTGGGTGTGACATTATCTGCTCGAGGATACATAATAATTACGACGAGATTTTGTTTTGAAATATTTTGAATCTGAACTGAAGTTTGGAATTTAAATGTTAATCTGAATTCTGACAGAAGTTTTGTATAAACGGCTTTGAAGGGCTTTGTTTATCACACATTCAAATGTTTCACTCAAAATAACCAGTTTATAGTGAAGTGGTTTACGTTACAGTTTAAGGAATGGAAGGTCATGAGCTCGATTTGCAGCATAGCACAAAAAAAACTCAATGCTCTTCGAAAGGTTAAAAAATACCTCTATTAAAGACTGGTCTTAAAGTTTTACACATCTTTTCAGCAACTTTGTCCAACAAAGAGGTGTTGCGGGAAGTAGAAGAGAGAAGAGAGCTCATAAGTCACATTTTGAATAAAAAAGGCAAGCTAATAAGGCACTCTATTAGACATGGCACCTTTCTTAACAATATCTTTGAAGGCAAAATCTTGGGGAGACAAACAAGAGGTCGCCCAAGAACTTCATACTTCAAGGATGTGAAGCGGCTCATGGATGTTTCATCCTATTTGCATCTTAAGAGTATGGCAACAAGCAGAGACAAATGGCTGAACCAAAAAGGCGCTGCCTTTGGAAGATGATGATGATGATGCAGCAATTAGGTTTGCTCAAAAGATCTTACCTTCAGAATGAGACAGGAAAGACTCACACTTATCGTAGCTAATGAGATGGCAATAGGTCAACGCACAGCGGGAAGACCTCCTAAAAGATGTTAAGATAACTGAGCGTCCTCATCTCAGGATCCACAATACATTTTTTTTTTTTGGTGAATCACAAACTGAAAGATTCAAAGTGCTGCACTTCGAATATAAAGCATTTACATGAACTCTCCTTGAAGTCTTTAATCGAAAACGTACCTATTCAACATACGACGACACTCTTTGTGAGTGATTTAGCCTTGATACATTTTTTAGAATTACGCAGTTGACGGGAGTTTAGGGAATGTTTTATACTTGGAGTACTGATGGCTTGTCTGACACGAAACCTCGCTGTCTGCCCAACCCCTCTGCTACGTGGTGACCTACAAAATCTAATTAAAAATCAGAACCCATCCGCGCCAAAGGATTTTAATTTGCTGGAGTGAGAATGGGAAAATCTTCTTTTTATTTATTTTTCAGTGAAAACTCAAGAGCCCACGGTGGCATTGAAAACACATGACGCTTAAATTTGAAGCAAGAAATTTTAAGTCGGTTGTTTTGTTGTTGCAGGAAACGCGCTAAATTTCAGGAAATCTAGAGGTCTGTGACAATCGTTGGAGTGCTGCACACGTGTGGGTGTTGGTGAGGTGGCAGCTAATGTTCTTAACCTTTATATGAGAGGTGTTAGCTGCATAGTGCTGTGCTTTGTTTTAAGATAATGAAAAGAAGTGTTAATTAATATTTGTTTTGAATAGAACAAGGTTAAATTTGGGTGAGAACACAGATACAGGTAAATTATTCCAAAAACGGGAAGTTTGGCAAAGGAGTCATGAAAACAGCATGTTCTGAAATATATTATGAAAGGTTGATAAAAAAAATACTTAAAATTACAAGGTGGTCAAACTGAATGAATGAAAAAAATAGAAATTAGAGGTGGGAAATATTTATCCGAGTTTTGAGTAAAAATCAACAGAGATTTTTGTGTGCATCTAATATGAAACCCTCATTTTTGCTCAAGAAATGAGAGTGAAAGTACACAAGAGCATAAAGAGATAATCCGAGGATTTGGCAATAATGAACGATGAAAGGTTGAAAAAAAGTATTAAAGCGGAATGTTAAAAAAATAAGCGTAGAAAGAAAAGACCGAGGAAAGAAAGAGTACATTGATAAGATGTCGTAAACCTGTGAGAAAAAGAGATCATACATGAAGAGAATTATTAATGCTGAGGACATGAAAGAAATGTACAAATAAGAACAAAATGGAGACCTATCTGTACTGGTCCCCCCTAGCAACATGGCGGCTAAATACAAGTAGCAGTTCAAGGAAAACAATTATTTTGAATATTGAGTTCCTTGGTTCAAATGGTTCATTTTGCCAATGTCACCCCTCTTTCAGGAAAGTTTGGCAAAAGTTGCAGGGCTTAAGTTCATTTGGGGTTTGGATTTCAATTTGTCAGTACACATGCAGCATTTGTAAGAACCAATTTACACGTGTCTGTTTGTGTGCATGCGTTTTATATGAATCATCAATCAAATGTTAACACATCTTTGCAACTTGGATTATAGATTATTATATAGATTCGAAATTCAGCATGCGTTCTCTATGCCACTCTTTATCCATAATGTGATGAAAACACTTGCAATATAGTGAAAGGAGTCACGCCTCCCATTCAAAGCGCTGTTCCACATAAAAAAGCGCCGGTTCGCAAAGAATTACAAGGCGTCGGATACAAGCTTAAAACTCACTCATTAATCTGAACAAGTCTTTTTATTGGCTGCTCTCACAAATGTTCCCCGCTTGTGGTTTTGAATCCTCGTGTATTTTTACGCTTTGAAAAAAAAAGATGTTTTATTTTTTATTACCACGTTTTGAAAGCTGTTATTTTTATCATTTTCAGTTTTGTATCACGAACATAAAAGTTTGTATAAATACTCGTACTCCACTATCGCGTATGTCTACAGAAAAAAAGTATGAAAAGTGCAGCACTCATTAAAGGCGTTGCTGCAGCTTTGATACATTTTGTTTTGTTGACATGAGGGTTGTGTTTACAACCATCACGGTAACAACAAGACGGAAGTCAAGAAAATTGTGACGTCACACAGCCGTGAAGAGTGTAAGCAATTTCATTAATGTAAATTAAATTAGATCAAAGTAAGTGGTTTCTAAGGACTCTCGTCACATAGAGCTGTGACGTTATTCTAATTTAAAATTTTACGCAGTCCATAGTAAGAAAAACATTGCCACTTAAAAAAAACGTGTTTTAGAATTTCGGAAAACATTTTTCATTTTGATATTTTTGGATAAAATCTGAGACTACATCGTCACATTTTACAATTTTTAACCTATGGGGATGGTCAACCTTGACTAAAAGGTTGCTATAAGACTGATCGTCCCTATTGTAGTTGTAGGTCAATGTGGACGATGTAAACGAGATTCGCTTTCTACCTTTCTCCCTTCAGAAAATACAAAGGCAAGAGTCACTTGAAGGTCAGATCATTAAAACACAGATATTCACTTATAATGAACGCCATAAAATGCCTTGAACAAAGTTTTAATAAGAGAAAAAGCGTAAAACAAAAAAGTGGAACAGAAAAAAACAATCCAGTACAACGAAATAAATCTAACCCACACCACAAGCAAAGTAATCTATAATAATAATCTATAATCTAAGTTGCAAGGATGTATTCATTCAAAGCTCTCAGATGTATGCCCACAAACAAACACGTGTAGTTCGCGCTTACAAATGCTGATTGTGTACTTACAAATAAAATTCAAACCTCAAATGAACATAAGCCCCACAACTTTTGCCGACCTTCCCTGAAACAGGGGTGACAATGGCAAAGTGAACCATTTTTTACAGTATGGGTGGTCAGCCTCATACCAATCATAATCTATGTTACAAATATGTTTTACAAATTATGATTCATATTTTATGCTTGCCCACAAGCAGAAACGTGTGCTTACAAAAACTGCATAAAAAAAAAAAGCGTCGCCTTTCCTTCATGAAACTATGTAGGTGACATTAGAAAATGAGAAAAGTTTTTACAGTCTGAGCGGTCAGCCTCATAAAACCTCTAACCTCAACAACACTAAAAGTAAACAAACAATAAAATATATCTGAATACAAAAATGATTTTTTTAAAAGAAATTATAATATTGAAAATATAAAAAATGGACCTATCGCTTTTCTTGTTGAGGAACTTCGGTTAGTAGGTGGAGCGTACATAATATGAGAGACATCTGGCGGTAGGTTTGCCGACTGACTCTCCTTTGGGAACGAGCGGACAAAAAAGTTTTCTGTCAGTTCTCCGAGAATAAAACATTGTGTAAACTCTCCTCGAAAATGTATGTAATATACGACGGCACTCCTGGAGAGTGACTTAGTTTTGATTCATTTATTCGATTTAACAATCGATGTGATTGTACGTAATGTTTTGTTGACGGGATATAGATTTAAGCTATGTCAACTGCAAAATATTATTCTGCTCTTTTAGTTTTACGTTCAAAATTATAAGATTCTGGGTGACTCATTTTGATCTAAATTTTATTCGGTAACTGTACAGGTTTCTGGTGGTTGCTGGTGATTTTGGATTGAACTATTCGATTCGGATTGACTTTGAATCATTCTACTAGAGAGGAATTTGATTTTGTAAGAGAACGAATTTGCATTTTAACTCGCGTTTTTATATTAAAGCCTTCTACCCATGAAAAATAAATGCAACAACAAACACTGCCATGTACAATTAGGATTGAGGTTGACTAATTCTAATTCCCCTACATACATTATTTAAGTATTAAATTTACCTACCTATATTTAAATATTGAATTTATCTACAACTATTTCAATGTTTTTATCAGTGTTATTTTTTACTCTCAAAAATTCCAAACAGTATTAAAAGCTGAATCATTGCCTAAAAGTAGCGTCATAACTAATTTTAAATGTGGTTAAAAATGTGAACTTACTTTCGAATGTTTAATGCAGTGAAGATAGTACTAGTGTTCTGTAACAAAAAAAAAACAATTTTAAAAATGTCTTGTAACTTTGTTCCCTCTTCCATAAGGGGTTAAATTTAAAACTTAATCTAAGCTGCAAAGATATACATCATTTAAGATACATATTAACCGCATTCCCACGAGCAGATATGTATAAGTTCGCGCTAGCACATACCGCATGTGGACCTACAATATAAAAACCCAATCTCAAATGAACATAAGCCCTGCAACTCTTGCCGACCTTCCCTGAAACAGGGGTGACATTGGCAAAGTGAAACATTTTTTACAGTATGGGTGATCAGCCTCATACCAACCTATAAGTCAAGGAAAAGTTTCTGCAAATTCGATTATGAAAGCTAGGTATACAAAATTGAGATGTGCTGCTAAAAATCGTCTATGTTGTGCTTCTGAGAAGTAGAACACCAGCTATGCCTACATCTCTTTAGAGGTATTCCTTGCAGGCAATTTCCTACAGGTATACTGTGGGCAGCCACATGGGGGGGGGTTCTCCAACTGACCATCCTATCCACGTGGTCCCTCCAGTACCACCGCCTCTTACTGACCCCATCTCATAATATCTTCTGTCTCTCTTTTCAGAGTTTCTTATTTTCTTCATTTAATATTGACTTACACGAACTTATAAGATTATTTTGCAAATATCTTAGAATTGAGTCGTATAACTGCAAACGCCGTCATCTCCAAATTTTATATTTTTTTAAATAATTACTTAATTTGATTCTGCGTAGTGAAACAAATCATTTGATGTGTACAATGTGATGAAAACCTCACTTAATGCTTCGTAATTTTAATTGAAAAAGTATGATTTCGTGCAAACTCCGTCATCTCCAACTGGTTCCAAATTGCGTTCAAAACACAAGTTTATTTTTCTCAAAATCATCGCGTAAGGAGTTGACGGCGCTTGCATTTATACGACTTAATATACACTGAGCATGCATATTTAAGATAAGCATTGCTTTGTGTCAAATGGTAGGTACTCAATTCATCCATATACGAGTACATAGCGCTTGAGTATCATATTTTTGTTCCTAAGGGAAGAATCTGCCATCTCTTCTTCAAATAAACCCAGCTTAAGGAAAAACATAGGTACTTTACAGAGGCGGGTTTTATCATGTCAATAATGTTTTTCATTAATTTTCATTAATCTGTTTTTAAAAATTGTATAATCAAGGATATGGCAACCCTATACATTTATTTTCTTAATTGAAAAGATAAAAGTGACATTTAATGCTCATATTTAATGCACACTCGCAATCAGAACCGCGTGAGTTCGCATTTACATATGCTGCAACTGTAACTACTTACAAAATAAACCAAACCCCACAAGAACATAGAACTTGCAACTCTTATCGTAACGGGATGGTATTGGCAAAAGTGAAACAATTTCTAACAGCGTGGATGGTCAAGCTCATACCAATCGATAAGTAAAGAAACAAAAAATATATTATTACGGGATATGGACTACGAGCCAACAGAAAAAATACATTAAGTATATTGAATTGAAAATAAAATCCTAATTCAAATTAAGAGCCCTATCTGCCAACATTGCATATCATCAAAATGATGGAAATTATTCAAATAAACATAAATATTAATAATTTCCGAATATGAATAAATTAGGATCAGACATCATTTGTATAGATGGTGCTTTATTTTCAAATGCAAATTATTTCATCCTAATCTGAAAATGGGATCCCAAAATTGATTAACAATTTTGTCCTGTACCTCGAGTATCAAAACATCCCTGCGTAAAATCCCCTCGCCCGCGTGAATACAAAAAAATGTATAAAAACTAAATCACTCACTAGGGGTGCTGTGTTATCTTCCATATATTATTATATTTACGCGATTCAAGGGAGTTTACGCGATGTTTTACACTAGGGGTACTGGAAAGCTCTATGCTCATTTTAATTTACATTTTCGCCTATATAAACCTAAATTTAATTTATTTGCAACCGGGGTAAAAATTAATTCATACTAGGGTCATCCAGGAATAAAGGTCATACTACATTTGAACATTGAATTTAAAAAAAAAAAATTCGATACTTGGATTTTCATTTGTTTTAGACAATTAAAATGCTCGTATAAATTGTAATATTTTATTTTACTTTTCGATTATTTTTAAAAAGGTCTTTCCATTTGCATGAAATTTTTTTCAGTAAATTCAAGGCTAAATAAAAATCTAAAATCTAAGTTGCGAAGATATATTAACATTGTAAGATGCATCCCTGAAAGCAGAAACGCGTAAGCTTACGCTTACACATGCCGCATGTAAACTTACAACATAAAACTCAAATTTCAAAATGCAACTTTTGCCGACCTTTCTTGAAAAAAAGTTTACTTTGGCCAAATACAAAATTTAGGAAACTTGTTACACTTTTGTCAATGTAATCCTATTGGAGGAAAATTCGGCCACAATTGCAGTTAATGTGAAGTTTGGGATTTTATTTTGTAAAATCTTGTAACCTGTTTTTCTGGATGCCCCTCGTAGATTTGAATAATAATTATGAAGATATATGATATCCTCTGTTAAAGGATTTGTTTTAAGTCTCGTGGGATTGTTTAAAGCAAGAACATACCAGTTCTATAATTGAATTATTGTTTTATGACAAGTAACTGTTGTTAAGAATGCAGGTCCCAAATTTATTTCGGTCTGCTTGAGTGTGGCTCATGAATAATAAAAGCAAAACAATGTGATGATATGTTTTGGGTATGTGAAAGAATGGATTATGAAATACTAATACAGACTAATAAAGGGTTTTTATAGAGGAAATGCGAAAAAAAAAAAATGAAAAACAAGATTTTTTTTGTGTGATCGTCTAATCTGATCTAAGTTGCAAAGATATGTTACATAAGGGATTCATATAATATCCATTCTCACAAACAGAAACTTACATTCGCGCTTCCACATGCCGCAAGTGAACCTTCAACATAAAAACCCAAATCTCAAACTTTTGCCGACCTTTCCTGAAACAGGGTGAAATTGACAAAGTAAACCATTTTCAACAGCATGGGTTATCAGCCGCATACCAACCTTTTAGTTAAGGAACATAGACAATAAATTATATTTTACAATTAGAAAATTATACCAATTGTTGAATAATCAGATTGCTAAATTTGTGAAAGAATGGAATGAACATAGCATATCCATAATCTCTTATCTAATATGAATGAACATAGCATATCCATAATCCCTTATCTAATATGAATGAACATTAAGGTGGATCGAAATCGTTTTTTTGGGAATTTCGATTTCGCGTTATAACCAAAAGCTGCTCTATATCAATACAAACAATAAATTGTACCACCATAAGGTCGAAATATTTGATCTTATACTGCCCCAAAGACTCGAAAAGTTAATAAAAATCATAAAAACTGCTATATACTTAACTTTTTTTTTTGTTTATTAAGAAAAAAATAATTGAAGTATAATGAAGTTCAAAATTAAGCACAAAGCATGATTTTCTATAAATGATAGAAAAAAGACCCTTATATGGCAAAAAAAAATTAAAAATGGCAATCAAGAGAAGTCTAGAAAAAAGTGATTTTAAGAGAATTGGTAATCTATAATCTATAATCTAAGTTGCAAAGATATATTCATTTAAAGCTCTCAGATGTATGCCCACAAACCAACAAGTGTAGTTCGCGCTTACAAATGCTGAATGTGTACTTACAAATAAAATCCAAACCTCAAATGAACATAAGCCCCACAACTTTTGCCGACCTTCCCTGAAACAGGGGTGACATTGGCAAAGTGAACCATTTTTTACAGTATGGGTGGTCAGCCTCATACCAACCTATAAGTCAAGGAATTCTTTAAATTGAAAAAAAACATTATTTGTCGTGATTCCAGGTTTGTTTTAATAAATTCATCTCTTTTGATCAGACCGCAAACAGCAGCTGAAGTTTCTGTTACAATTTTTACTAATCTTTCAGTGGCTAACGTGTAGCAAGGAAAATGGAAATGGCTTGAGATTAGTTCGTCAACAAGCAGTGGATTTTCTTAACAACGTGATGTTAATTCACCGTTCATAAATTTTGTAACAAGGGGCTTGGTCACATTATTTTCGTGCCACTTTATAAGGTTTTTTATAATTGTTTGCATCAAAATCAAGTTTTGGCCGATCGTAGTTCGAATTCTCAAAATTGTTTCCTGTCGCGTTTCAATATTCTTCACAAGGCTAGAACTCATAAAAAGGCAAAGCAAGTAAGATGTTTTTTGGATGATTGAAATATCCATTTCTCTGTATAACAGGATGTAGTATCTGCTTTAAATTATCTGTCAAATATCGCGACAGCTAGATTGTCTTGTGTAAGTGTCTAGCACCATTAATGCAATGTGGTTAGTTTTGATGTAAGACCACATAAGAGCATCCACTTTCATTATATAATTAATAATATTAACAAATTGTCAGATGGTTAAAAAAAAAAGAACATAAAGCCGTAGTATTTTGTGAGCCATCTTGAATGCACTAGTTTTCCAGGGTTTCTTTTTAATAAGCTTTGAGAACAATATCCAGACTTTATTGATATTCTTCGTCCAATAGGTAGATCACATTGGATAGTTAGAAACGAGAATATTGGAAGCTCTTCACAACTTTTTAATACCTTCTCTATGGGTTCAGAGTAACTTCTTGGTCCACTTGTACAACCATATATTCACATAATTGGCGCGGCAGTTCGTTGGCATGGAGTTGACAAATACACCACTGCAGCGGTTTTACTAGATATTTTAATTTTTTTAGAATAAATTTACCAATTCCATCTGTATTAACAATAGTTCTATCACGTCCGATTCCAGCAAAAAGGATGACATTGATATCTTTACTGATTAAAATATCCATAATTTTTCTTGTTATTATTGCTGCTTTATCAGTGCTTAAAGAAATATGACCAATGTACTGTGACCTTGCGTCCTTAAGTAACTAATATGCTCCTCTTTAATTATATTTCTCTTATGATCCACCATATTTAAGGTTTTATTTTTACGTCCATCAAAGTATAAACCCAAATCTTAGTAATCAGAATCAATGGTCACACCGCTGAACTTAGCTATTTGCTTTTCACGGACTCTTCTAATTTTATTTTGATCGAAAACTTTGGATGAATTGTTGTCTGAAATAAAACCAACGCTTTGTTGCCAAAACAAGAACAGCTTCAGCCTTATTGGAAATGCCAAATTGATCCACAGGTGTTTCCAGTATGCCAAGGTCAAAATTTTTAATTAATATGAATACGAAGTTTGAGGTAGCATTCTCTGAAGTGCTAGTTTTTCTATTACTGTTGAGAGACATCAGTTGATAGGTCAGACAGATTTGGCAATAAACTTGTAGCTTTTTCTTCGTATGGTTCATATTTCTGTTTCCGGTTCAGCTTTTTTTTAATTTCCCGCAGCAGTTTTCAAATCAACACTCCTTATGATCATTTATCTTTTGGTTCTTTGATCAATCAGAATATTTTTCAGTTATGGGTAATTTAAGATGTTTTTCATAGTTAAATGAAGCCAATCTGTTGCATTAACACGCTGATATATTAAAACTACACTTAGGATCTCTCGCAAATTTGTATGCGCAAAAAATATGAGTAGCGTACAACTATAGTTACATCTCTGAGAGCACCGAATTGGTGACGCGCGTCTGCGCGGAGTAACAAAGTTAGGGGGTGCCCCCACCCGACCCTCTCAAATTACAAGATACCAACCACGTAATAATAACTATTTTATTCATTTTAAAGAAACAAAATTTTATTTCGTTTGATTTTATCTAATACTTGATTCTTAAACCCAGGGGTAAAAATGAGTAGTTTTGTGTATTTTTGTAATTTTTCTGATGACTTGGGGCAGTATAATTAATTAATATTTTGATAAGATTTTTTTTTATATCAGATACTCACCCCATAGAGCAACTGTTCTGCATAACGCAATTACGAAAAAATGATTTTTAATTTTTTCCATACATACAGCGATCCACCTTAATGAACATAGCATATCCATAATCTCTTATCTAATATGAATGAACATAGCATATCCATAATCTCTTATCTAATATGAATGAACATAGCATATCCATAATCTCTTATCTAATATGAATGAACATAGCATATCCATAATCCCTTATCTAATATGAATGAACATAGCATATCCATAATCTCTTATCTAATATGAATGAGCCTGGAGAAGACGATTGTGTTGACGAACCCGGAGGGTCGCCGGACAGTGGGAAGACCACGTTCAAGATGGCTGGATGGAGTGGTGGCGGATTGCCGTGCAGTGGGAATGTGGGACTGGAGGAGGAAGACGTTGGACAGACAGCGCTGGCAGCGGTTGCTGAGGGAGGACAAGACCCACACCGGGTTGTCGTGCCAATGATGATGAATATGAATGAACATAGCATATCCATAATCTTTTATCTAATATGAATGAACATAGCATATCCATAATCTCTTATCTAATATGAATGAACATAGCATATCCATAATCTTCTAATATGCAAAAATTAAATAATAATAGGATGATTTATTGGGTGAGCGCTGTTTTTGTGTGTATCACACCTCAAGAGCCCTCTGCGAGCTTGGTCGTCGCTCTAGAAAGCGCCAATTCTCAAGCAAGACCCAGTTGTTGTAAGGTTGGATGGACCTTTTCAGTGACCGGTCATTGGTAAAGGTTTATGAATTTTTCAACTCAGCGAAGAGCACATTCGAAATATAAATGGTAGATATATTTTTGTGCTCCACCGGGATCCGAATCCACAACCTTCCATTTGCGAGTCCGAAGTGTTGCCACTGGACTACGGACCGGTCCAAGATGCCAACGACACGCGGTTTACCTGAGCGGTAACCCATCCAAGTACTATCTGCGCCCAATGTTGCTTAACTTCGGTGATCTATGGGAACCGGTGCTTTCAACATGGTAACGTCGTTGACGATATATATTTACATATATATTATGATATAGATATATGTACATAGATTTATATTGAATGCATGCCCACAAGCCAAGATATGTAAGTGCACGGTTACACATGCTGCATGTATAATTACAAAATGAAAACCTAAATCCCTAATGGGCATAAGCCCTGAAACTTTTGTCGCCCTTTCAAAAAATGGGCGGCGTATACTTTTTAAAGCAAGCCTTTTTTTTAATTCATTTTACCCAGTTCATATAATTTTGGAACCATTTCATCAGAAATATTCACTCCTTCAGGGAAGAATTGAATTAAGACGAACTCCAGGTCAAAGAAGAACAACTTGGTGGAAAAGAACCTGAGGCAGTGGTTTGGCAAAAGTACAAGAGCCCTGTTTCGTGCAGCAGTATCAAAGTTGCTAATTACTATGATAGATTAAAATGAACTTTCACGAAGTAACTGCTACAAACCTAGATAATTACTATGATGATTACCAATCTTTACTGAAGAGGCACAGGAAGAAGAATAAGCAGAAGAAGCAGCCGTTGATATTCAACGTGCACACACTAGTCAAATGTGATTTTCCATTTGCTTTCCATAAATCTTCATTAACAATTAATTTGTATGGAAGTATATAATATATGGAAGGGCAATCAAAAATGAATTTATTTGACCCAGTTATGTATGGGCCAAAATTTTGCATGGATTTAATCATTATCAATTCGTAATGCAAATTTTTGCCTTCATTCAACTTCTTTTCATTATTCAGATATTTCTCCTTGCAAGTACCTACACATGCAACCGCGACCTTACACGTGTCTGCCTGTGGACGTGCATTAAATATAAATCTTGAATGTCAATATATATTTAAAACTTAGATAATAGATTGCAGACCACCCATACAATAAAAACATGGTTCTTTGCCAATACCACCCTTATTTCAGGGAAGGTCGGCAAGAGTTGCAGGGATTATGTTCATTTGAGATGTGGATTTTTTTTATGAGCTAGCGTAAAAAAGGATATGACTTTGGATAAAATGAAAGAGGCCTTGAATTAAAAGTTGTTGTGAGGCTGATGTTCCCTATGCTGTAAACACTTGGTTCACCTTTGCCAATGCCACCCCGTTTCAGAGAAAGGCAGTATGGTTCGTGTTCATGAAAGGGTTGTTGTATTTTTAAAGTACACATGTAGCATGTGTAACTTGTGAGTCTTCATTAGATACGAATATTAAACGTTAATATACTCGTATCTTGGCAATTTAAATTGAACATAACAGTCAAGTTTGACTTAAGTTGTTTCCGTTTTTTTCTTTCACATTTTCCCTTACCATGACAACTAGTAAACATCATTTCAGATGAAATTCAAATTCAGTTCTACTTCCCATGTAAATGGTACACTCTTATGTTTCACATTGTGCATACATTACACCGAAAGTATAGTATTTACTCCTGAGTACATTCTACAAGGATCAACCGTTGAGAAGGCTTTGTACCTCAAAAAATAATATTTTACGTTAAAACTCAATCGTAGCGTTCACCAAAAAAATGTGCTGAAAATCAAACAGCGCCGTTAGTGAGTATTTGAGTATACGTACATTTTTGGTTAAACGCCTTGATTGAGATGAAATGTAGAGTTGTATACTAAGGGTTCAGTAGCAGAAAAGAGAAGGGATGAGTACTTCCCAGGCAAGCATTCACCCAATTCTGAATTATTCATGTATTCTCACTGTATATAACGAGAAATATAGGCTGTAATTCATGCGTGTCAGTTTTGCATGTGAACACATGTTCTGACTACTTGTGACTGAGGGGTAGTTGTTGCCATGCTGAATTTGTTACAAAAAAATATTACGAAGTAGTAGACCTGATATTGGTTAAGACTTAAGAAAACCTTCAAACGCAAAATTTTAGCGCAATTGTGTACTTACTCGGATTTGTACTATTTATTAATATCTGGTATTCCAAGAATCGGAAAAATTCATACGACCAACGCTCTCTTAATATCATTGAAAGGAAAAAAATTCTCAAGATTTAAAGATTAAAAGTCAAATAAGAGACATTTCTGTACTAAAAGACTTGTGCCAAGACGTTAATGTGGTCTGGTCTATAAAAGTTAGCAGACTGCATTTGATGGGTCACATCTGATGAATAGGCCATGACAGTATGGAAAGTGTGGCGATGACAGACCCAAAGAGGCGTAAGTCAGTGGTAAGACTCAAATTAAAGTGGCTGAAAAGAGTGGAGGCAGACTGCCTTGCGCTAGAATTATAGAACTGGAGGAAGAAGGCGTTGGACAGATTGCGGTAGCTGTGGTTGATGAAGGAGGCATAGACGCTCCCCGGGTTATCGTGCCATTGATTATGATAATGTACAAAAAAACACTGATAAATTCTACTGAAATATACAGATACATCGTAGAATTAAACAATGTTTCTTTTTCTGGTATTTTTATTAAATGACGCTCTCAAAGTTTCCGTTAAAACTTTGCGGAAATTGATAATATATTTTTTTGAATCTGTGTGTATTGTCAGAATAGAATAGGATGCATGTAGTTGAGTTGCGTTGAGAACATGCAAAAATGATAAGGATGAATGATAATCTATCGATGGTATAAGAGTCCTTCAGTCTCAAGCTCCCCATCAATCCGACAATTTTATTTTTGTGTTTCTCGCATATTCACGGCCGCGGCATATGGATATTGAAAGAAAAAAGCGTATGAGGAAACATGCCTTCGCAAAACGAATGAGATGTGTATTTTCAGACGTTCAAATAAATATTTCATATTTTATATATTAAGGGTATATACGATGCATATATTTTATGTACGCCACTGAATCTTGAGAGTAAAAAAATAGATCATCTTTTGTTTTTAAAACTATATTTTAATATCTTAAATTATTTTTAAAAATGTACACGGAAATTAATTTTTCCCTTCTAAACGATAGCAAAAAAATGTACTAAGGATGTCACTGCTGAAAAAGTAAATAAATGAAATATACAGAGTCAACACTAAAGTAAAGCATGTATGAAAAGGAGTATGCCATTATTGTGATCGGAAAAATGGTGCTTAATCTTCAATGTAAGTTGATGAGGCTTTTTTTAATTTTGTATTAAATTTTTCAAATATACTTTATAGCTTTGTAAATTGACTGTTGTTGTGAGTATTTTTAAGTTTGTGAGTATGTGTGAGTTGTGAGTATTTGTTGTATACTTTTGTGTGCCTTATAGGTTAGGGGCTGTAAAAATGATTTACTTTTGCCAATGTTATCCCTGTTTCAGGGAAATCGGCATGAGTTGCAGGGCTTGTGCATTTAATGCGTTTGTCTTATTTTTTACGTATACACTACACATGCAGAATTTGTAACAATTTTACTATGGGTTTGAAATCAACGCCAAAACGGGACATTATTTCTGACACTCTTTGTTGGGATTCTATGTACTCTAGCATTCTAGCGTATCATCCTACAAACTGAGCTATCGAAAAGATAACAACTTCAAAACACAAAAGATCTCAAACAATAACCATTTTCTTCAATTTATTAACACAAGCCTACAAAAAATATATATGTAGGCTTTTTAGACACTTAAGAGGTTGTTATCAAGCCTTTGTACAGCGTAAAAGATAAAATAACAGTATTCTCCATTACGTATTTTTGTACTGAAATTCCCCCATACGCATTCTTTAACTTATACTAAAAAAATCGCTTGAATTCCTCTCCACCTCGTATAAAAACTAATCACTCAATAGAGGCTATGTTGTTTGTTTCATACATTTTTATATTTACGTGATGGTGAGGAGCTTATGTTATATTTTATACTAGACGTTCTTGGTTCTTACATCATTAGACGCAGGGTATTCCTTCACGAATCATTTACTACATGATGTCGCTTCTTTCAGGACATATTTCAAGAGTGTTTACCCCCATTTTCCATGTTAAATACACGATATTTCATATCAACTAGGCTTTCATACCATAGGCCTGAAATTTAAAGCGCTTCAAAGGGGCATGATGGTAAGTCAATTTAAAAATGCACAAAAGTAAATATTTTGTTCGAATTTATCAATTTTAGAAATGTTTCAGCGGAAACTTTGTAGAACTCCATTTTAATTTAAAGCTTGTGAACGCTTTTAATGCTAGCCCAAGATAGAAAAAATCAAGTAATAAAAAAACAAGAATCAAATTAAAAACACAAAAATCTAAAATCAATCTAAGGTTTAGAATAAGTACGCAATAAATCTGTTAAATTTAAATTTTACATTTAAGTTAGCGACGACCAAGCTCGCGAAGGACTTTTTAAGTGTGATTCACACAAGCACAGCGCTCACCAAAGAAATCCGTACTTTCTAATCTAACTTAATCTAAGCTGCAAAGATATGTATCATTTGAGATTCATATTAAATGCATTCCCACAAGCAGACATGCATAATTTCGCGCTTACACATGCTGCAAGTGGACCTACAATATGAAAAACCCAATCTCAAATGAACATAAGCCCTGCAACTCTTGCCGACCTTCCCTGAAGCAGGGGTGACATTGGCAAAGTGAACCATTTTTTACAGTACCTATGGGTGGTCAGCCGCATACCAACCTATCAGTCAAGTGCACTTTCTTATATATATTTTTATTCCTCCATTTATATGTAGGTTGGTGTGAGGATGAACACTCAAACTGTAAGAATTAGAACACTTTTGCCGATGTCACTCAGATTCACGGAAATCGCGTTGAATTGTAGGGTGCATGCATAGGGATGGCATGTGGGCGTTCCCTTGGTAAATCCGATATGATTAAAACAATCATATTCGAAAATCCGTATTTTTGCGCATGTTTTTATCAAAATGCCTTATTTTTATGTTTTACCGTGTAAAAATAACAGTCAAAATAAGTAGTATAAGGATCATGGTATTATTTCTTTTCCGTTAAAGTAATGAATTGCACCCGCATTGTATATTTTAAATCGTTTTTAATATTTGAAGCACTTAAATATTTGACGTTTGTCGCCATTTTTTTTACGCCATCGCTAGTGATGTGCTGCGCGTAGTGTTCGTCGAATGTCGATACCTCTGAAATTTGTTTCAAGAAAAGACGAAAACTAATTGATAATTATATTATGTTTTTATTGTAACAATATAATTTGAATCTATCTATAATCTAAGCTGCAAAGATATGCTAACATGGAATTTAAAACATTTTTGATAAGGAACAAGGATAAATTGTTTTAATTTCACTTTCGTGCAGTGAGTACATTATGTACACACAAATTTCTGGTTTAATGCATTTTTCTATACCGCAGACCAACCATGGATTTATAAGGACTATTGTCTGACCAACAAAATTAAATGTAGGTATTACCTACTGCATTTAAAATCTATGTATATTTCCTTCCCTATGAATTTACGTTTCATTCTTTAGTTAATAATAATAATAATCTATAATCTAAGTTGCAAATATATATTAACATTTAAAGCTCATATTAAATGCATGCCCACAGACAGGCACATGTAGGTTCGCGCCTACACATTCTGCATGTGTGCATATAAATAAGCAAAACCTCACATGAACATAAACCTTGCAACTCCTGCCGCCGTTCCCTTAAACGGGGTTGCATTGGTAAAAGTGAACCGATTTTTACAGCACGGGTCGTCAGCCTCATACCAACCTATCAGTCAAGGAGAATAGAAGTCATTATTACGTTATGACTTCCAAAACAATCAATTAAGTGCTATTCACTTTTTGACCAATACATTAATAATAATTATATGAAGAATAAATATTGTTTTTTTTGTGGATGTTAAAAGCAAATGCAAAACTAAAGAATTCGCGCTTTCTATAGCATAGTTCAAGTTCACAGAAGGCTCTTGGGGTGTGTTTCATACGAAAACAGCGCCCATCAAATAAATCCTCCTAATATAATTACTATATACATGAGCTAAGTATTTATTATATATTGAAAGTTAAATTATTGTGTGTTTTGATATGTTGAATTCTTGTATATACAGGAATAATACAATGTTAACACGTATTTCTTCAGAGATTGAATTATCGATATTAACAAGTATCGATCGATAGCTAGCAGAGATTATCAACTTTGTACAACTCTACATATGCGTTTTATTCTTTATGCGAGTGTGAGTGTATGAGTGCGAGCTCAAAAACTCGCGATCAAAATTGCTGATTTCATGGCGCTTAGGCTCTTTCTATCCATCGCACTTGGAATTTTTTTAACAAATCAAGCGCTAGCTACCATTGTATTTGTAATGTTAGTTCCCGCCCACCGAGAAAACGGTGACCGCTGGTTTTTATACTGCAATAAAAACATACCATATCTCTTTATATTCAGTGATCTGTGGGTGCATGCATGTGCATTTGAGGTTTATTTTTGTATGAACACATGTAACACGTATACGCAAGAACTTACACGTGCTTTCTTGTGGAAATGCATTCAAAATGGTATCTAAAATGTCTATATGACCTACAAGATTTATTAAACTTTTCGTATATTAGACAAACTGGTATGAGAGAACTTTTATTATTATCGACGTATCGTTGGCGACGTACCCAACATCTTCAAAGCGCATCCTTTCTGCAAGATGATTGAGGACAAAAATAATTATCAACACTTTCTTATATCTAAGAATTATAATTATTTTTTTGATTTAATTATAAGTGTAAAATATATATATTTATAAGTATAAGTGTAAACAAAAAAAAAAAAAAAATGTAGTTTGAAAGAGGATGTGAAAGTTAAAGTACAAAAGAATGTGATGAGATGGTTTGGGCATGTGGAAAGAATGAATGATGATAGACTGACAAAGTATGTATACAAGGAAAGTGTATACTTAAGAGGGAAGGGACGACCGAGAAAAGTATGGAGTGATCAGATTGTGGAGATTGTGAAAGAATGGAATATACAAAGTGAGCGTAAAAGAAGAAAATGCATGAAAAAGGTGATGGATATGAAGGAATTGAAAGAGGTATGTCAGGATAGGAAAAAATGGAAGCAACTCTGCAGAGGCTCTGGCCACCCCTAGCGGAATGGCGACAGAGTTACAGTTACAGTTACAGTAAAAATAAACTCTATTTCACAATCAATACACATGTTTAAAATCAATCTTCAGTATATTTTTACCTTTGTATTTTTTTTATAAATTCAATAGAAAAACACAGTCTTAAATCACTTTTATTTATTTGTTCAAAGGTTTTCGCCTAATATTCTATTCTTCCTCCTAATATAATAATCTTCAGGAGCACAATTGTAACAAATATTTTTGTAATAATTTTATCAATCTTCATTGTTTTTTCTTTACCATAAATGAACCCTAAAAATAAACGATATTCAACAATTTTTTTAGGGTTTGGTGGTTTACACAGTGAAAGTTTATTGTATATTAATTAAAAAACACACTGTTTCAATTCACTTATTATTTATTTTAAATATGCCAAACGTTTTCGCCTAAAAATGCATCATCAGGACAAATGACTAATCGGTCATTTGTCCTGATGATGCCTTTTTAGGCGAAAACGTTTGGCATGTTTAAAATAAATAATAAGTGAATTGAAACAGTGTGTTTTTTAATTAATAAGATATTAGACATCTTGAATTTCGTTGAATTTCTTCAAACAAAGATTAATTTCCACCTAGATATCTCCACTAATAAATGTTACATAGACCATACATAAAGTATATAATCTCCTCTATGCGGTATTGACTTTGGTTTCCCTACACCGACGTTTCGGTTGACTTTTCAGTAAACTGATCCACAGTCATTTGAGACGTACCTACGTACCTCATCCTGTCTCTCTACTTACTGGTCTCGAAAATATGATGATTCAACAGTTTTCATCATAAATGGACTCGGGAGTCGGCACATTCGAAATATCTGTCGGTTATGTTACGTCACCCATCCAATCTAATCTAAGTTGCAAAGATATGTTCTATTGGAGATTCACATTACATGCATTCTCACAACCAGACACGTACAAGTTCGCGCTTGCGCATACCTCATGTGAACCTACAACATAAAAACCAAATCTCAAATGGACATACACCCTGCAACTCTTGCCGTCCTTCCCTGAGACAGGGGTGACATTGGCAAAGTGAAACCATTTTTACAGCATGGGTGGTGTAGAGTTCTCTGTTTTTCAACCAATAATTATATCGCTTTGACTTTGAGATCTTGGGGTAGAGAGGAAGTATCTCAAGAGGAGAGGAGGGGTGAGATGCACCCCTGACGTTGCAAGGGATGGGGGACTTCGATCTGGAACAGCGGTCGATACAGATGTGTTTTTCGTTTTCTCTAAACACTAAAAATAATTAAATTTTGATTTTCTAATTAGAATAAACTCGGGAGTTTGATTTCAGCTTGCGGTTGATACGGGTGTCTTTTGTTTCAAAGCTTAATAATATATTCATTTCGATTTTCTAAATAATAAAATTATTTCATAAATAAAGGAACATTAATCAACAAAACTTTGAATACGCATCTATTGAACTTGAAATTTAAATAATAACTTTTATGAGTATTAAGCGCGGACATTCTTTTGATTTAATTTGGCATTATTATTGTGGAGTGAAAAGTGCAGTGGTTTTATTTCTTATTGGGATCCGGCATTTCATTATTTAAAATTAAAGCAACTATTTACGTTTAAAACAGAGTTTTTCCTGAGCAGTTTCCTGGGCTGAGTTTTCTTTGATTATACTAACAAATTAACTAAATTTCATTGGACATACTACTTTATTTTATTTACATGTTGGTGTTTTCTTTCAGAGTTTCTTATCGCTGTGTACTTGGTTATAATATATTTACTTTCAGGGATTCATTGACTTACCTGTGCGGGGGAAAGATTTTCCTGCTTATTTTCTTTTAGATGCATAATTGTTAATTATAGGTTTATTTCAGAGATTCACCTACTTAACTAAGCGGAGGGAAGTTTTTTTCTTATCTTCGACAAAGTAATTATTTACTGTCGCTGTCATTTATGTACTAACGCAACACACACACACACACACCACTATTGACATTTTGCATTAAATTAGATTCTCTCTCTTGCCGGAATTCTGCAATGTTATATTGAATTAAGAAATGTTTGGTTCACTTGCATTCGAGATATACTGATTCCTGAAGCCAGCCGTTCCCAATGTCGTTTCCTTACCGAATGGTCCTTCCTGAAATTTCCCTTGTTGTGGAAAACGGTTGGACGAGTTGTCCGGTGGGTAGTGTATCGCATAGGTTTGCAAGATGATGGGACCTTTTGTCGTAGTTTATAAATGTGGGTTTGGTGTTGAACGTTTCACAGTCACGAGAAGACCCTAGTTTCAGGAAAATTCCTGAAAACCTATAACATTCAATGCAGAATTACCTAATCACTCTTACACATTACGGAATGCTGCTCTCCTTGGGGTGGTGAGAATGAAAGAATGATTATGAAGGATTTGCATGTTGCATGAATTACCTACCTATAAGTAAGGCCCGAAAGTAATCCATCTGAAGGTGAAACTGTATTCCAAACACACCATTACACATCCATCACACTAGGGGTTGGCCAAGCTAATAAAATACAAATTTCATAAATAAATTATAAACAAACAACTCTGCAGTATGTGCTGAAGCCGAAATGCCTGCAATCTCATATCGAGATACACAAAGAATAACGCAGATGTACTTAATGCAGTTGAATTTGAATACCGCTGAGTGACCTTGGTCATAATATGTTCCCGATCACAACAAAGTTCCTGAAAATTGGCAGCAGGCCTCTGGCCAAATACAACCGGATATGTTCCTGACCTTCTGATTGCAACGAGAGTTCCTGAAATGATCTGGGCTCACTCAGCTGGATTAATGTTCCATGATCTCTGATCACATATACTTGGAGTTTGCTTGGAGCCAACATTATTGCAGTAACTTGTAGCTGAACACACACAATCCAGACTAACCTTCCTGTCCCGTGGTTTTTTGCAGCAAAAGATTACCATACGGAGAAGATGGGAAGAATACAAGGGGATGGAGGAGGTATTCACAGGTCGTGGGACCATTTGCCATAATTAATTAGAGTCATTTTAATCGACGAGGGTGTCGAAATCTTAGATTCACGCCGCGTGTATCCGAATCCTTTCCTTGAAATAACTAATAAAGGTCCATCTTGCAGTGCCTTTCAGATGACCGGTGGTCATAGAAAGATGCTGTAAAAGCCATGAACCTATTAATTTACAGGTGGACGCGCAAAGGTAAGAATTACAACAAAGAAGAGATCGCCTTGCATGTAATTACTTTCACTAACAAACTAAAACCTAACTGCCTTTCATCCCGCAATTTTTATGTCATTTATGTTTTTATCTGAAAATAATTTCGACTACCTTATATTCCAATTAATTAAACTCGCACACATTAAGACCGTTCCGTAATTAATAACGCTTAAATCTCGTCGCCTTAAAAATAATTGTAGTTCATACTACCTCATCTTTGATCGCGTAAGCGCAAAATCAATACTCGTTATAATCTTATAAAAAGGTAGAAATGTATGAGGGGTACACCTCCCAAAAAGTACTTGGGTTTGCCACTAAAGTAGATTTTGAAACGGTAAAACAAAAAAATTACACAACGTTCCGTTT
Organism: Agapetus fuscipes; assembly: GCA_951799405.1. Taxonomy (NCBI): domain Eukaryota; kingdom Metazoa; phylum Arthropoda; class Insecta; order Trichoptera; family Glossosomatidae; genus Agapetus; species Agapetus fuscipes. The sequence goes on along the minus strand of OX637351.1, from coordinate 16,380,539 downwards.
CATTATCTTCCACACGACGAGGAGTCCTAACCTTAGCTAGACGATCACATAATAATTGGCCAAAAATAATTACTACCTCGGTTGGGGTAGATTGCTCTTCCAGCAACTGAAACTGAAGGTTGGAAAAGAATCAAAGCAGCCTAGTGCTATTCCTTCAGAGAAGGTTTGTTGCACTTGAATCCTGGTGACTCCAGGGTATTCTCCTGCACATTCAATCGCTCCACTTCTAACTTAGGAGGTAAAAATCCCTCTTTCGTGCCTTCTCTCTTTCGACTCTTCGTACGTTCCTCCGTCTCCCTTCTTCTTCGGCAGGGGGGGGAACATTACAGTGGTCAGCCGCATACCAACCTATAAGTCAAGGAACATACACGACAAATTTAATTTTTTAAATCAATAAATAATAATATATATGGACATCAAAAACTAAAACATAAAACAAATTTCACTTTAATAAACCCTAGCTGCCAACATTACAGATCAACCGCCATTTCTTTCTGTCCTTACATACTTCTTTCATTTCCTCCAGAGTCATAACCTTCTTCATACAGGCTCTTCTTTTCTCCATCTCTCTTTTTTCCTTTTTTTGACTACATCCACTTCTATCCTTATATTTACCATATTTGATTTTTGTTTTCCTCTTTTCTACTTCCATACATCATTTCTATCTCTCTTAATCTAGTCATTAACTCTCTTTATCTATTTTTAAACCATTTTTACTCTATTCCAACTCTACTCATTCTTTTTGAACGACCTCACTATTATTTATCTTATCTCTCTCTTTTTATGATCCATTTCACCCATTCTACTTTCCTTATCCTTTGTCTAATACAACCATATAAGATCTCACTTAATTTATCTTTTCCCTCACTTTTTTATGATCCTTCTCTCTCATTTCACTCTTCTCCCTCCTTCTCCCACTCTTTACCTCGTCACTCTACCTTCATCTCATCCTTACTGACATCTCCTTCCATGCGAAAAATCCCTAAATTAAAATGGCTCAAAAATTACATCATTTAAAAGGTATTTAAGGCGAAAATTTCATTCAAAAGAGACGACAACCCTCGCCTCGAATATCAAATCAAGATTCCCTTGAAGTCCTTGCCTTGATTTTCAACCCTGTCATTTTTTGCTCACGACGAATTTAAAGCAAAATTGTAAATTATGTTGACCTTTTGAAAAACCCTTTAAAGAATGTGTAAATATTAATTCTTCTTTTTTTATAAAGAAGAATTTCAATGCATAGCTTTTCGTTATTATTTTTTTGCTACATAGACTCATGATTACAATAATAATCTATGTATATTCTAAGGTAAAAATAGGTACTCACATAACAAATTCATAATAAACGTGTTTAGTCAAGCATACACGTCTGAGGCTGTGCTTAAGCATACTGCATTTGCCCTTACCAAAAAATCTCAAAATAATTAATATAATCCTTGGAAACACGAGCTAGTTTGCGCTTATACGAGTACATGCCTCAAGTGCACTAACAAAATAAAATAAACCAAATCTCTTATGAACATCAACCCTACAACTCTTGCCGACTTTCCCTCAAACAGGGTTGGCAATAGGAAAATTAACCAATTTTTACGGAATGGGTTTGTGCCTTAAATTTTAAGAAAAAAATGATTTATTTAATTTTAATTTTAAAAGGTCAAGGATGACTTTGATCAATTTTTAATGCATACCTTCAAAGAAATGAATTGTCAAATTTATTCAGGTCTCCCTCTATAAATTTATAAATTCTTATTAAGGCTGTTTTGAATTTTAAAATTCCCAACGTTCAACACCTTTCAGGATTTTAATTTTGTATTCGATTTTGGCCTGATAAAAGCAGTACCCCGAGTATAAAGCAATGCTGTTACTCCCCTCGTATTGCGTAAAACAAAAAAATGTATTAAAACTAAAGCACTCACTAGGAGTTCCGTTGTATGTTTCATGCGTTTTCGATTGACGCACTTGAAAGAAATATAAGTATGTGAATGTTTTATACTGGGGGTACCAAATCCTTATTCAAATTTTAAGCATCGGCCACCCAAAGAGAAAGTAAACGCAAAAGCTAGCGCGATATTTTTCGTTTCAGGGTCGAACCCGGCTTAATTCAATCTCATTCAGATGTATTTGAAAGCTTTCAGGTATAAAAGGGCGTGTTTTCTACGAAATGATGGAGAAATTTCTCTTTTTTTTGCATATGTAACTGGAGAACTTTTTTTCATTCTGATTCAAAAAAAAATTCTTATCTGTACAAAAGAAGGGTAATATATACAATGAAATAGATTCTGACACTCATACTAATCCTAATACATACAAATATAATTTAATCAAGTACTTCAACTCCCATGGTACATAATAAGTACATAATAACTATTGTAGAGTTGCATCTCATATAATATTGTACTGTACTATTGTTTTACTTTAGTTTTATCCAATTTCTAGTTTATTTTTGTTACTTTAATATAGGACCTTGCTTTTGTCTTTTGTTTTATCTTTGATTTTGTTTGTTTTTTTTTTTTTCTACTTATTTTGTTAACTTTTTTGCAGTGTATTTCAATTTTTATTTACCCTCATCTGTGCTTTCTTCTATTTTACCTATGTTTTAATATTTATTACTTAATTATGCTCTTATTGCTCTATATGCTATATACTCATTGCTTTTATGTTTTTCTTCTATCTTTTCTCTCATATGTTTTTCTCTTCGTCTTCTTACTTTTTACATAAAGATCATCTACTTTTATTCTGTAGTAATCTTGTAGTAAGCTTTATTTTGTAGTAATCTGTTTTATTTTGATACTATTATGTTCGTAATGTTTTTTATTTCTATTTATGTATTCATGTAAAAGGCACAATGTGCCGTTAACGAATAAATAAATAAATAAAACTAGAGAATTTTTTCCATTAGGCTTAGAAAACAAATAACCTTTTCTCTTTCTGGCACACAAAATCATACAAAAAAGTTTAACAAATCCAATCCAATCCAATCCAAGCTGCAAAGATATATATCATTTAAGATTTATATCAAAAGCATTCCCACAAGCAGACATGTATAATTTCGCGCTAACACATGCCGCATGTGGACCTACAATATAAAAACCCAATCTCAAATGAACATAAGCCTTGCAACTCTTGCCGTCCTTCCCTGAAACAGGGGTGACATTGGCAAAGTGAACCAATTTTTACAGTATGGGTGGTCAGCCGCATAACAACCTATAAGTCAAGGAACAAACGTAACAAACGTAACAAACGTAACAAACGTAACAAACGTAAAAAAAAAAAAATTATATTCCTGTTCAACAAAACCTGGTGCATATTAAGCAAAGGTTTATCCAGCCGTACAGTAACACTGGGTCTTGCTTGAAAATTTGCTTTCTATCCCGTCAACACGCACAAAAAAGCACTCGCTAAATAAACCATTCGTATATTATTGTTGTTTTGTTATTATTCTCTTTTGCGTACCCCCCATTTCAACTGAAGTGGTTGGCGTAAGGCCGGCCCCCTTACCTGTAAAATTAAATAGGGTCAACTCACCACATTCGACCCCTTCGGGAATAGCGCGGCAAGAAGTTACATTATATGTGTAGCTTGGTTGCGTTAGTTGCGTTGCGTACAAAACGAGAGATTTTTTTTTTGTACACAAAACTGGAGAAATAGTCTTCCTTTTTGTGCAAAACTAATAAAGAGATACTTTAACACAAATAAATAATAAAAAAAAACAACGTAAGTACCAAAAATATTACAAAATAAGCATTTAGGTACGTAGTTTTTTAAATTCGTTTTAAAACAGATTAATGTTTTTTAATTACAAATTAATTACACAACCAGAGAAATTTTGATCTTGGCTAACCAAACAGAAAAAAATCAAGCCCATAGAGTACGACTGTTAAGAACCTGGTTTCTTTCGCAATACAAAAACGGAGATTTTTTTTTTTTCATTTTACGTAAAAAAACAGAGAATTTTTCTCAAAGGTAAAGAAAAAAATACGGCAAAGTCAAGGCAAAATATACATTTTTCAAAAACCATTCATGTTTCTTAAACAAGACGTTACCTTTCGTATTTACTTACTTTCTTTAAAAAGAATCAATATTGGAATAACCTTTTGAGCACTTTTTCCGCCTTATTCAGTTCGCTTTTAAAAGGAATTTAATATGCTAATTACTGTACAATTCTTGCAAAATTTCTATCCTTGCACATTTCTTTTATCTCCTCGACGCATTCTCTTTTTATTTTCTCACTTGGTAGATTCTTGATTTCCTTGCTTCCTTCCTTCCTCAGCCTTTCTCAGTCCACTCCTGTACGTAGACTTCCTCTAATCTTCTGCATGGTTGTCTATCGGCTGCAGTGTTCAGCCGTCCTCTGCCTGCAGTTCCCTTGATGTCGTCCAGCCACCTTAGTTAAGGTCTCCCCACTCCCCGCTTGGATATTCTGGGCTGCCACTGGATGATCTTTATCAGCCCCCTGTCATGGTCCTGTCTTGTGACGTGACCTATCCAGCGCCATTTTAAGCAGGCCACTCGCGCTGTATGGCATTAGTGACACCAGTGCGTCTACGGATCTGCTGGTGTGGAACCCTGTCTCTGAAGCTGATTCCCAGCATCCTCCTATACTGAGTAAGCCTTTTTGTTTTTAGGCCATGGGTGGATACTTGAAGCACGCATGACTCAAAGACCCTGCGTTTCGGGTTGACAGTCAATCATAACCAAGTAGAAGTACCATAGTCTTGCCAGTCATGCATCTTTATTTTACGCATTTCTCAACATCATTTCGTTTTTCTACTTTGTAAACATAAATGGACCCGTGAGAATCAAAGAAGTGGTTTTCCTTTGGCTAAAGGAAGCCACATCTTTAAAGTCAGTTGTAAACTAAATAATTACATTGTCATGTGAGACCAAAGTGAGAGAAAACTCGGCGAATGGGAGGTTTTAAAAGATTAGCGGATGAAGTTGCGCTGGTCTGCGAGTTGTAGAAATGCAACGGAGAGTTTCACAACATTAATCCAGGCACATATAAACAAAACTAAAGTTTAGCACCTAATTTAAATTGCACGTTCGCAGTGTAATTTAGAACTTGTAACTGTTACTCTTTCGTCACAATTTCGCTAGTGATGGCAATTTCTATGGCCTTATTTAAGACCACACTCCAATATTGTTGGTTCCTTGGCTGAGTATAGGTTGGTAGGAGATCGACCTCCCATGCTGTAAAAACTTGTAAACTTTTGCAAATGCTCCCCCGTAGCGGGGAAAGGTGGCAGGAGTTGCAAGGTTTATATTCGCATTATATGTGGTGGGTTTTTTTTGTAAGTAGCAGCACGTCTAAAAGCGAACAAATTTCTACTGCAGGCATACATTAAATGTGAGCTTCATAGCTTAGTGTTAAAGCTTCCGACACAAAAACACAAATATCGAGATTCATCCCCGTATGATTACCAAAATTGATCCCCTCATGTCTATCAAAAGGAAAAAAACTGGTTTGTTTCAGCCCCAGAATGAAAAATGAGAAGTGTCCACTCCTGCATCTCGTCTTACAGTGAAGAATTGAAGGAAGGCGGGCCCCGGGTATAAGATGATCATCTTGGTTGAAAACCCAAGACCGGATATACACAGCGAATTTAAAAGAAGCAAATGTAAGAAAATGGTGATTTATATGAATCAACTGAAAGAGGTATGCAAGAGGCAAATATTCAGGGGCTTGGGCCACACCTAGCTGAACGGCAACGGAGTTATAGTAACAGACCACTCCTGAAACAGTTTTGATATAATTGGAAAAACTGAATCAATGCTAACAGCAAAAATTTAACCGTTTTAATCAAACAAAAATTTTCAGATATTTTTTATTACTTTTCTACGGAATTTCATTGAATAAAAATTACATTTTTCCATCAAAATATGTATTTTCATTCTAAGAACTCACTTTACTCGGTTCAGGGAGTTATTAGAAACCTGATTGCAGTATTTTTTTTTATATTTTGCGGGCAAAACTAATACTGCCAACCTTTCAGTTTGTAAAATTTAATATTTCTGAAACGTATCGAAGCACACGCGGGTCCGTACGTGCTTTTTAAAAGGAAATATGTCCAAGCTTTGTGCCATACTTTTTATATTTTCTTAACGTCATAAACTTTAAGCATTAACAAACTAGCTTACTGACGGAATTTTAAAACATCACTGGACCGGTTTTAACTATTATGTAGATGGTCGTTTTCAGCACTGAAAATGTTACGATTTTCACTTTGAATGTTTAATGCATTTATATATGTGCCTTATTATTAATTATTTAATGCGGTCCTGGAAAATGCCTTTAAAAACCTTCATTGGGAAGAGAAAGGTATCAAAGTAGATGGTGTTTACTTGAACAATCTGAGATTTGCGGATGATATTGTTCTAATATCCGAAGATCTGGAAGACGCCCGTGAAGTGTTAGAAGAGCTCGTTACGGAGACAAAAAAAGTGGGGCTCCTTATCAACGGCGAAAAAACAAAGATCATGACAAATCTCGTCCTGGGTGGTAAGATAGTGTGAGGGTTTTTCTTTTGATAGTATTCAATTAGGATGTTTGTAATATGTGAGGATATTCACTGCTAACTTTTCGTTCGTTCAAAATCCGCTTCAAGACTCAAGCCGTGCTCAAGAGAACTCTCTCACACCATTTGTGGCTCTGCTACATATCACTTATAAAACAGATAAGGAATCAAACATTTAAACACACTTTATTATTCTACAATCACAATATTTATATAATAAACCACAGCACAATAATATTAATTATTCTTAATTACACATGCTTGTGGCTCTCACGCCAGGCAAGCTTCTTCTCTGTCTTTTTGCATTATTTTGTTTTCCTTTTTCCATTCAAATTCAAATCTCATGTTCCATTCCACCAAACAAACAAATTCATCTCGTTACAATAGTCATCGACAGCCGACCAATAGAAGAGGTCCATGATTATAAATACCTTGGTCATAATATTGCAGTTTTCAGAGACAACCAAACGATTGAACTGCAAAGGAGGATCTCTCTAGGATGGGCGGCCTATGGCAGTCTTAAGAAGTTCTTCACCAGCAACATCCCCCAATGCCTGAAACGGAAAATGTACGACTAGTGTGTCCTGCCAGTTATGACTTACGGAGCAGAGACACTAACTCTCACCAAAATGACTATCAGGAAACTCCGTGTAGCACATCGAAAGCACGAAAGAGCTATGCTACACATAAGACTGTCAGATCGGATACGAAATACCGAAATACGTAGAAGATCGGGAGTTACTGACATAGTCAAAAGAGTGGCAAAGCAGAAGTGGTCGTGGGCAGGGCATGTAGCCAGATTGAGCGAGCAAAGATGGACGAAAAGAGTGGTAGAATGGAGACCTCGTGAAGACAAAAGAACAAGAGGAAGGCCTCTCTCACGATGGTCAGATGATATCAAAAGAGTTGCTGGTGACTGGATGCAGAGAGCCCAGGACAGAGACGCCTGGAGAGATATGGGGGAGGCCTATGTCCAGCAGTGGATAAGAAGTAGCTGAATAAGAAAGTAAGTATATGTGCCTACTTAGATAAATATTTTTTTACACAATTTGTAATATAACATTTTTTTACTTGACTTATAGGTTGGTATGAGGTTGGAGGATCTCCAATACTGTTGGTTCCCTTCAACCTTCATTTCAGCAAGAGTTGCAGGGCTTATGTTCAGTTGAAATTAGGGTTTTTATGTTGTTAGTTCAGATACGGCATGCGTAAGCGTAAACTTATACGAGCCTACTTGTGGAAATACATTTCATATCAACGTTAAATGTATTTATACCTTTGCAACATAGATTATATTATATTCTTTTAATATATAATATTATAATCTTAGCTTCAAAGATATGTTTGCATTTAAGATTATTATTATTATTATTATATATATTTTTTTTTAATATGTTTTGTAGTTTATTTTTATTTTTTACTGTTTAATTGTTTAGAGTTTATTTGTTTTATATATTTGAATGTATTAATTGCTTTATTCCTTGACTGATAGGTTGGTATGCGGCTGACCACCCATAATGTCACCCCTGCTTCAGGAAAGGTCGGCAAGAGTTGCAGGGCTTATGTTCATTTGAGATTGCGTTTTTTATATTGTAGGTCCACATGCGGCATGTGTAAGCGCGAAGTTATGCATGTCTGCTTTTGGGAATGCATTTAATATGAATCTCAAATGGTACATATCTTTGCAGCTTAGATTTAGATTTAGGTTTTTTAGATTAAATGCATGTTCACAAGTATACCTATATAAGATCGCGTTTACACATGCTACACTTAAAAAATGAAAACATTAATATAAAATGCATAATATAATCCGTGCAGCTTTTGTTTCCCTGAAACAGGGGTAACATTGGTTAAGTAAACCTTGTTTTACAGATAATGATTATACAACAACAATAACAAAAACAAGTAACCATACATAGTAGCACTTTGTACATATAACTTATAAGTACTAAGATCTGTATTCCTGCAGTGGAAACTTATTTCTTCAAAGTTAATTTAGAGACGCAAAAGTCCGCTCTAGTTTCCTTTAAAGACCCGGAAACTCCAATGCAGTGTCCGTTTTCGAAAGTTCGAAAGAAAAATCGAAAAAAAAACCCCAACCCACTATCCCATCCGGGCTTATTTTCTCCCCTTACTTTGTGTCATCTCTCATTGTACTTTTTGTGCGTGAGTCAGTTGTGCAAAGAAATTTTGTCATTTAAGGCTTCCTTGAAATATAAGTTAGTATGAGGCTGACCACCCATACTGTAAAAAATGGTTTACTTTGCCAATGTCACCCCTGTGTCAGGGAAGGTTGGCATAAGTTGTAGGGTTTATTATCTAGGTTTTTGGCAGTTACTTCGTGAAAGTTCATTTTAATAGATTAAAATAAAAAACTTCTTTGTTACAATTCACATGAGCTTTTATTATTTTTTAAACACTACCGGTTTCGGGAGAAGCATGGGAGGTATTGCTTCTCCCGAAACCGGTAGTGTTTAAAAAATAATAAAAGCTCATGTGAATTGTAACAAAGAAGTTTTTTATTTTAATCTATTGTAGGGTTTATGTTCATTTGAGGTTTGTATTTTATTTATAAGTTACACATTCATCATTTGTAAGCGCGTACTACACGTTTGTTTTTGGGCATGCATTTGATATGAGCTTTGAATGTTAATATATCTTTGTAACTTAAATTATAGATTATAGAAGGCTTGCATTAAACGCACGCCCACAGGCTTGTGTACTTAAAAAAAAACAAACATAGCATTAACATAAACCTTGAAATAGGTTATACTGGTTTATACTATGGAGGTTGGCCACATACCTACCAACCTATTAGTCAATGATGTTAATAGGGCCTGTTGCACCAACTCCAATCAGACGAAAATCAAAATTAAGTGTGATTTCTCCCTTTCAAATCAAACAATTGATTGCATATACGTAAATCAGCTGATGCGAATCATATTTCCTGTTCAAATTCCATCAAATTTTTACCAACTTTCGAGAAATATTTAACCGAGGTCCTTACCAGAACTAAGCAATCAAATTTGATGTTTCAATCAAATATTGATTGGAGGTTGGTGCAAAAAATCATCAAAGTTATTCGTAGCGTTCTCTACACATTCCCTTCTATATAATGTGTGGATTCTTCACGCAGAGGCGTAAAAAGTACTTTTAAAAAGGCCTAACAACTACACATTATTTCTTCGAGAGTATTAATTAATAAAACATTACAAACTAAACCCAATACACACCCAACTAAACACTAACTCTTACAAAATGAGGATAAGGAAACTCCGTGTAGCACAAAGAAACCATGAAAGAGCTATGCTACACGTCAGACTCTCCGACAGAATAAGGAACACAGAGCTACGGATAAGGTCGGGAGTAACTGATGTCATAGACAGAGTGCCAAAGCTAAAATGGTCCTTTGCGGGACATGTTGCTAGAACCACCGACCAGAAATAGACGAGGAGATTGGTAGAGTGGAGACCTCGGGAAGATAAGAAGCAAAGGGAGACCTCCCACGAGATGGTCGGATGATATAAGAAGGCTTGCTGGAGACTGGATTCAAAAAGCGCAAGACAGAGATGGATGGAGAGATATGGGGGAGGCTTATGTCCAGCAGTGGAAAGAGATAGCTGTATAAGAAGAAGAAGAAGAAACTAAACTTAAATGAGCACTTCTAAGATTACCTAAAATATACTAAATATAAGGCTTTGGATTATATTTCATCGAACAAACCTCAGTTGTCCTTATTCACAATAAGTTTTTAATTGTAAAACCAGTATCTAGTCAGTTTTTTCATACATAAAAAGAGATTCAAGCCTGAACTTGGGTTTAACAAATCTAATGAATAAGAGCAAGTAAGTATTGATCTAAAATATAATAATATTAAAATGGTTCCGTGATATAAATTCAGTCCTCAAAACTTTGAAATTTCGGGTTTATTTTTTTTCGTAAATTATCTGCAAAGTTTAGTTCATCAGGCTTAAATTTCGTGAAAGTTTTTGGGGTTTCGAGCCCCCTACCAGAGGTACTCGAATGGAGCCGGAAAGTATGGGGGCTTGACCCAATAACTGACAATGACATTTCTAAAGAATTGTGTCCGTTTGGACAAAAAATTCTTGGAAAACATCACGAAATTAATGTCACCAGCGGAAGAAGGCAGAATTCTTACCTGTGAAATTAAATAAGTTCTGATGACGATCTGAACGAAAATGCACTTTTTGAGTTATCGTTTTAAAAGTGAACCAATTGTAATGTATGGTTGGTTAGTCTCAAACGGGGCTATTCTTAGACATTTTAGTCGTCGGTTGAGCCCACGCTTTGACAAACTAATGATGCATTTGTATGAAGATCTGTCAATCCAAGATGGCCGCAAGTGAACAGCTGATTTGTCTTCATACAAATATTATAAAATTCGGTAGGTTAGAATGACCGTGCTCATGAAACTTCCAGCTTAAGCACCATTAGTTTGTCAAAGCGTGGGCTCAATCGACGACTAAAATGCCTAGTATAGCCCCGAAAGTAACTAATCTATATTTTTGCGAACAGATATCCGAGGGTCAAGGACTTGATGACTTCAAGAGGAAGAAAAAGGAACATCTCTACATTTAGTGAACAAAACGCCCTTGGAGAGACAAGGTGTCATGAAACGGCGCTGAAAATTCATCGATTTCATCATCATCATCTATAAGTCTATCATCAATATCAATAGAGACAATAAGACTATAGACAATAAGACTATAGACTAAGACTAATATCAATAAGACATCAATATCAATAGAGTACAGCTGTCAGTGGAGCTATTGACTAAAAATATTGTTTAAAAGTTCCAAAAGTGCATAAAATCATTTTTATTTCCTCGTGAATTTTAATTTTAACTGTTCTTACAACATCACAATTATAAGTTTTACAATTTGTTATCCTTGAGGTACTTTTTTTCTAACATTTAAACTTCAGTTTCTTGTTATTTGTCTCAAAAGTTTGAAAGAATTTATTGTTGGAATTTAATTGTACAAACTTCTACTTCCTCTTCTTTTTGGCAAAGTCTCACGGATACCAAGGCGCCAGTACCTAATCGTCTTCCTCTTCTTTGTGGCAAAACCACACGGATGACAGAGGCGCCAGTGTCCATTTACGAGTATATTGCAAATAATTAACTTATACACCTTTAAAATGAAGTGCAATAAGTGTTTCAACGACATAAGCCCAAAAAAAACTCTAAAGTGCTCGAGGTGCTATATGAGCTACCACCCGTCCTGCCAAGAGAAATCCTCTGACACCATCAAGAAGATGACTGCAAGGACTCGCTCTCAATGGGCTTGTAACACATGCAGAGTGGAGGACCCGAGAACCTCCAAGCCGGGCCCCACTCCATCTCCATGTGCAGTCTCTCACCCTGCAACAAGCTCACCACCTTCTTCTACAATCCATGTAGACAAGGTGATGAAGGCTCTGGAAGAGCTGCAGAGTAGATGTGCTGCTCTGGAGGGGAGGTGCAAGGATCTGGAGGCGGAGAGGAAGGTCTGCACGTGTAAGTGCGAAGAGAGAATTGATGACTTTGAACTTGCTTTGCAAACTAAGACACTCCTTCCAGAATCTAAGGATGAAGAACTGCAGCAACTAAAGGCTAATGTTGTTCGTCTCACGCAAGAAAATGTTGATAGGGAACAATACTTGAGATCGCACAACATTGAAATTACTGGTGTACCGGAGAATAAGGATGAGTCGTTAGGTGATATTGTTTCCAAAATTGCAGGAAAATTGGACATAAACTTTGAGATAAATGAGGTTAATTTTGCTCGTCGGGTTGCTGCCTGGAGTAATGAAAAAAAACCTTCAAAAATAGTTGTGCAATTTAAAAACCGAAGCCTCGTGGAAAATTTCTTAGCAGCCATCCGTAGAAGACGTGGCCTTAACATCAAGGATCTGGGTTTCCAAGGACAGGAGCACCGAATATACTTGAACTACCACTTAACACCAACAAACAAAAAACTCTTTAAACAGGTCAGGGAATTGGCCAAGGCCAAAGAGTACCAATTTGTGTGGATTAAACAATGTCGAATATATACCAGGAAAGATAGCAGTTCGAGGGCTATCCTCGTCAGAAACGAATTTGACCTTAAGAAGATATTCTGACTATTTATAAAAAGTACCCATCATATTGTTACGATTTGCTTTTCTTTTTCTTTTTCATTAGTGTCTTTTTTTCTCTATACATGTTACAGAGTTATGTTCTACACTTCTGTAATAATCGATTTTGTTATTAATTTGTCTACGACTACAACATCACTATCCACCTCTCATATTCCAGTCCTTCTTACCTCTTTAGCAGCATCCATGGTTGCCCCATTAATACTCATTGAATTCTATTGTTTTTCTAAACTTTCTCCACTATGAACCTGATAACATACTACCAAAACGTCAGGGGTCTTAGGACTAAAACACATCTATTTTATAGCAATATTTTGTGCAATGATTTTGATATAATTTGCCTTACAGAATCTTGGCTGAATGAAAATTTTTATGATCACGAACTCTTTGACAGCCGATACTGCGTTTACAGACTTGACAGAGATTACCATACAACTGAACAAAAATTGGGAGGAGGAGTCCTTATTGCGGTTAAGTCTAGTTTAACATCATCTATCAGAACGGGCTGGGCTTCAGACTCAAAAGCGGAAGAGTTATGGATAACCATTACCTTGTCAACATCAACGAAATTGAATTTGTGCTGCGTATACCTGCCTCAGGGTCAAAACCACTCACAAAGACTAGGTAAGTTCTTTGAAAATGCATCGCAACTAGTATTAAATAATGTAGATGACAAATTTATATTGCTAGGTGATTTCAATTTGCCTGGAATATGCTGGGAGCCGACAGATGAACCAAATTCTTTTAGTGTAACTAATCATAGTTCCCACGATTCCCCTATGATCGATTTCATGTCATTCACGGATTTCAAACAATATAACGGCATTACAAACGTCAATGGTCGAATACTTGACCTCATATTAAGTAACATTGAAAGTTGTAACGTGTCTCACTGCACAGACTCCCTGGTTAGTGAAGATTCTCACCACAAATCTTTACTGTTACAACTTGACAATGTCAGCATTCCATACATAAAACTGGATCCGAGACGAGTAAAATTATTTTATAGAGCAAACTACGATCATATTAAACAGCATCTGGTAAATGTTGATTGGGGTAGCATTCTTTCGGGTAAGACTATTGATGAAGCATTGGGCCGTTTCTATGAAATTTTGTATAATTGTATACAACTGCTCGTCCCATCAAAAATACGTACAAGTTCTCAAAGATTTCCCGTTTGGTATTCACACCCATTGGTCAAAGTTATAAGGGAAAAACTAAAGGTTCATAAGAAATGGAAAAAATCAGGCCTACTTCAGGACTATGATGAATATTCCTTACTTAGAGAACGCCACAAAAAAATGCAACTCGAATGTTACAGAACCTTTATTAATAGAACAGAGTTAAATATTAAAAATGACCCAAAGAATATCCACAGCTACGTTAAATGTATGAAATCACAATCAGGTTTCCCACAAAACATGTATTATAAAAACACTGTAACTAACGAAATGGAACAGGTATGCGAGATGTTCAGTGACTTCTTTCAGTCATCGTTTACATCGAGTGCTTGTCCAGTACCAGACGTGGTGAGCCCTGGAGAGATTGATATCGCCCGCATTTCTTTTGAACCATTTGATATTTTGAAAAATCTCAAACAAATGGACTTGAATAAAAGTCCGGGCCCCGATGGAATTCCCCCGCTATTCATAGTTAAATGCGCAGAGGAATTGGTCGCTCCGCTTTCCATTTTATTTAATTTGTCATTTACAACTGGAGTATTCCCGGATACTTGGAAGAGATCCTTTGTGACTCCCATCCATAAATCGGGGCCAAAGCATAACGTAGAGAACTATAGGCCTATCTCCAAACTCTCCTTGTTCAGCAAATTGATGGAGAAAATCGTGGTAGAGCAACTGACTCCAGCATTAAAGAGTTTTATTCTTCCAAATCAACATGGATTTTTTAAAGGCAGATCGGCTGACTCGAATTTGGTTGAATTCACTGACTACTTACACAATTCAATGAGTGGTGGGGGACAGGTTGATGCCGTGTATACGGACTTCTCGAAAGCCTTCGACAAAATTAACCATGAAATATTAATCCATAAGCTCGGGAGGTATGGAGTGCACGGCAACCTGCTACGATGGTTATCTTCTTACATTATTAATAGACTCCAAGCAGTAACGGTAGAGGGTAATACTTCTCCATTTCAACAATGTCCATCTGGCGTTCCACAGGGCTCACATTTGGGGCCTGTATTATTTATTTTGTACATAAATGATATTCAGCATTGTTTCAGATCATCTTCTTTCTTGATCTATGCTGACGACATTAAAATATACAAAAGAATTAAATGCTCCAAAGATTCCGAACAACTTCAGTTTGATTTACAGAGTTTGTCCCACTATTGCTCAAGAAGTAGCCTATTTCTGAACGTTGCTAAGTGCTGCTCAATATATTTTACTCGTCGCAATACCCCTTACTATTTTAACTATACAATAGACGGTATATCCCTTAGAAAGTGTAGTGAGGTAAAGGACTTGGGTGTTGTTCTGGACAGCAAAATGACGTACAGGGCTCATATCAATTGGAGAGTGAGTGGGGCCCTTAGGCAGCTGGGATTTATTCTGAGAATCTCTAAGCCATTTAAACTACTAAATACAATAAAATTGCTCTATTATACGTACGTAAGGACATGTCTGGAATATGCCACGGTTGTTTGGAATCCTCAATATACTACGTATATTGATAGACTAGAGAGGGTCCAGAACAAATTTTTAAAGTCTCTTAATTATAGATGTCGTGTCACATTTGACAACTACCGCCTTTCTGCCAAATATCATCAATTAATGACCTTAGAAAATAGACGTACCGTTACTGACATGAAATTTCTACATAAAATAGTGAACAATACAATCGATTCACCCGACTTGCTTAAAAAAATTTTTTTGAACTGTCCCATACGACGAACTAGATCCTTGCTTACATTTAAACAACCTACCTGTGCAACTAATTATTTACAGAGCGCATTCATATACCGGGCCTGCAATAACTACAATATTTTTTTTGTCAACATTGATCTGTTTAACACCACCATACTGCAATTCAATGAAGCTGTAAAAAGATCCCTTATGACAGCGGGGGCTCATGGGGTTTAATCGTTGGATGCTTTTCCTTTTCCTTTCCTTTTCCTTTTCTTTTTCCTTCCCTTTCCTATTCTTCCCCCCATTCCTTTTCCTCTCTTTATGTGATGATTAAGTTAATAGTCGTTTTCTCTTTGTTTTTTTCTTTCTTCTTCTTCATTTTTCTCATATTACTTTCCAAATTTTTCTTGTTTCTCCTTCTTAATTAAGCTGTAAACTAAATTATACTACATTATGTTTGCAAACTTTGCTGGTTTTTGAAATTGTATAACTATGTTGTTTATCCCATATATTACATGTATAACTGTTTGTTTGTCTAATAAAAAAAATAAAAAAAAATAAAAAAAAAAAGTCAAGGAACAAAAAAATAGGTTTTGAAAATTATTTTATAAAAATATATTTGTAACTATTCTGCTCCTGAAGAAAGCCTCATTAGGCGAAAATGTTTGAGTAAAAAAAAAAAAGAATAAAGTGAATTAAAACCATGTTTTACCATTTCAATTTTTCAATATTTATAAAAAAATAAGAATCTATATTTTACTATTTCCAATGCACTATCAATATTAATGTTACAACTGTTTTTTTTACCCTAATCCACCAGCATAACAGATCCACCGACATTTGAAAAAAAAAAACAAATTGATTTACCCTTAAATACGTGAGTACTGGTTGCTGTAGTGGATATTATTTATCTTACTTGCAAGAAAAGAAAACAAAATATTAGTGCATAGAAACTGCAAATGAGCTAATGGGTGTTCTAAGGAGTGCATTTGGAACATTATTAAAAATATAGAGAGTACGACTGGTTAGCCTTATACCATCCTAGAAGTCAAGGAGTTATAAACAAAAAAGACCGTGATCTATAATCTATAATCTATAATCTAAGTTGCAAGGATGTATTCATTCAAAGCTCTCAGATGTATGCCCACAAACAAACACGTGTAGTTCGCGCTTACAAATGCTGATTGTGTACTTACAAATAAAATTCAAACCTCAAATGAACATAAGCCCCATAACTTTTGCCGACCTTCCCTGAAACAGGGGTGACATTGGCAAAGTGAACCATTTTTTACAGTATGGGTGGTCAGCCTCATACTAACCTATAAGTCAAGGAATAGTGATCTAATCTAATCTAATCTAAGTTGCAAAGATATGTTACATTGGAGATTCACATTACATGCATTCTCACAACCAGACACGTACAAGTTCGCGCTTGCACATGCCTCATGTGAACCTACAACATAAAAACCAAATCTCAAATGGACATACACCCTGCAACTCTTGCCGTCCTTCCCTGAGACAGGGGTGACATTGGCAAAGTGAACCATTTTTACAGCATGGGTGGTCAGCCGCATACCAACCTATAAGTCAAGGAACTTGATGATCGTCAATATATGAAAAAAATGCAACTAAGCTGCACATATGGTGTAACACCTTGCCGCGTTGTTCCCTAACGTGCTGTATGTGCCTAGTGGAACCTATACAAAAAAAACTGTTACTGCCTTACCTTAACCACTTCGGTTGAATGGGGTGGGTTTTTCGACGCCCGAGACGGCTGGTTGTCATTTCTTAAGAAGGCTGAGTAAGCCTTGTGGTTATTTTATATTTTGGTTTGAATTAAACATCGAAAAGGAAAATCATTCCTAGCACCTTTGGTGTGAATTGAACTCTAGCTCGCTGCATGGAATGCTAGCATTTCACCAATCAAGCTATCGACCGGAAGCAGAATAAGAAGAAGGAAAGTATAATGACGTGGAAGACAGAGCATACTTTTTGGTGTCGTAAGAGAACGGGTTAAAATGACCCCCTATTTTAAGGGGTCCTAACTGCGCGCACGAATTCCCGGTTAATCTTCCTGGACCCCGGGGTCTATTCAGAAGAGGTCGCTGTGCTCTGCAACAGAATATTATAAAATTATCAATTTCTAAGTTGACCCTCTTTTCCATTACTGAATGTTTCTTCCTCTTATGAATCTATGAACAATTTAAATTTCATTGATTTCTTAAGATTTACAAGTTAATGTTTTAATATAAAAATAAAAATTAAATTTATTAGAAACTACCAGTCATAAACATGCATTATTTGTGAACATTAAATGGTTGGTGCTATTTTAGTTGAATCCGCAATATTTATCTGGTCTCTGATTCTGTCTGGATTTTGAGTATTTCAAAGAATCAAAAGGGTAAGATACCTGCTTTAAAACCCTGCCCAAAATAATTATGCGTTACTGCCTATTTACGTAACTAGCTACCTGTGTATGTGTTCTCACCACAATTCAGTTGTAGTTAATTCAAAACCAATATCAATAGGGACTTCCTTTCAGTTTCTCAAAACGGAGGCAACAGAACACACAAAACAATACTACGCAGCCAACAACTCTGCTACCAATGATCAGGATATTAACCACCCCCTCACTACAACCTACACTTCTGCAGCACTAAAAAAAGTATCATAGATGTCGAGATTCTTTGAAATTTGAAGAGTATCCCATACAAGATCCAAAAAATCTATGTATTGAAAGAAGTTTTTTATAAAACGTCATTATAATTAAATAAGTAAATATTAAGATGGATTTTTTTAGGCTTTCACGGCCGGATTCAGATGCTTGATGTTTTAATTCCGGGTTTTGACCGTGGTCCATCTTTTTGCTACTTTTTTCTTTTTCTTCTTTCTTGCTACTTCTTCAGCTGACGTTTCGACTCCTCTGTGTGTGACTTCTTCGGAGCTCTGCTCACTTCAGAAGTGAGCAGAGCTCCGAAGAAGTTACTCACAGAAGAAGAAGAAAAAGCAAAAAAGAAGAAAAATAAAAAAGAAGCAAAAAGATGGACCACGGTCAAAACCCGGAATTAAAAAATCAAGCATTAAGATGAATTATTTGGTGCGCGCTGTTTTTGTATGAATCACACCTCAAGAGCCCTGGGAAAGCTTGTAGCAATACTCAAGCAAGACCCAGCTACTGCAAGGCTAGATGGACCTGAACACAATGGCAGAACACAAAGAAGAGCATCATTGAATTTTTTATTTTTTTTTATA
This sequence comes from Agapetus fuscipes, assembly GCA_951799405.1. Classification (NCBI taxonomy): domain Eukaryota; kingdom Metazoa; phylum Arthropoda; class Insecta; order Trichoptera; family Glossosomatidae; genus Agapetus; species Agapetus fuscipes. Next base: position 16,361,767 of record OX637351.1, on the reverse strand, counting down.
CTCTGCCGGTTGAACCTAATCAAATCGAACCCACCACCTTCCAATCACGAGCCCGAATTGTTAACCACTAGACTACGGTACCATTACATACGTACTATAAAATCTAATTCATAAATGAGCATTTTTTCTCTGTCGGTGTTATGGCCGAGAGGGCCAAGTGGGCTGATCATTCTAGCGTATTGGAATAGAATAACGTTGGTTCGATCCCCGCTTGGGTCATTTTACCATAACTTTGACCCTGGTTCAACAGATGTTATTGGGTAATTATTAATTAATAATTCATTAAAATAAACAATAATGAATTATTAATTGATAATATATCTGTTTCTGTCCACGCAGAATAGGTTGGTGAATTGCATTCCTCTTCACAAATCTATTTAAAAAAAAAAACATGAAAACGTATCTATTCCATCTACTAAAATTGCTTCCTTTCATACACCTGTATCTTTTCAGTATTTTTTACCTGAATCACCGCCTCATTTTGGATGAATCACTCGGAAAAGTACCTCAAGTATGAAACGCTATGTAAACTACCCTCAATCGCGTAAATTGAAAAGTGTATGATAGATACAACAGAACCACTAGTGCGTGATTTAGTCTTTTTACATTCATCATATTTACGTGATCGAGGGGAGCTCACGCAATGTTGTTTACGTAGGATAAGACCATTTTTAGCGTCAGAAATAGGAACTCCCACACGCCGATATTCCATACAAACTCTAAAAGTAGGCACACGTGACCGGACGACGTCATCCGAAAAAGTTGTTTTCGTATTTTTTTCTCTAAAGAATAAATCAGATGATATTTAATGGTGACATTGAAGATTAAAAATAAATTAAAGGTTAAAAAAACATACTTTAAAAGTTTTTTTTACTTTATTTTGAAAAAACAGTGCTTAGGATAGTTTTTTTTTCTTTTCTTCCGTTTTACACCTGTTTTGGTACTTGGAATCAACTTTGTAGTCCAAAAACATAGAGCGACATAAAGGGGTCACATGTGATGAGTGGCACCTTTTTATTTTCACAGGTTTGGCTTGACGGCAACATCTTGACCTAAAGTGGGTGTTTCCCAACTCCCAAGGGGTAAGTTGTTGCTAATGTTTAGCAAATATTGTCTTTGTGGAAACATTTTAAAAGCACTTTTTCTCGTGTACCTACAAGCACCGGTGATTTCGAACCCAGTCAAAGAAAAAATTGTAACAAAATGCAACGGAACGTCCAGGCGCAGCGACATTGCGTCGCGTACTGCGCGTTTGCTCTGTTTGACAGCTGCTGTTGTATATTTTATTTATTCACAATGCAGCGCTATAGTGCGATGCTAGAACGTGACGTCGCGTCGTAGCGCCCTGACGCGCGCTAAAAGCGCTTCCTGTGGGACGAAGCCTTGAATTTCTTTCATCAATAGTTGTTTTTCTCAACATTCGATACGTCAGATCACATTTCCAATTGTTGGAAAGAAAAGAGATCGCCTGTTTACAAGAAAAATCACATCAAAACAAACAAGCGAGACGCCTCAATTCAAATAAAATTCTCAGACCTATACGTATCTAAACTAATCTAATCTAAGCTGCAAAGATATATATCATTTAAGATTTATATTAAATGCATTCCCACAAGCAGACATGTATAATTTCGCGCTAACACATGCCGCATGTGGACCTACAATATAAAAACCCAATCTCAAATGAACATAAGCCTTGCAACTCTTGCCGTCCATCCCTGAAACAGGGAAAGGTTAATAAAAAAAATACTTAAAATTACAAGGTGGTCCAACTGAGTTTGGCAAAGTGAACCAATTTTTTTTACAGTATGGGTGGTCAGCCGCATAACAACCTATAAGTCAAGGAACGTATCATATGAATAAATATATATCTGTTACCTTGTCACTGTATCACTGTTATATAGATCCACGTGATTTAGCAACAATCCAAAAAGGAATACAAAACATGAGTATTATTTCAGGCGAAGATTAAAAATACTATTTTAATTTTCAAAAATGCTATTGGAATGAGGCTGACCCCCTTTTTTGTACAAAATGGTTCACTTTTGCCAATGCCACCCCTGTTTCAGGGAAGGTCAGCAAAAAGTTACATGGCTTATGTTCATTTGAGTTTTTTGTTTTTGAATTGTAAGTAGGTACACACGCAGTATTTGTAAGCGCGAACTTACACGTGTATGTTTGTGGGCATGCATTTAATATAAATCTTAAATGTTTACACATTTTTGCAAACTTAGATTATTATTATTACTCTTTACTGGTTCACATGAACTTGAAGACACCAAAACAGAAAATGTTTCACGCCCTTAGTGAGAAATAAGCCATCTCCTTCTAATTTTAAAAGCAAGCGTTCTACCAACTGAGCTTTTCGCAAAAGAAGAGGATATTCATATTTCGGTGTTACCATGCCATTATCCAAGGTGTTGTAACACTAAAAGCGCTAGAAAAAATAAGTCAACTCGTGAAGAACAAAAACTTTTTGTATTTTTTTTATGTATTTGTGCATTAATAATAATAAAATAAAATTGCATTGATCGGTCTAGTCTAGTGATTTACGCCGCAAACTCGTGATTGGAAGGTGTCTAAACCTTGCAACTTCTGCCACCCTTCCTTGTCAACCGGTGTGGCATTGCCAAAAATGAACGAGGTTGTACAGCATCGGGGTCAGCCTCATACCAACAAATTTATCAAGAATCATTTATGTTCAACAAATGAAACAAAAGAGGATAAACCAGTTTCGTAAATATATAAATTTCAAATTGAATTCAAATTGATTAAAGCAGTTACGCCGAAAATTATAGTATTTTATTGCCAAAGTTAGATATCACAATAGACAAGTTTCTATGCTGCTGCACTCAGACAAACAAAACGCGTTAGTTTTAATGAAATTCCCAGAGGATTCTAATATTTGCATTTGGTTTGTTTAGTGGGATCTTCTATATTGTATAGTGAAACTTTCTGTAACGAAATATTTTATTCGTGTAAGAGTCAAATTCGTTTTATGAAACACTCGTTAAACGAAAATATAATACAGTCTATAGTCTATAATCTAAGTTGCAAAGATATATTACATTTAATATTTATTGTAAATTCATTCCCACAAGCAGATACTTAAACATGCCGCATGTGAACCTACACAATATAAAACACAATCTTAAATGAATATAAGCCCTGCAACTCATGCTGACCTTTCCAGAAACAGAGGTGACGTTGGCAAAGTGAACCATTTTTTACAGTATGTTCGGTCAGCCTCATGCCAACCTATAAGTCAAGGAATGACAAAAAATACTTGAAAATTAGAGCCAATAATATTATTTGGATAAATAGCTTTTGAATGGCATTGAAATCATTTCTAAGATTTGGAACGGTGATTGGCACTTTTGGTCTATTCGGTTTATAGTTCAAACTGGAGTCTCTTGTCGTTTCGGTGGTAAGACTCGGTATTTTCAACGTTAGCTTATGTGATTTTAAACTGATAAAAAAGCACTGGTACAATTGATAAAAGTGCGTCCTTGTTATTCGGTGCAATATGGTGGCAGATTACTTCAAATTTACTTTTGAATTAAAGAAGATTTAAAAAATATATATGTCTAACAGTCCAAAATACAAAAAAGGTTTAATTATTTTCCAAGTGTAAAAACAAACATTATAAGGCTAGAATTCAAAACGTATTTAATTTCTTACAAACAAAGTTTTTAGTTTTTCCAAGTTTTTTTCCTGAGTGCAATAAAATAAACTTCTAGGTTATAAGGAACATTCAAAGAGTATATTAAATTTTTAATAAAGCAATTACCAAAAAACTACTTTAAGTTCTTCAATTTTTTTTTTATTGATTGTAGAGGCATTAACTTTGTAATCGTTCATCATTAAGGATAAAATAAAAACAGCTTTGTTTGTGAGTATATATAACCATACAATAGAGACTGGACATTATTTTCCCAACCACACCACGAAACTTCTGCATCATAGTTCTTATGGACCAACCCTCTCCGCACTTGAAATAATCGAAATCAACAAATTCAAAAATTCCCCTAATACACTTATTAACAGCATATTAGCACCCAATTCATCCCCTTAGTTGACCATATTCCCAAGGAAGCAATTTCTAAGAAATTATCCAGATGATGCAAACTCCACATATGGCCATTCTGCACCCCCCCCCCCCTCCCTCCCTCCCCCATACACGCACACAATGACACCCTCTAAGATGATTCCGTACTAAGCCATTTAGTATTATTTTAACCACCTGACGATGCAAATGGATGTTTGCGAAACCGGTTGTGGTATAAAAATATATATACTCACGTAATCGAAAACAAAGCTGTTTTTATTTTATCTTCAATTTTTATTTGTTTCAGAGAGTTTGTTTTGTATAACAAAAAATCTCTTCAACCGAAATTCTCGGCTAAAATAAATTGACATAGTTCGTAGCTTTTTGTAATTAAAAAGAAACAACGCTTATACGAAGGTCCAAATTACATTTTTGATTATAAAAAAGTTTTGACTTCTCTCCGGCAATTTTAATCTCGTTAAAACAACCCTTGCAAAAATGGCGGAAGACCTCTTAGGAAGTACTTTTAAAGAACCTTGAATTATCTTTTTAACCCTTGCTATGCTATGAATGAAAAATAAACACTAATGAGTACTTAAACAGATTTTTTTAGGCTTTTACTGCCGAATTCAAATGGTTGAATTATTTTTGCAGGTCTTGAATGTGGTCCATTTTTCTTTCTTTCTATCTCTTGCTTACGTTTTGTTACCTTTCTATGAGTAACTTCTTCGGATTTCTGCTTCCTTCAATTGTCGGCTTTGTATATTTTTTTGTGTGACTAAAGGATCTGATCTATACAAGAGTATGTTTGTGGCTATTAATTGGATACGTAAGTGTTTACTTAATGAATACGCTTGCCGGTCAGTTTCGTTACAGTTGATTCATTCAGCACATGTTACAAGTACAAATTGCACATGGGTAAAATCATGTGTGTTCTGAAGATTGAATGCTAAAACGATATAAATAAAATTTGAATTTCAAACTAAGTATAATAAAACTAAGCAGATTCGATATCATTTCTTTAAAGTTGCTGGAATGCTTTATAACGACAAATTTTGTCTTCGGCAGTCAAAGGGTTAAATCTACGGCTAACAATTAATCTTTGTATTCTGTCTCGAGATGGTTTGTCTTTCCTGAATACGTAATCATTCACAAAATTAAAAAAAAGAAATGTCCAGTACTCAGAGCTTACAGTTTACAAAATACTCCACCATAGCAATTGCCAAAAAACATTTAAAAATTAAACCAACACCTCTAAGAATGGTTTTCTTTTATATAAAATTTGTGATAAAACCCTCAGCTTGAGTTTCAACGTTAAATTTTAACGTCATCTTTCATTTCAATTAAACAAGGCTGACTTGTTGAATCTTGTTCCTCCTTTTTTTTATTAATGCTTCTTAATTAAATAAGACATTAGAAATACTTTTTGACTTGTTAATCAAATAAAAAGACAAGGCGACTACCATTTATACTTAACATTTAATTCAGTTTAATGACTTGGTTTGCGGGGAAAGATGCTTGCTTGTAGACAAATGTTGTAAGTAAATGAAAATTAGCACTTTTTCCATCATCAAGGTTTTTTAACTAAATTTTGGAATGCGATTGCAATTCAATCACAATTTTCGTTTTTTCACAACTTCGATATAACTATACAAGAAGAAGGATTTTGTGTATATCTGCCGAACCACTGCCTATTTTTTTTAACCAAGGCTTATCCTAGGGCCCGTCCTCCCTCAATTCTTCCTAATATGATGAGATTTAAGGGCAAAGACTTCTAATTTTCTGTTCAGGAGTTAAGCTCTGGTATTCATAAACGAAAGAACTTCGGTATCTGCGAACATCGCTTCGTCCAGGAGATTTGTAGTATCTGACCGCACACTCACATTACAAAGGCAAAGATTTAATTATCCATGTTCGGAGTTAGTGTCTACTTTTTGAGTACAATAAGAAATATTGCATCTCACCATTCGAAAACGTAAATAAAATTTCAGGCTTCTGTTCATCAACATTCACATTTTGTGGTCACACATATACTGTAAAATTGGTTCACTTTGCCAATAATACCCATAGATCAGGAAAAGACGGCAAGAATTCGAGGGCACACGTTTATTCAAGTTTTTTTTTATTTTGTACGTATCTGTAAAAGCAAACTTACACGAATATATATTGATCAATAATTTTTATAGCGACCTGTTAACAGTTGAAAATAAAATATTAAAATTGAAAATCAAAAACAATTTGTATATGGTTACGCGATGAGTAAAATTGATAAATGTACGACCGGTTTCGGAAACAATGCTGTACATTAATAAAATTGTACTCGCCTCGTAACCATATACAAATTGTTTTTGATTTTTAATTTTAATATTTTAAAAATGAAAGGTTACAAAGTGAATGCCTCATCAATTATTGATGTTTAAAATAAAGTTTACAAAAAGCGGTTTGTACGTTTTGCCACTAAAACACTTATATATATATATATGTTCAAAGCTCTAGTTTTTCTGTACCTATGGGTGCTTTCAACATTTTTAGAAACAAATAAAACGTCGCGAGCTTTCTAAGCTCTGTGTGCTCAACTGTTAGAGCGTTGCCCATCTGTCGTAGTCCTAGCACTATACGTCGCACTAGGTCGTAGATCTATGTATTTTTCTTCTTCTTATGTAAGATCTAAGATGCATTTATTCCCAGCTGTTCTCCCATTATTTAGGTACTCGGCCTGGTAGACGATGGGTATCTGGTGTTTCGTGGGCAAACTTTCTGCTTACCGTTTCCTCATTTTGTTTTATCCAACGATGATATTCCTTGGCTAAAAGATTGGTATGAGGCTAATTACCCTTACTGTAAAAAATAGTTCACTTTGTCAATGTCACCTTGTTTCAGGGAAGGTCGGTAAGAGTTGTAAGGCTTATGTTCATTTGAGATTGGGTTTTAGGCTCACATACAGCATGTTTAAGCGCGAACTGCGTCTGCTTGTGGGAAAACATTTAATATGAATCTCAAATATAATATATCTTAATAACTTAGATTATAGATGTATTTAGTGTGGCGCATGCGTCTGATTTTATTACACTGTACCGGAACACTATATTTTCTATTCTGTTGCACTATATCGTATCACTATATTCTAGCATTATATTGTCTCACTGTTTTGTAGCGCTATATCGTAGTTCTATATCGCATCACCATATCGTAGCATTATATTGTCTCATTGTTTTGTAGCACTATATCGTATCATTATATTCCTTGACTTATAGGTTGGTATGAGGCTGACCACCCATACTGTAAAAAATGGTTCACTTTGCCAATGTCACCCCTGTTTCAGGGAAGGTCGGCAAAAGTTGTGGGGCTTATGTTCATTTGAGGTTTGGATTTTATTTGTAACCACACATTCAGCATTTGTAAGCGCGAACTACATTTGTTGGTTTGTGGGCATACATCTGAGAGCTATAAATGAATATATCCTTGCAACTTAGATTATAGATTATAGATATCGTAGTATTATATTGTCTCACTGTTTTGTACCACTATATCATAGTACTATATCGCATCATTATATCTGGGCTCAAGGGAGCAAACACTAAGATCAGCAGAGAACGGAGCGGAAACCCTGCTAAATGAACCTAGAAGAAAAATTGCCACTGTTTTCGGAGACCGTGCTTTTGCAGTGGCCGGCCCTGCGACCTGGAATCAACTACCACCAGAAATCCGGAGGTCTAAGACGATTGAGGACCTAAAGAGGAGGATAAAGACATTTTTCTTCGCCCAGTAAAATACTAAGCGCCCTTGGAGGGACATTGAGTTACGAAACGGCGCTGATAAGGAAATCATCATAATCATCATCGTAGCATTATATTTTCTCACTGTTTTGTAGCACTACATCGTATCACTATATCGTAGCATTATATTGTCTCACTGTTTTGTAGCACTACATCGTATCACTATATCGTAGCATTATATTGTCTCACTGTTTTGTAGCACTACATCGTATCACTATATCGTAGCATTATATTGTCTCACTGTTTTGTAGCACTACATCGTATCACTATATCGTAGCATTATATTGTCTCACTGTTTTGTAGCACTACATCGTATCACTATATCGTAGCATTATATTGTCTCACTGTTTTGTAGCACTACATCGTATCACTATATCGTAGCATTATATTGTCTCACTGTTTTGTAGCACTACATCGTAGCACTATATCGTAGCATTATATTGTCTCACTGTTTTGTAGCACTACATCGTATCACTATATCGTAGCATTATATTGTCTCACTGTTTTGTAGCACTATATCGTAGCACTTTATCTTATAACTATATCGTAGCATTATATTGTCTCACTGTTTTGTAACACTATATCGTAGTATTATGTCATAGCGCTATATGGTAGCACAATATTGAAGCACTATAGCAATACATCGTGGCACCATATTGTAGCACTATATTATAATAGTTTATTGTAGCACTATATCGTAGCACTATACGGTGACAATGCATCATAGCACTATATTGTAGCACTTTACGGTAGCACTGTTTTGAAGCTACAGTGTTGGTGTATTAATTTGCTACATTTTTTGCATAGGAAATTTCTGACTTTTTTTGTATAGATTTCTTTGTAAGGTTTTGTTCTTTTATATATTTAAATGTAATTTTTTATTCATATTCCTTGACTTATAGGTTGGTATGAGGCTGACCACCCATACTGTAAAAAATGGTTCACTTTGCCAATGTCACCTCTGTTTCAGGGAAGGTCGGCAAAAGTTGTGGGGCTTATGTTCATTTGAGGTTTGGATTTTATTGTAAGTACACATTCAGCATTTGTAAGCGCGAACTACACTTGTTGGTTTGTGGGCTTACATCTGAGAGCTTAAAATGAATATATCCTTGCAACTTAGATTATATAGATTATATTATTATATTATGTCGTAGCACTATATCGAAGCATTATATCGTCTCACTATATCGTGGTACTATTTTGAAGCACTGTGTATCGTAGCTTTATACCATTGCATTATACCGTAGAGCTTCATAGTAGCACTTCATATGGCGTGAAATCGTAGAGCCCAACAGCTGATCTGCTTTCAGCCTCAAATCCTGAACCGAAAGTAAGCGGCTTTCAACAGCGACTCTAAAAATGTTAAGAATACTTTAAAAGCTTTATTTATAATTGAATTGAACTGTTAGTAGTCCAGTGAGTTTTGGGTATACTTTGTAACTGAAAACATTTTTCATTAGTTTTTTCAAGCTTTTTTTAAGAATAAAAACATATAAGTAAAGTATTTTATTTTAATCATTGAATTAATCTAGATTTTATTAAAATGGTACACATTTTTTGAGTAAATATGAAATAAAATATCCGAAAAAAATCACTCTAGCAGTGATGACAGATCTATGACCATTTTATTAAATTATGATGTTCTTAAAAGAGCAATTCAAGGATGAAAAAGTTAACCATCTTTGCATGCAAGAATTGTAAGATTTTGTCAGACTTAGTATTTTTTATTTGCTTACTGGCATTGCTGTTTCCCACTTTATAAATGTTTAAATAGAAACACATATGTGTAAACCGGCCCTAACATAAATTTTTAAGTTTTTTTATTGTTTATTTTGTTTTCTTTTATGCTAATTTCTTATTATGTTGTAAATTATCATTAGCTATTATAAAATAAAATACATATTTTTGTTGCATACCTGTTTCTCAATCAATATAGCACCTGTAAATGTCTATAATCTATAATCTAAGTTGCAAGCATATATTCATTTAAAGCTCTCAGATGTATGCCCACAAACAAACACGTGTAGTTCGCGCGTACAAATGCTGAATGTGTACTTACAAATAAAATCCAAACTCAAATGAACATAAGCCCTGCAACTCCTGCCGACATTCCCTGAAACAGGGGTGACATTGGCAAAGTGAACCATTTTTTACAGTATGGGTGGTCAGCCTCATACCAACCTATAAGTCAAGGAATACGAGTAATAAATGACATTTAAGTTTACAAAAAAAAACCAACAAAACCTTAAAAATAAATCTATACAAAAAAAGTCAAAAATTTCTTATGCAAAAAATGTAGCAAACTAATAAACCAACATTACAAATCAGCATTGCAGATTAGCCGCCACTTCTTCCTGTCCTTGCATACTTCTTTCATTTCATCCAGAGTCATAACCTTTTTCATACAAGCTCTCCTTTTATTATGACTCTGGATATTCCATTCACTCGCTATTTCGAAAATTTGGTCCATCCATACCTTTCTCGGTCTTCCTCTTCCACGACATCCATCTATTCTAGCAACATATACTTTCTTCGTCAATCTTTCATCACTCATTCTCTCCATGTCTTAATATTATAAAATATTCTGAATAATTAAATACAAACTACATTCCTCTCATGCATTTTTTTTTCCAAAAAGGTGAGGATTGGAAAAATTCAACACGCAAATAATCAATTAAAATGAAAAGATTGAGAAGTATCGCTTTTAGGAGCCTAGTCAGTTCCAGACGAAGCAGCTTTTCTCTAAAACGGCGAGTGGTTTACAAAACTAGAAGAAAAACATCACATAAAAAATTAATCAAAAAAGCTCAATGCCCAAGGTTTTTGTTTTTTTTTGAGACCAATAAACTGAAAAAGAGCTCTACGCATATAATAGTTGATTTGAAAGATAAAACAAAATTGTTACAATTTTTAACGATCTGCTTAGCTAGAATTGACACTTTGTGGCGTGTGGCGAGTTGAACCTATTTATTTTTACAGGTAAGGGGGCCGGCCTTACGCCAACCACTTTAATTGAAGTGGGGGTTTCCCAGCTCCCGAAAGGGCCGGTACTCATTTCTTGTGAAGGCTGAGAAAACCTTGCCGGTATTTTATTTTGGGGTTTGAAATAAACACCGAAACGGGAAATCATTTCTGACACCCTCGATGGGATTCGAACCCGAGCTCACGGCATAGAATGCAAGCACTCTACCAACTGAGCTATCGATCGGACTTTAATTATAATAATTATGATCTAAGTATAATTTAACAATTTTTAACCTGTGTCTTCTTAAAATTACTTCAATTAAAACATATTTTTATTTATAAACTACCATAATCTTTAATCTATAATCTAAGTTGCAAAGATATATGAACATACAAAGCTCATATTGAATGCATGCCCACAACAGAAACGTGTAAGCTCGCGTTACTTAACTCGCAAATTTCAATGCAATCAAAATTCAAACCTCAATTCAACATAAACCCTACAACTTTTACAGATATTCCTTTAAAGAGGGGTGACATAAGCAAAGTGATCCATTTTTAAAGTATGTATGGTCAGCCCCATACCAACTTATAAATCAAGGAATATACCAACTCAAGAAATAACCGCAAATCAACCTATAAATCAAGAAACACAATAAAAACATTCTGAAAAAAAAAAAAATGATTTAAAAAATAACGTTGTATGTAAGTACGTATAGTAAAAAATGTTTTATTACCTCCTATATTATTTTAATTTAACCACAATAAAAAGCTCCCATCTTCACACCTATGTATGTTGAATAGGGTACTAAGCAAGCAATGACAAATTTATTATTTACGTTTCCCTAGCAACCCGGCCGTCTAACGTCACAATTTAGTTGTCGATAGAATTTGTGCCGAGTCAAAATTATAATTGATATATTACGAAAAGGCCAAAAAAACATGCTTGGCTGCTTCCCTGAAATTGCCTTTTTGTGTTTTGCCAACATTTTGTTTCCGCGTTTTGGCGGGGATAAAAGGCTCTCCCGCCAAAACATAAAAAGGCGGCCATTGTTAATGCCACCTGTTAATCAGTTGTCAATTGGGGTATTCATCAATTAGGGAAAGCCATCAATCAATTGATTAGCGCCACCCCTTGGAACCAAGGGAGGGAATTTGGAGGCTAAAAGATTCGAGGAGTTTTTAGATGCGAGGAAAAAGATTTTGAAGATAAGAGAATAAATGGGATATCGAATAATGGGATATCCTGAGTCAATTAATGGTTATATGGGATAGCGAATGACTGAGATATCCATATCCATAATTAAAAATGAGCTTGTGAAGGTTATGACTCTGGAGGATATGAAATAAGTATGTAAGGACAGAAAGAAATGGCGGTAGATCTGTAATGTTGGCGGCTAGGGCTAGGGTTTTAATGACTTAATCATTTTTAATGTGAAAAAATATCAAATGTCTGTAACTCCTGTTTAAATTTTACATTAATTGAAACAAAATTAATTATCGTAAACCAAGGTGCGTACTGTTGTCTTCACTTGATGTGTTTGTCATGTGGGAGGTTTGCTTTTTTTGTGTTTCCCTACAGGCAACTGATTACAAGTAGTTTTTCTGGGATCTCATCAAATTATACAAAGGAAATCTAACATGGCCGCACATGAACAGTCAAATGTGTTTTTAATTTTAAAGAGGCTGACCACACATACAGTAAAAAATGTTTCACTTTGCCAATCCCTGTTTCAGGGTGCAATAGTTGCACTGCGTACTGATTACTGAGGGTGCAATAGTTGCACTGCGTACTGATTACTGAGGGTGCAATAGTTGCACTGCGTACTGATTACTGAGGGTGCAATAGTTGCACTGCGCACTGATTACTGAGGGTGCAATAGTTGCACTGCGTACTGATTACTGAGGGTGCAATAGTTGCACTGCGTACTGATTACTGAGGGTGCAATAGTTGCACTGCGCACTGATTACTGAGGGTGCAATAGTTGCACTGCGTACTGATTACTGAGGGTGCAATAGTTGCACTGCGTACTGATTACTGAGGGTGCAATAGTTGCACTGCGCACTGATTACTGAGGGTGCAATAGTTGCACTGCGTACTGATTACTGAGGGTGCAATAGTTGCACTGCGTCCTGCGTATTGATTTTTGTATTTCTGGAAATAGATATGCAGCATATTTAATCGCTAACTTATGCGTTTGAGGATATTCATTTAATATTAACTTTAAATGCTTAAATATTTCTGCAACTTAGATTAAAGATAAATCTATTGAATCCATCGGCTATTGAAACTTTATCTCGACTACTTTCCCCAGCATATACAATATTTTTCTGTTGTAAAGATCTTGAATAGCAGGTAATTTAGTGGCCAATAATGGAAGCATCACAAGGAAAAGTTATTTGAGGGTTTACTGTAGGACTTATTGGGGGAAAGGCGGCAGAATTGTGAGTGGATTAGGAGGAAGTCTGGATGTAGTAATCCTTGAAAGAAAATTAGAAGCTGGGTGGATACAATCGTTTGTGCTTTCGTTTATTTTCCATCAAAGCAGAGAAAGCAATTATGAGATGAAATAAAAGAAAGCTGCCCTCTTTGAAGCGAAAAAGTTGATGTGCGAAAAATAATTAAAAATATTTCCTGTCCGGTCGAAAGCTCAGTTGGTAACGCGTTTGTGTTAAATGCCAGAGAGCTAGGGCTTAATCTCCAACAAGGTGTTAGAAATAATGAACAGTTTCACAAAATTTACAAATGACAAAAATTATTCAGCTTTAGCGAGAAATGGGGATCTACTCCCTTGGGAGCGGCTAAATCCCTACTCCAGTGAGGTGGTAGGAGTAAGTTCAACCCCCTTGTCTGTAAAACTGAATGGGTTTCGCTCAACTCATGAGACTGCTTTGATAACAACAGAGCGAAAAGTGTAATATTTTTGGAGATTAGTTTTTTTTGCGTTGTGAATGAAAATAAGTATCACTGTAATAGCAAATAAACTTTTCCTTTTTGACTTTTTTCTTTCGTCTTATTTAAGTTTCACTTTTATCTAAGATCATGATTGTTTTACTTTAGATGCTGCAGCTCTGAATAAAAAGTTAATAATAATTTTTTTTTGCCCAGTCTTACGATCAGTTTTTAATTTTAAACTTATAACTTTATATGAGATACCCTTGCCATGCTGTAAAAAAATACGGTTTACCAGGGAATGACGACTGTAATTTAATAGTTTAAGTTATTTTATGGTTTGATTTTCTAATGTCAAAACACCTGCAGTCTACCAATAGTTCAACAAAAACAACTTTTTTTAAGACACACAGCATCTATTGCAGAATCACCATTGTACATTATCTATTAAAACTTAAAAGACAGAACACTTAAATACATGAATTACATAAGGGATTGAGTCTTACTTTTGATATTTTAATATTTGAGATTTTTTAACATAAACCACAAAACTTTGGACCCTTTTCAATGAATTATACAATTGAACACTTTTCATAATAGGATAAATGAAATAATGAATGACTGACAAAGCTGTCGTTGTTGGAAATCAGGTCCCATTTATTTGGATAAATTTGAGTTATGAATGGCGTCTATTTAAAGACTCTTTTATTATTTTGACAATTGGGAAGATACCAATTGTTTGTGTTTTTTTTACAATTGTCAATCTGAATGAAAGTCAAAATTAAGCATGGAAGAAGATGACTGAGAGAAGAATGGATCAATGAAATAAAGAAGATTTTGAATGGCTGAAATCTGCAGAGTGAGAAAAAATAAGACAATATATGAAAAGAGTGATGAATGCCGTGAAGATGAAAGAAGTTTACTGGGACTGAATAAAGTGGAGATGTATCTGTGGAGTTAATGACCATCCGTTGTAGAATGGCAATGGATACAGTTTAACTATTCAACTTTCATGTTTACAATATTTTCACTGAGGAGTGCAAAAATAATCGCAAAAGGGTATTTACTCGCAGAACGCACTGCCTAGAACTTCAGAACTTGTCCCTAATTAATTATTGTCTATACTCTATATATAATAATTTGTTATCTAAGTATGGTTATTAATGAGCATTTTCTAATCTTTGGTTAGGTAGATTTGACAACGTTACTAATTACAACACAGGTAAAGGTATTCAGTTGGAAGTACGTCCCTAAACGATTAATGTGTGCACCCGCTGTAGTAGCTAAAATCTGAGGACAATTACAAGTAATAGATTGAAACGCGCTGCTATTTTTACAGACCAATATTCCCTTCTTCGAAAACACCAAGCTAAGAGCATACCTCTAGTGTCACTCCTTGCAAAATTGTTGCTTGATTTCAAGATTATTTGAAATCTTGAATGTCTCGCGCGTAGGATTCGTTGAAAATAATTATCATCATTTCAGGTCTACATTTTCTCTGCTGGAGTTTAGCCTCAATGTTTTTTTTATTCATATTACACATATTCACAACATAATTTTTCATCCCTCATTCGTCGCAAATGTTTTTAACCTAATTGAGTCCTCTAATTGCGTTTTGGAAAAGCCTAGAGTCCAATAATTGGGACCTACAAAGCGCCGACCCTCTTTTACCCGCGAAACCTATATATTTAGCCTCACCAAATGTCACGTGTAGCATCCACCCTAAAAATAGGGCGCCCTTTTCTGTGTGTAATTTCAAAAACCCAAATTTACATACCCACTTTGTCTTTATTTTTTTATAATTAATGCTGTAAAAGAGCAATATTATTTTATTTACATAAGTAATTGCTTTTTTTGCGACAAAAAAGTGTGTTTTGGAGTGAAAATAACAAAGCGAATGTAAAAGAAGGAAATTTTGGAAAAAACGGATGGATATGAATGAATTGAAAGAGATATGTAAGGATACAAAAAATGGATGGAACTCAGCAGAGGCTCTTGCACCCTAGCAGAATGGAGACAGAGTTACAGTTACAGCTACTGGTTCAATTAAATGTGTGCACATGTTTGCGATGAAATGATTTGGGCGTCTGGAAAGAATGGACGATAAACGACTGACAAAAAATTGTACAAAGGAAATTTCAAAAGTAACTGTTAAAGGTAAAGACTGAAAAAAGAATTGATTGGTCAAATATGCGAGATTGCAAATGGCTGAGTATAGAGAGTGAGGAAAAGAGGAGAGCATGAGTGAAGAGAGTGATGCAGGCCGATTAAATAAAAGAATTGTGCAAGGAAAGAACAAAGAGCAGACACATCTTCTAACGTACTGGCTACCCTTAGTGATTTGGTGGCTGGATAAAGGTGCTAATACTAGGCTGTGACCGGTTCGAGTAGGCCTTTGACGCCAGCCCAGCATTACAACGGCAAGCAGTCGTGTCTTCAGACTCGAAAAAACAATAGGAAGAAGCACGACGACAAGGATATTTTGTCAAAATACTATTTCACCAGTATATTCTACTGTTTGCTTTTGGTCAGTTCTCATTTGTTTAATAGAAAATCGGGTAAGAAAAAAATTGTGCTGGCAAAGACGGACTAAAAAACTAGAAAACCGAAATCGTGCGTGGCACAATAAGGCAGGCTAATTCAAATACATGAATAAAAAAATAAGAGTTAAATTACTTTATTAAATAAAATAATAATATAAAAAAATGTACAAATATTCACATGAAATAATTTTTTATTCAAATTGCAAAAATCAAATGCGAAACAATTTCACAATTTATTTCATTCGATCCTTTATTGAATCGTTAGTTTTTTATTTCAATTTCAGATGCTGCTTTTTTATGAACATGAATAATAAATTGGCAAAATTTCACTCACGCCAAATAAACTGGAAATGTATTTTTAAAGCGATGATTTGTTTGTTTTTCATTCACATTTATTTATTTATCATTTTATTTTGTCCTATTTAATTGCTTCCGCATTATAAATCAGAGATTGTAATTTTTATCAAAAAATGTTAAGGAATTTTAAATAAAAAAACTACTGTTGAATAATAAAAACATACAATACAACTTTTTTTAATCTATCTATCTATAATCTATAATCTAAGCTGCAAGGATATGTTAAAACATTTAAGGCTCATATGAAATGCATGCCTACAGACAGGCACATGTAGGTTCGCGCCTACACATACTGCATGTGTGCATACAAATAAAGAAAACCTCACATGGACATCAATATGTAAAACAAGAACAAATTATTTATTTAGGTAAAATAAAATGATTATGCCTACAATATAAAATATTAATGGTCTTACGTAGTGATATAGGCTCAGACTCGATGTAGGAATAAAAGACTAAATCATACTTCAATGATCTGAATTTTAAATTTCAGTTCGCATTTAAGATTCATACAACATTAACCAAACATCACATGATCATAAACCTTGCAACTTCTTACAGCTTTCCCTGAAATTGGGGCTATATTGTAAAAGTGAACCCAGTTTTTACAGTATGAGGGTTAGTCTAATACCAACCAATTAGTGAAGGGAAAAAATAGTAAAAAGTGGACTAGAAGCTCAAAACAAAAACTTAAATGCAAATCTCTGGACGCCAACATTACAGATCAACCGCTAGAAAGAGTCGTTTTCAAATCTAGATTTATAAAGTAATTGTTATACAACTAAAAAAAAATCTCAGTAACTTTAAAAATTAAATAAAAATACTCTCTTTCTCACGTAGTAAAAAAAATCTCTCGACACAGTTCACCGGCAGCCATGCATTGCCCGATATAATAATACGAGGATATAGTTTGTGAAGCATTTACCGACACTAGAAGTGCACGTCCCACGGCTGCATACGTGCCATATGGCATTGCAAGCAGGTGCCACAAGTCAAACGTGATAAGAACAAGATACCGTTTGTTTGAGTCGACAATTCAAAATTTCACTTTGAAGACTGTATTTTTTTTCAATCTTTGAAGTAAACAACGGTCAAACTATTTGAAAGGAACCACGTGGACTACATGGGTGAATAAATAATCTATCTTATATATTTTATCTCATTTGAAAAGATAAAATGACATTTAAGTCTCTTATTTTAGCATGCACATAAGCAGGTGCATATTTCATGTGTAGTATACAACATTAATCAAACCTCACATGAACATAAACCTTGCAACTCCTGCAAGTGTGAAAGTTAAGATAAAAAGAGTTTATTTAGCTGGTTTAGACCAATGAAACTAATGAATGATTAAAGATGATAAAGAGGATATACGTGTTAAGAACGGATACATATCGTGGTAATATTTTTTGCTGGGTTTGTAATTTTTTTTCTTGTACATTTGCTGTTTCTGAAGTTTGGTTCATATATACTTCTCTAAGCTTTTCTCTACCACGACATCCATCCATTCTTAAAACGTTTCCCGCACAAGAAAATTGTGAAACAAAATTAGTTGTTTAAAGTTTATGATGCAAACGAAACTCAATTACACAATTATGAAGCTAAGAGGCTTTTGCTTAAAAATTCAGTCATCTCGCTTGGTCTACGTTATAGTTGCGGCATGTGTAGGCACCTGGCTTATTGCATTACCATCGGTATGCGCACGTACAGGACTGCAGAGGTGAAAACTTGGATACGACAATGGCGTCCCAGCCAGCCGCCTGCAGCCATGAAGAGAATCCAAATTCAGCTCTATTCGGGTTCAATTTGTGACGCTCTTATGGAATATTCTAGTCTATATATTTTAAACAATTTTGTAGATATAAATAATCTTTAATTTAAAAGTTCACAAATAATGAAAAAAAAAAATTATAAATGAAGTAACATAAAAGATGCTATTGATGCCTGCAAGCTAATGTGTGTGACATTATGCTTACACTTCAAGAGGTGACATCGGTAAAGTGAACCAATTTTTACAAAATGGGTGGTCATCCTCATACCAACTAAAAAAATCCGGTACAAAAATATTAATATACAAATATATAATCTGCTTGATATATTACAAAATAAGTAGCAAAGATATATTAACATTTAGGAGTCATATTAAATGTATGTCCACAATCAGACATGTTTAAATTCGCGCTTATCATACTGCAGGTGTACAAACAAAATAAAACTCAAACCTCGAAAAAAAATTTAACGGGTGACGTCACATATATACGAGGGATATTTTGAACGTTCGGACCTTATTCATAATTTTCAACTGTTTTGTTCCACGCGAAATTCCTTTCCAAAACAAAGTTCCTTACAAAATAAAAGCCTGAACTTCAAATGAACATAAACTGTGCAACTCTAGCCGGTTTTCCTAGAAACAGGGGTAACATTGACAAATTCGTTGATGAGGAGATAAAATAATGAAGTAAAAAATGACTTACCCTTTATTTTCTAGTGTCAAAGGTACATACGTAGAAGATTTAGTTTGTAATTGTAATGAGTGAAAAATTCTTACCTGTAACAAAGTAAAATAAAAGATTAGTACGTAAAAATTTGATAAACATAGAGCATAAAATAGAACATAGAGTAGCCATATTCACAGTATAAACCTTGCAACTCTTGTTGCGCTTTATTGAAACAGGGGTGACATTGGCAAAACTAAAATAACTTTCTAAGTATTAAGATCAGCTTCAAGAATGTGATGAGATGGTTTGGGCATGTGGAAAGAATGAAAGATGATAGACTGACAAAGTATGTATACAAAGAAAGTGTGAAAGGAAAAAGAGGGAAGGGACGACCGAGAAAAGTATGGAGTGATCAGATTGTGGAGATTGTGAAAGAATGGGATATACAAAGTGAGCGTAAAAGAAGAAAATGCATGAAAAAGGTGATGGATATGAAGGAATTGAAAGAGGTGTGTCAGGATAGGAAAAAATGGAGGCAACTCTGCAGAGGCCCTGGCCCCCCCTAGCGGAATGGCGACAGAGTTACAGTTACAGTTCAAGAATAAAAGTAATAGTCTACAATTTAATTATAAAAAATAAACAATACACGAAAAACAACGCAACAATCATACTGGCTTATAACATTTAAAAGCCCACCAACATTGCAAATAAACAACCAATTTTTTTTCGGTCGTCATAAACCTACATACTTCTTTAATTTCACCCAGAGTCGTAACCTTTTTTATGCAACCTCTTCTTTTATTCTGACTCTAGATATCCCATTCATTCGCTATTTCATGCACATGGTCTATATAAAGATACCTTTCTTGAATAAGAGTTTTAGGCTTACACGGCCGGCTGATGATGCTGGAGTGATGCTTTCCGGGATATGTTGCCGTGGTCTGTGAGAGCTGGAGCTTCCGGACGTTTCGCCCATTTCTACTATGGGCTTCTTCCTCACACTATCACTATATACGTCGTAAGAAGCCCATCGTAGAAACGGGCGAAACGTCCGGAAGCTCCAGCTCCCACAGACCACGGCAACAGATCCCGGAAAGTATACCTTTCTTGGTCTTCTTCTCTCACGACACCCATCTATTCGTGCAACGTTCATTCACTTGTTTAAACCATCTTAATAAACTTATTTTTATCTTCACTTTCACACTATCTCTGGCCCCACCGTCTTCGCTTCCAAAATCATTCCTTACCCTATCACTATATCCGTTGTATACTTCATAAAGTTTCAATTTACGCAATCGAGGTGAGATTAACGCATTTTTTTATACTCGGGTAGCAATGTAAAGCCTAAATATTATTTAATTAATAGTAGAATAAATGAGCTAATAATAATTAATGGTTTAAAATGTATTCCAAACTGAAATTAGTGTGAAAATGAATTAATGACTTTGAAAGAAATAAATTGCTCATTTTCAAATTGAAAATTATTTTCATTCAATTTAAAAAAAAAAATTAACTTTCATCATAATCCGATTGTTTGTATTGTGACAACGATTTTAAAAAAAAACATAGATCACGCGTTGCGTGAAAAATTCTACGATCAATTTCTGGATAATCGAAAATAGGCACTATCCTTGCCGCGCCGTGAAGATTTTTTTTAATTTTTGCTTTAACTTTTATAATTTTTACGCTAACACAATGTTTCTTTTGATGCTGGAGTGATGTTTTCCGGGATCTGTTGCCGTGGTCTGTGGGAGCTGGAGCTTCCGGACGTTTCGCCCATTTCTACGATGGGCTTCTTCAGCGTGAAGTATGATGATGATGATGATGTTGATGAGAACTGTGAGAAGAACTTGATGAGAGCATACACGTGTTTTTTTTGTGGACATTAAATGTGAATTTTTCACGTGAAATGATTTGCATTTAAGGTTACCAAACGGTGTCTGGATTTTCCTATATCATCAAATGTTAATCCTTTAATTTTGTTTTTCATTAAAATTCATTAATGTAATTCTACCATGTCAATAGCAAAGTTAATCATATTAATTAATAATATAAATTTTGCGGGGACAACTTTTTAACCTACGGCTTTATAATTCATACCAGATTATGTTTATACAATCCTAAATTAAATTAATAATTTAATATTCATTTTAAAGCTAAAATGTACATAATATTATATTTTTTATTTTGATTACATAAATTATAATGAATCAACTTTCTGTAAGTCCTTTAACCTTGTATTTAAGCCCCCTGATAATAATGAACTTTTATTACAGCCTAATTACGAGGGGCGTGCAATGGATTACCATCCGTATGTAATATTTCATATCACATTATATCATTTTATAATCAATAATATAAGTTTTGAACAAATACAAAAGAAACAAAATTTATATTAAGTGCATATCCACAAGCAGGCACGTATACGTTCACGCCTACACATGCTGCACGTGAACTTACAACATACAAACTCAAATCAGAGGTGACAACTTGGAAAAATTAACCATTTTTTACAGTATGGGCGGTGAGTCACATTCTACGAACCTAAGAGTAAAAAATTGTTGCATAGTAGTTTGATATATTTTTTCATTAAATCTTTACGAGTATCGCCTAACTTTTAGGGCCATCGTTAAGCCGTTATAACACAGTATATTACGAGCAGATATTGGGTTTGATGCCGACTTTTGTTATTAAAATTTCGCCTGGGGTGCGTTTGATTTTATCACCCCATATTTTCACCCGGGGGTGTACCTTCTATTGGCAACACATCTCTATTGCCAACATAAAAATTTGCTACGGTTTTTTTTTTCAATACGAAGTCCACTCTTTAACAATGCTTTTAATCTACACACCTTTCAATTTTTGATTAATTTTTCGATTTTTCCTCTCAATTTCAAACTATCAAATTTTTGCCAATGTCGCCCCTGTTTCAAGGATAGTTCATATGAGTTTTAGATCTTATTTTAATTTAAACCACGATACATATTTAAATTACATATTTTCTTTGCCACATACAACCACATTGTACAGTACACATTTCATTTAAAATTGAATATGTGCCTTATTTACATAACCATTCAGTTTATTGTTGAGATGTTTTTTGGGCCGCATTGCATAGACCCAAGTATAAAACCAGACGTTTTAACTCACACACAGCGTGTAACAAATTATATCATGTTACGAGCGTACGATAGTTTTAGTGTATACGTGATTCTTATCACGCTAGGAGAACAATCTGGCTCTAGTGTGATGGTGGTAGCGCTACGAACTATGAAATCAAAGTAGCTACGCGCACATATACATGTACGATAGTGTAAGAGTAGTGCATAGAACAGCGTCTGGTATGAGCGAGGGATGGAATGATCTGGAAGATGCAAGAAAGATCTCTTTTTTATCTATATAAAGGGACTGCAATGGAGCATCAGCAGACCAGTCGTTTTTAGCATTTTGCCGTGAAAGACCGATAAGCAGTGATTGTCAATTGTGAACCAAACCGTGTGAGATAAATTCTGTTAAAATAAATAATTGTAGTTTAATGAAATGAGAACCCCAACTAAAATCATAATAATACAAATAAAATGCACTCATTTTTCATTCGTTTTTTTTATAATAAACGCTATGGTTGCGTGTACACGTAATATTGTGTACCCGGCGTAGATATTTGCGTGTATTTCATACGTCGATGCTTTTTGGGTTGGTCTGGGGATGCCAGGTCAAATGGAAGTTATTGCTCATCAAACGAAGTGACCTTCCGCCACTGAAAGGACCCTTTAGGTATGCCTCACTTCATTAATACAAAATCTGTGAGATGTAATCAGAGTCTATGTATTAGAGGCCTGCCATTTTGATGATTGGGTATACCATTATTTGAATGGCTGATTTATAATTTAAGTAAGCCACTACTTACCAACATATTCAACAATAAGTTACGTTTGCATTTTGATCAAGTTCATTGCTCCTAAAACAGGGTAAAGTTAGTAGAAGATTGATATTTTAAAATGGAAATAAAAGCGAAAAAAAACATAGTACAAATTAACTTCAAATATTACACCATTCCAAAACTCTTATCAGTATGGAATGTTACACTTAAACACTTTCGTATAGGTATTAGAAGAACCTATCCGAAAAGTGTAATTAATTTTTACAGTTAATTACAAACGTAAAGTATGATAATTTCAAACGAATTTATGAAGTGATTATTGCCAAAATATTAAATTTAAAACGACAAATGCAGTTTTGTTCCCCATGCCAAGACAAATAACTGAATAAAGCCCTATGTTTTATCTAGATTTTCAGCAGGAACTTCGTAAAAGTTCATTTTAATCCCTATGTTCTTAAATGATCAATGTATGAATTAACCACACTATTGCATTTCTTTTAAAAATGGCATTTATCACTACGTACGGTAAACAATAGTTTGTGCCAAAATGTATGGCATAAGTGCGTTGTTTCAACTGCTTTAATAAGTAAATCTGTTGATTTTAATACCAAAATCCGCCAACCTGACAACCTGACAACCCTGCAACCGGACATGGACAACTGCCACATCACCAACACCTCTGCGGCACTATAACAAGTGTCATAGACCCTTAGAGTCTCTCGAATCTAGGGAGTCTCCCGCATAGGCTTTCTTACAAAAAAAAAAAAAAAACATTAAATCTTACCTTCTCATAAGCGTTTTCTTTGTTTTCTCAGTATGGATTTGAGAGTTTTTTTAAAATAAAAAATTAACTTATTCATTTGATTCTTGACTCCCCAAGCTTGCATTGTTTTTTTGAAATAATAGATTTGTGAAAAGGAATGCAGTTCACCAACCTATTCTGCCTGGCCAGAAACAGGTATTAATATCATCAATTAATAATTAATTATTGTTTATTTTTATGAATAATAATTACCCAATAACATATGTTGAACCAGGGTCAAAGTTATGGTCAAATGGCGGGGATCGAACCAACGTTATTCCATTCCAAACACGCTAGAACGATTGGCCCACTTGGCTCCCTCGGCCATAACACTGGCAATTGATACAACTTCAAGTTTTTTAAAAATCCATTACAATTGTCGGTGTTTTAATGAATTATTGACCCTCAGGGGAGTCTGCCGCGTGGGATTCCTTAAAAAAATGTTTTTTAGTGGTACATACTTTTATTATTCTTTTCATACAGAAGCCAAGTAATTTCACAGTATATATTTTCTCTTACTTTTATTTTGCATAGTGTGAATACTGAATATGGAAATTGAAATGTCCTGATGTATGTAACTGCTATTCTCATAGCGCAGCTTTATATGAGGGGATTTTTCTGGCTTGCAAGATATTCGCGGTTTTACTATGAGGAGTGGATAAAGGCTGTTCGGATGTGATAAGCTGTTTTTTTTTTTTTTTTTTTTTTAAGAAAGCCTATGCGGGAGACTCCCTAGATTCGAGAGACTCTAAGGGTCTATGACACTTGTTATAGTGCCGCAGAGGTGTTGTTGATGTGGCAGTTGTCCATGTCCGGTTGCAGGGCCGTTAGCTGCGCAGTGCTGTGGTGTGTGTGGCGTTGCTTTGTTTTGAGACACTGAGAGGAAATGGCGATTGATATTGGATTTGAAAAGGGCAAGGTTAAATTGGGATGGAAACACAGATACCGGTAACTCATTCCATAAGCGGGCAGTTTGGCAGAGGAATGAGTTGTGAAAACACCAAGTTCTCATAGTTTTGATATCGACTGCAAATGGTTGAATGTGAGCCGTTCTACGAGTTGCCCTTGTTGTGACGAGAGGAGGGGGTATAAGTGAGGATATTTCATCAGAGCAGACGCCGTTGTAGTACCTATAGAAGAGACTGATCATTCCAACTTTCCTTCTGTGCTCAAGAGAATGTAGGTTGGCTGTGAGAATGGGATCATCGATCAGCTTCACCGCTCTTCTTTGCACGGAGTCAAGTTGGTCACACAGCTTCTTTGGTATACCGGACCAGAGGGGGCTGTTATACTCTATAATTGGACGGATTTGGGATTTATATAGAGTCAGCAGTTGAGCTGAAGTAAAAAATCTACGAGCTCTATATAGTACGCCTAGTCGCCGGAAGGCCGAAGTGGTTCGAGATGAGATGGCGTCTTGATATTTCAGCTCTGATGAAAGAGAAACACCGAGAAGATCTAAGTGGTTTTGGTTGGGTAAGGGGACGTTGTCAAAAGTTGGGAAATTGGGGTTTGGAGCCCTTTTCAGGGATATCTGACAAGCCTGCGTTTTTTTAACATTAAATTCAACGAGATTGTCAGCTCCCCAGTGGCTGACAGCTTTGAGGTCAGTGTTGATCTTTGATGTTAAATGTTTGCGGGCATCTGAAAGGGTTGAGATGCTTTGGGGTTTATCAAATAAGAAGCCATCGTGAATGGTACTATCATCAGCGTAGGAGTGAATCGATGCACAGGACAGAAGGTCATTGATGTGCAGAAGAAATAGTGTTGGAGATAGGACAGATCCTTGGGGGACCTTGTTTAGGGGGGATCCTTGTTTAGGATAGCTGCTTAGTTGTTAAGTGAACATTGATGTAATGTTTTAGGTAAAAATAGATTTTAAAACGGTTTTATTTCTATTGAAAGTAAAATTTTAAGGAATTCAATGAAATCTGGCGTAAATTATTTAATTTTTTTAATTCGCTAGCGATATTTAAAATTCCTTGAATAAAATGTTGGTGTAAGGCTGTCCACTCATACTTTTAAAAAATAGTTCACTTTGCGAATGTCACCCCTGTTTCAGGGAAGGTCAGGAAGAGTTGCAGGGCTTATGTTCATTTGATGTTGGGTTTTATATTGTAGGTTCACATGCGGAATCATTGCAACTAAGATTATAGACATAGTAAAATCTTCGTAAAAGGGTCCGACGGGACTGGAACCGGCTTTGATTTTTTTTCAAACACGCCAGTCAAAACCTCTATCTTGAGCCACTCGACCATGCTGTCGGTTTTTTTTACCAAACAATAGAATATGGGGAGTAATATCAGATATAGAAGTATTCTACAAACTAATCTAAAAAAACTCAATGAAAGAAGGCATTTTTGTTTGAAATTTTATATAATCAAGATTTGTTTTTATTTAAATAAGTTTGAACATTTATTTTTCATCATTAGAAATAAACAAACTGTGATGGCAAAATAAAAAATTAAAAAATCTTCTGTGTAGGTTGACTACGACAGTAACAAAACGGCTACAATGGAGTAATTCGTAGCTAAATGCATGACAATTAAACATTCTTGACAACTTAACTTAAGCTAGATACTGTACTAAATTCCTTTACCCGTCAGAACAGCCTTTAAAAGCTCTCTAAGACTTTATTTCATCCCAGATAGTTCATACTCCGATTGCGTGCGAGCTCATTCAAGAAAATTTACATCTGAAGCAAATGCGGCAATCTAGGTTTATTTAAAAAAATAAAATACATGCATGGAAATAAAGAGAATTAAATATCTTTTATTTTGATGTATACATCTGATTTTCAAAATAATCCTAGATTACCGCCTTAGTTTCCACACGACTCATTTCTGCATAAAACCAAAGTCGGTAATCTAGGATTTTTCAAAACAGAGATAAATGCGAAGAAATATAGATAACTGAGTTTCCTGTGTGTTAACATGTATGTTTTTTATTTTGTTAAGCATCTTACATTGCTGCTTTTGGTTCAAAACTATTCATTTCTCTATACTGTGATCCGGTTCACATGTCTTTGTCAAGTAGAGAAATGCAGCTAGTTTAAAATTTTACTTCCCAATAGCGTTTTCATAAAAATAAAAAGCAACTAAAACGCTCACTAGGGAGTGATTTTTAAATTTCCACCCATTTTTTGGTAAACGCTATGATTTAGTTTAACCTACAATGTTTTGTACTTTATGTACAGCTTAGCAGGCGAGATTGAAATCGACTCTTTTCGTTTATAAGGTCATCATCCTCATCTTAAGAGAGACAGTAGTCTTGGGTTATCGTTTCTAACACGTAATCGAAAAGTATTGGGTTCCATTCAAATCGAAACACAAGAAGGGTCATCCAAAATTCATTAAATTCATAGTCATGGTCGAGCAGACAAAACAGTGGCAGAACAATTGGCATTTTTTCAGACATCGATCACCTTGACCCTGTTTTAACAAATGTCGTTCTTCTTCTCCTGTTTCAATCCTAGGATTGGTTTGCAGCAATATCTCTTTTATTTTTTTCTCCAAATGTCGTTACATAAGTATAAATTGATAATTTACCAAAAAAGGTATTATGAATTATTTATTTATTGTAATACCTGTTTCTTGAGAGGTAAAAAAGGTTTGGGAATATTATTCCTCGTCAAGAATTTAATTGAAAAAAAATGAGGATAAATGATAAAATCGAAAGAATCTGGAACATCCAACGAATGTGCCATCAGAGACTGGAAAAGAAAAGAAGGTAAAAAAAAAATGACGAGTGATAGGAGTGTGAAACTGCAAGAGGGAAGCTTTGGACAGTCGGCGGTGGTTGCGGTTGATCAAGGAGACCACAACCTTGGATTATCGTGACAGTGACGATTATAATGAGTGACACAATATATGAAATTCCTTCAAATGTCACAATGTGACTGTCCTTGAACAGAAAGTCTGCTTGAAAAGAAGACAATAGGAGCTGTTTTCACTGTTTCATCAGCATTACATCACATCATCAACACGCTGGAGAAACCCATCGCAAACATGGCCGAAACGTCCAGAAGCTCTAGCATGGCAATAGTACCCCAAGTATAAAACCTCAATTTTACCTCAATTGCGTAAATAGAAAACCTATGGAGCATTCGACGGCACTCCTACAGGGTAATTTAGTTTTCATACATTTTTTTATTTATTTGATCGAGGAGAGCTCACGTAATGATATTTTATACTCGAGGTAGATACGCATTCCGGAGACCAACTCTCCAGTATCAAAGAAAACAATGTTTCTCGCTCAAGGTAAGACATTGAAGAATCATTTTCAAATGTATTTCTACTCCAGTGAAATGAACAAAGTAATGAAAAAGGATTCATTTAAAGGTCAAACGTAGACCTACTCAGTAATTTCCATTTTAAACAATTTCAATGAATTTGAAATAGAAGCGTTATTAATTATGCGATGTTTAAAATAGATTGAAGGAAAATTATTCAAAAAAAATTGTTTCAAATTGAAAAATGAGGTTCCTTCACTTATAACTTGGTATGAGGCTGTCTATCGATAATGTAAAAAATGGCTCATTTTACCAATGCTTTGCCTGTTTCTGGAATGATGGCAAGGCTTAGTTGTTAGGTTATGACTCTGGAGGAAATGAAAGAAGTATGTAAGGACAGAAAGAAATGGCGGTTGATCTGTAATGTTGGCGGCTAGGGTTTATTAAATTGGAATTTATTAAATTGGAATTTTGGATATTATTATTTAGTGATGTATAAAATGTAATTTGTCGTGTGTGTGTGTTCCTTGACTTATAGGTTGGTATGCGGCTGACCACCCATGCTGTAAAAATGGTTCACTTTGCCAGTGTCACCCCTGTCTCAGGGAAGGACGGCAAGAGTTGCAGGGTGTATGTCCATTTGAGATTTGGTTTTTATGTTGTAGGTTCACATGAGGCATGTGCAAGCGCGAACTTGTACGTGTCTGGTTGTGAGAATGCATGTAATGTGAATCTCCAATGTAACATATCCTTGCACCTTAGATTAGATTAGATTAGATTTACGTTGGAATTACAGTCGTTTCACATATTTACGATAATTATAACAACACATTAATTTATTGGATATTAGAAGAACCGTTATAAGAGAACTAACATTATTCTCGACATTTCGTTAGCGACATAGCTAACGTCTTCAGGAGACGTTAGCATGGTGGCTGAAGAACCTGCGACAATTGCTTAACAAAAGCACCAAGCCCTTATTGAGAACCGCAGCATTCTGAGAAACAGTCATGGTGATCGCCGATCTTCGTTAGAAGTAGCATCGAAAGAAGACGAAGAAATCGCTCACTAGGGGTATTGTTGTATCTTCCATACAATTTTTGTGTTCACGCGATCGAGGGGTCCGTAGTTCAGTGGTAAGTCCGGTCCGTAGTTCAGTGGTAACACTTCGGACTCTGAATGGAAGGTTGTGGGCTTGAATCCCAGTGGAGCACAAAAAATATACCATTTATATTTTCAAATTTGCTCTTCGCTGGGTTAAAAAATTCATAAACCTTTACCAATGACCGGTCACCAAAGGACCAGCCTAACAGCAACTGGGTCTTGCTTGAGAATTGGCGCTTTGTAGTGACGACAACCAAGCTCGTAGGAAGATCGATAGCTCAATTAGTAGAATGCTTGCATTCCATGCCGAGAGCAAGGGTTCGATCTCAAGGTTTACTCAGCCTTTACAAGAAATGTGATCCAGCCCTGCCCGGGAGCTGGGAAACCCCACTTCAACTAAAAGTGGTTGGTGTGAGGCCGGCCCCCTTACCCTTAAAAACCAATAGGTTCCGAATCACCACATGCGACCCCTTCGGGGATAACGCAGGCAAGAAGTTACACTATATATGTACCTTAGTTGCGTTGAGTTGCGAGGGGAGTGTACGCATTGCTTTATACTCGAGGTAAAGTAGATGAAACGGTAGAAATGTATCGTCAGATAAAACTGGTCCAGATTTGCATAAGCTTCTATTCGTAATGGACGCTGTTTGATTAAATTTGAATATTTTTATACTTTTTATATAGTTTCTTACGTGATAAAACATTTTCTATTTGCTTGGAATAAATACATACAAAAATAGAAAAAGCGACTATGAAAAAACAAGTCATTTCATGTAGGTATCAATTTTAATTTAAGTTGCAAAGGGGTATTAACATTTAAGATTCATACTTAATGTTTGTTCACAAGCAGACACTTGAATGTTCGTTCTCATACATACTGAATGTAAGCTTACAATATAAGATTTGCACCACAAACAAACATTAACTATGCAACTTTTCCGCTTTACCCTGAAACACGAGTGACATTGGTAGAAGGGAAACAGTTTTCACCGTATGGGTGGTCTGCCTCATACACATCTAAAAATGTATAAACTATCATGAAAATATTTTAGATTCAAACTTTATGCGCGCCCGAATTCTGCAACCATTTGCTGCGTTTTTTTGACGCAGGGTGGACAAAAGCAAAGTGATACTTTTTTTACAGTGTGAAAGGTCTTTAAATGTTAAAGATTAAGGAACAAAACATATTTTACTCTTATAACTGTGTAAAATTTAATATCTTTGTAATACGTTTTAAAAATTATTTTAAATGATTATTAGAAATAAATTAAGCACTCACCGCCAACATTGCAGATCAACCGCATTTTTTCAATAGTCACACTATATTAATGACAATCTGCGATAAAAATAACGAACAAAACTTGTATGAAAAAAATCTGTAAAATGCAATAAAACGTGATTATTACAAAAAAAAAACTTGAACGGTCAACATTACAGTTCAACGTACAATTTTTTCAATGTTAATTTTAAAAAACAGAAATTTTGTGTGCAGTGACAAAGAAGCGCAATGAACTTCTTTACCTGTCGCCCATCAGAATCTGCGGAGTAAATGTCAACCCGTCTGCCAGCATTAAACTTCTTGGAGTTTGCATCGACCAGCACCTGACACTGGATAATCAACTATCAAACACTGTCAGATCCGGATTCTTTGCTCTCCGGCAAATTAAGACCGTGGTTAAAAGTCTGCCTAGGAGTGCTACAAAGGCGATTGTAAATTCCTTTGTTGTGGCCAAACTTGACAACTGCAATGCGATCTATGCTGGCCAGCCCAAAAATCAGCTCATAAGGCTTCAATCGCTGCAGAACGCTGCAGCTAGACTCATATATGGCGCTGCAAAGTCTTGCCACATCACTCCTCACCTTCAAGCTCTGGATTGGCTGAAAATCCCTGAGAGAAAGTTGGTCTGCTCACTTTTAAAGCACTACGTGGGAGTGCTCCGGGGTACCTGATGGAGCTGGTGTCTCCAACAACTATAACCTTGCGTGGACAAACACTGAGGTCAGCTGCATCAAGAAGCAGCTGCCTGGAAGTCCCAACAAGAAGACCCCACACCGTTTTTGGAGACAGGGCATTCAAGGCAGCCGCTCCAATGACCTGGAATGCTTTTCCTGACACACTGAGGGAACTGGATTTGGAGACGCAATTTAAAAGAAGTCTCAAGACTCACCTCTTCGTCCAATCATATGGACAAGCGCCTTTGTAGTGACACATTGTCATAAAAGGCGCTATATAAATTCTATGTTTATTATGATTATTATAAAAGCGATTAAGACTTTTGATAGAAGTTGCAATAAAATAAAAAGTTAGAACATAGTTAGAAGTAAAGTTTGAAAACAATCTAAAACATCGTAAATTAGAAGGTAAAGTCCCTAACTTGACTAGCTTGCACAATTTGTTGATTTTACAAGTAAAGGGAAAATTCAATTTAACAAGGGTAGCTTCGCAGGTTTACAACCCTCAGTCATAAACAACAAGATTATCGTAAATACTCGTACTACCAAGTATATACTCGTAACTTTGCGTCTGATACACAAAGTCAATGTAGATTTATGTTGGTTTGTCATCACTAAGTTTATATATACTATAATACTATATATTTAAAGTAGGAACTCGATTAACTGAGCTGAAACTATCTATTATATTTTTAAGTGCATATCTGTTCACACAGTAAAAGCCCATTGTATTTTTTTTAATTCAATTGGAAAAAAAAAGTTTTAATTCAATTTTATTTTTTGCTCAAAAATTTTCGCCTAATAAGGAAACTATCTAGTTTTGACGTTGTCTAAGATGAAGCTTAAAGAAGTATATTCAAAGAAAACAATAATAATAATTGAATGATTTATTTTATGAGTGTTTTTTTGTGTGAATCATACTTCAAAAGCCCTCTGCAAGCTTGAATATCACTACAGTAAGCACAAATTTTTTCGCCAGACCCAGTTGCTAAAAGCCTGGATGGATCAAAGGTGTCTAGTATTTGGGCATGTTGCATGACTCAATAGCAATAGACGGACCAAAAAAATAGTGGAAACAGACCTCGTGATGTCAAAAAACGTAGAGGAAAGCCTCTAACACCGTGGCCGGACGACATAAAAAGGATTGCTGGGGACGCCTATTTTAGCACTTAACAAGAGTGTCAAAGTAAATAAGAAAGTAATGCAAGGATATTTTTTTAACGATTTTTCATATAACGATTCAATCTGATTTGATTATCCGAAATACACTCGTTCCATAGCATCTCAAATAATCGAGGCTCTATTATGCTAGCTTTTGATCTTAGAAGTAATTTGAAATTATGTTCTACGTAATAGAAGGAACTATCCATAAAGTAGAATATTCCAGACGCATGCTTACATCTTATCTAATCTAACCCAGTTACAAAGCAAGATCGTGCGCTTGGTAGAGGCAAGTATGTAACCTCAGAATAATTTTATGCACTTTCCTTAAAATAGACCCAGCACTATACTGTATAGTACAAATTGAATACATATTATAAGTATTTAAGAGTCATATTACATGCATTTCCATTAGCAAACACGTATGAGTTTGCGTTTACACATGTCGAAAGTAAATTTACAACATAAAAACTGAGTCTCAAATGCAACATAAGCCGTGTGACTCTCTCCAACCCTCCCTGAAACAGGGGTAACATTTGCAAAGTGAATAATTTTTTACACATACCAACCTTTAAGTCAAGGAACAACAGTTATACAAATTATAAAATACATATACTAATTACAAATCAATACATATTATGTATAAAAAAATAACGATTTAAAAAAGTGTCTTAGTCGCCAACATTGCTGATCCAACGCCATTTTTTCAGTCCTAACATACTTTTTTTAAATTTTGCAGAGTCACAATAAAAAAATATTTATTTGTTCGCATCCCAGCCGTGTGATATCACAATTTTCTTGCCTGTATATTTTTTTCCCCGCTCCATTTGAGTTCTAACAATAAATCAAATACAGTTCAAATTTAAAACACGACTTTCATTGGTTTGAATTGGTTAACTCAACAAGTTTAACTTGCGATTCGTGATTTGTCTTTTAGCACAAACGCCATAACTTTTAAACCGCATTCGTCTTCGTGCCTTAATCAAGTTTTAATAACATTATTGTCTCAAGTAATTTGCATTTGCCAGTAATTGAATTATACTACGTTTAAATAGTCGTCATTAAAAGCGAGATGGAAACGCATAAAGCATACTTGTATGCAGACGAAGACGCCATTTTGAAATTAAACCGCTTTGAAATGCGAGCAGCTTAGTAAAACGGAGAATAGAACAAATCGATTTCCTTTAAAAAATTTAAAAAAGATTATCTTGGCAGTGTCATGTTGAGCAAGCCATTTGCCTGCACTGGTTGCCATCGTCTTGTAAAGGCAGTGCCTTGTTGTGCTAGCCATTTGTCTCTGCTAGTTGCCATCCTCTTATAAAGGCAGTGCCTTGTTGTGCTAGCCATTTGTCTCTGCTAGTTGCCATCCTCTTATAAAGGCAGTGCCTTGTTGTGCTAGCCATTTGTCTCTGCTAGTTGCCATCCTCTTATAAAGGCAGTGCCTTGTTGTGCTAGCCATTTGTCTCTGCTAGTTGCCACCCTCTTATAAAGGCAGTGCCTTGTTGTGCTACAGTCATTTTTTCCTGTTGGTCGCAGTAGTTTTGTCGCAAGCATTTTTGAAAACAGTCATAAAGGAGGGCAAAACCTAGAAATTTAAATAGACATAAAAACCTAAACAGTCAAGAATAGAGAGATGCAAATTAGCATAATTGCACTTAAATATTTATTTTAATTAAATATTTAGTTGCTTCTGGGGTTTCGTTTTTGATTTTATGTTTGTACTTCTATAAAGTGCACTTTTCTTAAGGATGATCATGAAGATTACCGATAAAATAAAGAGAAGAGGAATTCACAGCATTTGTTTTTTCAATAAAAAATCATCGAACTTAAAAAACGTATATCTTCTTTAAAAATTTTGTACTCATTCATATGAACGTTATTTGAAACAGGCTTTATATGAAAGCTGAGGTTTTCCACAAGCGTGCATAAGATTAAGTCGAGAGATCTCCCATGTCCGCACATCTCAGAGAGAGCGAGGAAGAAACTTTCTATCTCTCTCCCTGTCTCTACAGACAGAGCATTCTCTCCAGCAAGAACACATTCAATTACTTAATTGGCTTTATTTTCCTTCAACAAGACTCGAGAGTTTATGAATCTGATTTCACTATGGCCGCAAAACACAATGTGTGTGTTTCCAACTTACTGGAAATGCGGACCGACTTTCTGAAATGCGGAGAAACTAGCTGAAATGCGAAACTTGCTTTTTAGCTCCTTAACTTTTATGCGATTTTCTTTGCTACGACTTTCTTTGCAACAAATTCTTTGCTTTGATTTAACCTTACTACAATCTTGACTACGATTTCAGTTGGTTATGATTTAATTTTTCAACGATCTAACAAGGCAATAGTTGTCCGAGGATGATTGAAAATTTTAATAAAAATAAAACAAGTATATGACAGTGAGAAACGAAAATATAAAGCATGTGAAAGCATTTGAACAAACTTTTGAACTTCTTCTAATTGTGTGCAGAGAAAAAAGTTATATTTATATTACTTTTTATAAAAAAATATAAAACAAATAAAATATAAATCGTTTTTTATTGAAGACGTTTTTCCATAGATCGACAAAAAAGAGCTACAATATGTATATGTCTCTATCTTATTTTCAACTTTATTGATACTTGAAAATATTTTCAATCAAAAAGATGTCTACAAAATTTCTTGTCTGTTTTTCAATATACAAGCTGTCAAAGGCAGACGTTCCTGCTCTCAGAATAATTATTGAATAATCTTTTTTTTTTAAATATATACACATGCAAAAACATTTTCTTTGGTCTACGAAAAATCTTAAATTAGAATTTTGCTTAGAAGTTGTATGAATATATTAAAGTGTATAA
Source organism: Agapetus fuscipes (assembly GCA_951799405.1). Taxonomy (NCBI): domain Eukaryota; kingdom Metazoa; phylum Arthropoda; class Insecta; order Trichoptera; family Glossosomatidae; genus Agapetus; species Agapetus fuscipes. The sequence continues at coordinate 16,326,781 of OX637351.1, read as the reverse complement.
AAAATATGAATATAGTGGAAGATACTGAATATTTGATACTGGCCTACATTTTTTTTAAGTATTGGCGCTTTCTTTTGCAACGACCTCCATTGCAGAGAGCTCTTGAGATGTGATTTTAAAAATAAAGAACGATATATTTTAATCTTTAATCTAAGTTGCGAAGATATATTTGCATGTTAGATTCATATTAAATGTATGTAAACAAGCAGACACGCCTGAGTTTGCGCTTATACAATATATATGCCGCTATTGAGCATATTCTCTTCAACTTCTACGTCTTTTTCTGAAACAGGGGTGACATTATCAGAGAAAAATATTTTTTTTAAAAAGGAGTGATTAGCCTCACAGCAGCAATATCGAGGATGTCCAAGAATACATATACCTAGGTCACAGTATCCGAATAGATAAGAAAAACCAGACTGCTGAGCTTAGAAGAAGGGTTGGATTAAGCTGGGCTGCATTCGGAAAAATGGGATATATTTTAAAAAACCGGAAAATACCCATAAACCTGAAAAAGAAGGTGTATGAACTATGTGTGTTGCCAGTAGCTACATATGGCCTAGAAACAGTAACTCTCACAAAACAAAGTGCCGAGAAGTTAAGAACGACCCAAAGAGCCATGGAAAGAGCCATGTTAGGACTCTCCCTTAGAGATAGAGTCAGAAACGAAACGGTGAGAGAAAATACAAAGGTCACTGACATAATCCACCGTGTAATGACTCAGAAATGGCAGTGGGCGGGACATGTAGCCAGAAGTCCGGATGACAAATGGACAAAAAGAATGCTGACTTGGAGACCTCGAACGACGAAGAGAAGTGTAGGGCGACCACAGTTGAGATGGAAGGATGACCTGAACCGGCATGCTGGCGCGACCTGGACGCAGATTGCACAAGACAGGTCGATATGGAAACAGATGGAGGAGGCCTTCGTCCAGGAGTGGACGGAAATGGGCTAAAGAAGAAGAAGAAGCCTCACACCAATCTGTAAGTCCAGTTGCCACTGGAATACGGACCGGTCTTAATGATCGTCTTCAAAGAAAAAAAAATCAGCTACTGTTTACTTTCAGCTTCTTTCTGGCACCGCAGGGGTCGAAATAACAGAGATCCTGTTATGCTAATCAGTACAACGTGTTTCAAGGCTATCCTCCCCATGGGGGTTTCCCAAGACCAAGGCAGCGTACCCTTTCTCAAGGTCCCCCCAGGGCTTCGTAGACTGTCTACAATACCCAGTGGGGTACTGCCTACAACTCACGGGCCCTCCTACTCCACGCTCTGCGAATTCCGGCTCATTTTGTATGTAAATCTAGATACCAGTGCCTCTAGTATAAAACGTTGCGTAAACTCACCTCAATTGTGAAAATCAAAAGAATGTATGAAAACCAAATCACTCTATAGGAGTGCTGTCGTATATTCTATACATTTTTTATATACGCAATCGAGTGAAGAGATTTACACAGTTTATTCGTATTTTTACTACACAAGATCCTGTACATTCATCATACTTCTATGATAAGATATATTTTTTTCTAAAGAAATGAAGGCCTTGGTATATTTTTGTTTCATAAATATGATATGAGATCTTTTGTGCTTTTATTTGTCTTCTTCTTATGTCTACTTTTTTTTTAAGAAATCCTGTGCGGGAGACTCCCTAGATTTCAGAAACTCTATGGGTCTATGACACTTGTTGTAGTGCCGCAGAGGTATTGTTTACGAGCTTGGTCGTTGCAACAAAGCGCCAATACTCAAGCAAGACCCAGTTGCTTTAAGGCTGGATGGACCTTTTGATGACCGGTCTTTGGTAAAGGTGTATGAATTTTTCAACCCAGTGAAGAGAAAATCTGAAAAATTAAGTGAAATATTTTTTGTGCTCCGCCGGGATCCGAACCCACAATCTTCCATTAACGAGTCCGTAGTGCTACCACTGGACTACGGACCGGTCAAAACTGCTATATTTTTAAAATTGTAAATACTTCATGCCGATATTTAAAAAAAGGAAATTTAAAACCAAGAAATATTTATAATTTGTATTGTTTGTGTATTAGCACTGTGAAAATTATTCATATTTAATAATTTAAATCCTAAAAAACAAATTAATTATTCATGAAATATTTGTTGATTCAAAGTGATTAACAATTCAAAATCAATCGCATGTGGTTATGGGGCGAATAAAATTTAATTTAATTTAATTTAATTTAATTTAATTTAATTTAATTTAATTTAATTTAATTTAATAAGTTCAAAACCAATTCCTTGCAAGCTCTTCATTTTTTGATACACCATTTAAAAAAAATCTACTTTCCCTCCAGTAAATTACAAGAAAAAAAAAACCAACACGTTAACCTTTTACAGACTGCGATGATACAGATTTAATCATTTCAGCACGTTTCAGGGGGGTAGAAAAAAAACACACCCACCCCACCCCCTTTCTAAGCGTCCGCGGAGTAAATTCCTCACACACCGATTATATTTCTGATTTGATAAGGTTCCATATCCGCGAGCGCTTTTCCAATTAACAGTTTCGACGGAGTTTTAACTTTTCCGGGTGTTTTTGGGTGGTGAAGGGGGTGGCATCCCCTCTCCTGCCACCGCAGTTTATGTAGTTGTAAAAATGTATGGGGTGCTCTTTTGGTTAGTTCTGATGGTGTTAGTGTACATTATTGTGAGTTTAAAAACAAATAAAATTGAACAGTTATTCAAATTTATCTAGATTTTATAAGACAACTTAGTTTTTATTTTCAAATTTTTGTACGAAATATGCCAACGCTTTATAAGACTTTTTCCGTCTATCTTTAAAGATGTATTGAGGAAGAAACAAAAAAAGATTCAATTTCAAGGAAATGAAGAGGAATAAGGTGGTTTTTGTTTCGGTCAGGTATTGTAAATAGGAGAGAAGGACATGTATTTGTCCATAATATAATATATTATCTAAATAGATAAGACATGTTACCATTTAAAATTCATATTAAATGCATGCCTACAAGCAGGCACATCCTTTATTATATTACCCTTCGTCGTCGTCATTCGTCGTCGAGTTTCGATTTTCAAAATCAATGCCATCACAGCAGATGAAACACATTCATGCTCTATAGCAAATTAATTTTTGTATATATGCTGCAATGCGGCGAGCTTACGCGTGTGTGTTTACAAATGTATGAAAACTTTTAGGAATTAATCTGTTTGTTCATACAAAAAATGTATGGAACAATATTGACATCTAGCGGCAAAACGTAAAAGTTTTTTTTACATTTTCTTTTATTTCATGCAAATTAAAAATAAAAAAAAAGCCAAATAAAAATGGATTTCAATCTGTAATCTAAGTTGCAAACATATATAACATTTGAGATTCATATTAAATGCATTCCCACACGCAGACAGGTACAAGTTCACACTTACAAATGCCCAATGTGGACTTGCAAAATAAAAAAACTAATCTCAAATGAACATAAGCCCTGCAACTTTTGCCGACTTTTCCTCAAACAGAGATAAAATTTGCATGGTAAACCATTGCTTACAGTATGGGTGGTCAGCCACATACTAACCTTTTAGTCAAGGAAATTATTTTGTTTAGTTCTATAATCTAAGTTGCAAAGATACATACCATTTGAGATTCATATTAAATGCATTCCCACAAGCAGACAGGTACAAGTTCACGCTTACAAATGCCCAATGTGGACTTGCAAAATAAAAAAAACTAATCTCAAATGAACATAAGCCCTGCAACTCTTGCCGACTTTTCCTCAAACAGAGATAAAATTTGCATTGTGAACCATTGCTTACAGTATGGGTGGTCAGCCACATACTAACCTTTTAGTCAAGGAAATTAATTTGTTTAGTTCATTAATCTAAGTTGCAAAGATACATACCATTTGAGATTCATATTAAATGCATTCCCACAAGCAGACAGGTATAAGTTCGCGCTTACAAATGCCCCATGTGGACTTATAAAATAAAAAACTAATCTCAAATGAACATAAGCCCTGCAACTCTTGCCGACTTTTCCTCAAACAGAGATAAAATTTTCATTGTAAACCATTCTTACAGTATGGGTGGTCAGCCACATACTAACCTATAAGTCAAGGAAATTATTTTATTAAGTTCTATAATCTAAGTTGCAAAGATACATACCATTTGAGATTCATATTAAATGCATTCCCACAAGCAGACAGGTACAAGTTCACGCTTACAAATGCCCAATGTGGACTTGCAAAATAAAAAAACTAATCTCAAATGAACATAAGCCCTGCAACTTTTGCCGACTTTTCCTCAAACAGAGATAAAATTTGCATGGTAAACCATTGCTTACAGTATGGGTGGTCAGCCACATACTAACCTTTTAGTCAAGGAAATTATTTTGTTTAGTTCATTAATCTAAGTTGCAAGATACATACCATTTGAGATTCATATTAAATGCATTCCCACTAGCAGACAGGTATAAGTTCGCGCTTACAAATGCCCCATGTGGACTTATAAAATAAAAAACTAATCTCAAATGAACATAAGCCCTGCAACTCTTGCCGACTTTTCCTCAAACAGAGATAAAATTTGCATTGTGAACCATTGCTTACAGTATGGGTGGTCAGCCACATACTAACCTTTTAGTCAAGGAAATTATTTTGTTTAGTTCATTAATCTAAGTTGCAAGATACATACCATTTGAGATTCATATTAAATGCATTCCCACTAGCAGACAGGTATAAGTTCGCGCTTACAAATGCCCCATGTGGACTTATAAAATAAAAAACTAATCTCAAATGAACATAAGCCCTGCAACTCTTGCCGACTTTTCCTCAAACAGAGATAAAATTTGCATGGTGAACCATTGCTTACAGTATGGGTGGTCAGCCACATACTAACCTTTTAGTCAAGGAAATTATTTTGTTTAGTTCTTTAATCTAAGTTGCAAAGATACATACCATTTGAGATTCATATTAAATGCATTCCCACAAGCAGACAGGTATAAGTTCGCGCTTACAAATGCCCCATGTGGACTTATAAAATAAAAAACTAATCTCAAATGAACATAAGCCCTGCAACTCTTGCCGACTTTTCCTCAAACAGAGATAAAATTTTCATTGTAAACCATTCTTACAGTATGGGTGGTCAGCCACATACTAACCTATAAGTCAAGGAAATTATTTTATTAAGTTCTATAATCTAAGTTGCAAAGATACATACCATTTGAGATTCATATTAAATGCATTCCCACAAGCAGACAGGTATAAGTTCGCGCTTACAAATGCCCCATGTGGACTTATAAAATAAAAAACTAATCTCAAATGAACATAAGCCCTGCAACTCTTGCCGACTTTTCCTCAAACAGAGATAAAATTTTCATGGTAAACCATTCTTACAGTATGGGTGGTCAGCCACATACTAACCTATAAGTCAAGGAAATTATTTTGTTAAGTTCTATAATCTAAGTTGCAAAGATACATACCAATTGGCGAAGTTTTTGAGGTCCGTGAGGATCTTGTGGTAATTATTGATAGGTCAGGTCATTTGTTTTGCTGGTTCTTGAAGGTAGGTTGTTAAATAAAATTTAGATTGTTAAATTTTATTTGAGATTTATTTGGATTTTAAGATACAGATTTAGAAAAGAAATTTGTGTTGTTTCACTTTGAATTACAAGTAGGAAGTGACAAAACAGTGCATGAAACTTAATAAAGACAAAATTACAGTAATACCAACTCTTAGGAATATAAATTGTTGGTTGTTACCTACCACTTAAATGCTAACAAAAAAGGTTATCTGAAATGCATATAGATGGCAATGCCTTTATTTTTTCCATGTCAAAATATTTGACACCAATCGAGATTCATATTAAATGCATTCCCACAAGCAGACATTTATAAGTTCACGCTTACACATAATGCATGTTGACTTACAACATAAAAACCCAATCTCAAATTAATATAAGCCCTGCAACTCTTGCCAATCTTCCCTGAAACACAGCTGAAATCTTCAAAGTGAACCATTTTTTAAACTATGGGTGGTCGATTTTCTTTTACAAAGGCTGCATGTTTTTATTTTACATGTTTTCCGAATTTTAACGCGAGGAAACTATGCGCAATATACACATTCACCAAATGTTAAGGGGTTAGGCTGCGTAGCAGCCAGGGGCAACGCCCCTAGTTGCTTTGAATGTACGTATACCTACTTACAAAATAAAACCCCAAACCTCAAATTAAAACACAACCTTGCCAACCGACTTTTTTTGAAAAATGGATTAACAAAGTGAATATTATTTTACAATATGAATGATTATTATCATTTAGTTATTGGTCCAAAAAACATCAAAATTTAACAACCTATGTACATATGTGTTGTTCCTTCGACAAGAATCTCAGTTTTCAAGATTTCTTTGTATGACACAGTGAAAATGAGCTTTGCTGCTAGTTAATCCTCGTTGAAAATAAAGGTTGAAACAGAATAAAAATTTCCCTCACATTATCAAAACAGCTTCATTTACATTGGAATCACAGAATTTCATAAATTACCGACGAAATTAAAAGCTGTGAAAAATACCACGCATTTAAAAATACAATCTAATCACACCTCTAAAACCATTAAAGTAATATCATCTACCCATTAAATCATTCTCTCATTCTACAACATATCGACTTATAACATATCACTAGTTATTTTTGTACTACTATTGTTTCATTTAAGTGAATTGATTGTAAACCCCTCACCACACATAAAGAGCTTAGTCTCTTTTCGGTAAAGTATAGCGTAACAAAAATTTAAGGAAAAAATGTATAAGGAACTAGCAGACTGACCGTACTGCGTACGGTTGTCTGCTAGGCCCTTCGGGCAGTGTAAGTCTGGCTTCGCAATAATTTTTCCTCAGACCTCCTTCATAGTAATTAAATGCTTTAAGAAGTAATTTGAAAAAAAAATTGCGGTAAAAGGGTCATTTAGTTCTTTCATGTTCTGAGTATCTTGTATGAAGCATGAGGTATGAGGCTGACCTCCCATACCTAAAAAAATGTTCACTGAACGAATGTTTCTCTGTTCCTGAAAAGGTCGGCAAAATTGCAGGGCTTATGGTCAAGAGAGGCTGAAATTTTTATTTGTAATTAAACATGCAGCATTTGTAAGCGCAAAGTCACTCATGTCTGCTTGGGGGCATGCATTGAATATGAATTATAAAATGTATGTATGCAACTTAGATTTATATTCTAAAATTAAAAACATCAAGTGCCACAATTAAATGTTAGCGTGAAATGACATTTGCCAGTTTGTGGGCGTGCATTCAATTTGAATCATCAAATAACTTTTTTTGCAACTTTAGATTATAAATTAAATTTAACATTGTTGAAGGATTTTTTAAACTCAAATCCTTGACGGATAGGTAAGTATGAGCTTGAATACCCATATCGCAAAAAATGGTTCACTTGACAAATGTTTCCCCTGTTTTTGAAAAGGTTGGCAAAAGTTGCAGGGCTTATGTTCATTAGAGGCCTTAATTTTAATTTTTAAGTTAACATGCAGCATTTATAAGCGCGAACCCACTTATGTCTCCAGGGGGGCATGCATTGAATATGAATTATAAAAGTTATTGTATCTGTGCAACTTAGATTATATATTCTAATATTTAAAAAAAATCAAGTGCCACAACTATATGTTAGCGTGAAATGACATTTGCCAGTTTGTGGGCGTGCATTCAATTTGAATCATTAAATAACTTTTTTTGCAACTTTAGATTATAAATTAAATTTAACGTTGTTGAAGGATTTTTCAAACTCAAATCCTTGACTTATAGGTAAGTATGAGCCTGAATACCCATATCGCAAAAAATGGTTCACTTGACAAATGTTTCCCCTGTTTTTGAAAAGGTTGGCAAAAGTTGCAGGGCTTATGTTCATTAGAGGCCTTTATTTTAATTTGTAAGTTCACATGCAGCATTTATAAGTGCGAACCCACTCGTGTCTCGAATATGAATTATAAAAGTTATTGTATCTGTGCAACTTAGATTATATATTCTAATATTTAAAAAAAATCAAGTGCCACAACTATATGTTAGCGTGAAATGACATTTGCCAGTTTGTGGGCGTGCATTCAATTTGAATCATTAAATAACTTTTTTTGCAACTTTAGATTATAAATTAAATTTAATGTTGTTGAAGGATTTTTCAAACTCAAATTCCTTGACTTATATATTAGTGTGAGCCTGTATATCCATATCGCAAAAAATGGTTCACTTGACAAATGTTTCCCCTGTTTTTGAAAAGGTTGGCAAAAGTTGCAGGGCTTATGTTCATTAGAGGCCTTAATTTTAATTTGTAAGTTCACATGCAGCATTTATAAGTGCGAACCCACTCGTGTCTCCAGGGGGGCATGCATTGAATATGAATTATAAAAGTTATTGTGTCTGTGCAACTTAGATTATATATTCTAATATTTAAAAAAAATCAAGCGCCACAACTATATGTTAGCGTGAAATGACATTTGCCAGTTTGTGGGCGTGCATTCAATTTGAATCATCAAATAACTTTTTTTGCAACTTTAGATTATAAATTAAGATTACCGTTGTTTAAGGATTTTTCAAACTCAAATTCCTTGACTTAAGGGTTAGTATGAGGCTTATCACCCATATCGCATAAATGGGTTCACTTAACAAATGTGTCCCCTGTTTCTGAAAAGGTCAGCAAAAGTTGCAGGGCTTATTATGGTCATGAGAGGCTGAAATTTTTATTTGTAAATACACATGCAGGATTTGTAAGCGCAAACTCACTCGTGTCTCCGAAGAGGAGTGCATTGAATATGAATTATAAATGTTAATGCGTCTATGCAACTTAGATTGTATATTGTAATAATACTTTAAAAAAATTAAATGCCGCAATAAGTACGGTTTCATATAAAAAGTTGACCTAATCGATCGTCAATATTTCTAAAAAATACATGTTATAACTGGTTGAAGTATAATTTTGAAATAAATAAAGAATATAGGTAGGTACTCAACGGAATTCAACCGAAAAATAATCGACTTGGCAATGGCAACGATGGCAACTTTGAAGCCTATGTTGAAGTGCTGGCAATTTATTTGAAATTCGAATGTCAAAATGAGCTTTGTTTCTCGCATAGGTTTTACATAAAAAGGTGTTGTGATTGATCATGTTTATTTATTTAAAAAACAACAATTTAAAATCTACTAATGATGAGGAAGCACATCCCAAGTCCTGAACAATATTTGTTGTGAATATGACGTGCATCTGTTCAGGAGTTCTTCAGTTTGAATGCCATTAACGCACAACTATTTTGTATGGGGAGGCCGTTGCATTTTATATTATAGGGGGATTTATTTCAAATAACAAAAAACAAATAAAACACAATTTTTACTATCTTCTGAGTACTGTCCTCGTCAGAATAGGTTGATAGTGTGAAAATGTACGCTAGCTGCTAGATGAATGTGCCTTCAGCGTCTGTACAGGGGTATAGAAACCAACAGAGAAACAAGCGGTACAAAAAAAAGAGAGATTGTAAATCTGCTATTTTTCAGTTATGTTTCATGCAGACTTTAGTATTTTTATTCTTTATTTATAGGTTATAAAAATTGTTTCAGTGTTTCTTTTCTTTTAAACTCATTGATCAGTAATTATAATATAAGAAGGGGCTAGAACCTCTACATAGTCTCTTTTAATTATTCCTATTCTGACATACTTCTCCTATTTTCTGTAATCTAAGTTGCAAATATATTATGAACATTAACGATTCCTATAAAATGCATGCCTTCCATGTTTTGGTTTGCGCTAACAAATGCTTCATGTGTACTTTCAAAGTAAAATCCAAACCTCAAATGAACATAACTTTTCTGAAACAGGCAAGATATCCACAACATGAACCATTTTTCTACGTTTGTGTGTTCAGCTTCATAGCAACTTATAAGTCAATGAATTGAAAACACTTGAAAATAAACACTCATCCTGTGTGCTTGCGTGAACGGGGACTTTTAATCTTAAATTTCAATGTACCTACTTATCTTCGCAACTTAGATAATAGATTATTATAAAATGAAATTACTAATGAATGGAATATGCAGAGTCATAATAAAAGGAGAGCCTGTATAAAGAAGGTTATGACTCTGAATGAAATGAAAGACGTATGTAAGGACAGAAAGAAATGGCGGTTGGGTTCTAATGTTGGCGGCTAGAGTTTTTTAAACTAGATTTGTTTTATGTTTAGTTTTTGATGTCCATACATATTATTATTTGTTGATTTTAGAAGTTGTAATTTGTTGTGTATGTTCCTTGACTTAACGGTTGTATACTGCTGACCACCCATGCTGTAGAAAATGATTCACTTTGCCAATGTCACCCCTGTTTCAGGGAAGGTCAGCAGGAGTTGCAGGGTGTATGTTCATTTGAGATTCGGGTTTAATATTGTAGGTCCACATGCGACATGCTAAAGCGCGAACTTATACGTATCTGCTTGTGAAAATGCATATAATGCGAATCTTTAATGTTACATATATAAGAAACTTATATTAGATTAGATAAGATTAGAAATTCATATTTTTATGTCACTTTAGAAAAATGCGTACATTTCTCACACCTAAATTGGTTTCTCCACCGATCCTGTTCCAGCAAAAAATAGCTTGTCGTTATCCCATGTAAGGGTATACATTGTCAGATCTCGCATTCCCTCATATCGACCGTACGGTAAATGTCAAAGGAAGCAACCAAGGCAAACACCACTTACTGGCGTAGGTATCGAGTTACCGAACTTTGCTATTTGACATATTCTAATACATTTCAGACCTTGGGAAGAGTGGTGCCCCGGTATTCACAACCAATACTCCCATTAGTGACAGTGTGATCTCAAATCAAGTACGACACATACTTAAGAAAAGCTTCCTTAGCGAAAGCTGTTGAAGCGTTTGTTGTAAAATCAATATTGAATACATTTGTTATGGTTTGGTTGTTCACACAGTGAAAGTGAAAATATTTAATGCGTTTGCAACATTTGTTAACTAAGGTACCCATACAGTGTAACTTTTTGCCACATTTTATCGAATCCAGGTGTGAGACTAACCAACCATCTAATAGTAAGATGATTTGCTAATCTCGTACTTAGATCAATAATTCTGAAATCCCTGAATTTTAAGATTTATTCCGCCCAGAAGTGCAGCGTCACAGGATCAGATTTTTTTGTTTGTTCTTAGAATTAAAATTATTTTTAAAGCAGAAAATACTACTTTCTGATAAGATTTTTCCCCAATTTTATTATTGTAATACAATGTACTTGTATTTGAGTCACTTTGAGAGTTAGACCTGAGGACAAATTGTATAATTAGTAACATCCTGTGCGGACGTTTCGTCCACGTCAATAAAACAGGGTAAACCCACCCGTGTGACGTCAGAAACCGAGCTCTGTCAAATCTGACATTTTGGTACAAAGGCGTTCTAAGACTTTTGTACATAGATAGGTGCATTACATTCAATAATCCATATTTCATCACAAAAAGCAAGAGTTTTTGAACCATAATCATCCAATTTCACGACAAAAGTTGCAGGGTGTATGTTTACTTGAGGTTTGGTTTTAATTTGTAGGTACACATTCAGCATTTTTAAGCATGAACTTACACGTGTCTGTTTGTAGGCATGTTGATATTAGTTTTGAATGTAAATATCTATTTGCAACTTGGATTTTAGATTATTTATATTAATATATTTGCATAAAAATTGTTTGTCTGTTTCAGAAAGGGTGGGAAGAGCTGTTGTGTAAGGATTTTATGGTATTTATTTTATAATTGCACATGCAGCATACTTATACAAGTTGGCATGCATTAAATTAAGCCAGCCATTGTTACTTCACCATTTTTAAAGATTCGTAGTTGTATATTATTCACAAAGAAATACTGAATTTTGATACTACTCCAATATTGACAACTATTCTACCAAGTTACTAGAACATCTTGGCGTTCTATTACAAATTTAGTACGGAATTGTTGAAATGATAATCACATTAGCTAAAGCCATCAAGATGTCCTTATTGCCGCCTTTGTCTCGGCTGGGTTTGGCTCCATCTTTACAATGACCCAGCTATTAATTGAAAGCATTTCCAAAGGCAAAAGGGACAGGTGAAGGTATGCCACATTCTCAAGGCAAGGCAAGGTGTATCCAGCTCGTGTATGTGAGGTATTTCCAATTTTCAGATCTCCAAATAGGGAAGATGCTGTGTTAAATAATTGTGGCTCTAACGATCTAAGAATGAAACTTCAATGTATAATATACGTTTTAAAGGTTAGATAGAAAGATAGGCTTTTAAATTTGACATTTAACTTAAAATTTGACTTAACATTTTCATTATAATCCAATCTAATCAAATCTAAGCTTCAAAGATATGTGACATTGGGGATTCACATTATATGCATTCTCACAAGCAAACACGCGCTTGTACATGCCGCATGTCAACCTACAACATAATAACTCAAATCTCAAATGAACATACACCCGCAACTTTTGCCGACCTTCCCTGAAACAGGGGTGACATACCAACCTATACGTCAATGAACTAGTTAAATATAGATATGTTTAAATTTATTCTTCTTCGCCTTATTGTTTTGTATGAGATGGACCACGTACACATAAAATCTGACTAATTTTGTCAGTTTTACCCCTGTTTTAGGAACCGGTGGCAACGGTTGCAGGGTTATGTTCATTTGAGATATTGATTTTGTTTTGATAGTACTTACACGAATCTGCTTATGGAAATTGCATTCGAAATAAGTATTTCATCGAAATTATCTGTTCAACTTATGTTTAAGATTTAATTTAACTTTTTTGCGTTGTCCATAAAAATAGCAACGCAGTAAAACATCCGTCATCACAGCTACGCATTTTTTGCACTGCGAAACCATGACCAAATACATAGAGGCAAATGGTCCCCCAGAGACGAAGTGCTTTCCTTATCATCGTTCATTTGTCTTCCACGGGGCTCGAACCCTAAACCCTTTCCCAAAGGGTTATATCAGGGGCGTGCTCAGAATTTCAACCTTAGGTAGGCAATTTTAATCTAAAATCTGATTTGCAAGATATTTTGACATACAAGTTTAATAAATGTAATAAATGCAATCTTACAAAGAGTCATGTATATACATACCCACGCTAACACAAATGCTGCATTTACAAAAATATAAGAGCTCAAATTTCGCATGAACAGCTACAACTCTTGCTGGTTGGCGGTCAGCGTCATTATAATCTAGAACTCAAGGAAATTAAGCAGAGCAAATTTTTATTTATCGTAAAAAATTGTGTTTTATCATGATCATATACCAGCATAGCGTTTTTAGGTCTTTTACCGTAACTACAATGAATCTAAGCTGCTCAGATTATTACCGCGTTGTCCCGAAGGGGTCGTATGTAGTGCGTTGAACCTATTTATTTTCACAGATAAGAAGTTGTCCATACGCCACTCATTTCAATCGAAGTATGGTTTCTCATTTATTGGTGTATTCCTACTCGTACCGTAACTTTTATTTGGGTTTGAAATAAACACACAAACTCGAAATTATTTTTAACACGTTTCGTGGGGATCGCTCCTTAATCTTCTGGAATGGAATGCAATTATTCCATCAATTTTACTGTCAACCAAACATCTTTAACAATTTAAAATAATATTTAAACAGCAAGAATGGAATCCAGGATCTTTGTTTTGTAATTTTTTTTTTTTTTTTTTTTTTTTTTTTTTTTTTTTTTTTTTTTTATTTATTACAGAAAACAACAGCACATACACATGAAACAAGTAAAGATTTATAATAAATACATATAAGGCCAATAATAGTTTTCTTAAATAAAAATAATTACAATAAAAGCTTGTCTACAGCAAATGTAACAGCAAACGAAAAGAACAAAAGAAAAATAATATGAATGCGGAGGTTTTTATCAGAGAAGATTTGGGAAAATAGGATAGAAAGGACAATGGAAGGGGAAGAGGATGCCATTCAATCAGTTTTGCATTTTCTCAAGTAGTACATCCGCACCCCTTGAAGAAATGCGTTTTTGGACAAACAAAAAATGTCCAGGTGATTAAAATTTGAGTTATAACAAAACATAGCTCTCGTTAAAGTCGAGTTCCTGGCATAATTTGTAGTGTGCGCTCCCGTATAAAAAAGTGAATTTAACCTAGTGCGCCTTGTAGGTACACGCAAAGTGAGCCCCTCACAAAGAACGGTGGAGTCAATATGGCCGTGTACTATATCGTACAGAAAAGCCATATCTAATAGCGTTCGACGGGCTTCTAGGGACATAAAACCGTGATGACGGCAAGCATCATGATAATTATTAAAAGTTAAATGTTCCCTGTAATTTAGATGCTTTAGAAATTTCTTTTGTATAGCTTCTATTTGTTCCTTATAAACACTGTACTGTGGATTCCAAATAGGTGAAGCGAATTCAAGCCTACTGCGAACATACGCGCAATAGGCCATCTTAACGGCATTAGAACCCCTGAAGGGCTCACAGGTCCTTAAAATAAATCCCAGCATTTTGTAAGATTTAACGGTGGTAGAGGAAATATGGGCATCAAAAATTAATTTAGCATCCATAAAAACACCAAGGTCCCTCACCCCAGTCACAGTGTCAAGGTATTCACCCTTGAGTTGATAATTAAACTTTAAGGGGTTTGTCTTGCGGGTAAGAGATATCTTATGGCACTTAGATACATTAAGATCTAATTTGTTTTTAATACAATAATGTGTAAGGTTGTCCAAATTATCCTGCAGCTTCATGCAGTCCTGAATGCTATTAATTCCTAAGTAAATTTTAGTATCATCAGCATATAATAAACATTTTGTAAAATTAAAACACTGTTCAATGTCATAGACATATACATTGTAAAGAAGCGGTCCGAGGTGAGAGCCCTGGGGGACACCAGACGGAATACTAAAGAAGTCCGACTTGCAGCCACCAAGAACAACCGCTTGAGATCTTTTTATCAGGTATGATGCAAACCACCGCAGCAGATTCCCATGCACGCCAAGTGTTTGTAGTTTATCCAATAATATGCTATGGCTTACCCTGTCAAAGGCCTTTGAGTAGTCCGTGTAGATTACGTCAATTTGGCCACCCTTTTCCATCTCATCAAACACGTAATCTGTGAAGACTGCTAAGTTGGAGACGACTGATCTTTTTTTGAGGAAACCATGTTGGGATTTGGGTAGCTGAGAAACGAGTAAATGATATATTTGATCATAGATCAACTTCTCAAACAATTTACCAAATACGGGTAAGATGGATATAGGTCGATAGTTTTCTGCAGAAGTTTTAGGACCAGATTTGTGTATTGGAACTATGTGCGCCCTCTTCCAGGCATCAGGAAATATACCTGTAATAAGGGACTTATTGAAAATCATTGCCAGAGGGAGTGATAGTTCATTAGCGCAACTAATAGCAAAAAACGAAGGAATGCCATCACTACCCGCTCCTTTGCTAGCATCAAGTGTGTTTAAATATTTGCAAACCATAATGGGAGTAACCGCCAGTCCACAAGCAATGTTTTGATTTGTAGACAATTCACCAAAGGACGGAGGACAAGCGACAGTAGATGAATCAGTGATATCAGAAAAATCAGTGTAAACAGATCTAAAATATTTTGAAAACAGATTTGCCATACTACAAGCATCAGAGGCCACTTGCCCCTCAAATAATAATTCTCTTGGTAGTGAACTAGAATTTCGCACACCCTTGAGATATGACCAAAATCTCTTTGGCTCTTTAGACATGGATAGCTCTGAGTATCTGATAAACCTGGCATGACACTCACCCTGTACGCGTTTCTGACGAGAACGTAAGAGGGAGAATGTTTGATAATCCCTTGGATTTCCTGTTAACCTCCATCGTCTGTGAGCTTTATGTTTTTCTTTAATTATCTTTATCAATGCTGCTGAAAACCAAGTTGGATACTTATTACAATTAATCATTTTACCGGGTATAAAAGAGTCAATGCTTTCATTGATTATTCTATAAAATACATCAACACAGTCATTCACATCGCACTGATTGAGAATCAGCTCCCAATCAATATTAGACAAGAAATTTTTAAGTTTAGTATAATCACCCTTCCTAAAAAGACGTGTAAAGCGTGGGGCACTAACCAAGTATTTCTTGGGAACAAGGTCGGCAGTCAGTTCAAGTGACGGATGATGGAGGTCCTCAGGAACCAAAGGAAAAGCAGCATGTATAGTTTTTATAGCAGTATTTGAAAGAATAAGATCCAATATTCTCCCATTAGCATTAAGAATATTATTATACTGTTCCAAACCAGTAGCAGAATAGTTAATAATTAATGAAGGACGGTAACGACTATATGCCGTCATCGAGGTTGCGCCACTGGGTAATATATATATCTGTATCCCCTTCATCTAGGTCACGTAGACCCGTTACAGTCCAGCCTTCACCCCAAGTATAACAATAAAATTCAACCATAGCGTTTCGATAAATTTGTATACAAACTCAAGCAGAGCCTCAAGTGTGAAATTGAATTTCTGTAATATTTCCTAAAACGCTACGGTTGAACTTAAATGTAAATTATTCTTGTGATACAAACAAACCTACGAAATTATTGCAATTGTGTAAAATGGAATAACAACATTGCATTATCTAGAATAATTTATACATAGTCAGATATTTTTCCTTCAACTTTATTATTTAAAAAACCGGTCAACTCGATATTTTGTTTGTGTATTTTTTAACAAATAAAATAAATAAAAATAGTAGAATAAAACAAAGTTTATTTTCATTTTTTTTTATTTTAAAATAATTTAGTAACAATAAAAGGTAAACAAATGCAGCACGAGTACGTTAGAGAAACTACAAAAAACTTGTTTAAAAATGCATGACAGCAACACAAAAAAACAAAGCTAAGGTATTATTTAGATTTTGGGCAGTAACTTTGTGAAAGCACATTTTAATTAATTAAAATACTTTTTTAACTTTGTTACAATTCACTTGAGTTTTATTTTTTAAAAAACACAACCAGTTTCGGGAGAAGCAGTACCTCCCATCTTCAGGTGTAAATATCAACTAACATAAAATACAAAATTACCAAATTAAGCAAGGATTTAATTTGTAGTACTGGTGGGGGTAAGTGGGGGGCGGGGCTTAATTGGAAACAAAGAAAGTAATGGCGAAGTGTTGGGAAAGAGGATATTATTTAAGAGGTTATTTTCAGAATTAATATTTTTTTGGATTTCTAGATTTTCAAAATTGTTCATAATTTTACCTTTGTAGGGGATGGGATGAAGGAGTTTTAATGTGTGAGTGTGAAAGGAATGGTTTGATTCAATGATGTGGTTGGCGAACTCAGAGTGACTGTTGCTCGTTAGGCAACGGCGGTGTTCTTGTATTCTAATTTTTAGATTTCTTGCGGTTTGTCCAATATATTTGAGTTCGCAATCACCACAGGAAATCTCATATATGCCACTTTTCATCATCCAGTCAATTTTATCTTTTGAGTTAAAGAGGATGTTTTTTAAATTATTGTTTGTGTAGAACGCGGGTTTAATGTAACTGGGCAGTAATTTAGAAATTTTGATAGATAATGGACCTGTGTAGAGAATTTTTTTCCAATACGTTTTATCTGTGGTATTATTATCAATGTTTTTGTGTTTTTTAAAAAATAAAACTCAAGTGAATTGTAACAAAGTTAAAAAAGTATTTTAATTAATCAAAGCTAAGGTGTTTACACAGTGCAACTTTTTACCACGTTGCATGTACAAGGGTACCTAATTATTTTCACGGGTACAGAGTTGGCTTCACGCAAACTACATTACTTTATGAGGGCTTTCATTGCTCCCCAGGGTACTAGTCCTCATTTCTTATAATCACAGAATGTTGATTTTGAGTTTAGAATAAACACCTAACCGGGAATATTTTTTGACACAAATATTCCCGGTAATTGGTAACATGGTAATTAAAAAATATATTTAAATGACTTATGTACATTTTTAAAAATATAAAAATAAAAGTAGGTTAACTTAATAAGATTCGAACCCGGGATGTTTGAGTAGAAATCAAGTGGCTTGTCGACTAGACCACCGTCTTCACATAAGGTTTTGGTAAAATTTAAGTATTCAGTCCCAACAATAGTAGTTACATTACATTGGATATAATTATACTGCGGATGCTCACTAGAATATACATTTACTACAAAATGAAGAGGAGTTGCACAGTGTTCTATCTAGAACAAGCAAGCTGGACAAATGCGACTTTTCATGTTCCGATATTTTGATAAACTTTTTGTTATAATTCGCATCAGAATTGAAATATTTTTTATGCCTTTCTTTCTTTGATAATCTGTAATCAAAGTTGTAAGATTCACTGTTGTTAAAAATCCTTACTTAATAAACAAACACGATAAGGTTTTTACTGACACCTGTTGCATGCATTACATGAATATTTAATCCTTGAATACATAATATACTTAAGTCTTCCAACTCTTAGTCATTGGTCTTTCGCAAATTGAGAGTATCTTTTTTTAGAGTAACAACATTTAAAAACTCAAAACTGCTCAAATGCCCATCATCTGAAGCCGATTATTGAGTCCTGTTTCAATTATTAAAAAAGCTACTTATGTACAAATTTTAGATGAAAACAGCAAAAACAAGTTTGTCCAGTTAACATAACTAGATAAAACACTGTGCGTCGTATCTGCTTCGTAGACCGTTGGCTTTCATCTGTCAGAGACGCGGTAGAAGGAACGTATAGAGTACATATCGTAGAGGGGTCTTCGTTCTACGCCAAAGGGTTGAGAAGGACCTTCATAATTAACGGTAGCAATTAACCTGAGGGACGGCCGGCTCCACAATAAAACCTCCCCCTAACTATGGGCCTACGCTCAGGTCTACGCCGTACAATTGAATTATAAGTCAGAGGAGTTTAAAGTCTACGCTTATCTAAATTTTTAAGCTTAATTAACTCGATGCATTGCTACGTCCGTTTATCATTAGCTTATTTAGAAATTTATTAATGATATCACTATTTTTTCTGTTGCAAATCATTATTGTGTTTTAATGTTGTTTTATTTTGCAAAAATATGCTGATAGTGAAAATTCACAATTAATTCACTTAAATAAAACTAGAAAGTTTATTAATGCTTAATATACTACAAAAATCAACTTTGAAATTAAGATCATCTCTGTGACTTTTGCAGTCTTTCCGTTAAATGGAACGGTCCCTGACAAAATATTTCTTATTCTTTATTTTGAATAAATTATTTTTTATTATTAAATTTTGAGAAAACATAGACACAGCTAATATTCAGGTTCTTCTTTATTCCAGAAAAGGAGAACGTTCCAGTATTTGATGAAGACTGAATAAACCTTGGGTATAAGAAAACACTGACCCAGAAATAATTCTAGTCTAAGACTCTCGGATTTAAAACGACACATCTAACTCAGACATCTAATTAACTTACCTATCGACGTGATATTTTTTTTCAAAAACCTTTAACATTTTTTGAAGGTCGCAATAAAAAAAATTGAGTGTGAAAAAAATCATTGAACACACTGTCAAACAATGAAAAAAAGTAACCTCGTTCTTTTTATAATTACGTAAAAAAAAATGTTTTGTTTGTATTGACGATGATGAAAAACCTTGAATCTTGTTTCTAAGCAGCAAGAAAATAACTATTGCTGAAAGAAAAATGTACAAAAAGGTTTCTTTCAGAAAAGCCACTCAATTTTAGTTGCTTTAGTTTTATTAACACCGTAAATTTAATTTAATCACCTAGTTTAGTAAGTACTTAAATTCCAAAAACATACTTAGTAAATCAGAATCATTGGTCACCTATATAACAATGGGTGACATACAGAAAACTGCTACGCAACTGAACTTCACATACAGTATTCTTTTAAAGTTAGAGTTTCCCAGCTCCCGATAGGGATGGTTCTCATTTCTTGTGAAGGCTGATTAAACCTTGCCGTAAATTATTTTGGATTTGAAATCAACAACCAAAACGGGAAATCATTTCTTAGGTAGGGGAAGACCGAGAAAAGTATGGATGGATCAAATTTCCGAAATAGCGAATGAATGGGATATTCAGAGTCATAACAAAAGGAGAGAGTGCATGAAAAAGATTATGACTCTGAATGAAATGAAAGAAGTATGTAAGGACCGAAAGGAATGGCGGTTGATTTGCAACAATGGCGGCTAGGGCATCAATTCTAAGTGTAATATTAAGTTTAATTTTAATTTTACATTATTTTAATTTTAATTTGTAATGTGTCTCATTATGAATTTCTGTAAATCATTTATAATTTTTTGTGCTCCTTGACTGATAGGTTGGTACGAGGCTGACCACCCGTGCTGTACAAATCGGTTCACTTTTGCCAATGCCACCCCGGTTCAGAGAACGGCGGCAGGAGTTGCAAGGTTTATGTCCATGTGAGGTTTTCTTTATTTATATGCACACATGCAGAATGCGTAGGCGCGAACCTACATGTGCCTGTCTGTAGGCATGCATTTCATATGAGCCTTAAATGTTAACATATCCTTGCAGCTTAGATTATAGATAGATAGATTTCTTACAGTTTCGGTGGGAATCGAACCCTAGCACACAGTATGGTTGCAAACCAACTGAGCTATCGACGTAACAATTGAGCATTTATTCAAATTACCTTTATTTTTATAAGTATCTAGCAACCTGACCAATAGACGTCACATTTTTTCCACAATTCAAATGTGTGGACTTCATTTGAATACGTAATGACTGCTTAGGTAGGCTTTTCAAAGCTTCAAACAACCTTAACACGCTTTTTGCGAAAAAAATCCCTTACTTAATAGAAAAATAACAAATACATATTTTTTTGTTATTCGTCGAAATATATATTTTCTTTTTTGATTGACTTTTAAACTGAATTCTTTTTCTTGAGAATTATTTTTATATGCATGAAAAAAAAGCTCTTGTTATTGTAGTCGGAAAATATTTGAACTCGAAAAACGTCGCGTAGGTACACAAAAGCGCGGGCTTTTTATATTAAATTTCTATCCTACCATACTGCCTCAGTATGCGTATAATGTCATCAATGAATTACTTTCCGAGTATATTTTCGTCTCCGGATATATAAAACTAACCTTTCAAATTCAAACAATGTCTAATCTAATCTAATCTAATCTAAGTTGCTAAATATAAGTAACATTAGAGATTCGCATTATATGCATTTTCACAAAACAGACATGTTTAAGTTCGCGCTTAAACATGCTGCATGTCGTTCTACAATATAAAAACCCGAATCTCAAATGAACATACACCCTCCAACTCTTGCCGACCTTCCCTGAAAAAGGGGTGACTTTGGCAAAGTGAACCATTTTCTACAGCATGGGTAGTCAGCCGCAACAAATTACATTTTTAAGATCAACAAATTATAATATGTATGGACATCAAAAACTAACAGAAAACAATTTTTACTTTAAAAAACCCTAGCCACCAACACCACAGATTAACCGCCATTTATTTCTGTCCTTACACACTTCTTTCATTTCATCCAGAATCATAAGCGACTTCATACAGGCTCTCCTTTTATTATGACTCTGGATATTCCATTCATTCGCAATTTCGGAAAATTGGGCTATCCATACCTTTCTCGGTCTTCCTCTACCACGACATCCATCTATTCTTGCAACATATACTTTCTTCGTCAGTCTTTCATCATTCGTTTTATGAAAATGTCGTTTTACTGAAAATGTGCTTTCAAAATAAAACACTCGCTTGAGGTGCTGTTTTGGTTTTCAGGCGTTTGTGGAAAAAGCTATGGTTGATACGTTGATACGTTGGTTGATACGTAAAGCTTTATACTTCGGGGACAATCTCAATATGAAAGCAAACATATTTTACTAATTCTACTGGAGTCAGCCTCCATAAAAATTCTAGTCCGCGTTTATAGTTCTGTTATTAAAATGATCACACATTTACCATAGGGTGGATCACAGCCTTACAATATTTTATATGTTTTGGATTATGAAAGTAATCTGCACGTATAGAGTAACTTCTTACCACGTTGTCATCGTGTCAAACAGCAACCTTTTTATTTTTACAATTAGGAGGGCCCGCCTAGCGCCAACCATTTCACTTGTCGTGGAGGTTTTCCAACATTCGAGGGGGCTGGTGCTTATGTCTTGTTAAGGCTGAGTAAGCTGGCCGGTATTTTATTTTGGGTTTGAAATGAACACCAAAACCGGAAATCATTTCTTGCACCCTCGGTGGGGATCAAATCCTAAATCTCGGAATCGAATGCAACCATTCTACCAACTAAGCTATCTACCGTACCTCTAGAACTATCAAAATACCTATATCCTCAATTAACAGTTTATTGAGTAATAGATTGCTTTGAGGCTGAACCCCATCCTGTATAAACTTGGCTGACATTTGCCAATGCCACTCCGGTTTTAGGAAAGGCAGCAGAGTAAAGTGTTTTCATGCAAGGTACCTATGCATTCAGCATGTGTAAGTGCGAACTGACACGTTTCTGCATGTAAAAGCGCTTTAAATTAAAGCCTTAAATGTCAATCTTTGCAACTTAGTAAAAATTCATAGATCATGATGAGGCATATTTAATACTGATTTATATAAGAAATTATAAAAATTAAAAAAATAAACACACAGAGTTTTATTTTCACAAATTGAAAAAAAAAAAAAAACTTTTTTTAATTTTTATAATTTCTTATAAAAATGAATTTTCACTGTGTGAATACACAAACTTTAAAAAGCCTACTGATTTATATTTTAATAACATTAATATATTATATTACAGGTGTATAAAAGATTGGTACCTACATATGGAGTCTTTGCTTGGAGCAAAGAATTCTGACCCCTCGGATTTCTGACCTTTTCATTAGTTTTGTATTGGTGGATGAGAAACCTATAAAATGAACAGAAAACCGAGTATAAAACACAGCGTCAATACTCAACCATTTCGTTAACAGTAAAAATGTATTCAAACTTAATCATTCACTAGAGGCGCTGATGTTTTTTACATACATTTCTGTTTACGCGGCGGTTATGTATTTACACAATGTTTCATACTCACAATACACAGAAGAGTATAAAAGTGAATGGAAGATTCCGTCTTTTCTTAATTCGTTCAAGTACTTAACATAACATTTTTACTTAACTACAGAGTTTAAAAAAGAATGTATTGAAACTAAAACGCTGCCTCTAACGAGAGTTTAAATTTCCATTATTTTTTTATTAAACGTAATACTTGGAGTACTGATTATCTGCCATTATAGTGGACTGACATCGTAGAGCAGATTCCGAATAAAATCCAGAAGAAGATGAGGGACAATCAATATTACAAAGCTGTTTTGTTTTGCAGTAAATATGAATTTTTGTTTTAACTCATACTGAGATGATTCCCTTTACTAATAGGCTAGTATACACGTATAAGACTGGCTATCCGAACAGTTAAAGACGTGCATAGAATTTTAGCCGTGAGCAGGCAACAATGTGGGATTCAACTTATTTTTGTAAGAGTAAAAACTGTGCCGTTACATAAAAAAAACATTGCACGGTTTGTATATTCACACTGTTCATTTTTAAATTTATATACAAAAACATTATTTTTATATTTGTTAGGGTTTGGTGGTTCACACAGTGAAAGGTTTTTGTATTTATTTTAAAAATTAATACAATAACTGCTCCTGAGAATGTCTTTTTGATAATAAAGTAAAAATAAAGTTGTAAGTGAACTAAAACTGTGTTATTTGTTAAAATAAACGGCTTAAAATATTTGCATTTATTGATGTTTTGCCACTGCAAAACTTACAGAAAAATTTCATAATTTCATCGATTTTTGAGGCGTTAACTTCATCTTTATAGATAAAAAAAAATTAATAGAATTGAATATTTACAACCGGTTTTGCAAGCATACCGTTTGCATCGTCAGGTGATCTTATTTCTACTAAATGGTCCAGAGCAATCAACTATTCCTTGAGGTTGTACAATAAGGAGGGCCACTGATGTATGACAAAAAAAAAATTACGCTGAATTTTAATCTAAGAGTGAAATTATGTTGCTAAATGACGTAATTTTATTGTACAGAAAGTTTCATTACAATCAAACAACAACTTTTGTCTCCAAATCGACATTGAAATAATGAGAAATTGAAAAAAAACACAAAAAAAATATTTTTACATACTGACTTTAAACCCGATTTTTGAATTTTATTTCTCATGTAAAACAAATGTTTAAGAGATAAAATGACACATTTGAGAGAAAAAAGTAAATTACAGAAAGTAAAATTTTGTTATTGATAACGTAAAAAAACCGTTTTTTTTCGAATTTTGGCCTGACACTGCGAGACGTTATTTTAGGTTAAATATCTATATTCTAATGTTGATTTTAAAAAAAACGTTGCAGAGACTTTTGTGCTGTTCTTCAAAGACATTTTGCTAGTTTTCGTATGATAAACGCAGATGAGATAGATCCATTTGCCCGTGTGCTGTGAAAAAAAATGAGATCTCCATCAGATGTCTTTTGAGATGTTAGTGGTTCAGATGTATTTTTCTGCCAATTTGTAAGACCACAGTAAGTTGTAACAACAAAGTTAATTCATGGAACTTGTAAGAGTCAATTTTCTCACCTTGCATGATAATAATTTTTAGAATCTTACGTGTATCTGCGAGGAGTTCACTTAGGTGTTTGTGAAGATTTGTAACTTCGCTATCAGTAAGTTTTCTGAATGAGCAAAGCAACTATCTTTTCACTTGGCGCAATCAATTATCATTTTAGGTTCTCCTGATGAATATATTTTTAATTTAAATAAACTTCGATAAATGTCGGAAACCATCTTTACAATAGGATGGCACTTACAAATATCATAAATGTAACTTAACATAGTTAAACTGAAAAGTAATCATTATTTTTGAGTATATGCTAAAAAAATAAGACAAATTATTATAAATCAAGCTAATGCGTATGCTTGAACAACATAATTTGCCAAATTAATAAGATTTTTAAGGGATCCTAAGCTCTATAGCTCACGGAATCCAACAAGCATAGGATTTTTTTCCTGGAGTTTTATGGGCTAAGTTTATGTTTTCTAAGACAACTTGTATAGATATAATTGATCTGTACTTAAATCTTGTGCGAATAAATCATAATGGGTATTAAAGGTTTTTTTGAAAACTAATTGAATGTTTCACATTTGATATCATGCAGAACTTCTGAAATTATGAGTGCTGCCACTTTTCCCAAAACTCAATACCTGTAGAAAGTTTTTGCCAATGTAGAAACATCCAGTAGCCTTTTTTGAAAAGTTGGCGATGCAGCTTTGTAAATGATTCTTGTGAGACTGGCTGTGGAGATATACATAATCAATGATGATGGTGTTTTATGTTATTTTAAGATTTAGGCGTGTTATTTTACCATCAATGTATTTTGGTTCGATTATCTAAGCTTTTTTACGTAGATTCTTTTTTCTATGATTTCTTAGTTTCTTTATAACGACTATAGCTGTACCTATTTCCAATAATCATTTTCCCTGATGTTTGCTAGTCAGTTAGGAAGCTTCACTCTTGTGCGAACACTCCGCAAACTCTATGAAAGGCGCATTGATTTATTTCTTTACATTTACAGGACAATAAATGTAAAACAGCACATTATTCATCATCTTCATCATAAGCTCAACAGTTTTGGGTAGGTTTTTTTAAACAATATCAGTTGTTTTTGGAGATTTTGGCGTTTTTTCGTGATTTTCAAAACGTTTCTTGTCCAATTGTGCAGTTACATTACTGCATTAAGAGATACATTTCATGACACTTCATGCTTTCTAAAAGAATAAAACAAATTTTACCAGTCACAGGGCATTGAAATAAGTTTCGTATTCAACTCATAGTGACAACGCGCGGTCACAAATTCTTTGCAAAATAGTGAAATTCGACGCTCTCTCTACCCCTCCTACTGCTTATTTAGTGAAAAAATAACTTGTTTATTTGTACTATTGGTGCGCATTACTATATTTTATGCACAAAAATATAGAAATTAACGTAAAATCTCCATTCCTTATTGTATTATTAGCCCTCATGAAAAATGATAAAAATGACATTTTTTCGAAACTTTGAGGCCGATTTGGAGACAGATGATTAATACTTTTACGGAATTTTATTTTACACACGTAATTTGAACTTCTTTTGGCACCATATTTTCACTATTAGATGATTATTATCCAAAAAAAAAAAAATCGGCCCTCCTTATTGTACAAGTCGACTCCAAGAATGTTCTCTGAAATATTTTAAGCCTCTCACACTATAGATACTGTTATGTAAATATGAAATATAAATATTTAAAATAAGTAGGTATTAGTTATAGGAATTCTGTATTGTATTGTGTGGGTAGGAATCATTGAATAAAATACGTGCAGCATCGAAAAATAATAATTACTATGCCTTTCTGGAACTGTCTAGCAAATATAGGTCTAGATTGTACTGTTTTAAAGAGTATAAGAAGGGTGCCAGTGGCTTGCAGGGCTAGCAGTATCATACGAGATTTACAAACACATAGAACTAACTTGATCAGTGAACAGAAACCAAGTAGAATAGTCGAGAAAGCTTTGTGAAAATAAATTATTTAAAAGTGTAAAATAAACAACTGTATAAGAAGACCTGTGTATTTTAATTTGAAAGACTTTTGAACACTAATTTCGTAACAATACCTTTAAATTTCTTATAATCATACGATAAATAAATTATATTCAAAAGAAAAGAAGAAGTTAAATGTACAATCTAGAAAAACAACATTTTATATAATATTTTTTAGTGTTGATCTGTTAACACAGTGAAAGTCCATTTTTATAAATATTTAAAAATATAAATGGTTAAACATTGTTTTAATTCACTTTATTTTATTTGTTTATGCTCGAATATTTTCGCCTAATGAGGCATCTTCAAGAGCAGAATGGTTACAAATATATTTTTATAAAATAATTTTCAAAACAATTTTCAAAACAACTTTTTTTCCAAAACAAAAGCAAAATTCATAGACAAAAATTTTAAGATTCAAAAATGCATTAGTGTTAGGTATAATGAAATTAAAAATTTTAATACAATAAAAATAAAATATGTTAGTTAAATAAAAATAATAATAATAATAACAAATAAAAAACAAAATTATTGCAATATTGGTGAAACATAGGGAATCTGCACATTCACTAAGTCTTTATTTTTATTTTTGTAGATTTCCAACGCTTCCAGAGCCATCAGTCTCCTCACTTCACACTCAGAACATTTTATATTTTTATTTTGTAAGCGCGGAGCAGCAGTAAGCAAGATTCTTTTTCTCTCGCGTTTTGTGCCAAGATAAAAAATCGCGTCATTTCATCAGGGGTGTGCCTGCGAGCTTTCCTCGCACTTAATAAGGGAAGAAGGGCACTACTGCTGGTTCGTGTCACGAAAACTAGGCCAAAGATATCTCGTCCACAGACACATTGGCCACTGATAATTTATTCACACAACACGCTGCCTTAGTTCTTGTTTATCGTATACACCATTGAGAAAATTTTACATGATCAATGTTTGCATGTGTACTGGACTAATGTGTCTTATGAAAACAAGAAATTTATTTTAAAAATATTTAAAAGATCTCTCACATTATCGAGTTTTATGGTTTTTCTTAGCTCAGATTGTGTAGAATTTGATTCATAAGACAACTGCATGACAAAGTTATATTTGACAAGATTGGCGTATACGATAAACAAGAACTGGGGGAGCGAACAGTTCATCCACGTGACGTTTCAGTCAACGAAATTTCAGTCACGTACAATATAGTCGACAGACAGCTTGCCATCACAAAAAACTTACATTCCAAAAAAGCATAGTTTCTCCTGTAGTTTAAATAAATTGTACTTAGCTCAGTTGGTAGAGTGCTTGCATTCAATGCCGAAAGCTCGGGCTCGAATCCCACCAAAAGTGACAGAAATGATTTTCTGTGTCTGTGTTTATTTCACACTAAAAATAAAATACCAGCAAGGTTTACTCAGACTTCACATGAAATGAGAACCAGCCTGGGAAGCTGGGAAACCTCCACTTGAACTGAAGTGGTTGGCGTCAAGCCGGCTCCCTTACCTGTAATAATAAATAGGTTCATTTCGCTACATGCGACCCCTTCGGGGAGAACGCGGCAAGAAGTTGGACTATATGTGTAGCTTAATCACGTACTTTGTGATGTATCTGAACATATATTATTGTATGTAACCAAAATGTCATTCATTGACCAAAAAGCCGCGTGGACAAACTGTCGTGTGACCGCATTGTCCGTGACCAAAGTGTCTGTGGACGAGTTATCCGTGGCCGTATTGTCTGTAACAGAAATGTCGTTGACCGAAAATTTGTGTGGGTGAACTATCGTGGGACTTATGTGTAAATGGGCGAGCTGTCTATGGACGCGTTATCTTTGACCTATTCGTCGTGGCACTCTGTTGAAGTTGTGCCTTCTTTTCCCCATATAGACCCTCGTCACAGTGACACGAGTGCCTTCTCCATCCCCACAGTAGAACGGGCACCAGAACAATTACTCCAGAACCTTCCAAACTAAATTCCACGACCAGAAAGTTGTGAATGTCTCTATCCTGGATTATGGAATATGCTCGCGTGGTAATCCTTTAATGTAATTAAGTTATATCACTCAGTGAACTGATCTGTATATTATCTATTGGAATGATCTGCAATGTTGGCGGCTATCTATCTATAATCTGTAATCTAAGTTGCAAGGATATATTCATTCAAAGCTCTCAGATGTATGCCCACAAACAAACACGTGTAGTTCGTGCTTAAAAATGCTGATTGTGTACTTACAAATTAAATTCAAACCTCAAATGAACATAAGCCCTGCAACTCTTGCCGACATTCCCTGAAAAAGGGGTGACATTGGCAAAGTGAACCATTTTTTATAGTATGGGTGGTCAGCCTCATACCAACCTATAAGTCAAGGAATACGAGTAATAAATAACATTTAAGTATAAAAAAAAACAACAAAACCTTAAAAATAAATCCATACAAAAAAAAGTAAAAAATTTCTTATGCAAAAAAATGTAGCAAACTAATAAACCAACATTACAAATCAGCATTGCAGATTAGCCGCCACTTCTTCTTGTCCTTGCATACTTCTTTTATTTCATCCAGAGTCACAACCTTTTTCATACAAGCTCTCTTTTTATTATGACTGGATATCCCATTCACTCGCTATTTCGAAAATTTGGTCCATCCATACCTTTCTCGGTCTTCCTCTTCCACGACATCCATCAATTTTTGCAGCATTCTCTCCAAATGTCCAAACCATCAGGCTCAGGATTTTAAATTTAATTAAGTCGATAGCTCAGTTGGTAGAATGCTTGCATACCGTGTCAGAAATGATTTCCCGTTTCAGTGTTTACTTCAAACTCTAAATGAAATACCGGAAAGTTTCACTGAGATACAAGAAATGAGGACCTGGAGAGATGGGAAACCCCCATCTTTAGTTCAAGTGATTGGTATAAGGCCGGCCCCCTTAATTTTCTTCGGATCAAGGCGGTATAAAATTGCGCTAAATATGCAGCTTAATTGCATTACTTTCAAGTTGTGCTTGGCAGCTAAGCTCTTACTTTTTAAAATGTCATTTTAATTGTAAATTTTCTAATGTTTATTTAACCCTTGATTGTTTCGTTAGATTTAACTATTGAAAAACATTCTGAAAAAGACTGTATTCAGTGCATACGCTTCTTGCATTTTTTCGTCTTCTTATACAGCCATCTCCTTCCACTGCTGGACATAGGCCTCCCCCATATCTCTCCATCCATCTCGGTCTTGCGCTTTTTGAATGCAGTCTCCAGCAAGCCTTCTTATATTATCCGACCATCTAGTGGGAGGTCTCCCTTTGCTTCTCTTATCTTCCCGAGGTATCCACTCTACCAATCTCTTCGTCCATCTCTGGTCGGTGGTTCTAGCAACACGTCCCGCAAAGGACCATTTTAGCGTTGCCACTCTGTCTATGACATCAGTTACTCCCGACCTTATCCGTAGCTCTGTGTTCCTTATTCTGTCGGAGAGTCTGACGTGTAGCATAGCTCTTTCATGTTTTTTTTATGCTATACGGAGTTTCCTTGCGATTCTAACCTGTTAAAAATAAACAGGTTCCAAGTGCCGGAATTGCGAAGGGAAACACGCCAGTTACTGTCGATAACAATATAAAAAGTGGCATTTTTCTTTTGCCCCCGATAAAAAAATACGACATATACGATAAAGGGGATAATCGCTTTTTTCTTTTTCTCTTATGATTTCGGAGAGTGGCAGTAAAGCCATTAAAATGGCGGCGATATCCCACACAAATGCCCTTATCGAATGGTCCCTGGATATCAAAACAAAAAGTGGAGTAGCGTTTATGTCTGCCATAACGGACCCTAAATCCCTCGATTAAAACAAATAGACAAAGTGCGTTACTTGTAAAGGCTCCTCTGTGGGCTTTCCGCTGATTTCTACAAGCTCAGATACAAACAGTGTAAAATTGCCAAAAAAAAAAAAGCCTTTTGATTAGATGTTTTTCATGTATAATCTATGTTGCAAAACTATATTGACATAAACAGTTCATATTTTATGCGTTCTCACAAGCTAGCACATGTAAGTTTACGATTACTCATGCCGCATGTGTGCTTACAAAAAAACTCAAATAAACACTAACATAAACCCTGCAACTCTTACCTCCCTTCCTTGAAATTTTTACAGTTCGGACCAACCTGTAAATCAAGCAAATTTATTTTAATCAATGTGATTTTAAAAAATAACCGAAATTAATTCAAGATTGACCAAATCACTCATCTAATCTTAGTTGCAAAAATATGTTACATTGGAGATTCACATTACATGCATTTTCACAACCAGACACGTACAAGTTCGCGCTTGCACATGCCTCATGTGAACCTACAACATAAAAACCAAATCTCAAATGGACATACACCCTGCAACTCTTGCCGTCCTTCCCTGTAACAGGGGTAACATTGGCAAAGTGAACCATTTTTACAGCATGGGTGGTCAGCCGCATACCAACTTTTAAGTCAAAGAATAATTATGTTTTAGCGAATGTACTTACAAGACTCACAATTTATAGATATTGATTCACACAAACAGTCTGCGACGTTTCAGAGGTCACCTTGAGTGGGAAATTCAAACAAATATAGTCACAAGTATCATACTTAACTTGAAGAAAAATTGTGGTGTTTGTGGAGAAAAGAAGATCGGGCATCGGTAATAACGACACGTTTTTTTTATAACATTAATCCGTATTCTGGTTTAAGTTACTACAGCGGATACACATTACTCTTTAGGGAACACACCACCAGCTGACAACTTTTATTAGTTTAAAAGAGAAATTTTGCAAAATCAGACCACAGTATTTTAATTAATTACTAGAATACTTATTTTAATACATTTACTTACAGGTTGATTGGTATTTAGCTGACAACCCACACTGTAAATAAAGATTTTTTTTCGCCAATTTCATCCTCGTTTCAGAGAAGTTCTGTAAGAGTTGCTGGGCTTATGTTTATTTGAGATTTGGATTATAATTTGTAAATACACTTGCAGCCTTTGTGAGCGCGAACTTATTCATGTCTGTTTGTGCACATACATACATTTTTTATGAATCGTAATTGTTAACAAACAAAACTTTGCCACTAATATTATGGATTATAGACAAATGCGGCATTCTTTTCGACATACATTTAATATGAATCCTAAATGTTAATATTTTTGCAACTTAGATTATAAATTCAAATAAAACCAGTGACGGCACTGAACGTTTTACGTTAATCAGGCAAAAAAAAAGTTATAACCTCTGAGACCTGGATCACGGAATTGAGGGGTAGGTTAAGGCGTGGTCTGAAATGGCGCCCCAGATAAATTTGCCTCTGGCACGCGAAAACCGACGACAACTTTTTTTCGCCCTATATCAAGATTGCTTTGCAGCACGACTCATCCCCATCTCCCCTCAGGGGGGTTGGTGGGTGTGGGAGGAGAGGCCCTTTTTCTGTATCTTGCGAGCGGTAACGCGCAAGGGATGCTTGGGTGAAAGCATGCTAGAGAAATGTGACGATTTTTTTTAATGATACCGTTTTTAAAATAAAAAAAATTGAGAGCAATATTTTTTTGATGTTTATTAAAGACGAATATTTTTGATCTTTGAGTGATAATTCATAAATATACATATTTCCTTATTACTTACGGTTCCAATCTATAATCTAGGTTTCAAATGTATAAAAGCTTTTAATATTTATACTTAGTGTACGCCCACAAGCAGATTTGTGAAAGATTACCTTAACACATGCCTTATGTTTTATACATGTAAACTTACAAAATTATAAAAAAAAAACGCACAAATCTTAAATCAGCCCCGCAACTTTTTCGACCGTCCTTTCCTACAATATTGGTTACATTAGCTTACAGTAAACAAAATTTTACAGTAAAGGAAGTCAGATGATCAGCCTCATGACAACCTTACAACCTATAAGGAAAAGAACTAGATCTTTAGCCTTCATTTCCAAAATAAAGAATTATTAAAGTTTCATCATTGATGCAGGCCCACAACTAAACAAGTCTAAGTAACTTGTAACGTGATTCTTGTAGGAAATGAAAAAATCGTATCTGCGATCTTTGTCACAAAACTTTCTTAAACTCAATTCTGTATTCATAGTAAACCCACATCTTTCACAATCATGCAAAACCATTCATTCCAATCTATTTTTTTTCATATTTTACCAAAAGCGCGCATCACCTTTTTGCTTCTTTGTCCAATCCGCTCCTACCTGCTCCGCCATCATGTCAAATTCACATTCGCTCTGATTCTTACCACAGTACCTCAAGTATAAAACATTGCGTAAACTCCCCTCAATCGCGTAAATAGAAAAATTGCATGAAAACTTAATCACTCACCAGGGGCGATGTCGTATCTTTGCTACATTTTTATATTAATACTCGTACGATCGAGGTAAGCTTTCGCCATGCCTTATACTCGTGGTATAGGAATTCGCCAAGTATGCTTTTGGTGAGACTTGGAATATCCCAGAGAGCAGATCAGAAATCCACAGGCCTTAGATGTGCGCAGACCTGGATTAAGGACCGTGGTTTGAGAGGTGTGACTGCATCAGGGCTCCAAGTCCAGAGAGTCAAAATAAACTTCATCAAAAGACAAAACCGAATATCATCTGACAATTTTTTAGGTGGCTTTCAAACAATTCCTAAAAATTATTAATTTAAAATAATCAACAGATTTAATAAGCCTTTGTTTGCCAAAATGTGAGGATATTTCTATGTTCAATAAGGTGTTTGTCAAATGTGAGAATATTTACCTACTGTGAAGTATCTGTTTGTTCAAAATCTGCTTCCAGCCGTGCTCCGGAGAATTCTCTCTACACTTATAAGATTGAACCAGGAAAAAATTGCAAAATCAAAAATTACAAGAAGCTAGATTGGTATAAGTATAAGCAATGGTCTTAGTATAAGTGCATACATGAATATTTTAATATTGTGGAGTGGGTATGTCTTTTCTCGCACCAGGGCTCCCGGTGGACTTAATCCAGGCCTGGACGTGCGTCCTCCAGCGTACGTATATTGGAAATTCTATCAGAAAGGAATCATGTCTTTTGAGCGAGTGCGCCTTTTTCTAAAAGGACATTCCTGCGAAATCCTTAAATCGCTTTCTTGCAATTAAAAAGCAGCTGAAAGAATTTGTACCTCTGGTAGTACTTTTACTACGAGTTCAATATCAAATTGAGTGATTTCCTTTGTGTTCGCGTTGGCAAGCTTCTTTCCGGGCATTTTATCTCGCGACTTTGATTTTTTAAATAACATTATTTCAAAATCAAGAAAAATGTGACGTCAAACAGCCAGGTTGCCAGGGAAAAGGCAAACAAATATTACGTGATTGGTTGCTAAATACCTTAGAGCCAAGAAGTAAGTCTTATTTTTATTTATTTTTTATCATTCAATCATTCACAGATAGCATATATTTCTTTACTGAAAAATCTTTATTTGCAAGAAGAACAATTTCCTCGAAATTAACGATCGTATATGTCGATAGCGGCCGCACGTGTAGGTACAGTTGACAGCCCAGACAACTGACCTTGTTGTATCGCTTGCTATCTACCAATTTGATCACTAGGTAAGCCAAGACTACAAGGTATGGTAAACAAAATCTCATTGATAGATTTGCTTAAATTGTGTTAGTTCGACAGGTATTTCAAGATAACATATTCTAATTTCTTTGAGTTATAGCACCTAAATCTATAAATCCAACAAAGCTTCACAAAAAAATGGAACAATTCTTAAACAATTATTTTTCTACCAAT
The DNA here is from genome assembly GCA_951799405.1 of Agapetus fuscipes. Lineage (NCBI taxonomy): Eukaryota > Metazoa > Arthropoda > Insecta > Trichoptera > Glossosomatidae > Agapetus > Agapetus fuscipes. Next base: position 16,292,476 of record OX637351.1, on the reverse strand, counting down.
TATATGTGTTTTAAGTACACAAAATCTTTATTGGTATTCACATAGGAATATATATGAAGAGGACCGGATATTAGATGATTTTCTGGAACAACAAAGCTCCCTGGATGTAGATATCGGTTATTAATGTATGCAAAGCCGCTCTATTGAGTGTTTCATTTCTCAGCTCATAACTCAAAGATAATGAAATCCGTACTCCACGTATAAAATTTACGTTTAAACTCAACCATAGCGTTAGCCCGAATCTTAGTCCAATGGTTAACGCAACTGACGTGTACAAATAAGTTAAATATTATGCACCCCTAGTCACACAAGAGTGGTAAAAAAGATGACGCCACTTTCTCAAATGTCTATACTTCCTTGTAAAAATATGCTTTGTGATATTCACATACCGTTCCAAGTTTCAAAAAGGTAAAATCCATAAATAATGCTTTTTAACCGGCAAACTCACACGTGATGAAGCAAGATTAGCTGTCTAATTCCCTACAACACAAAAAAAAACGCAACTAAGCTACACATATAGTGTAACTTCGTGCCGCGTTATTCCCGAAGGGGTCGCATGTGGCGAGGTGAACCTATTTATTTTTACAGGTAAGGGGAGTACTACAGTTGTACAAAAATAGTTAAAAATGTATATTTTGTATGGTTTGTGTATTAACAATGAAGAAGTTAAGAAGAGCGCCTTAAGAAGAGCGCCTTCTGTTTCACTCTTATTACTGAGTGCACTCATACACTTCAACAACATCTTCATCACTTCGCCTTTATGCTGAAAAAGTCCATCGTAGACATGGGTGAAACTTCCAAAAGCTCCGGCTCCTACAGACACGGCCTGTAGCCTGGAATTCAAGAAACTATCATTATCTGGTCAAAAATTATGTTTTTAACTTTTTTTAGTTAATATTGAAAATATACATTTCTTTCTAATAATCAGGACAAAGTTCGTTTACGCTTTTTACTTTGTAGCGTTCCCGCTGTCCTTGAGAGAACCTGAAATTGAGATCGCCTCCCAGCACCATTGGGAATTCAACCCGCGCTTTCCACTTCAACTTTCAGGAAGAAAAAGTCGAAATGAAGAAACGTGTCGTTTTTCGCATGCCATGTTTTCATCTCGCAGAAACTTCGGGCCGGAAGTTTTGTGCTTATTTTTTTGTTTTTACTGGTGCTTGTCTCGCAAATGTATGGGTTGTGTTACAAAAGTTTTTCGTCTTTGACAGTAGGTACTGAAAAACTTATTCACATCAGGTCAGTTTATGGACAGGAGCTAAATATTAGTATTAACAAGCACACGCCGTGATTTTTCAATAAAATGTTCAATAAAATCAATAAAATACTTGAACGTGCTTTGTTTGAATCCTCCAGTACGCCATAAATAATTTGTAAAACATTTGCACCGAAATTTTAAACAATTTTTGTTTTAATTTTGTATTTCATTATTACACATTAAATTTTTAACATCATGGTTGATTTTCAGTGTACTTAAGTGGTTAATTTTTTAAAATTAACAATGAATCATTAATATTCTACGGTTGATTTTATTTACTTTTCCTCATTGATCGTATTTAGATCGATGCTTTTTTATCTATAATCTCAGTTGCAAAGATATATTCACATTTAAAGCTCATATCAAATGCATGCCCACAAACAAACACGTGTAGTTCGAGCTAACAAATGCTGATTGTGTACTTTCAAATAAAATCCAAACCTCAAATGAACATAAACCCTACAACTTTTGCCGATCTTCCCTGACACAGGGGTGACATTGGCAACGTGAACCATTTTTTACAGTATGGGAGGTCAGCCTCATACCAACTTATAATTCAATAAATTTTCCTTTTTGAAATATGTTTACATTTTGTTTTTTTCTCCTTGAATGAGGCACAATACCCGTACTGCTTACATTTGTTCACTGAGCTGTACACAAAATATCTGTTTATAAATAAATAAATTTAAAATGTCTTGAAAGCAAATTTTCAACATTATTGTGGTCTCAGTGGTAACGGACAAATATAATATTATTGGATCAATCAGCTTTGGAAGGAAAGGCGGTAAGTTTGTCGGAAACCCAAAATTACTTGCTGCTCGCTTTTCTCAAGGACGGAGTTAAGTTTGCGGTCACGAAACCGCGCTCGAGCTGTTGCTACCAGCTCTGTTTATACAGTATTCCAGACAGCATTACGTATTGTTGAGAAACACTGAATTTGTGTGCTGTATATGTTTAAATAATATTATTTGTTAAGTTAGCCTTTGAGCGTGGAGACGACACTAACAGTGTGGCTCTCACCGCCTTGTTAGCGGACTATGGCTGCAGACAGTGGGTTGGCGCACCAACTCATGATGCGGGTGGCCTACTGGATGTAGTTATAGCCAGAGAGGAGGACGCACCTTCAGAGACGAAGGTAGTAGATATAGGTTTGTCGGACCACAGATTGGTGACATCTAGCCTTTATGTGGGACGGCCTGTTCCTGTTTATAAGAGCATAACCTCTAGGTGCTGGAACGGGTTCGATCTCGAGATCTTTAAAAAAGATCTTTCTGTTTCACCAGTTCTGCTGTCCGGAAACCTATGTCTCAATGCAACCGGACGAGTTAGTAGACTTGTATAATAAATCCTTGGGCGATTTGATTGGGCTGCATGCTCCAATCAAATGTAAAGTAGTCAAAGAGCGAAACAGTGCTATCTGGTTTGACAATGAATGCCGTACGCTGAAACGCAATATGCGAAAACTAGAGCGAAATTTTAAAAACGGTAAGCCAGGTAGCACTAGGCAATCATGGATTGACGCTCAAGGTGTGTACAGGTCTGCTATTCTCCAGAAGAAATCCGATTTTTATTGTGGAAAGATTGCTGAGGCAAAATCCCCTCAGCAGGTGTGGAAGCTTCTGGAGAACTTGTCTGGGAGTGCTCGGGCTGGTGTAGGTTTGACGTCGACTGCTTGCGATTTTGCCACGTATTTTGAAAACAAAATACCTCAATTGCACTTTGCTTGGGTTGCAGGTACTTCTGTCTCAAGGATTGGAAGTGCTTCGCGACTCGAAGTATTTGATTTAACTGACATAGATGAGGTGTGTCAGATCGTGGTAGGATCGCCAAACAAGAAGTGTGGCCTTGACCCTGTACCAGTCTGGGTACTCAAAGAATGCATCTTACAGCTGGCTCCATTTATTGTTAAGGTAATCAATGGATGCCTAATGGATGCCACTGTTCCTCCGTCTTTGAAGGTAGCACACATCACGCCAATCCTTAAAAAGCCACAGTTGGATCCCGGTGATCCCTCAAATTATAGACCTGTGTCAAATCTGCCATTCTTGTCGAAGGTGCTGGAGCGGATTGTCTCGCGGCGGTTGGTATCCTATCTGGATGCAAGCGGCTTAATGCCTAAGAGGCAGTCTGCATACCGGAAATATCACTCAACAGAAACCGGTATGCTCATGCTTGTATCGGATATGATATCAGCTGTGGAGTGTGGTGATCTAGCCTTACTGGCGCTTCTTGATATGAGTGCGGCCTTTGACACAGTAAGTCACCCAATTCTTATTGAGAGATTGGAGGTGTCATTTGGTTTGACCGGAGGGGCTTTGGCGTGGTTTTCTTCCTATCTGGTGGAGCGCAGACAGGCGGTGCGTATTTGTGATAGTGTTTCACCTACCTACTCGCTGTCTTCCGGGGTCCCACAGGGCTCTGTGCTGGGTCCGATCCTTTTCATATTGTATACTGCTGAGATTGAGAGTATTGTTGAAAAATGGGGCCTCATCGCACACTCATATGCAGATGACTGGCAAATATACTCTCATTCTCGGCCAGACATGGCTGAGGACCTCAGTTGCAGGGTCTCTGGGTGTATCGCGGAGGTCGGTGGGTGGATGAGGAACAATGGCCTAATCTTAAACATGGATAAGACGGAGATACTCTGGGCAGCCACATCGAGGCGTGACCACCTTCTGGTGAATAGAGTACCACTCTCCATAGGAGGTAAGCTAATCCAGCCTTCTGATTCGGTAAGACTTCTAGGAGTCTTACTGGATCGTAACCTGACACTGGATAGGCAAATAGATGCCACAATAGCTTCTTCTTTTTTTTCGCTTCGCCAAATAAAGGCAATAAGAAAATGTCTGCCGTCAGATGCGGTTAAGACCCTGGTGAGTGCGTTTGTGATGTCTCGGATTGACTATTGCTCGACGCTTTATAGTGGTCAGCCGAAGAAACAGTTTAATCGCTTTCAATCTGTGTTGAATTCGGCAGCAAGACTCATATTCGGGATTCCCAAATTCGCTCACATCACCCCGCTGTTAAAAAAACTTCATTGGCTTCGTTTCCCGGAGAGGGTGGTCTTCCGTGTTTGTTTAATGGTATATAAAGCCATCAATGGCTTGGCCCCACCTTATCTGGCTGATATGATTTCACCTGTTGAAATGGGTGTTAGGAGGCAGACACTCAGATCTGCGGGTGATGGAGTAGTCAATTTGGTTCAGCCGCGCCGTCAGATTCGTACAAACTTCGGAGACCGCGCTTTCCGTGTTGCGGGGCCGGTGGAGTGGAACAGACTGCCACCCGGAGTGAAGAACTCCAAATCTGTGGGTGTATTTCGAGGAGCACTCAAGGCACACTTGTTTAGAAAGTCTTATCCATGATCGGAGAGGGCCCTTGAGGTGTGACACACACAAAAACGGCGCTCTCTTATCATGTGTAATTTAAAATAAATCAGCCTGTTTTTTTTTTTTTTTTTTTTTTTTTTTTTTTTGCGGTTGAAACTTTGTTTTGAAAAAATGACAGTTCGCTGCCTTAGTTCTTGTTTGCCGTATTCAGTTAATTTTACATGAGCAATATTTGCATGTGTACTTGACCAATGTGTCTGATGAAAACAGGAAATTGATTTAAAAAATATTTAAAACAACTTTGATATTATCGAGTTTTACGTTTTTTCTTAGCTCAGATTGTGTAGAATTTGATTCTTAAGACAACTGCATTAAAAAGTCACGTTTGACAGAATTGGTCTATACGGCAAACAAGAACTGGGGGAGCGAGTTCTTCTTATCCATCTATAATCTGAGTTGCTAAGATTTATTAAATGTAATAAGGCTCTTGTAATGTCACGCTTAGACAAGCTGCATGTGTACTTGGAAAATAAAAACCAAACTTTCCATGAACATATAATTTGCAACTGCTGCTGCCTTTTCCTGAAACCGGGTGGTATTGGCAAAACAGAACCAAGTTATTACAGCATGGAAGTCAGCTTCATATCAAGCTATCAGTGACGGACCAAAAAAACTAAAAAATAGACAAGGAGCTAACAGAAAAAGTTTTTGATACAAATAATTTTACTTCCCATGTGTACATGTTTAACAGTTATTTACAAAAAAACAGCTAAGCTAAATTAAAAAGTATAATCAATTTGAAAATGTGGAATATGTATCAAAAAAAAAATTCATATTCAAAACATTTTTTTTTATCAATTCAATTAAAACTTTAACGTAAAAAATACATTAACAACAAAAAAAAACAAAACGAAGAAAACTTTTAACAAAAACGGAAATTTAAGCTTTCATGATTTTTCAGTCGCTGAAACACAGCAGAACGGGGCGACAGATCAATAGTTGCAAAAAACCAGTGCCATGCATTGTTAAAAAAAAAAAAAAAACGAAACGCAGAATCCAACCCAGTTTTTGTTTCCTGAGGCAATGATTAAAAAATGGGTTCCCTTGTTGTGTGGATATCTCGGCTTTCTGAACTGCAACACGAGTATAAAACATTCACATAAACTCCCCTCGAAAGCGTAAATAGAAAAATGTATGAGAGATGCAACTTCACTCCTAGTGAGCGCTTTAGTTTCCATACACATTTTGGATTTACGCAATCGAGGGGAGTGTGTGTTATGTTTTGTACTCGGGGCACTGAGCGCGCCGGGGTTTGTAGCTCTATTGTATGCTCTGCTTTGTTCAGCACACATTATTTGCAACTTTTCGATGCGCGAACTTCCTACTACCTAAGACTACAGTTTGTTCTGTTGAGATTTATATGAGAATACAAAGGAATGTGGTTCCAAATTTATGTTTTTTTTTTCAATTTTATTGTCTAGGCTTTCAAATTATTTCATTTAAAAAAAATGCAATGTTTAAGTTCCTTATGGACTTTTAACCCGCTCATCAAATGAAAATCGCGGTACACAATTGTATATTGTTACCAACCCTGATATGTATAGAAGCGAGTCGTGGACGGTGAATGAAAGAGAAGTGAATAAGGTATGCACTGTAGAAATGGCTCATTTGAGAATTATGACAGGAAAAACACTGAAAGATAGAGTAAGAAACGAATGGGTTCTGAAGGAATGCGGAGTAAAAGAAAGCGTGAAAGTGAAAGTTCAAGGAAGTGTAATGCGATGGTTTGGGCATATTGAAAGGATGAATGAAGATCGCCTGACAAAAAGAGTGTATAAAGGGAATGTAATAGGTAAGCGTGGAAGGGGAAGACCTAGAAAAGAATGGATTGATCAGATAAGTGAGATTGCGAATGAATGGATATATAAAGAAGTATGCAAAGACAGAGTCAAGTGGAGGCACTTGTATGAAGGTACTGGCCACCCCTAGAGGAATGGCAGCAGGATACAAGACAAGGAAATCCGATTTTATTATTTTTTTAGCAAACGTGTAAAATATTGCCGGAACGATTCCTTTAAAGATTAATGTCAATCAGAATTACAATAATTATATTCGCTATTTTTTTTATGAAGTGCATATATAAGCAGTCAGTGTGAGCACAAGCTTACACGTGATTATTGTAAGCGTGCATTACAAACGAATCTTAAATTTCAATAAATCCTTTTAACTTAGATATTTGACATCACACGATATGGACGTAGGCATACAATATATACTTATACATTCGCATATAACAAAGCCTTCCGGTCAGTTTGTTTGTGAACCATTTGTCCGGTCTCCGATAGCCGGTAATTAATACAGGTATGACCATTAGAAGAGCAATTAGTGCCGCCCACGCTCGACGAACGAGTGTCCATACGCCTGATTTATATGGAGGATAAGCGTGCATTGCCGCCAGCTACTGTGGAAAGGGGTGACACTGCCTCGTGTGATCACATATCAAGGATATAATTTCAAATGGCCTTGATACACTGATAAATTCAAGTCATCCTCTATCGTCATGTACAAAAAGTGCCTCCTGAAGACGTTGGCTATGTTTCCAACAAATGTCGAGAATCATGTAAGTACTCCCATAACGGTTTGCCTAGTATCCAAAAAAAATTATGGCAAAGAATGAAATAATAGAAAGAATATCCAAAAGTCTGAAGGGATATGCACAGAATTGCAAGCAAGGGTATAAAATCTATAGTCCAAGTTGCAAAGATATACTTACATTTGTGGCTTATGTTAAATGTATTCCCAATGGCGCAGACTAGTATAAATTGGCGCTTACACATACCGCATATTTGCTTACAACATAAAAACCTAAAGCTTATGAGCATAAGCCCTGCAACTCTTGCCGCTTTTCCCTGAAATCAGGTCGGAATTGAATTAAATTAAGTTTTTAAAGCATGAGGTTAGCCCCATACCAACCTATATAAGTCAATAAATGTTTTTCACTTACTTCCTAAAGTAGATCGAGCAAATTTTGATGTCGATCAGATAACAAACATTGATTTTTTCAGCCTTGATTTTGCTCCTTTTACCTACCTGCGGAAATTAATCAAATGGCGTAGTGAAACACGCTGGTAACTGCTAGTATATTTTAAAAGTCAGCTTTTGTAAGACATAAATAGAACTACGAACTTAAATTTAAATTAAAATTAACTATTTTATGTAAGCATCGTATGAAAGCTCTGATATTTGCAATTTTCATTCGTATGAGTTTTATCTTTGTTATAAAGATTTAAACGGAGCTATTCTAGAGTATGCTAGAGGGCATTAGCAAACGTTTTATTCAGTCAGCATAACGCTATGGCAGAGTAACCATACACCAAGTATGTATATATATACAACTTTACGTTTAAACTCAGACATTGCGTTTTGCCAACATTTTAATGCCATTAAAATAACTTGACTAATCGGTTGGTATGAGACTGACCCTCATGGTGTAAAAACTTGTTTCATTTTTGGCAATGCTACCCTAGTTTCAAGAAAGGGTGGCAGGACTTGCAAGGTTAATGTTCATGAGAAGTTTGTTTTTATGTTTTTGTTTTTGTAAGTGCACATTCATCATAATATGTGACAATTTTTACGTATCTGCATATGGGCGTGCATTGAGCATAAGCCTTCAATGTCAATATATTTAAGGCTTACAAAAAAGCTAGGACTACATATTTCTTTTTCGTAGACAAGTGTTATTATGTGCTTCAATTGACAAGGTCTCTTGTCCACAAATTATCCGACTGTTTAACGACTCAAAGGTAGATAAGTCTGTCGATTGATTTTATTTTGATTGTATGGCATGTAATGTGAATCTCCAATGTAACATATCTTTGCAACTTAGATTAGATTAGATTAGATTAGATTAGTATGGCCACATGAAATGCCCACTTAGTAGGTGATTTCTTGACAAATAGGCTGGTATAGGATAAAGCTTCACTGTAAAAAATCAGTTTGACAAACATTCACTTTTGAATACATCAAACGACTGCAACTCCAGTATAAATTAAACATAAAAATATTGAATTACACTAATTGACAATGTCATTCCTGTTTTAGGGAACGACGGTTGGAGTTTCAGATTTTATATTAATTAATGTGAAGTTTGGGCTGTTTTGTAAGTACACACTCAAGCTAACACGTGTTTCCTTGTGGGCATTACATATGACGTTTTCGTTTTTTGTTTGCAACTTAGATTATTGTTTATACAACGTTATGGTTCAGTGATAACGTACGGTTGTGTACTTGGCTCACTGCTCTATGGCTGGGATGAACTCACGTACAGTCAGTTCATTTCCTCCTGCAGAAAGGAAATACTCCCGTCTAAAGACGCTCGTGGAAGAATGCGGGATAATTAAATTATCATATTTATTTACTACCATATTACAATAAGAGTAGTCTAGCAGAAGTCCAGAGTTGTAATAAAAGAGAGCTTGTATGAAGAAGGTTATGACTCTGGATGAAATGAAAGAAGTATTTAAGGACAGAAAGAAATGGCGCTTGATCTGTAATGTAAGGACTCAGGTTTATGTTAGGAAGGCGCTTAAGACTATGGTTGTTGAAATTTGAATTTTGTATTATGTTTTAGTTTTGATATATTTACATATTATTTTTTGATTTAAAAAATGTAATTTGTTGCGTATGTTGCGTAAGAGCTTTTGAGGTGTGATTCACTTTCAAACAGCGCTCAGTAAAATAAATCATCCTAATATTATTGTTATTATAGAATAAAAATGTATATCAAAGTATGAAAATAGGTATGGTTAATTTCTGTCTAATGTTTAATCTAATGTCTATTGTTAAATCTTCTTACAATGTTGGCATGTTCGACAAAAAGGTACGTTTTTCATTACATCTCATAAAAAATATAATAATTCAAATTTGAAAGGGTAGATATTTCATACGCAGGCGATATCACGTATTTTTTCTCGAGAAGAAAAAAATAAGGTCACGCTCACCCGCGTGCGATTGAACGACTGACTGAATTCCTGGGAGCACCAGTATTTATAACAAAAACCTACCGGTAACTTTCAAAGTGGGAGGAGTCAAGATGTCACGTACCTGAAAAGAAAGAAAAGTAATCATTAGATATCATTTCATGTTACAGTTGAAATTTTTTACAATACAATAAATATTATATTACCTAGATTTGTAGCAGTAACTTTGTGAAGGTTATTTTTTATAAATGCACTACAATAATGAGGTACAAACATTTCAAATATCCCTCGGCTATGTGACGTCACCCACAGTAAATTTCCAATAATCACGGAAATTTACTATCTTACGTCCTAAAGCGGGTCAAAAATAAAAGCAGCAATTTATTATTACTAGGGGCGTTGCCCCTGGCTGCTACGCAGCCCAACCCCTTAACATTTGTGAAATGTTTATATTGCACATAGTTTCCTCGCGTTAAACTTCGTAGTATTAAAAAACATGTAAAATAAAAACACGCAGTTTTTGTAAAAGAACATTTACTTAGATTTGTTAGGCTTTGATTAAATAAATTTATGAAAATCCGCCATTACAAAAAAATACTGGGAATATCCCGCACTGTAAACGGTTATACCTTAATATAATAAATACATCGATAGTGTATGCAAATATTAATTTTTTTGACTCAAATGAACATAAGTGCAAAAAGAGTTGCACTTATGTTCATTTGAGTTGGGTGTTTATGTTGTAAGTCCACATGCAGCATGTGTAAGCGTGAACTTTTACGAGTCTGCTAGTGTACTTGTGTTATGTCACTGTGATTTTTGGTTAAAGTGCTGTTCTGTCACTGTGCTGTTTTGACACTGTGCTGATTTGTCACTGTGCTGTTTTGTCACTGTGCTGTTTTGTCACTGTGCTGTTTTGTTACCGTGTTGTTTTGTCACCGTGTTGTTGTGTCACTGTGCTGTTCTTTCACTGTGCTTTTTTGTCTCCGTGTTGTTTTGTCACTATGCTGTTTTATCAACGTGCTGCTTTGTTACTGTGCTGTTTTGTTACTGTGGTGTTTTGTCACCGTGTAGTTTGGTCACTGTGCTGATTTGTCACTGTGTTGTTTTGTCACCGTCCTTTTTTGTCACGTGCTGTTTTGTCACTGTGCTGTTATGTCACTGTGCTGTTTTGTCACCGTGCTTTTTTGTCAATATGCCGTTTTGTCACTGTGCTGTTATATCACTGTGCTGTTTTGTCACCGTGCTGTTTTGTCACTGTGCTGTTATGTTACTGTGCTGTTTTGTCACCGTGCTTTTTTGTCAATGTGCCGTTTTGTCACTGTGCTGTTAGATCACTGTGCTGTTTTATCACCGTGCTGTTTTGTCATTGTGCTGTTATGTCACTGTGCTCTTTTGTCACCTTCCTGTTTTTTCACTGTTTGTTTTGTCCCCGTGCTTTTTTGTCACTGTGCTGTTTTGTTACTTTGTTATTTGGTCATGTATCGTTTTGTCACTGTTATATAACTATGTAATATAGCTTTGCAACTTAGATTACAGATTATAAAGAATAGAAGTCAAAATAATTTCCTTGTCTTATAGGTTGGTATGAGGCTGACCACCCATACTGTAAAAATGGTTCACTTTGCCAACGTCACTCCTGTTTGAGGGAAGATGGGCAAGAGTTGCAGAGCTTATGTTCATTAGAGATTGTGTTTTTATGTTGTAAGGACACATGCAGCATGTGTAAGCGCGAACTTATAAGTGTGTGCTTGAGGGAATGCATTTAATATGAATCTCAAATGGTATGTATCATTGCAACTTGGATTATAGAACTAAACAAAATAATTTCCTTGACTAAAAGGTTAGTATGTGGCCGACCACCCATACTGTAAGAATGGTTTACCATGAAAATTTTATCTCTGTTTGAGGAAAAGTCGGCAAGAGTTGCAGGGCTTATGTTCATTTAAGATTAGTTTTTTTTATTTTGTAAGTCCACATGGGGCATTTGTGGGCGCGAACTTATTCCTGTCTGCTTGTGGGAATGCATTTAATATGAATCTCAAATGGTATGTATCTCTGCAACTTAGATTATGTAAAGAAATACACAAAATAATTTCGTTGACTTATAGGTTGGTATGAGGCTGACCACCCATACTTAAAAAAATGGTTTATTTTGCAAATTTCACCTTTGTTTCAGGGAAGGTTGACAATAGTTGCAGGGCTTATGTTCATTTGGAATGGGTTGTTATGTTGTAAATACACATGCAGCATATGTAAGCGCGAACTTATACATGTCTGCTTGTAAGAATGCATGTAATATGAATCTCAAATGTTGTATATCTTTGCAACTTAGATTACAGATTTAAATCCATTTTTATTTTGTGTATTTTTTTTTTAATTTGCATGAAATAAAAGAAAATATAAAAAAAACTTTCACGTTTTGCCGCTAGATGTCAATTTATTTCCATACATTTTCAGTATGAAGAAACAGGTTTATTGAAAAAAGTTTTCATACATTTTTAAACACAAACGCGAAAGCTCGCAGCATTGCAGCATATATACAAAAAATAATTTGCCATAGATCAGGAATGTTTCTCATCTTCTGTGATGGCATTAATTTTGAAAATTGAAATTGTAAGCGAACGACGACGGCGAAGGGCATTATATATATAGATTCATAAGATATCACTTAGAAATACACACATTCATAGGTAATGATTTTATACATACTCTTGTAGAAAAAATATTTGTAATTAAATTACTTTTAAAGCTGAGTTTCTTCCATATTTAAATTGAATTGGATGTACCTACGTCAAACTAAAATCGGGGATTGGAATGAGTTTACAAATAATTTTATTTTTGCATAATTTTAGCACGGGTTGGTTGACTTAGTCCAGCCGTCACGTCAGACACGCACTAATTTTGGGGACCGTACTTTCCGGTTTACGGGCCCAATGGAGTGGAACAGACTACCACCTAATGTGAGGAAGGCAGAAACTGTTGGTGTCTTTAAAAGAGCACTAAAGACGCATATTTACACAAAATCTTATCCGTGATTTGAGAGGGCCCTTGAAGTGTGACGCACACAAAAACGGCGCTCTTCAATTATGTGTACCTTATAAATAAATTATCCTTCTATATGAAGAAATGAAATCTATTTCAATTAGTCAGTTCTTTATCATTTCCCTTTACCTTATCTCACATTCACGACTTCTCATTCAATTGATAGCGACGATTCATGCTCCGCACACATGTAAATATTCCACCTTGTCAGCATTATTGGCACGTGTTTGGGAGATTACCAAGGCATTGGGTGTGTACAGAGACGATAGCAAAGGGCTCTGCATACAAATAGGGAATATCACTTTAACACCGTGACGAGAACATAGTATTACAATTTTCAATATTATCACATTAAGGTTAAAGAAATCGACACAATAAAGATGTATTTCTACACTTTCCAAAAAATTTATAAAATACCGTCAAAAAGATCATGTGAAGTTTGAAGTTGATCAGTTAACAAAGAAGTTTATTTTCGACATATATCTTAATTTTTAAACTACTGTTTAGAAGATTTTTTTTGCTATTCGGTTGCTTGCGAATCAATTGCAATTGACATAAGACAACGTCGAGATAGTATTAAACTAGCTGACCTGACAGACTTTGTACTATTTAATATAATTATGGACTAAACTTGCTCGATCTATTTGATGTGGATCATACTAGTGTATTTTTTTAATCGGTCCTTTATGTTTGATTCCCGGTGAAGTATAAGACAATTACAATATTCAACTATGCTTATAGCCGGGTTGACTAAACTTCTTACAGAGGTTCATCTAGTGTCACAACAACTGGGTCGAGCTTACTTAATTGGCGTTAACTTTTAACGAAAAAGCATGCAGAGGGCTTTTGATTTTTTTGATTCACACAAAACGGCAATATCACAGTAACTTTGACAAGCATGTTTTAAAAAAAGGAACACCGGTTTGAATCCCGTCAGGGTCCTTTACCCCAATTCAGCAGATGTCTTTGGTTAGTTCTTAATTAATTATTTATCAAGCAAAATTTATAAATTACATTCCTCTACAAATATTGTAGCACTCCTTAAATAAATCATTCTGAAACTATTTATATGCCAAATTTGCAGAGGGCCTTTAAGGATGATTCACACAAAATCAGGGCTCACAATAAACGTTAGACTTACTTTTATTATTAACGTCATATTAAATTTAACGATAAATAAAAATTCAATATCATGAACTATTTTACCTTTCCTTAGTATGCCAAAATTTATTTGATAAGAAGATAAAATACTTTTAAGGAGTAGGTACATTATAATTTGTAAAGTGTAATTTTTTCGCATTAATCAATTATTATTCTAAGTACAATAGGTATTCAAGTATTTTAAACAGGTATTACAGTAGGAAAAATAATTATTATTTCAGGGGAAGAAGGTATTCACTAGGATCAACTCAAATCAAGTTTGTTCTTCAAGCAGAAACAATCGAATCGCTGTTTTCTCAGACAAAGCTGTTCTAAAACCTAAATCTTTGTGTCAGGTATCTGGTGAGGGATGAATGTACCTCATTTCCACATTAATCCACTGATTCATATTCATGGATTTGTACCTGCTATTATTTCAAATACAAGGAAATTCATTAGAATAATTTAATTGTTGATTTGAACCATTTAATTATTAAAAGGGACTATGAAAAAAAACTATTTTGAACGAAGTTTGAAGCTAAATTAAGTAATAGTAAAACGTTTTGTAATATAATTGTACCTGATATAATGTGGAGATGGAGAGAGATGGATGGAGAGATATGGGGGAGGCCTATGTCCAGCAGTGGACGGAGATGGCTGTGTAAGTAAATAAGATATAATGTGGATAAATTTTGACATGCAGATCGATCTGCCGGCAATAGCCGAGGTCTTTCTCGGCTCCAACGAGTGTTGCTTCGCTCGTCAGTTTCCAACTATATATCAAAACACACTCAGCACAGGAGATTATCTCTATCAATTCTAGATCTACCTATCAATATGAGTATAAGATACTCAATATAAGAAGGAAACATTATCAAAGAAAGAAACTCACAAAACCCATCTAAGATAATGATTAGGAATCATGAAGTAATCCGTTGGGATTTGAGTATGTATGTAAGTACTTCCTAGATATCTTATGAAGGTACTATTTAGTTAGTTCATACCAACCTACAGAACATTTTTTTTAAAAAATAACTGAATAAAATTGGGGACCATATATTTTTGTCAGATATACTACGGAGACAATTCAATAATCTGGAATAGAAACCTGAAAATGATCGGTCATTATGTCTTGCTTGACCTTTTCTCAACAATTGATGATATTTTCCGTTGAGTTAGGGATGATTCTGTCAGAAAATAATTGTATAATATATCCGAAACGGCACAACAAAGGCCCGAAATTATATTGCTCACATTTTATTGGCGTGCCTTCTACGATTTTCCCTTTTTTCGTAGAGGCGTAGACGTTGAAATTCAGCGAAGACAAGCACTTATACTCGATCATTCCACAACCAGCATCGAAGCTGTCGCTTTTGACCATTTGAGTTTGGGGTCTTTAATTTATAAGTTCACATGCAGCTTGTGTCAACGCAAATTTGAGTATGCATTTTAGATGAATCTGAAATTTAACATAATCTTTGTTGCATTTAAAGGTGTGTAATATTCCAACCCATACATAATAATATTTACAGTTCCTATTTTTTTTAAAGAAATTGGACGTGACAAAACAAGCACGCATTTGGCTAAATATATCAGTCGGCGAATGACACATCCGGAATGTGTCGGACAGAATTTATTTCGCCACAATATTGGTTTGTTTAGGCCCATCGTCCCACGCGAGGTTTTTTACTCGGACCCTTCCTTGTTTTCTCGGTTTGCTTTACTTTTTACACTCTCCGTAAATCTTCCTTCCTTCGTTTTCACAGTAAAAACAAACAAAACACAAACACATTCTTAGATACACATTGGTACACACATACATTTGCTGAGACACACAATGTTCTGCGCATACACATGTCTACGCACAACTATTTCATCCATGTAAGTAAGAACTTACATCAGTGGTACGGAATTTTTAAAATTTAAAAAAAAAAATTAACCTAAAAAACGAAATTGTTCCGAAAAGATAAAAGTGGGAAATGAAGATATTATGTACAATCCTGAATTTAATACATTGATTCCCTGTGTCAGGGAAGGTCGGCAAAAGTTGTAGGGCTTATGTTCATTTGAGGTTTGGATTTTATCTGTAAGTATCTGTAAGTACAAAAAAAAAAAAAAAAAAAAAAAAAAAAAAAAAAAAAAATTTAATTTGTCATGTATGTTCCTTGACTTATAGGTTGTTATGCGGCTGACCACCCATAATATAAAAATTGGTTCACTTTGCCAATGTCACCCCTGTTTCAGGGAAGGACGGCAAGAGTTGCAAGGCTTATGTTCATTTGAGATTGGGTTTTTATATTGTAGGTCCACATGCGGCATGTGTTAGCGCGAAATTATACATATCTGCTTGTGGGAATGCATTTAGTATAAATCTTAAATGATATATATCTTTGCAGCTTAGATTAGATTAGATTAGATTAGACACATTCAGCATTTGCAGGCGCGAACTACCCGTGTTTATTGATAAAGGAAAAACAGTTTTGTTTTCGATTACGTGAGTATATTTTTATAAACCACAACCGGTTTCGCAAACATCCGTTCGCATCATCAGGTGGATAAATTAATAGTATTAATTTATCCACCTGATGATGCGAACGGATGTTTGCGAAACCGGTTGTGGTTTATAAAAATATACTCACGTAATCGAAAACAAAACTGTTTTTCCTTTATCAATAATGATGAACGATTACAAAGTTAATGCCTCTACAATCAATAAAATTGTACCCGTGTTTGTTTGTGGGCATACATCTGAGAGCTTTAAATGAATATATCCTTACAAATAAGATTATAAATTATATGTGGTATGGTCAGTTAATGTCAGCAGACTGCATTGGTTGGGTGTCATCCATGAAACGTGTCATCGGAGCCTGGAAAAGATGGTTGTGATAACAGACTCAAAGGGACGCAGAACAGTGGGTAGACCCAGATCAAGGTGGCTAGATGAAGTCGGCAAAATGCCGTGTGGTAGAAATATGGAACTGGAGGAGGAAGATTAGATTCTGCTGGCACTAGCACAGCTAGAAGCATAAACTCAATACTTTGTTGGCTTTATATCACTTGTGTTATCACTAACTTGTATTAATGACGTTTATTACGCCTGGCCTCCGCAGCCAGGCTACTTTGCCTTATAAAATGACCCGTCGTCAACTGCCTCTCATATGTATGTGCGTCGGAACAAACCGAAGTTGGTCGTGCTTTTTCGTCTTTTTCGCGAAGCAGTAAGTGCGTGTGCGAGCTGCTGTGAAATGCAAGCAAAAAATATATTAACACCTATTTCAAACTATTATTTTTTTTGTTTTAAAAACTATGCACACTTAAGAATGCCTGACAGCTCGTGGCATAATCAGGTTATCAAAAAAACATTCTATTAATTGTTTTCTAGTGATCAAACGTTTACCGATTGACCTTAATCCATTCTTTGTCAAATCAGGTATCCTTTGTCCAGAAGTAGATTTAAAAAATATGGATAAAAGAAAAAAATCAACCGTCTGCGCACCACTGCCACAGTACCTACGTAGAGATGAAAGTATGTATCAAGAACTCCCAAATATAAAATTCTACGTGTTAACTCAACTACTGCGTTTTTCCGAAAAAATATATGAGGGGAACAAATGCATAAATGCTCACACATAGCACGAGTTGTATCAACAAGACCTGTCTCAAGCCTTTTCTGAAATGTAGTAGCGAGACCAGAGTCAACATAGTCAAGGCAAAACTTTCTTTGGATATCTGAGATAAGAGAACTGAGGAACATAATAGCAGAGAAGACTCTCAGCGACAGAATCAGAAACTCTGAAATATGAAAGACGACACCGTAAGATGAGGTAGGAAGAAGAGGCGTTACTGGAGGGACTACGTGGATAGGATGGACAGTTGGAGAATCCCCCATGTGGCTATTCACAGTATACCTGTAGGGCGTATCCTGCAAAGAAGACCGCTTAAATAAAGGTGAAATAGTGGGAGCTCTACTTTCTAAGAGGAAAAACCCCATTTGACAACAGATCTATAATATGATTATCTATAATCTAAGTTGCAAAGATATATTAACATTTAAAGCTCACATCAAATGCACGCCCACTAACAAACATGTGTAGTTCGCGCTTACAAATGCTTAATGTGTACTTACAAATAAAATCCAAAATTCAAATGAACATAAACCTTGCAACTTTTGCCGACCTTCGTTGACACAGGGGTGACATTGGCAATGTGAACTTATTTTTACAGTATGGGTGGTCAATCTTATACCAACCTATAGGCCAAGGAATGAAATGTAATCGTTTGACCATTGATTTAAAACAAAAAAATGAGAAGTGTTGAGACATTAAAACACTCACTAAAGGCGCTCTCTTCCAGATTTCATACATTTTTTGTTTAACGCAATCGTTGAGTTTGAGAGTAATTGTTTATACTCGTGTTACGGAATCCAACCTCCCGCCATAAAAGTGTTTTTCGCGCCTGTAATTCACCCGAGTTCCATCAATCTTTGCTTTTTTCAGTTCGCCGGCTCTGCGGACTTATCTCGCTTCACTTTTTCATCGTTCAAAAATCACTATGGCGAAATTCATCCTGAACGTTCAACTGATTATTTGATGAACGATTAAATTTATGTTTCACGAAACTATAATAACCGTTCCGAGCCATTACCCACGCCAACACTTCAATTCAAGTAAATTTACCTTATATTAAAATTAACAAGCCATAAATTTACTCAACTCAAGATTGAATTTCTGTTTACGGCTTTTTCATTTTGTTACAATATATTGTCATTGCTTCTGAGTACCTATAAGCAATCTCCTTGGAAGCAGGGAATTTCTGGAGCTTAGAATAGTGGTTGACATTATGCCGGCCTCTTTACCTCTCAAAATAAATAGGTTCTACCTGTCACATGTTACTGCTTTGAGGATTAACATGACGATGATGCAACTTCTTACGGCGTGTCTCTCCTCTCTGAGGTCACATGCGGCAAGTGGAATCAATTTAGTTTCACAGTTGAAGTAACACGCCTTCCACCAACTTCCTTAATTATTGAAGTGAGCATTCACTTGCTCTTGGAAGAGCAGCTTCTTATTTATTGCAAAGGCTGAGTACACCTTTCAGGTTCTACGATTTCTGGTTTTAAAGTATAGGTACACTGAAACGGGACATCATTTCTTGTAATGAGGATCAAACCATAGTCATTTTTCTTTAAACATCGACTAGACGTCATGCATACAAAACATATGAATAAATAGAAGAGTTTCATTGAAGTATTTTTGAACATGACCCTACACTTACAATTCGCTATTTGTTTAGGAATTCTATGGATTAAAATATGTACGGCTAAATTTAACTGGGTACATTCCCAGCACACGCAGTGCAATATTTGAATAATTTTCTGGGATTTATTCACCGCAATAATACATGCAATAAATAATTTTTGCACAAATCGAAAAAGCTAATAGCGTGTCTGGTGACGTCACAAATCATGAAACGCAATTTTGCGTCGCGCTATCGTCGGGCGCAGCAAAAATGTATGAAATAGAGCAGGCATCCCTTAACTTTTCTGACAATTTCAGTATTTTTTATGCGTTATTTCCCTATTTTGACAAATTTTATCAAAGACTATGGCAGGTTTTGGAATATAAATAAGGTAAGCACGTGAATTGACATAAACACAATATTGTCGTCACCCGGGCGGGTTGCTAAAGAAAAAAGATACATAAATTATGTAACTGGTTGCTAAAAACGACAATCCCATACAAAATTAACGTTTGCTCTCTGAGAAAAAAGTTTCAAATTCAAAAATGTCTGGGCCTCATTGATGGTTTTTATTCTTATTTCATATTTCATATTATGTAATTCTTTCGTTTGTTTTATGTAGTTAATATTGTATTTTATGATTTATTTTATTTTTTGCTTTACCCATGTACGTGGTGGCATGATTCTAACCACATTCTAACCAACCATACTGTAAAAAATTGTTTCACTTTTGTGATGCCCCTTTTTGCAAAGAATGGCGGCAGAGTTGTAGGAATTATGTTTATTTGAAATTTATGTTTTATTTTATAAAGAAACATGAAACCTGTGTTAGAATGAACTTGCAAATGTCTGTCTGTATTTCAGGTGAATGTTAAATGATACAACACATGAGTGCAACTAAGACTATGGGTTATTTAGAAATTCAATAGGATAAAGTAGAGTTTTAATTCACTTTTTATTTCATTTTTTTGCTCAAACGTTTTCGCCTAATAAGGCATCTTCAGACTCATCATCGTAGGGGCTGTCCATATATTACGTCATTCGCATTAAGGGGGGGGGGGAGTCTGGTCTGCGGATGATGGCAAATGATGTACGAGTACCAAAAGTGACGTCGTTCTTGTAAATACCAATTTCTAGAGAATATACAATATATTATGTAAATAATATAACATGTTTAATTATAAAGCTCATCTATTATTACAGCAAGAGGGGGGGGGGGGGGGTCATTAGATAATGACTATAGGATGATTGTAAGGGGGGGGGGGGTCGAAAATCGGCCAAAATCGATGACGTAATTTATGGACGGCCCCTTAGACTATGGGCTATTTTTTTCATCAGATGGGCTACATCATCAACAAAGTACAAAACATTTATATTTTCTTTGAAAGATTTGACTTCTAACAGGATCCAAAAATAAAACGTTTTTGTGAAGAATAAGACTAGGGTTGCATATAAACTACTTTGGGAATATCTGTGCGAGGCTATATACATGAAACACGCTACATATACGTGCATATGAACATGTAGTATGAGAGTCGGATATCCACACTATCTAAATCTAAGCAGCAAATATATGTATCATTTGAGATTCACATTAAATGCATTCCCACAAGCAGACACGCATAATTTCGCGCTCACACATGCCGCATGTGGACCTACAATATAAAAAACCCAATCTCAAATGAACATAAGCCCTACAACTATTGCCGACCTTTCCTGACACAGGGGTGACATTGGCAAAGTGAACCATTTTTTACGTATGGGTGTTCAGCCTCATACCAACTTATAAGTCAAGGAATAACCTATAAGTCAAGGAATCTCTCACGACTCTTCAAAATAGGAATATGCAGTTTTGGGTTATGATTTTTAAGCGCATATTTTTATAGGGCGTCTGAGATGATAGTACTGCGGACTTTAGCAGGGAAGACTCTCAGCAACATTGTCAGATACTCTGAATTATGAGAGACCTGACAGGCAGAGGTCATGGTGAGATGGTGTAAGAAGAAGACTTCAGTTGGACGGCATCGTAAGATGAGAAAGGAAGAAGAGGCGTTACTGGAGGGACCGCGCGGATAAGAATAGAAGATAAGTTTGTTTGAAAATCTTTATATAAATTGTCACCTGGGAAGCAGGAACTGCTCTTTATAGACTTAAGTGTACCATTTGAGTCATATAAAACCAAACACGGTAATCTAGGATTATTATCGTAAATAATATGAATATTTGGAAAAACATTAAATTAATTTCTTATCATTAAAAAATGATAACAAACTTTGTTTAGTTCTACTTCTACTTCTACTAGGCCGAAACCGGTCACAACTCGTTATTTTTGTTTATAACTAAATAAAAATAAATAAAGTAGCACTAAACAAAGTTTGTTATCATTTTTTAATAATTAAAATGGAGTTCTGCAATGTTTCCGCTAAAACTTTTCAAAAATTGGTTATTTCTTATCATTTCTGTATATTTGCATTATTTTTAGAATAAATCCTATACTGCCGTCCTTGGTTCTATACGACTCTGTTGTACCATATTATGTTTTGTGTTAGTTAGAACCACAGAAACGGGAAATCATGTCAAGCATCATCGATAGGAATCGAACCCAAGCCGTCTGGTGTTGAATTAAAACTTTATACCTGACAAGGTAACTGTTCTATCGAAGCAAAAATACGTATTTTTTTGTGAAGGCCAAAAACTAAAATGTAGACGTCAGAACTTAAAAAACCTGTAAACTTAAATTTCAAAAATGTATTTATCAATATACAACAAACTTATGAATTAAATTTTACCTACAAATCTTTTTTACAGTTTGTAACGAGATGAATTTGTTTGTTTGGTGGAATGGAACATGAGATTTGAATTTGAATGGAAAAAGGAAAACAAAAGAATGCAGAAAGAGAGAGAAGAAGCTTGCCTGGCGTGAGAGCCACAAGCATGTGAATTTGGTCATAATTAATATTGCTGTGGTTTATTATATATACATTGTGATTGTGAAGAATAAGACTAGGGTTGCATATAAACTACTTTGGGAATATCTGTGCGAGGCTATATACATGAAACACGCTACATATACGTGCATATGAACATGTAAAAACATTGTGGAATAATAAAGTGTGTTTAAATGTTTGATTCCTTATCTGTTTTATAAGTGATATTATTAAGTGATTTGTAGCAGAGCCACAAATGGTGTGAGAGAGTTCTCTTGAGCACGGCTTGAGTCTTGAAGCGGATTTTGAACGAACGAAAAGTTAGCAGTGAATATCCTCACATATTACAAACATCCTAATTGAATACTATCAAAAGAAAAACCCACACAAGTTTTAATCAAAAACAGCGTTATTAAAATTGATCAGCAATTAAAACGTGCACAATGTTATTTTATTATTTCGTTGTCGATTGAAAATTTCACCTAACCCTTTTGCTGATTAGACAACACTTCGTTTATAAATAAATTACTCCCTTGAGTGTTCCAGAACCTTACGTACGTTTAAACTGTACGTTAAAACTCAACCATAGTGTTTATCCAAAATGTACTTTGAATATTTGAAAAGTCAAGGAATGGAATGATGTCATTTGGTTGTATTATAAATCTGACCACCAGAGGTGCTGATCTCTCGTCCATACGAAGTTTTTGAATGTCAAATCTGTGTAAATCTATTGGAGATTTTTAAGGTGTTTTAATGCAAAACATGATCATACACCTACTTAATTGTTTCAATATGTAAAGTAATTAAAAGATTATAAATTTTCACTTCGGTCTTCAAACAGGGGCTCAACTAACCAACTTCGATATGACTCTATGTATGTCCAAATGATAACATATAAAATGAAAAAAAAATCCGCTTTACAAGTTTTTACTAACTTATTTATTTACTATTTTATTCTTTAGTTTTGTTAAACGTAGTAATTTTACTGATAAATATCTTATTTATGTATATTTTTGGGTATTCCTTGCTGGAATGCATGAAAAATAATATATTTGTAGTGTTTTCCTTGCCTTTCAGAGTTGCGACTCAATACTGTAAAATAGAAATAATTTCTCAATATAAAAAAAACATTTTTTTAATTTCTTATGTGTGACATCACATAGCTAAAGGATATTTGAAATGTTCGGAGTCCATTGTATAGAAAGTAGAACAGCATATCCAGTGAGTGGTTTAATTTCCTTAAGTTTTACGTAGGGCGCCATGTTTCAGCGTGATGCTTTATACTTGGGGTATTTCTGTGAATTTTTCGTGTAAATTGGTAATTTTCGTAGACATCTATTTAGCGTAGAGAGCATTAGGTATCTACGAAAGCTGCTTTGCGGTTTTGGTATTAACCCTTTGCGTGCCTAAACCCGCGGGGTAAGTAAAATAAATCAAAACTCACTCGATTGGTGGAAGCATCAAAAGCAAAGTGAAGAAACATTATTCTAGCTTGAATTTTAATACTTTTGTTTTTCTTCAGTTAGCTTCTGAAGATGGACGGTTAAAGTCCGATAGCGCTTAGACAAATTAACTCAAAATGAGAAAATAAAACTGTTGTTTATGTAAAAAAAAAAAAAAAAAAAAAAAAAAAAAAAAAAAAAAAAAAAAAAAAAAAAAAAAAAAAAAATTGAATTATACTCCGTTAATGCACAAACCTTAGAACAAAAATAAAAATAGTTACCTTCAAGGTATTTCATGAAATTTTTATTTGAACTAGGGTGTTTTTGTACATATTTTACGGTTTTCAAGAACTTTTCACAGCTCACGATGGTGAGAATTTGTACATCTGCAGTTACTGGTTTGTTTTTAATTGATTCAGAAATCAATTCAATACGATAATATCAACAATACAAAGATGTACACGAAAGGAAAACTAGGGTTCAATTTGTTTACAAATGTTTGAAGACTTTTACAGGGCCTATTCATCCTAAAAGTAAATGAGTCTTAAGAATCGACGTTTTTAAAGCGACGTCAAAGATTGCAGACGTCTTTAAGGTTTGAATCACATATAAAACTGATCAACAAAAAAGGAATCCAAATAGTAATTATTGAAAAGGTAGGCACTTCAATTTTATGGGCTTATAGGTTGGTTTGAGGCTGACCCCTATGATTTGTACGTATTGTACAAACATGGTGCACTTTTGCAATTGCCACCCAGCTTTCTGTTCTGATAAGTATGTTAAATTATTTCGAATATTTTCGGTGCGCAAAGGGCTAAGTCGTAGAGCGTGCGGCTTATATTACAACATATCCAAGGTTCTACGATCACACAGACGCTACGAGGCTCTAGCGGATAAGTAGACACACTTTTCCCTCCTTTTTCAGTTCCGTTTGGAATTTCGCCCCGGGAAATATATTCGAGGTTGGCGGCTAAACGCCGAGCATTTGCTGACGTCACATTTTGATAAGAATTTCCATGTAAATGATTGAATTTTCCGAGCCAACTTTGGAGGTGAAATAATATATGAAATGTGGTTATAGAATTAAATATTAAAAAAAAAAAAAACAAATTTTAAGATTAGTTTGACGCCGCAAAGGTTATTTCAGTTTTCACAAAATTGAGACCGCTTAAGTGGTTTGTCACTTAAATGGTTAACATTTTTGATTTGAAATCGCACGATGGTGGGTTTGTTTAATGTCGTATCAAAAATATCACATTATGTTTTGCATGATTGATAGGTTGACATGAGGCTGACCACACATACTATATAAAATTGTTCACTGTGTCTATGGGTGCATACACATTTGAGATTTTCGTTATTTCATAAGATCACCTGCAGCACGTGTAAGCGACAACTTAATTAGGCGTCTGCTTGTGGGCATCAATTGATTATGAATCGTTTATTGTAAAAAAAATCTTAAGCTTTTTAACAGAAGCACTTTCATGTGAAAAAAAACAATATTCAACTCAATTTACTGAGAAATGCTATTTTCTCCGAGTAAACAAACACATATTTTAACCCTCTGCTGTTTTGTATTTTCTCTTCAGTTGAATGAATGCCATCAGAACCATGTTACGACAAATTGGTGAGAGATAACTCGTCCACAGACAGATCAACCATGGTCCAATTGGTCACACGACAGTTCGTTCACAAGAATTTTTGGCCAACGGCAACAACCGAGACAACTCGTCCACAGACACATTTGTCACGGACAATATGGTCACACAAGAGTTTGTTCACACGACTTTTCAGTCGCATACAATATAGGTCTACATATAACCCACCACAGAAACTTTTCCTCCAAAAAACCTTTGTAATTACTGTAGTTTTAATTGATTGGAGTTTTTTGTAATGGAGCTGTCTGTGGACCATTTCGTTTGTGATGGAAATGTCGTTGATTGAAAAGTCGTGTGGATGAACTGTCGTGTAACCAAATTGGCTGTGACCGATGTGTCTGTGGACGAGTTGTCTTTGATCGAAAAGTCGTGTGACCGATTTTTCCATTGCCGAGATGTCTGTCCACGAGTTTTCTGAAACCAATTTGTCGTGGAATCCATCAGACCATGTCGATAAATCAAAACGTCGATGGCCTTCCAAGATCTGGAGCTGACTGCAGCAATTTGCCTGCAATTTGTAACAGCAGCGAGAGACAAAACAGACCCTGGGGTGTGTTTGCACTTTCTGAGTTCAATCTCCCAAGTGTACAACTCTAAGCTACCAAAATATGTATGGAAACTGAGACAGAGCTTCTTGTAAATGCATTGGTTTCAATACACTTTTGTGAGAACGCTATGGTTGAGTTTAGACATAGAGTTTTGTACTTTTCTACACAGACAGAAAATACACTTTTCTGTTAGAGTAAATTGTTCAGAAAGTGATGTGGGTTTCGGATAAAGTGTATGTGACTTTTTGCCGTCTTAAGATTTATTTTTGTTGAAAAAATAAAAGTAAAAAAAAATATTGAAGTAATTTCACTGAAGTTAAATAACCTTTTGTACACAAAGAACATTTAACAAGCCTTAAAAAATCAATATATAGTTTGTGTTCGTAAAGTTAACTAAGTTTGACTTGTAAAACATGTGATATCATAGCATTTTAAAATGAATAAACTTTTACCACAAAATACTAAAATATATGTAGTGGTTTCTTCTATTTATCTTGTATTTTTACTGAAAAAGAAATAACATAGCAAAAACTGAACCGTATTTCAGTAAGGGCAGAAAGTCTCACACTAGCGCACATGTTTTTTAGAGTAAAAATACCATTTCTCACATGACATGATAAAATTCTACGTATTATTTTTCGTCTGCAATTTACAAACCTTTCTTTATACTTTACTTCAACTATTGAAGTGAAATTTAGATGATAGCTCATTTGGTAAAACGCGCACGTTCACAGCAAGAGGACTAGGGTTCAATCCCTACGGTAAAAGTTTCATTTTATAGCTTCGTCTTCTTCATGTGTCCTGTTGAGTGCACCTGGCGTTGGCATCACTTTGACAAACATGTCCCTGTCTTGGGCAGCTCCTCAACACCATGCCATTCTCATCCCTTATTTTTTCCCATCGATATAAGTTGAAGAAGGTGGTATATTCACCCACGCAATGTATATGCCCCCATATTGAATCCTCAGTAATTTTATGATTTACAATAGCTCCATTAAATTCTAGCTTATTTACGGTAAAACTTAATTGCGTTTTTATTAGAGAACGTACATATTAAAAAACACCTTCATTGATTAAAAAAAAATACACATTTTAAGCTACAGCACCTTCAAAAGTTCACGTCATTAAAGTTCGTCTAAAGCTTTCTACAAACGTATTGCATTACTTACAAGAAATGACTACATGTAACTTTCCCCGCTCCCCGAAAGGCATGCATGCATATGTTATAAACACTCCAAAGCGCTCTCCGTAATCCCGATTTAATGAGACTTGCATATTTATTTCTTGTTTCCCTATGTGTAGCTCACGTCGCATTTGAAAGAGTTGAAAATTGTAATCTCGCGAAACAAATAAATTATAAAAAGACAAACATTCAGGGAAAAACGGAAAGCGTTACAAGGTATATGTGCATTTGAGGCTTTGCTCCTATTTTGTAAGTATCCATTATCCAATTTACAAAAATATATTACACTTAAGATTCAAATTACATACATGCATTTCGTCTAAGTTCGCGCCTACACAAGCGGCATGTGGATTTACAACATATAAACGCAATCTCAAATGAACAAATGCCCTGACCTCTTGCCGATCCTACCTAAAACAAAAGTGGCATTAGCAAATGAATCATTGTTTACAGTTTGGATAGTCAGCTTTATACCAACTTATAAGTCCTGTGCAGTATACGTAAAAAAAAATATATATAGATATATTTGGTGAGAACTTTTTTGTGTGAGTCACACCTCAAGAGACCTTTGCGAGCTTGGATGTTGCAGAAAAGGCCAATAGCTTTCTGTAAATTTGGATGAATTGTTGTAACTGATCCTTCATAAAGGTTTTTGAATTTTTCAACCCTGTGAAGAACATATTCTACAATTATACGTTATTTTGTCGCTACACCTGGAATCGAAACAAAAAAATCCGATTGTGAGTCTGTAGCGTTGACCGCAATACTACGGATGTGTCCAATGTAAGGGTCAACCGACTTATATCTGCTTGTGCACATACATTTAATATGAATCTTAAGTATACATATTTATATTGATTCGTGTGTTAACACCAAAAATTCATTATCAATTGAATCAAAATAACATTTTTTCTATTCCCTAAAGATCGTTATTTTCACTTTTTCATATAACTGTCACTTATATTGTAGATCTAATCTAATTAAATCTAAGTTGCAAAGATATGTACCATTGACGATTCATATTATTTGCATTTTCACAAGCAGACGTAAATGAGTTCGCGCTTAAACATGCTACAAGTGGGCTAACAATATGAAAACCCAAATCTCAAATAAACATACACCCTGCAACTCTTGGCGAGCTTCCCTGGAACAGGGGTGACATTCGCAAAGTGAACATTTCTACAGCATGGGTTATCAGCCGCATACCAACCTATAAGTCAAGGAACATTTACAACAAATTACATTTTTTTAAATAGATAAATAATAATATGTATAAACATTAAAACCCTAGCCTTAGCTGCCAACATTACAAATCAATCGCCATTTCTTTCTGTTCTAACATACTTCTTTGATTTCATAAAGGCATTCAAATAAAACCGTTCAAAATATTTTCAATCCCCTTTCGCATAGGCTTTAGTCCAAATCGTCACCCCAAGTTTTTTGCCTCCTAATCCTTTGTGCGTAAGGACAGTTGGAGTCATGCGCTGTCAGAACTGCCAGTCCTCTGGTAGAGGGTCATCATGTGTCTCCCCAAGCCACTCCAAACATCTGGGCAACGTGTCCGACACTCTTGTTGACCGCCACGAGCTCGAGTACGGTCATTCTCTTACCAAAACGCCTGGACTAAGAAATATGCTTCCACAATAATCTATAATATTCAAAGCTCATATCAAATGCATGCCCACAAACAAACTCTTGTAAGTTTGCGCTTACAAATGCTGAATGTGTACTTATAAATTAAAATCCAAAGCTCAAATGAACATAAACCCTGCAACTTTCGCCGATCTTCTCTGGAACAGGGGTGACATTGAATACTTCCTCCATGTTTCTAATGCATAAGTTGTAAAGATATTATATTAACATTTAAGATTCATATTCCCACAAGCAGACACGCAAAAGTCCACGCTTATCATTTTGCAAGTGCACTTTAAAAAATAAAATGCAAATCTCAAATAAACATAAGCCTTGCAACTCTTGCCGACCTTCCCTGTCACAGGGTAAAATTAGTGAAGTGAACCATTCTGTACAGTACGAAGGGTCAGCATAGTGCCAAGTTTTAAATCGAGAAACAACACAAATACAACAAATTTTCTTTTTGCAACTTTTCTAGAAAAAAACTGGTTTATAACAACTTCAACCTTTCATACAAAATTCGTTATACTTACATCGTTTAATTAAAACATAATATTGATATGAACTTGGAGTACCTACGTGCGTTTGTATATGCATACATAGTAGGTAGAACAAAGTTAGCTCTAGTGTGATGGTGGTACTGTAACAAACTATGAAATCAACGAATTCCTATGAATTCCTAAACGCACCCATACATGTGTCATAGTGTGGGAGTAGTGCATAGAACGGCGTTCTAGTGGGAGCGAGAAATCAAACAATGATCTGGAATATGCGAGAAAGATCTCTTTTGTACCTATATATTCGGACTGAAAAGGGCATCAGCGGATTAGTCACTTCAAGCATTTTGCCGTGAAGACCAATAAGCAGTGTGGGAGTAGTGCATAGAACGGCGTTCTAGTGGGAGCGAGAAATCAAACAATGATCTGGAATATGCGAGAAAGATATCTTTTGTACCTATATATTCGGACTGAAAAGGGCATCAGCGGATTAGTCACTTCAAGCATTTTGCCGTGAAGACCAATAAGCAGTGATTGTCAATTGTTTTAAAGTGTGAACCAAACCATTTAAAATAAATAACTGCAGTTTAATTAAAATAGTACCCCAGTTAAATCGATACAATATCTACGGCCAAGGAGTGATTAATATTGTACATTTTTTTTTAATTAAAATAAAACATTAATGATAAAAGAAAAACAGCTTTGTTTTCGATTACGTGAGTAGTTATTTTTATATACCACAACCGGTTTCAATTGATTTTTTGAGTTTTAATTGATCCACCTGACGATGCAAACGGATGTTTGCGAAACCGGTTGTGGTATATAAAAATAAATACTCACGTTATCGAAAACAAAGCTGTTTTTCTTTTATCATTAATGATGAACGATTACAAAATTAATGCCTCTACAATAAAAAAAAAAATCATCTTCAGATTCTTCTTGTCCACACTCGTTTTGTACTTACACGCTTGGTTGGCAATATTAAAAATAGACCTCGCCGTTGCCTACCGGGTGTAGCGCACGACGGAAGTTTTTATTGACTGGACTTGGCAACGTACTGGGGCTCTCTTGATCTTCCCGCCCGACAACTTCACTGCGTTATTGCAGAAAAGGTTACAAGATTGCGGATTTACAAGCTCTGAAAGACGCGATAATAATAATCATATGTATAAAGTTCTGTTGCAAATATATATTGCAAAAATCCTTTAAATAATAAACACGAAATGTTGTTTGTTGGTGACGGCATCAATGTATAGGGGTTGAAATGTTCTGGCTGTTTTTTTTTGTTATCGTTAAATGATGTTTGTATTTTAAAATGGTAATTGTATCCAAAAAAACGTTGGTGAACTATCACAAAAAACTTTCAAATTCGTCAAAAAATGTACTTTTTTGTATGGAAATTTGGTAATAAATATTTAATTAATTTTTTTTATAATATAACGCTCATAATATTTTGATCAAGTTTTCATACTATAATCTATAATCTAAGTTGCAAGGATATATTCATTTAAAGCTCTCAGATGTATGCCCACAAACCAACAAGTGTAGTTCGCGCTTACAAATGCTGAATGTGTACTTACAAATAAAATCCAAACCTCAAATGAACATAAGCCCCACAACTTTTGCCGACCTTCCCTGAAACAGGGGTGACATTGGCAAAGTGAACCATTTTTTACAGTATGGGTGGTCAGCCTCATACCAACCTATAAGTCAAGGAATATGAATAATAAATTACATTTAAATATAAAAAAGAACAAAACCTTACAAAGAAATCTATACAAAAAAAGTCAGAAATTTCCTATGCAAAAAATGTAGCAAATGAATACACCAACATTAGAAATCAACATTGCAGATTAGCCGCCACTTTTTCCTGTCCTTGCATACTTCTTTCATTTCATCCAGAGTCATAACCTTAAACTTATACAACGTGTAGATTTCCTTCAAAATGGGTCTGGTGAGTTTTCATGTCAAGTTTATATATAAAATGTATGAAATATATTTTTTACATATCGACCTTTCATATCAAACTTTCCTTGACTTAAAGGTTGGTATGAGGCTGACCACCCATACTGAAAAAAAATGGTTCACTTTGCCAATGTCACCCCTGTTTCAGGGAATGTTGGCAAAAGTTGTGGGGCTTATGTTCATTTGAGGTTTAGATTTTATTTGTAAGTACGCATTTAGCATTTGTAAGCGCGAACTACACGTGTTGGTTTGTGGGCAGACATCTGAGAGCTTTAAATGAATGTATCCTTGCAACTTAGATTATAGATTATATTATTATAGGGTACTGTCAAATTACCAACATACTTAGGAGGCAACTTTTCTGCACGATCACATTGCTATGTTGCCAACGAAACGTCGAGAATTATTTTAGTTCTTCTTTTTTTTAAAATGATAAAAATCATAAAAAGATAACAATTAAAACAAATATACTAATTTAAAAAAAAGCTATATAAAACAATTAAACAATGATGAATACATTTATCTTTTATTGAAAACTAAACAAAAATGCCTTTTCAAGAAAATTTCATTTCGACGAACAAATATTTTAAAATTATTTGATATTTGTTCCAGAAATGTTGCCAGCGAAAAATTAGGCTCCAAATATTTTTAATTCAAATTTTCTGGGAATTTTTCTCAAGGCCGCGTTTTTCAGGGAACCTCGCCATCCCAAAGGGGATCGAGGTAATTTTGAAGGTAATTATTTTTCAGGATGGCAATAATTAAAATCATGATTATTACTCGTTATTAACAATATCAGGTAATTAATAAATAACAATTTTGAAAATATAATTGGTAAAGGTTTAATTGCGTTTTTCCTGAAAATTTGTTTATTAGAGACTGTTTTCCTGGTTCTTATTTTGGAAATTGAATGAAGAAAGATTGACGAAGAAAGTATATGCTGCGAGAATTGATGGATGTCGTGGAAGAGGAAGACCGAGAAAGGTATGGATGGACCAAATTTTCGAATGAGGAAAGAATGAATGGGATATCCAGAGTCATAATAAAAGGAGAGCTTGTATGAAAAAGGTTATGGCTCTGGATGAAATGAAAGAAGTATGCAAGGATCGAAAGAAATGGCGGTTGATCTGTAATGCTGGCGGTTATAGCTGAGGCTTTTAAATTTTTATTATTTTATTTTTTTAAATATGTTTTGTAGTTTTTTAATTTTTTACTGTTTAATTGTTTAGAGTTTATTTGTTTTATATATTTGAATGTATTAATTGCTTGTATTCCTTGACTGATAGGTTGGTATGCGGCTGACCACCCATACTGTATAAAACGGTTCACTTTGCCAATGTCACCCCTGCTTCAGGGAAGGTCGGCAAGAGTTGCAGGGCTTATGTTCATTTGAGATTGGGTGTTTTATATTGTAGGTCCACATGCGGCATGTGTAAGCGCGAAATTATGCATGTCTGCTTGTGGGAATGCATTTAATACAGTGGTTCCCAAACTTTTAATTTCGCGTACCACTCACGTAATTATATATCAGTGCCGTACCACTAAAGTGCAATAGTTAAAATATCGTTTAAAATGGTAAAAAAAATCTGCAACAACTGTTTATGACAACATTATGTTTATTTATCAATTATAGAAAACAAATACAATACTCTTAGGACTTACAAAAATCGTGCTGCATCTTCGAGACAAGAAAGGAAATATTTGGCTCAGTTGTATTTAATTTTAAGCATGAAATTGAAAAACGTTTTATCTAATTATTTACTGTGTATTTCCTATGGCCATGGCTGCTTGCGTACCAACTTAAGAAGCGTCGCGTACCACTGGTGGTACGCGTACCATAGTTTGGGAATCACTGATTTAATATGAATCTCAAATGATACATATCTTTGCAGCTTAGATTTAGATTAAGAACAACAGTGAGTATGTGAGGGCTTATTTCGTTCCACGTTTACAACACTGACTTTAACTTTTTGACTGAGGATAGTCAAATGATGTGAATGGTTGGTTTAAATAAGGCTCTAAATAAGCTAATTTTTTTTCACGCAATTGTGATTATATATTATATTATAGTGACGATCTTTGCGCATAAGTTAGAAATCAGACCATTAAAGCTGATATAATAGGAGGATGTCAAGCAGTTTCATATGGAGAGAAAAAAATAGATTTCAAAGTATGCATCTATAAAACATGTGTAAAACCAATCATGCCTTGTAGAGGAGACATTAGCAGACACTTCAAGAACCAACAGTCTTCTTAGAACATCTGAGATGAAATTTTCCGCGCTATTGCTAATAAAACGCTAAAAAATCATTGAATAACTTGAAAGTCAGAAATATATGTGACATTGAGGACATCGTCATATGAAGTTGGAAGAGGAGACGGTTTTGGAGGGTACATGTAGACCACATGAATGAAAGAAGGATAACTGGAATCAAACCAAGCCCACCACCCAAGAGATGGAGGAACAGCTGGTCTCCTGAATCACAAGAAGGAAATCTTGAACCAGCAGATTTGATGTTTTCGTGGTTATTTTCACTTTAGATGCTGCGGCTCAAAATAAGGAATGGGTTATTTTGCCGAACCACTGTCAGGTTTTTCAGACACAATGCACTTCTTTCCTTGAGTTCTTCTTATCTGAATTTTCCCTTGTATGATTAGCTGGAGAAGGTGGTATTTTGTTTACCTCATAGCGTGACCGAAGTACATCAGCTGTTTGATGGTTGGCAGAAAGTGTTTGGTGGTATTCATGGTCGGAGGACTTCCTCGTCGGTGACCCGTTAACGCATATGGCCTGTTGCACCAACCTCCAATCAATATTTGATTGACACATCAAATTTGATTGCTTAATTCTGCTTAGGACCTCGCTTAAATATTTTTCGGAAGTGAGTAATAATATGATGATATTTGAACAGGAAATATGATGTACATCAGCTATGATGTACTTCAGTACTGTGATGTACATCAGTATATGCAACAAAAATTTGGATTTTATGGGAGAAATCACACTTGATTTTGATTTTTGTCTGATTGAAGTTAGGTGCAGTATATGTGTTCCCTTACCAATTTAATCCGGTTTTATTTAAAACCAACATCAATCACCACTTCCTTGCAGCGCCTCACGACAGAACCAAGAACTCAAGCAACACCTCTGCGGCACCCTTCCAGGGTGACAAAGACCCCCAAGACTCTCAGGAATTGGGGAGCCTCCCGCACAGGATTTCTTAAAAAAAAAAAAAGGTGCAACTGAGAGTTAGTTACCCAATCACAATGTCTTCTATATGAGAAGAAATTTTCGGCAAATACTTGATTTTTGCAACAAAAACATATTGCGGATCACTGTCGTTTTAGAGATTCTATATATTGGATCTCTCTGCTTTGAGTAGGCCCTTGATTTGTTGTTGAATAAATAAATTCCAGCGTTCGGCAACAATATACACCAAACTCTCCAATCGAGAATGCTATTTGTACCACTAGGCTAAAGGACACTACAAATACTATGGGCATAATACTGATGTAGGAGAGCGCTCTCAAAATTACCCGATCTGACAAAAAAACATTACAATCACACTGAATGCTTTTTAAAATATGGTTTTAAGGCCCCGACCATATTTTTTTTGTTTTATTTTATTTTATTTTTTTATTTTATTTTCATAGGACAACAAACAGCGTTACATAAGAAATATAATAGTAGCAATTACAAAAAAACATGGCCAATTATATGTTGCCACGGATATAAAATTTAGGAAGTTGGAAATAATTACAAGATGTTAATTACAAGTAACTAATTACAAGAAAAAAAAAAAAAATACTGCTCTCAAAACAGAATATGATGTGAAAAAAAATGTAAATTTAAAAATAAAGAAAATCAGTTCTCCCTGAGTGAAGCACCCACCGCTTTGCGAAAGTGCGCCGTCTCTAAATGAAAAATATCAATGCTACTGAAACACTTGTTATAAGTTTCACAGACCCGGTAAATTGGCGCGCTCTGAGCATAGTTAGTGCGACACACAGGGAGATGAAAGAGTTGGTCTACCGTGTGCCTGGTTCTGCGAGTTGGAATGTTGAGGGATAACATACACAAGATATCAGGGTTATCAATTTTGTTGTGCAAAATGCCGTGGATTAACATCATGTCGCAAACAACACGCCTATCCTCTAGAGAGTCCAGCTTATGATAGTCAAGGGCTGACTTGTAATCAGGAAAAGATAAGTTAAACTTATAATTTATGTGTTTTATAAATCTTTTTTGTACTCTCTCGATACGTTTTATATGCACCGCATAAGAGGGGGACCAAACAGGGGACATGTACTCAAGAAGTGAGCGAACCATTGTTGTGTAGAGAACTTTTAATACCGTAACTTTTTTGAAGGGTTTGCAAGTTCGCAAAATGAACCCGAGCACCCTGAATGATCTCTCCAAGACATTGTCAATATGATTCACGAAGGTGAGTTTGCTATCCATTATGACACCCAGATCTCGTACCCGGTCAACAGACTCGATAGGAAAATTGTTAATATAATAAATATGATTTAAGGGTGAAAGTTTACGTGAGAACGAGACCTTGTGACATTTGCTAACATTAATGGATAGTCTATTGGCAGCACAATATTCTGAAAGCCGATCGAGATCTAATTGAAGTCTTGCACAGTCAGATGAATCAGAGATTCTCAAAAAAATCTTCATATCGTCAGCAAATAGGAGATGCTCTGCATGAAGAAAACAGTCACCAATATCGTGGATATACAAAGTAAAGAAAAGGGGTCCCAAATGCGATCCCTGGGGAACACCGGAAGGAATGGTGACAAAGTTTGATTTGTAGCCTCCTATTACCACTGCCTGACGACGATTACGGATATAGGATTCTATCCATCTTAGAAGATCACCGTGGATTCCGAGCTTACTCAATTTGCTCAACAGAATGTTATGATTTACTCTGTCAAAAGCCTTGGCATAATCGGTGTAGATAACGTCGGTCTGCAGTCCACTGTGCATGTTAGAAAATACATAGTCAGTGAAAGGTAAGAGATTAGATAAAACAGATCTATTGCGAAGGAAACCGTGCTGTTGGTCGCTGAATGATGATTTGAGAGAACCATAAAGTTGGTCGTATATTACACGCTCGAAGAGTTTACTTATAGCAGACAAAATTAAAATCGGACGGTAGTTTTTGATCAAATTATTGGGACCAGATTTATAAATAGGAGACACTAGAGCCTCTTTCCATATGTCAGGGAAAATACCCTCTCTTAAGGAGCGTGAGAAGAGTATGGAGAGCGGCTCCGCCACAACCTCAGCACATCTGGCAAGAAGCAGAGGCGGCACCCCATCACTACCAGCACCCTTCGTTACGTCAAGGTTGGAGAGATATGTAGTTAAAATATTTCTGTCAGTAGAACAACAACCAAGGCCAGTCAGGTTAGGTTTTCCTGGCTCAGAAGAATGAACGGTGGAACTATGGGTGTCATGATCAAACATAGAGAAAAAGTAATCGGAGAAAGCGATGGAGATTTCCTTGCCACCATTAACAGAATTTGTTCCATCAGTAGACATACACATGGGAATTGAATTATTATTGCGTCTGCTTTTAACAAAGCTCCAGAATGCTCTAGGGTTTTCTTGTATGTTAGTTTCAGCGGAAATAATGAACTGAGAAAAGCACTCCTTGGCCATAGCTTTCTGACGGGATCGTAGTAATGTGAAAGTATGATAGTCAGAAGGGTTTTTAAATTTCATAAATTTATTATGGTAGCGAATTTTTTCCCTAGTGATCTTTATCAAGGGTGCACTATACCATAATGGAAAATGGTGGTTGCGGTTTAAGCGTCGGGTAGGTATGAATTGATCAATGGAGTAATTTAATATATCATAAAATGCTGTCACAGCGGTGTTAAGGGGAGATGCTGTCAAAACATCGGACCAGTTGACCTCAGCGAGAAAACCTCCTAGTGCCTTGTAGTCACCCTTTTTAAATAAGTATATAATGCGTTGAGGTTCATGTAATTGGAGAAGTGGCTGGGAAGACAAAACCAGTTCTATCGCTGGGTGGTGAGAGTCTTCAGGTACGAAAGGAAGACCAGAATGAATTATCCCCGACACTAGAGGAGCGTTACACAAAATAAGATCAAGAGTACGATTAAGGGAGTTTTTGATGGAATTAAATTGATAAAAGCCGAGAAAAGACAATGTATCTATGAAACTACTCGAGCATGAAGAAGAGTAGTTAGTGGGACAGAGAAACTGCTCACCCGGGGTATCAGACCACTCGATATCTGACATGTTAAAATCACCAAGAATTAAGAAGATATCATCTGGTAGGTCTTCTGTTTTAAACACTAATTTTCTAGTTTTAAACACTATTTTCCTTCTTTTTTTCATGTTCAACATTCATCGAAAGACGATATAAATTTGAAGAAACTTATAATAAATTAATTGAAAGAAAGATTGCTTTAAACACTAGGTGGATTGTTGATTTTATAACCTCAAAAAAGACAGTAATTCGGTCGAATGGTAGAAATTGGTAGAATGATTGCATTCCATATCAGAGGGCGAATGTTCCATCTTCACCAAGAGTATCACAAATATTTTGGCGTTTATTTCAAATCCAAAAGTTAAATATCGAAAATGTTTACTCAGCTATCACAAGAAATGAGAATAAGCCCCTTCGAGAGCTTGGAAACTTCCGCTTGAACTAAAGTGGTTGGCGTAAGATCATCCCCCTTACCTGTGAATATAAAAAAGTTCGATACACTAGCATGTGACGTACTCGGGGAAGACGCAGTAAGAAGTTTAACTGTATTTGTGTCTTGGTAACCTTTAGATTTTTAGACTCCACACACTTACGTTTGTCGCCTTCATGGAAAACGCGGTAAGGAGTTGCGCTACATCTACAGTTTAGTTGATAACCAATATAAATCGTGAACTTTTGAAATCAACCTCTTTTCACACTCAATCCAAAACAGTGATATAAATACGAACATACGCACAGTATCGATCTGTCACAGCAATGTACAGTAAATTGGTTATTTAGTAAAAAGCCTGAAAAACGGTGAAAATGCAATGTTTGAACGGACAGCGGCTTAAAAAGTTATCCAGATGTATGGAGTGCAGCTCCATTCGGTGATTTATTTATTTTTTGCTGATAAAGTAACGGTGTTTTTTTTTGTGCTTTTTCGTGGAAAATGGAAATGTTGGGGAAAAACCTGTACTCGCATGTTGAATGTAACATACTTCAAACAAAAAAAATGTATGTTGTTTTTAATAGAAAAAAACAATTCTATGCTTATAGAAATAGCTAAATAATTAAAAATAAACTGGCATCATGGTGGTTTGACATGTTTATAAACTATCATACTATATAAGCATACTATGTATAAGCATACATAGGTTCACTTTGCCAATGTTACCCCTGTTTCAGGGAATGCCGGCAAGAATTGCAGGGCTTATGTTCATTTGAGGTTTGGATTTAATTTGTAAGTACACAATCAGCATTTGTAAGCGCGAACTACACGTGTTTGTTTGTGGGCATACATCTGAGAGCTTTGAATGAATATATCTTTGCAACTTAGATTATAGATTATAGATTATAGATGTAATTTACGAGAATAATGAAAAATTTAGGATTGATAATAAATACATGCTAAAAAGAAAACACGTATAAGTTTGCGTTTCCACATTCTGAATGTATGTCTACATTGCCTACTTGAAATGAACTGCCCTGCAACTCATGCCGGCTTTTTCTGAAACAGAGGTAACATTGGAAAACATTGTCGGGGTTATAGCCGCGGGAGCTAAGAGGGCTGATCTTTCTAGCGTGTTTCGAATGGAACAACGCTGGTTCGATCCCCGCTTGGGTCACATGACTTTAACTTTGACCCTGGTTCAACAGATGTTATTGGGTAATTTTTATTTAATGATTCATTAATAATAAACAATAATGAATTATTAAATGATGATATTAATACCTGTTTCTGGCCAGGCAAAATAGGTTGGTGAATTGCATTCCTCTTCACAAATCTATTTTAAAAAAAAAAAAAAAAAAAAAAAAAAAAAAATTCAACCAAATTTCACAGTATTTATGAGTGGTCTACCTCAAACCAACCCATAAGTCACGGCACCTTAATAAATGTTACTGAAAAGGGTGTCTACTGAAGATTCGTTACAATATCAACGCGACGTCAAAAACCAAGTTAATTTACCTGCTACTAAAAGTGCCGTTGTATACTTCATACATTTTAGATTTACGCGATCGAGGGGAGCTTGTGCAGATGTTTGATAC
Source organism: Agapetus fuscipes (assembly GCA_951799405.1). Lineage (NCBI taxonomy): Eukaryota > Metazoa > Arthropoda > Insecta > Trichoptera > Glossosomatidae > Agapetus > Agapetus fuscipes. Next base: position 16,253,356 of record OX637351.1, on the reverse strand, counting down.
TCGGGGTACTGTTTATATTGTCTGTATCGTAAAGCGGAGGGCGGCCATTCAGTGCATGAACCTCAGACTTGTAACAATGATGGGCTGAATAAGTAAAGTATTCACGCTACGTCTTTATTCATGAGCAGGGAAAACTCCCGTTCCCTAAGGGACAGTATCAACACAATGGTCAGTATCAACACTATGGTCAGCCGAAGAAATAAAATAAGTTTCAGACAAAAGAGTACAATTGTCGATGTGATGGTCGAGTGGATTAGGCGTTAGCATTGGAATTAGCTTTCACGAAACAAGCGCAAATTTGAGTCCCGTCGTAGCCTGTTGACGACAATAACTTTGACCCTGGTTTTACAGATACACGCAATGCAACGCAAACGCAACTAAGCTACACATATAGTGTAACTTCTTGCCGCGTTATCCCCGAAGGGATCGCTTGTGGCGAGTTGAACCTATTTATTTTTACAGGTAAGGAGGCCGGTCTTACGCCAACCACTTCAGTTGAAGTGGGGGTTTCCCAGCTCCCGAGAGAGCTGGAACTCATTTCTTGTAAAGGCTGAGTAAACGTTGCCGGTATTTTTATTTTGAGGTTTGAAATAAACACCGAAACGGGAAATCATTTCTGACACCCTCGGTGGGATTCGAACCCGAGCTCACGGCATGGAATGCAAGCACTCTACCAACTGAGCTATCGACCGGACTATCCAGATATCATTGGATCTAAAATCTAAATCTAAGCTGCAAAGATATAAATCATGTAAAATTCATATTAAACGCATTCCCACAAGAAGACATGTATAAGTTTAGATCTATAATCTATAGTCTATAGTCTATGTTGCAAGGATATATTCATTCAAAGCTCTCAGATGTATGCCCACAAACAAACACGTGTAGTTCGCGCTTACAAATGCTGATTGTGTACTTACAAATAATATCCAAACCTCAAATGAACATAAGCCCTGCAACTCTTGCCGACATTCCCTGAAACAGGGGTGACATTGATACTTATAAATAATTGATTTTAATAAATAAAGTATGGATTCTGAATTGATGATGTTGAAAACTATTTCTGGCCAGGTAAAAAGAGAAGGGTGAATTATATTCCTCTTTACTACAAAAAACCATTTCCCACTAAACGGTACTACTTGTATCTTACCACTTACAACTAACCACATTACATTAACTTTTACCATTTACCACTTATTACATCACTTTCTTGTTTCCACTTACCACTTATAACTAGCTTTTTACAAATTATCACAAACCTCTGCGAATTGCCACTTAGTACTAACCACTTTACGCAAACTTTAACTACTTAACTGTAACTCCTCATCATTAATAACTAACTGATAAACACTTACCACTAACTTTATTCAAATTTTCACTTACCACTTACCTCTACTACTTGTCACTTACTATTTACTTCTAACCACTTACCACTTACTTTTTTGTAAATTATCACTTACCACTAACCTCTATTACTTACCACATACGATTCATTTACTTCTACCCACTTACAATTAGCTTTGTGTAACTTACCTCTACTACTTGTCACTTACCACTTCCTACTAACCAATTATCACTTACATTGTACAATAAGGGAGAAAGGCATTTTATTAGTGGTCCTTACATAAAATAACAATAAAAATCTACACAGCTTTAGCCCGGAGTTCAAAGGTGTCCGAGGGCAATGAATAACAAAGTAAAGAAAAAAAAATGTGAGGAAAAGTAATAAGAAATTCTAAGAAAATGTTATGGATTTTCTATGGAAATAAAAAGATCTAAGAAAAAAAATATAAGGGAGGTGAAAATGATTTCTTCAATATTACAAATGATTCTGAGAAACGCTGACAAAAAATAATGTTTGCCAAATAATTGATACAAGGATACTGAATTAAATAGGTATACTTAATTAGAGAGCGCGGTTTTTGTGTGTGTCATACCTCAAGACCCACTCAAATCACGGATGACATTTTTTATAAATATGCGCCCTTCGTGCTCCTTTAAAGATCCCAACAGTTTCTTCCTACCTCACATAGATGGTACATTGATACTTGATGATTGCATTGGGCCTGCAAACCTGAAAGCACGGTCACGTAAATTATCGTGTGTCTGACGGTGCGGCTGAACTTGTGGTATATAATCTATGATTTAAGATGCAAAGAAATATTAAATTAAAGATACATATCAAATGCATTCCTGTGAGCAGACACGTATGAATTCGCGCTTACAGATGCCGCATATGGGCTTACAACATAGAAATCAATACAAATAAAAAATAAATATCAATGCAAATATACAGAATTAAAAGAAAATCAGTGGACCGCAACCTATGTATAGGCGGGCCGCATGTTTAACTTGCCTGTAAAAGTATTTTTACCTAAGAATATTTCAGTTAAAAGGGAATACACAAAAGAACAAACCAAAAGTATTTATATTGTCATTTTTCCGAAACAAAAATGTTTTTCTCGGCTTATTAAAATGTGAAAAAGATACATTTTTTTCCTGAAGAAACGTAATTGTTTTTACGCTAGAATACGTGCATTGTTATTAAAATAAATTCCCGCCTTTCTTCAGAGCAAAAAATATTTTCGTATTTTTGCCATTATAAAAATTCCCGTATATTTGCCAGTGCTTACATTTCTTTCGAGTTATGCGTTTGGAAAAACGGCTGTTTTTTTTATCTTTGAAATATATGCAGAAAAATAAATAATTATATGAGTCCATTTTTATCAAAACTAGATATTTTTAACTTCCTTTATCTATAATCTACGATGCAAAGATATACTGACATTTAAGATTTTAATGCATGTCTACAATCAGACACATGTACATAAGTTAGCAAACAAAATAAAAACTCAAATCTATAGACACTGCTTCTCTTGCCGCCTCCACCTGATGCAAGGGTGACATTTGTAAAAGTGAATCAACTTTTACAGCATCAGGTATAGTTTCCCCTTACGATCTTGGTGTCTAATGCTATTTTTTTAAAGATCGTAGAATTGTTAAAAGAACTCTGTTTTTAGATTATTTTTGAGAACCTTATTTAAAGTATGTAAATAAAAAAATCTGTCGTTCAATATTTATCTATTGTCAGATTTAATATCATATGAGGACCTCTGCCGCTCTTTCTTTGTACTTAATCTTCTTCTTCTTATGCGCTTCTTCAATGAAGATTGACGATCATCACAGCTTTTTGCACCTTCGAAACTACTGCACGAAAGAAGGGACTTGTGCTGCTTCGACCTGGATATCGTCGTCTTCCCCCAATTCTTCCCTGTACGAAAATCGTGAGATTGAAAATAAATAGTGAGTTTTTATGATTTTCTAATTATGTGGACAAAACAAACTAGTAGTTGCCTTTTGGCGTACATCAAGGGTTTGGTTATGATATTCATACGGGAAAAAACCTCTGCATTTGTGACTCAATTGCAGTTATATGCACACTTAGAAAAAAACAAATTTAAAAGAAAATAAACAACAAGCACAATGAACGTTTTCTCTACCGCATTCTCTAGAACACAAGTGAGATGGCATTGAGTACACATCTTCACCGGGAAGTACCACACACACTGTATGTATGTAGGTATCGTATACACCCGCACGTAGTTAGTTGTCTTCGCGGCTTTGTTCCCGCCTTCCGCACGTAATGGCGGCCATTTCCCGCCGAGTGTTCCTCAGACTGCAACAACGGCGTCTTCCGAACGCCGCTTCCTGTTTGCCCATGTCATCCTAAGCCAAGATACTGACAACACTTTGGCACGCAACATTCTTACATGTTGTATGCAAACGTGTGGAATGATATATCTACCCTATATTTTAATGGTTCCTTCAAAACGCCACCAACTACTACAGGGGTCAAACTGAGAAATATAAAAAAAAACAATAATAAGAGAACTGTTAATGTTATTGTTATTATGTCACCATTTTGCGACTTCTAGAAATTTTAAACAGATGTTTGTACAAAATTAAACGAATGTTAAAAAACTCTAGTGCTCGATTTCAATAACAAAACTTAAATTTTAAGATACTCGGCTGAAAGTCTCATCCCCACGGTAATTCTTATATACCAAATATTGGTAATATTTGTATGAAGACTAATCAGCTGTTCACTTGCGGCCATCTTGGATTGACAGATCTTCATACAAATATTACCGATATTCGGTAGGTAAGAATTACCGTGGGGATGAGACTTCCAGCCCTGGTATTTTAAAGTGTAGTATTACGAGTATTTTAATTAACTTTTACTTACAGCTACTTGATGGCGTGAGGAGTATTATTGTCAAAATAATAAGAAGAAGACTACGGGCTGGATTACTGTGAATCCACTGCAAATGCAGCTTGATATAAGGAAGAGCAAAAGCGCTTAAAGGCGAAGAAAAAAAAGGCATATAATAAGCATGAGATATGTGATCATTAAGCATGAAATATATTCAGGCAAGAATGCGGAATGATGGGTGATTGCTTGTAGGACGTATAGTATAAGGGTTGCCATGTAGAGCTTCTTTATTTTCTAAGTAAACAATGCCAACGCTCTGCTCCCCGTTCCCCCGATGAACCGGAGTCTCAGGTTTACGTTCTTCCTGTAAAACAATTAAGACAATGGCTTCTAATCAATCACTCCATAAAATAAAGTGAAAAAATCCGGTGTAATGGTTAAAAATGTTTTTGCTTTTTTGCTGGTTACGTATTGCACCCTCCGCGTGAATAAAAATATTTTTTTCTCTTTTGTATTCCGTATTGGGTTTCACTACTTCTCTTTTAATAAATAAATCTCTTTTTTTTGTTTGAATGTTTTATTTGTAAGATTATTATTACAGCAAATATGAGGCTGACTTCCATACCGTATCTACAAACTTGGTTAATTTTTGTCAATGCCACCCTGATTTGAGGAAAGGAGGGCAGCAGTTTCAAGGTTGATGTTCATGTGCGGTTCATTTATTTTAAGTGCACATGCAGCATGCACAAGCGCGAACTTAGCGATGTCTGCCTATGAACGGTCATTGAGCATAAGCCTTAAATGTCAATTTAAATCAAAAAGTCCGTTTACAAAATCAAGATAACACGGAACGATCTAGAATATTAATTACATCTGTTTTTTGTATGACGATGAAAAAACTAATTTTAAATATTTGAAAAATCTTAATTATTTGGCAACATAAAAGGAATCAAATTCAGAAAAGTACAAAAACATACATCCTTTGAAGGTTTGAAACTTTAAATTTCAAAAATTAATAATCCCAAATACTTTTTCATTAATAATGTAATAAAAGAACCCTCGGCTTTGATATAAACTGTGGAGCTTTAAGGGGCTTACGAGCCAGCTGAACATTTTAAATGATTCTGCGTATCGATCGTCAGATTTGCGAGATTATCGTTAAATATTAAATATGGGAGAGGCCACAAACTGGCCGACCGTAATATTCTTGAAATATCCCGAGGGAATATTTCCTCTCGTCGTTATTTTGTCGTAAGTTCGTCGAAAGATCGTCGTGAGTCGTTTACGTCACAAACTCAAAAATTCCATCCGTCGTGAAAATCTTTGTTATGCCTTGGCGGGTGATCTGTAATGTAGGCGGCAAAGGCAAAGGCTTTGAAATTTTCAATTTTCAGTTTTATAGATGTTTTGTAGATTTTGGTCTTACTGTTTTTTATAAATGTTTGCTTCATATAGCTGGATGTAATTAATTGTTTGTATTCCATGACTTATAGGTTGGTATGATACTGATCACCCATTCTGTAAAAAATGGTTCACTTTGCCAATGCTACCCCTGTTTCAGAGAAGGTCGGCAAGAGTTTCAGGGCTTATGATCATTTGAGATTGGGTTTTTATATTGCAAGTGCACATGCGGCATGTTTAAGAGTGAACTTATACGTGTCTGCTTGTGGGAATGCATTGAATATGCATTTCAAATGTAATATATCTCTGCAACTTAGATTATGGATTATCGTGTATGCGCATTGGGTTTGCCGAGATTTCGTCGTGAATTCGTCCAACTTTACATCGGTAAAAATAAATAAAAACTTATTCCAATTGGGAACCGAAAAACACCATGTCGTAAATACATATATAATAATACAATACATCTGGATTGAAGATTTCTGTGAGGGATGATAGTTTGCTGTAAGATTCAACGACGGATCGGGAATATTCTTGCTGGCTGATTTCAAGCTCCGATAAGTTGTTTTTGTTTTTACAAATTATCTATGTTTATTCAATCACTCCGCAAACATTCGTTCACGTTTGCCAATGTCACTGCTGTTTCAGGTAGAGCCGATAAGGCATGAAGGATGTATGTTTATTAGAGGCTTGGGTATAATTTTTTAGGTATGTACATTGATGTACCTACTTACAATCACGTTAACATTGATAGATCTTAACATATGAAAACAAAACGATACAGCACGGCCGCACGTTAACAGCTGAATAGTCAAGTGTGTTCCATAAAAAATAGCTGAGAAAGCAGAAGAAGTAGAATCTACGCATGGTTCACTATGTATGCGCACATAAAATGCTAAAACAAAACGTCGGTGTTATGGCCGCGGGGATCAAGTCAGGTTATTTGGAACCGGATAACGTTGGTTTGAATCCCGCGACGATAACTTCGACCCTGGTTCAACAGATGCCGTTGCATGCACACAAGCTTCTGCTTTCGCATGAAGACAACTGGCCAGGCATAATAGGTTGGTGGATTGCATTCCTTTTCACAAATCTATTTAAAAAAAAAAAACATCTTAGATTATTATAGATGTTATCAAAAGATGACAAAAATTCAGTTCAATAAATGTACTTTTTTCGTAGAATTGTAAGTTCATAATGTGGGTGTGTTTGTTTTTTTTTTTATTTTAAAGTCTGTTTTTATGACATTTAAAATAAAGAAACAAGTCAGAAAATACGGACTTTTCTTTTTTTTAAAAAATATGACTACTCATTATTATATCCCTAAAAGCTTTCGTTACTTTTGAGGCACTTGACAAGAAATAATAGCAATTGTACTAAGTCGATTTGCGTTGTACCGCAGGCTGTCTCAGTTTTCTCAGTGCTCCACTAATTTCCTTCAAGCGGGAGCATGTTCAGACGCAGGCAGTTATGGAAGGATTAAAAAGCACTTGTTCCCTGACTAATAAGCATGACGACTGTCATAGTACCTACTCAAATGCAGACTTTCAGGGAAACAAAGGACGCGAATACCTCAGTTTACAACCACTTGATTTACGATAAAGTGTTCTTAAAGTAACCTGCACAAACAGTTCAACTTCTTCTCGCGCTATCCCCGAAGCGGTCACATGTGTCTAGGGACAGGTCATATACATAACAACCAATTGCCTTGATCGAAGAGGTTTCCCTATATTATATGACCGGTCTGTAGTCTAGTGGTAACACTTCTGGCTCGTAAATGGAAGGTTGTGGGTTCAAATCCCAGCGGAGCACAGAAAATTTATCAGTTACATTTTCAAATATGCTCTTCGCTGAGTGAAAAATTCATACGCCTTTACCAAGGATCGGTCACCAAAAGTCAATCTAGCCTTACAGCAACTGGGACTTGCTTTAAAATTGGCGATTTCTATAGCAACGACCGAGCTCGCAAAAGGCTCTAGAGGTGTGAGCCACACAAAAACAGCGCTTACCAAAGAAATCTTCCTAATATTATTATTTTGTTCTCTTTATTATGAAGGCTAAGATAACCTTACCAGTATCTTTATTCAGGGTGCCTTAATAGGGTTGCGTCCCCCCTGTTTAGGAAAAGTGGGAAGGCTTTGAAAAGTTTGTATTTATTTGAGATTTCGGTTTTTATTTTTAAGAACACATGCAGCATGTGTAAGTGTGAACTTACACGGGTCTGCTTTTGAAATTGTGTTTGAAATAGATGAATGATTTTTTATGTTTATATTTTATATACATAGATCGTTCAAACGGTATTTCTACGTGATTTTTGTAATCTATATTCAATAGTTATATCAAAGTTTATTTCGAACTAGCTTCGATGGAGACCAAAAACACCTCAATATAACCCGAATATTCACCATGTAATTTACTAAATACAGCCTTAAATACGAACACTTGACGTAAGTTGAGGTTAAACTATACAAGATTGTTCTCTATATATTCGTTGTTAATCCACCGCAACTGGCTCGTCGCTCTGCAGGCAATCAGTCGCCTTATTCATTGCCGCACTAAGGTGCTTTTTTCTGTGCACTTGTTTTACAACAGGGCTTTCCAAGTTGTACACTCTTAAACAGGCAAAAGTGATTTTGTAGGGTTTGTGTATTCACACAGGGAAAATTCATTTTATTTAAAATCAAATTATTTTTTATTAAACGTTGTTTTATTTTCACAATAATATTTTGAATCTCGAGTACTTTCGACCTTCAATATTCAGGTCATTACTCGAGATTCAAAATATTATTGTGAAAATAAAACAACGTTTAATAAAAAATAATTTGATTTTAAGGCAAAAGTGAATTTCAAATACTCAAATATTTCAAATCAGGCACATCAAGAGATCACATTATTATTCTAAGCATCTTATCTAATCTAATCTAAGTTGCAAAGATATGTAACATTGGGGTTTCACATTTCATGCATTCTCACAAGCAGATACGTACAAGTTTGCGCTTGCGCATGCTGCATGTGAACCTACAACATGAAAACCAAAATTTCAAATGCAACTCCTGCTGACCTTTCCTTGAAACAGGATTGACATTGGCAAAGTGAACCATTTTCTACAGCATGGGTGGTCAGCCGCATACCAAACACATTCAGATTTTTGGGTTCTATTTAATAGAAAAGGGCACTAAACAAAATAAACGGCTGATTTATGTAAATGAAGTACCATAAACCAAAGTGACGAAACGGCCTTTAAATGCTAGAAATATAGAAATACTTATCAGATTTGTGTAGAAGTGTTCTTAAACGATGTCCTTATCTTCGCCATCCATGTTAGTTCTGACTATCGTTCACCGTGCGTGGTATTTCTAACTTTTTTTTTATTTCGAAAATTTATCCATTTTGCACTCAAACATTTCTTAGGGGCCGTAACACAACGTTCCTTGACTTATAGGTTGGTATAAAGCTGACCACCCATAGTGTAAAAAATAATTCACTTTGTCAATGTCACCCCTTTCTCACGGAAGGTCCGCAATAGTTGAAGGGCTTATTTATTTATTTATTTATTTATTTACGGCGTAAGCCTTTAACAAAATAATTACATAATTAAATCAAAAAACAGTTTTTGTCTTTTACAAATAAACAAAAAATACAGTAAGAAAATAAAAGTAAAACTCTATATAAACTTAAAAATAAGAAAACTATAAAAAATACTAAAAAACCTTAAACTGTAAGCTATATACAAACAATAAAAATTAAAAAATAGCAAAAAATTAAAAATAAAAACTTCAGATACCATTCAAATATCACTAATAAAGAAATTCACCAGGCAGACATCGTTCATATAATAAGGCTTATGTTCATTTGAGGTTTGGATTCCAATTTGTAAGTGCACATGCAGCATTTTAAACCGTGAACCTACACGTGTCTGTTTGTGGGCATGCATTTAATATAAATTTTAATGTTGATATATCTGTGCAACATACATTATAGTAACATAGTATCAAATTGCATACTATAATAATCTATAATCTAAGTTGCAAGGATATATTCATTCAAAGCTCTCAGATGTATGCCCACAAACAAACACGTGTAGTTCTCGCTTACAAATGCTGATTGTGTACTTACAAATAAAATTCAAACCTCAAATGAACATAAGCCCCACAACTTTTGCCGACCTTTCCTGAAACCGGGGTGACACTGGCAAAGTGAACAATACGATGTGTCAAATTTAATATTTTTGCATTTACTTAAATTCCAAACAAAAACAAACAGAGTTACAGTTATAAGATTCGATTAAATTGAAATAAAAGTTCAGCGGTTTGATTGCACCTGCTTTCAAAAGAATATTGCTCAGGGCATTCGTTCTCAGGTAGGTACCACATTGCAGGTAACTTTTTCTTCGTCTTTTTTTGTCGTCGCTTTGAGCTCTACCTCCGTTTCGTTTGCCATGAACTCACCAACCGAAGTAAGTTTGAACATTACGTTAAAGCGTTTCATAAAAAATATACACACAAACTCATACTCTCAATTGAGGCGCTCCTCAAGTTTTCATGCATTTTAGGTAAAATGATGGGGTTGAGTTTTAGTTGAAAGTTTGGTACTCGAAGTATTGCAGCAATTAGAAAGCCCAAATGAAAATCTCATTTGGAAAAGTCTCCAAGAAGTTATAAAAGAACCCTGTGTTTCCAAGTACCGACTATAATTTCAAGTTATAATGATGATATGTTTTAGTACAGTTACATGATAATTGCTTACTTAAGTAATGAAAAGGACAAACGTTTCATCTATCTCTTTATATATCCATTATTTAAGTTACAAAGATAAATAAACATTTAAGATTGATATTAAATGCATACCCGTTCGGTGGATAGCTCAGTTGGTAGAGTACTTGCATTCCATGGCGAGAGCTCGGGTTTGAATCCCACCGGGAGTGTCAGAAAAAAGTACCGAAAAGGTTTACTTAACCTTGACAAGAAATGTCTACCAGCTGGGAAACCCCTACTTCAACTGAAGAGGCTGGCGTAAAGCCGGCACCCTTACCTGTGAAAATAAACTGGTTCCACTCGCTGCATGCAACTCGTTCGGGGAGAACGCGGCAAGAAGTTACACTATTTGTGTAGCTTAGTCACGTTAGTCACGTCCCTCACAGACACTTGTATGTGCGCACTTATACATGCTGCATGTGCGCTTACAAAAGAAAGGCCCCAATCTAAAATAAACATGTCCCCTGAAACTCTCGTCGACATTCCCTGAAAATGGGGTGATATTGGTAATAGTGAATCAAGTTTTCACAATATTGGAGATCAGCCTCAAACTTGCTAATGGTTAACAAAAATAGTTTAATTTTAATTAAGGACGCATAGTAGATTCAAAGTTAATTTAACCTGTCTATGTAACTAGGGTCGTTAGCAGCCTCTAACAAAATATTATATTACCTTTTCCCTAGCAACACGTCACATGTATATGTTATTGTGACTTGTCAGCCAATAACAAAATATTATAACTAATAATCAATAAGTTGAATAGGAAGGTTGTGGGTTTGAGCATTTAATATGAATTTTGGATAAGTAATATAAAAATATATACATATATTGCCAACAAAGTTTTTCTTCACGAGTTGATTTAATTCCTCGAGCGCTTTCGATGTTATCACATCATTATGAAGAGGACAAGTTTTGAGCTTTGTGTTTTAATTTTACATAATTAATTGGAAGTGAATCTTCACAAAAAACCCTTCAACTTTTACTTGACTTTTAAATGACCAATATATTTGCCACTTAGATTATAAATACGTATCGACCGGTCCGTAGTCCAGTGGTAGCACTTCGGACTCTGAATGGGAAGGTTGTGGGCTCGATTCCCGGCGGAGCACAAAAAATATACCATTTCTATTTTCAAATTTGCTCTTCGCCGGGTTGAAAAATTCATAATACCTTTACCAATGACCGGTCACCAAAGGTCCATCCAGCCTTACAGCAACTGGGTCTTGCTTGAGAATTGGCGCTTTGTAGCGACGACGATCAAGCTAGTCAAATGGTCGATAGCTTAATTGGTAGAATGCTTGCATTCCATGCCGAGAGCAAGGGTTCTCTCTCAAAGTTTTACTCAGCCTTCACAAGATATGAGAACCAGCCCCCCCGGGAGCTGGGAAACCCCCACTTCAAGTGAAAGTGGTTGGTGTGAGGCCGGCCCCCTTACCTGTAAAAATAAATACGTCCCGAAGCGCCACATGCGACCCCTCCGGGGATAACGCAGGCAAGAAGTTACACTGTATGTGTAGCTTAGTTGCGTTTTTTTTTTTTTTTATAATCTGCATTTCCCAAAGACCGGTCACTATAGGTTCATCCAGCCTCACAGCAATTGGGTCTTGCTTTAGAATTGACGCTTTCTATAGCGATGACGAAGCTCGCAGAGGGCTCTTCAGTGGTTTGATTTACACAAAAACAGCGCTCACCAAATATAATATTATAACATTCTTTGCTTGATTCTTTGTAATTAAAATGCCGGAATTTATTTTTAAGGACTCATTTTTCACAATTTATTTTTTTACAATGTACAATTTATTTCACACTTGAGAATCACTGGTGTAGGTACCTATGTGTTATCATGCAAAGGGCTTTATCGCAACTCCTCCTGTCCTACAATTTTGACCCCTTATATACTGGAGCGGAGAGATCATTCTCCCAAGTTCTGGACTGTTCCATCACCAGAATATTTACGCACACTACCAGGGCCGACTAGATGATTCTATACTACGTGCATTGGTGTGTGTAGTCATTTTGATGTACCTGTGTGTGTACGAGCGCCTGTTGGTACTCGAAGTTTGCAACAATATCATCTGAATACATTTACACATTCCATTGAGAGTCATAATATAAGGAGGACTTGTATGAAAAAGGTTATGACTCTGGATGAAATGAAAGAAGTATGCAAGGACAGGAAGAAGTGGCGGCTAATCTGCAATGTTGATTTCTAATGTTGGTGTATTCATTTGCTACATTTTTTGCATAGGAAATTTCTGACTTTTTTTTGTATAGATTTCTTTGTAAGGTTTTGTTCTTTTATATATTTAAATGTAATTTTTTATTCATATTCCTTGACTTATAGGTTGGTATGAGGCTGACCACCCATACTGTAAAAAATGGTTCACTTTGCCAATGTCACCCCTGTTTCAGGGAAGGTCGGCAAAAGTTGTGGGGCTTATGTTCATTTGAGGTTTGGATTTTATTTGTAAGTACACATTCAGCATTTGTAAGCGCGAACTACACTTGTTGGTTTGTGGGCATACATCTGAGAGCTTTAAATGAATATATCCTTGCAACTTAGATTATAGGTTATAGATTATAGATTGCCTTTTCTGTAGCAACCCAGCCGTGTGATATAACTTTTTTATTATTTGTGCCAACTTCATTTGAATTCCTTCTAAAAAATATTGTTATGTAAATAGGTAATATTAAAATAAGTATAGGTATTAGTTATAGCTGTGTAATATGAATCCTCATAAGATTTTGTAGGGTTTGTGTATTCACACAGTGAAAATTCATTTTATTTACAATAAAATTATTTTTCTTAAACGTAGTTTAATTTTCACAACAATATTTATAAGAATACCCACACATACTTATGAATCCTCATAAGTATGTGTGGGTAGGAATAATTAAATAAAGAACTTGAAGCGTCTAGAAATAATGATTACTACGTACCTACTTGAATCTTAATTCTGGAACTGTCTAGCGAATATAGTTTCTAGATAATACTGTTGTGAAGAGTATATAAGACGCTTGTCGCTTGCACTAGGCAGTGAGTCATCTGTGAGCTTCACCCATACGCAACGCAACTAAACGCAACTAAGCTACACATATAGTGTAACTTCTTGCCGCGTTATCCCCGAAGGGGTCGCATGTGGCGAGTTGAACCTATTTATTTTTACAGGTAAGGGGGCCGGCCTTACACCAACCACTTCAGTCGAAGTGGGGGTTTCCCAGCTCCTGAAGGGGCTGGTACTCATTTCTTGTGAAGGCTGAGTAAACCTTGCCGGTATTTTTATTATGGGGTTTGAAATAAACACCGAAATAGGAAATCATTTCTGACACCCTCCTCGGTGGGATTCGAACCCGAGCTCACGGGGTAGAATGCAAGCACTCTACCAACTGAGCTATCGAACGGTACAACGAACAAATTTGACCAGTGAACTAAAACCAGTGTACTGGAATAATCGAGATTGTCTTTGTTAAAATAAATTTAAAAGTGTAAAATAAATAACTGTAAAAGAAGACCAGTGTTGTTGATTGAAAGACTTTCGAACCCCAAAAATCGTAACAATATTAAAATTGAAAAAAAAACTTTAAATGTTCAATTTTCGTACATTTATTATGAGATTTTTTTTACCATGGTAATTTTTTAAATTTCGTTTCCACAAGTGAAAAGCGTCGACTCACCCCTAAGTATTGGCTGCCTTCAAAATTAAGCAAAAATGTCAATGGGGCCTTATCAGGAGAGCATCAATCATGCCTTTGACTTAATATAAAATGTATTTTATAATAATTTAATATAAAACGTCGGAGGTCTCTGGCCCCCCTTTAAGCTTTCACTCTAATCGGAGTGACTCTTGCAAAAACGAGCTATTTAATTTAAACTTTGAAATTGACCCAAATCTTTTTTGAAGTTTTTGGAATGATTTCGTCTAAGAAATTTTTGCATACTAGCAAATTTACTTATCTGCAAAATTTACAACTTGTAGGGACTTTTTTATTATTGCTATTTTATAATTTATTTATAAGAGCATTACCGTCTCATTTCAATTATTTTTCGATCCCGCTACAGCTCAATAAACTCGGCACAGCCAGCAAACGTCACAGGTCTATGTTCCTATGGTCCTTATATAAAATGTAAAGTTGTAAAAGTTGCGAAGACATACTGACATAAAATATTATTTAATGCACTTGTAAGTTCGCGCTGACACAATCCACATGCAGCATATTATGTTCTTACAAAATGAACCAAACCTCACATGAACATAAGCTCGTGTCGCCTTACCCGAAAGTCGGGGTGGTATTGGCAAAAGTGAACCAAGTTTTTACATCATAGGGGTAAGCGTAATACCAACCAACCTTCCAATAAAAAAATATTTTAGCCACCCGGTCATGTGACAACCATGGCGACAACACATTTTTTTGTCTTCTTATACTTTCTACTAATTCTTGAATTTTTCTTAATATTTTTTTTTCACTTATCTGGTTATTGCTCAAACAACTACAGTAGCTTAATGTTTGAGAACATCGTAAACAGTTTAGCGAGAATATCGGGAGAAAATTTGGCAACGTGCTACCCACACGCGGCGTTCTTTCTCTAACTTACTTCCATACTTACATGAAACTCGAGCTCAATACGTTTCTAATAAAATTGGAGTTGTTTGCTTGCTTTAGTCTCATGATAACTGATACTGAAGTTCCTGGAACTTACTGTGTTATTCAGGAAAAAAATATACTCAATATCATAGACTTCTTTGAGTACAACTTTATTTTCTTTTTTTGAAAAAAACTGAGTTAATAATTTGGACTTTCAAAACTCTTATTAAATAAAAATTATTTGACACATATTTGGGTAAGTATAAGGCTGACCACTATACAGTAAAAATGGTTCACTTTGACCGTTTCAGCGGAGGCCGGCAAGAGTTGCAGGGCTTATACTAATTACAGATTTGCATAGGTCTTTATTTTATAGTCAACATGTCACATGCAGGAGCTCGAACTAAAACGTTATAGTGGGCATGCACTAAATATAAATCTAAAATAACTCTCATGATTATTAGTACCAAAGGAGATAACGATTAGTTGTTAAGTATAAAGAAAAAATATTTTGATGTATCGAATATACTAGAATGTAATGATTCTGTAATTTCAAATTGATCATGTGAAACACTGTAGTAGGCCACATGTGGTATGGTTTGAGAAATGGGGCCCTGGAGTGGATGACCTCCTACCTGGTAGGTCGCAAGCAGGCGGTACGTATTTGTGATGATGTCTCACCTGTCTACTCACTCACCTCTGGGGTTCCGCAGGGGTCCGTGCTGGGTCCAGTCCTTTTTTTACTTTACACAGCCGACATTGAGAGTATAGTCGAAAAGTACGGCCTTTCTGCTCATTCTTATTCTGATGATTGGCAGATTTACTCTCAGTGTCGGCCCAATGAGACTGAAGACCTTAAAGGCAGGATGTCTGCTTGCATCATGGAGGTGGGTGGGTGGATGAAGCAAAACGGCCTTATCCTCAATGCCAACAAGACTGAACTTATGTGGTCGGCCACATCCAGGCGCGATCACCTCCTGGATAATGGGGTACCTCTCTCCATTGGGGGAAGTTTGATCCAGCCTTCTAACTCTGTGAGACTTTTGGGAGTTATGCTGGATCGGAATCTCACAATGGAGGAGCAGGTTGACAAAACAATAGCCGCTTCATTTTTTGGCCTACGCCAAATACGCTCAGGAGGTGTCTACCGCCGGGTGTGGTTAAAACATTGGTGAGTGCTTTTGTGATGTCCCGAATTGATTATTGTTCCACACTTTATATCGGCCAGTCAAAGAAGCAACTGAACAGATTTCAGTCTGTTTTGAATGCGGCCGCAAGACTGATCTTCGGGATGTCCAAATTCTCTCACATCATTCCGCTGTTGAAAGAACTACATTGGCTTCGTTTTCCTGAGAGGGTGGTCTACCGTGTGTGTTTGATGGTATTTAAAGCCCTAAATGGTTTGGCTCCATCATATCTGGTAGACATGTTTTCCCCCGTTGAGGTGAGTGTGAGGGGGCGGACACTTAGGTCAGTGGGGTGTCGAGCTGTCAGGTTGGTGCAGCCTCGCCGTCAAATATGCACTAATTTTGGGGATCGCGCTTTCCGGTTTGCGGGACCAGTGGAGTGGAACAGACTGCCACCCTGAGTGAGGGTTTCGGAATCTGTTGGCATTTTTAAGAAAGCACTCAAACGGCACCTTTTTAAAATATCTCTTTCATGATTAGGAGGGCCCTTGAGGTGTGTTTTGTCATGTATTATTTTTTAATTAAATAAATTATCCTCATATATATATAAGCCATTATAAAGGTTTATTTTAAAATAATAAAAAATATTTTAAAAATTGAAAATTACAACTTTAGAACATTTTCGGTATCTCTACCATCTTCGGTTGAACTTATACTGAAACTTAAAATTCACACAAAAACAGCGCTCACCAAATAAATCATCCTAATTTATTTTTATTTATTACCACATTTTGTTTCTATTTCTACAAATCTCTTTTGTTTCTAGGGCATTTAGTTATTTGTACCTGTATTTAAAGTGTAGGACCTTTACATCGCCAATATTTTTTAGTTATTTGTACCTGTAATTTAAGTGTAAGACCTTTACATCGCCAATAAGGAAAACATACCGTTAACATATCTTCGTAACATAGATTGTAGATGTCTTTATTTTTGGGCATCCATAGATTGAATACAATATCATCTCATAGCCTTATTTATTAGCAGCAAAGTTCCCTCCAACTGTAATATTATTATTAGGGCAAACTTATTACTGAAATAAGGGAAGACTGAACGATGGAAAGTTCCAGATGAAATTAGCTTGCTTGCCGGATGAAACAGGGGCTTGTTCAGTTCAGCGCTTTCACTAGGTTTCTGGACTTGTAATAATAAAGACGCAGCACGGAAAAAAACAAGGATATCAAATTAGTACGCAACCGTCTTGTCATAGCTACAATCTAAGTTGCAAAGATATATAATTGACATTTAAGGTTTGACCAATAGGTTGGTATAAGACTAATCTCGTATGCTGTAAAAAAAATATTCACTTTTGTTAATGCCACCCCGGTTTCATGAAAAGGCATTATTTTGTATGCACACATTCATGTACCTGCGACATGCATTAAATATGAGGCATAATTTTTTTCTTGTGACTTAGATTGTAGATTATAGAAATGATAACTTTGTGTCCAGGAATCGAGCCCACACATTTTTTGTCAAGGCTGAGTAACCCTTGCAATGATTTTAATTGAATGAAAATACCGACAAGACATCACACTTCACACCATCAGTGGTTATCAGTCATTAGCTCTCTGATTTTGAACGCAAGCGCTCTACCCATTGAGCTATTGACCGGACAGCGTGAGTAGTGTTTTTTTTATGAAATGTTCTCTGAAAGGAAAGGTCTAAAAATCAACATTTTCCGGTAAAACCCATTCAAGGTCCAAGATAATAATAATAATAGCCTAAAAGGGACGTTTGCACAGCTCTCCAAACTGTATTTGCTTAAATTTGACGTTGGTTCAAGAGGGTCCAAGAAAAAAACACTATCATTCTCTTGTAAAGGCAGTGCCTTCTTGTGCCAGTTATTTGTCTCTGCTGATTGCCATCCTCTTGTAAAGGCAGCGCCTTCTTGTGCCAGTTATTTGTCTCTGCTGATTGTCATCCTCTTGTAAAGGCAGTGCCTTCTTGTGCCAGTTATTTGTCTCTGCTGATTGCCATCTTCTTGTAAAGGCAGTGCCTTCTTGTGCCTGCCATTTTTTTCTGCTGGTCGTTATCCTCTTGTAAAGGCAGTGTCTTATTGTATATATTGCCTAACTAATTAAATATTTTTTATTGGTTTTATTTGTCAGCCATTTGGGTAATCGATCTATAGCAAGTTGTAAGTTGCAAATATAATATGTTAACATATAAGAGTCATATTAAATGCATGCCCACAAACCGATACGTGTGAGTTGCCGCTGAAATATGCTCTTACTAAATAATAGCCCAAATCTCAAATAAACATAATCAAGGAACAAAAAAATATAAAATAAACTGTTAACTTTGAAAAAATAGGATGATGAATAAAAAAATCAAAGAGAAATAAAAATGAAAATAAGCATTTAAAATTTCAATATCATTGCAGATCAACCGTCAATCTGTCTGTTCCAATTGATGAAGATGGTGATATTCCTTTTCTACTTTATCCACATTGGATCCGTATATAAAAACCATACCATATCGTTAATTACACCGTCTCTCCGGGCATTTGAACACTATCTTTGTTTTGAATCTAGGGGCATACATCTTAGCCGCCGACATTTATGGGATACTAGAGTTTCTAGCAAACACTCTGAGCCTTCCGGCCGGGCCCCTTCCCCCCCAAGTCTCAGGAAAGCCTTAATGGAGGCCAAACCGGTTTTCCCACACAGCAATCACAGACAACCGATCCACAGACAACTCAGCCATAGACAAATCGGTCACATGACAGTTGGTTCATACGACTTTGCGGTCAACGATATTTCGATCACGGACAACACGGCCACAGGCACATCGATCAGACTGTTCGTCCATGGGAAAATCAGTTACACTACAGAACATTCACATGACTTTCGGTCACATACAATATAATTATTGTCCACAGACAGCTGCATCACAGTAAACTAGAATTAATTAAATCTTTAATTCCTTGACTCACATTTGGTATGAGATTGGCCACCCATACTGCAAAAAATGGTTCACTTTGCAAATGTCACCCCTATTTTGGGGAAGGTCGGCAAAAGTTGCGTGGCTTGTGTTCATTAAAGGTTTGGATTTAATTTGTAAGTACGCATTCAGCATTTGTAAGTGCGAACTACAATTGTCTGTTTGTAGGCATGCATTTGTTATGAGCTTTAAATATCAATATATCTTTGCAACTTAGATTATAGATTAAAGACATGAATTACAAGGGGATTTTTTGGATAGCAAGTTTACTGTCATGAAACTGTCTGTGAACCCATATTATTGGTGACCGAAATGTATTTGACCAAAAAATCGTGTGGACGAAATGTCATGTGAACAAATTATCTACGACCGACGCTTTTTCTGGCTTCACTGGCTCCGTATACCGGAGCGCATCGAGCTCAAAGTGTGCACGATCGTCCACAAAGCTTTATTTGGAAAAACACCCAAATATCTCGCTGATTTAATCAAACCAGTCACCCTCGGCAAAAAAAGCCTAACACTGCGCTCGGCTGAGACTGAAACCAAATCAAGGATTGAAGAACCCATTAGAAGAGTTAACACAGTGTTTTGAGAGCGTGCATTTGCAGTTGCTGGCCCTCTGGCCTGGAACCACCTGCCACATCATGTGAGAGAGCTAAAGGACCATGGAAAGTTCCGGAATGCACTGAAGACAAGCAAATTTCTGGCATCGTTTGCACCAGCGCCCTTGGAGTGAATACATCACGAAACGGCGCTATAAAGAAATCATCAACTCATCATCATCATTCTGTGGACGACTTGTCTGTGATCTAAATGTCGTTGACTAAAATATCATGTGAACGAGCTGTCGTGTGACTGATTTTTCCATGGACGAACAGTCTGTGGACGACATATCTTTGACCGAGTTGTCGACACGGGGCAAACCATCTAAGCGGGCAGAAAATCATTTCTACGACCTTAGACGAAAACTTTGCTGGAGCTAAAGACAGTTCTTATTACTTTCAAATATGTCTAGCAGCTTCCATTTCATTTCGTACAGCCATTAAAGACATAAAATTAAATGGTCTATGTGAGTCATAGATAAAAGTTTTTTATGAAGGATTTTGATGTATAAAGATGACTGGAAGTAATTTTCCAGTTATAGCTTTTGACTTGATGTAAGAAGTTGTATGGTATGAATCCGAAGTAGATCAACAATAGTTATTTTATTTTAAAAGCCTATTATAGAGATCAAACATTTAAGGACTTGACTCAGGAAACAAGTACCAAAAACTTAGAAATGCACTATTTACAATATATTATCTAGTTGCTGAGATACATTAACATTTAAGTTTTATATTATTTAATGCAATCTCGCAAGCAAACACGTATCAGTTCGCGCTAACACATACTGCATGTGAACTTACAACATTAAAACCAAATCTCAAATGAACATTAGCCCTGCAACTCCCTAGCCCCCTGACTCCCCTGAAACAGGAGTGAAATACAAAATAACCAATTTTAACAGTTCGGTTTGTCAGTGTCATATCAACTTGTGAGTCAGTGAACAATGGTTTTTAGTCATTGAATAAAAAAAACTGCCAAATAAAAATGTGTTTTTCTTTTAATACTTTTACCAAAAAAGTATTGTTTCCAAGTGACAAAGAAATCGCCGTTTTTTAGTACATTTACTCATCCGCCCTGATTGTGTTGGTATATATTTTTAAGACGGTCATAAAATGTTACCTCCACTTGGTTAGATGTACAGACAGAGTAGACTTTAGAAGCTCTCTTCCACTGCAGTCAACGAGTCCCCGAAGACTGGCTGTTACTTCAATATGAGCTCGAGATGGGGCGGAGCCTTAACTTGCGTGTTCTG
Organism: Agapetus fuscipes; assembly: GCA_951799405.1. NCBI lineage: Eukaryota > Metazoa > Arthropoda > Insecta > Trichoptera > Glossosomatidae > Agapetus > Agapetus fuscipes. Next base: position 16,232,416 of record OX637351.1, on the reverse strand, counting down.
ATCAATACAGTGCGAGTTGTTGAGGAAGCTGCTTAGTGGAAAGCTGACTAAAAATATTCCAGTTCCCGGCTTTGAATCTGATGATTTATTTGGTGAACTTATTTATTTAGTAATTTATTATTAATTTATTTTGTGTGAATCTTACTTGTTCCTTAATATTCCTTGACTTAAAGGTTGGTATGAGGCTGACCACCTATACTTTAAGTTTATACGTAACTGGGTGTGGATATGCATTTAAGCATGAATCTTTTATTGAAAATATCAAACAATTGCCATGTCGCATGTTCGACTAGCGTATTTGAAACAGAATACGTTGGTTCGAATCATATCGGGCCTCATTTACCATAATTTCGACCCTGGGTCAGCAGATGCCCTTGCATACACACAAGCTTCTGTTTTGGTATGAAAACAACTGGTCAGGAAAAATATGTTCGTGAATTGTATTCCTCTTCACAAATCTATTTGTTAAAGAAAAAAATACTATCCTTAGCTCGCTGCCTTCATCTGTACTGCCATTAAGGCTGATATCCCCCCAGAGTACGATTCCCCCCCTCCCTCCTTCTCACGCAAATCTCCTTCCAATTACAATTTCTAATTTTTGCTCCGACCGGACGCCGGGCGCTGTTTTTTGTTTGTCTGATTTAATTTCTGATTACGTTTTTTACAACTATTCTGAGGCGTTTGTTTAATTATTCTGCGAAATAAACAACTTCATTCCCGAAACTGTAGCTTTCACTTGATTTGCTCTAGGGGTGGCTAGAGCTTATTGTTGACGCTTAATAGCGCCATCTTTCTAAAATACAAAAAAAAAAAATACATTAAGTTTAAGGAAACTATAGCCAGTCGGCATCTTGAGATGGCAGTGTCATTTCTTTGATATACTCGGTCGGACAGACCGATGTATATCCGGGCTGAAGTGATATAAAACATGGTGAAATGACTTCCGGTTTGGCCCGATCCGTGAAACAACTGCCTCAAAGGATTGAAGTTTAATCATTCTAAATCTTTTTAATTCTACTACATTCAAGTTTGGATGATTTTTGAACATCTTGTGATTGTGCTGCGAAGAAAGACTTTCTTTGAGAAACTAGAGGAAGAATTAACAAAGCAGACTGGTCCGTAGTTCAGTGGTAGCACTTCGGACTCTGAATGGAAGGTTGTGGGTTCGAATCCCGGCGGAGCACAAAAAATATCCCATTTATATTTTCAAATTTGCTCTTCGCTGGGTTGAACAAAATCATAAGCCTTTACCAATGACCGGTCACCAAAGGTCCATCCAGCCTTACAGTAACTGGGTCTTGTTTGAGAATTGGCACTTTGTAGCGACGACGACCAAGCTCGTAAATAGGTCAATAGCTCAATTGGTAGAATGCTTGCATTCCATGCCGAGAGGAAGGGTTCGATCTCAAGGTTTACTCAGCTTTCACAAGAAATGAAGCCCCTCGGGAGCTGGGAAACCCCCACTTCAACTGTAAGTGGTTGGTGCGAGGCCGGCCCCCATACCCGTAAAAATAAATAGGTCCCGAATCGCCACATGCGACCCCTTCGGTGATAACGCAGGCAAGAAGTTACACTATATGTGTAGCTTATTTGCATTTATTGCATTTAGACCTCGTCAAGCAGAAGTTTTGTGAGGAACCACAAGGTAGATCAGCACATCTGCGGAGCATACCTCGGTGAGTGAGTTCCTTCTGGTTTATTGTTTCCTTTTGGAGCAAGTGACGTTGGATTCACGAGGCTTTCAAAGACATGTGGCTTCATATAAATAAATAACACATCTACGTTCTCTCTTATATTTTCTCCTTGGGATGGTCCACTTGTAGCCATCCTACTTCTTCCAGTTCATTTTTTTTGTATTTATTTTTTTGGGATGTCCATTGGTAGCTGTTCCTTTAAAATATACCTACCTCCTTTTACTGAGGTACTATTTACACGTGCCTCACCACTGATGTCTGCTGTCTCCACTTCATATTTTACTGGCACACCTAATCCCATTGACTCATATCCATCACTGTTTCTTGACTTGTAAGTTGGTATGAGGCTGAGCATCCACACGGTAAAAAATGGTTCATTTTATGAATATCACCCATGTTTCAGGGAAGGGCAAAAAGAGTTGTAGGGCTTATGTTCTTTTAAGATTGGGTTTTTATATTGTTAGTCCACAATCCACATGCGGCATGTCTAAGCGAGAATTTAGGTCCTAATTTATAAAGATTATTTAAGAACATTCTTGAAATATGGAGAATCGCTCCATACCATCTTGCTAGATTTCACCAGAATATTATATTTAACACTTAATCAATCTCGAACAAATATTATAAATTATTATTAGGTACCTACCTGAGCTTCTATTTAATTCTAGAGATTTCATAGACTTTTTATTAACTAACACGGACAAACCAAACACAACACTAGCATCTTTCATATTCGTAAGCTTCACACCACGCTTTTTAAATTTAAAATTTTAAAATAAAATAAAATAGATTTGTGAAGAGGAATGCAATTCATCAACCTATTCTGCCTGGCCAGAAACAGGTATTAATATCATCAATTAATAATTCATTATAGTTTATCTTGTATGAATTATTAATTAATAATTACCCAATAACATCTGTTGAACCAAGGTCAAAGTTATGGTCAAATGACCCAAGCGGGGATCCAACGTTATTCCACTCCAAGCACGCTAGAACGATCGGCTCACTTGGCCCCTTCGGCCATAACACCGACTTTTCACGAAAGACCAAATACTAAATATGGTATCGATTTCAAAAATTTGCTTTCAAGACAGATTTTGTGAAAATCAGAATTCCCTTTGGCCAGGATACCGAAGCCCGTTGATTTTATTCATTGGGCGCATTTGGTAAGTGTTGTTTTAGTGGGGCAACCTTTGTTCAGCTCTCTGCGTTGAATAACAGCCGCAAAACAGTTCATTTCGCGCGGGAAAACAAAAACTAAATAGACGCGGCGCAGTGAGGAAGGGTGGGAAATTTCCAAAAACAAACACTCAGCTTAAATATATATATATCACAGTAACTTTATAGCTTTTCAGTTCAATGTTTCACTTTATAACTTTTTGAAATTAATATCAATACACAAAATAATAAAGGAAAAATATGTAGTAAAATGGTTCTGTCTATAGTCAAAATATATTTTTTGTAATCCTGTGTTGACTCATATTTCAGAGACTCTAGGGGCTGATGACAATTGGTGTAGTGCCGCAGAGGTGTTTACGAGCTTGGTCGTCGCTACAAGCACCAATACCCAAGCAATACCCAGTTACTGTAAGGCTGGATGGACCTTTAGTGACCGGTCGTTGGTACAGGTTTTATAAATTTTTCAACCCAACGTTGAGTATTTTTTTTAAATATAAATGGTTTATTTTTGTTCAAACCCACAACCTTCCATGTACGAGTCCAAAGTGTTGCCACTGGACTACGGACCGGTCAAAAGATGTAAGTATGTATCACATTTTAGATTGCAAATCTGCATGTGTACTTTCAAAATTAAAACCTTTATCTAAATTTAATTTATTGCATCTAGGCATTCATTGTAATATTTAATATTATAAGATAATATAATGCAAGGATCGAAAGAAATGGCGTTTAATCTGTAATGCTGGTGGTTAAAGCTGAGGCTTTTAAACTTTTTTATAATTATTCTTATTTTTATTTTATTTTTCTTTTTAAATATGTTTTGTAGTTTTTTAATTTTTTACTGTTTAATTGTTTAGAGTTTATTTGTTTTATATATTTGAATGTATTAATTGCTTGTATTCCTTAACTGATAGATTGGTATGCGGCTGACCACCCATACTGTACAAAATGGTTCACTTTGCCAATGTCACCCCTGCTTCAGGGAAGGTCGGCAAGAGTTGCAGGGCTTATGTTCATTTGAGATTGGGTTTTTTTTATATTGTAGGTTGTGATGATCCAAGCTTTTCATCAAATATAAAATAAAATAATTGAAGTTCCTATGTATGTGGGCGTATCACATTTGTGTAGGAAGAGTTTTTCTTGTCCATACGTATTTTTCCTATGGACTGATTGCACCTCTTGATGGGGGGGAATGCAAGTCAAACGGGGAGTGAGTCCTGGACCACCGGGAGATAGGGATTCGGTTCGGGACAGTCAGCTTGGGAGCACGTGCTTGCAAGGGACTTAAATCTGGGCTAAACGAATGCGAAACAAAATATTTAAATTAAAATCGGGTTTTAATTCGGAAGAAAATTTAAATAGACTAAAAGGATTTTTCTCTTAATAAAGCCGCCGCGAATCGTTCGTTCGGAATTTAAGGGAGAATAAGTATTTACGTGGTTTTAATAATAATAAAATATCTGCCGACATAATATTCCGGGAGTGTATTTTTCATGTGTCTGTCTAAAACTAAAAGTATGCTAAATAAGTAATTCCGTAAATCGCAGTGATTCTCAAACTTTCGAACATAAAAATAACTTCCGATTGAAATTTTGAATAAAATAAAATTAAACCAGTGGTTGCTGAACGGGAAGGCGCATTTAATTATTTAATAATCAAATTCATTAATCCGCGTAAACACATAGTTCGCTGAGCTGCTTCGCAGAAGGATGAGAGATTTCAAATTATTTTCTAACACACTAAACTAATCTAATTAACTTGCGTTCTAAAATGTATTCAATCTTCACATTTTGAAAATGATTTGTTGCCTATGTTTCAGTCCGAGGGGCTGCTGTTGTCGAATACTCCGATCTTAAAAATTATTACGTTTTCTATTGTAAATAAAATGTTTTCTTTCAGGTCAAAAGGGGTGAATTCAACATAGCTTTCAATCAAGGGGCGCAAATGTCCTGAAATGCTTATAAATTGTTGTCTTTTTCCACAGCCTTGCAGTTACTAACAAACACACCTTCTCTCTCACAAAACACCTGTGTCAGAAAGAATTGAACGCTGTTTGCTTAATATCTGAAATACCGGAACCTAACGGTTCTTTTTGCTGCTATGAAGGAGTTCGCATTGTGTTGGAGGTGAAAGCTTTCGGCTTCCACAACTTTCCATCAAAACTATAAATCCAATGTTGACTGACAAGGAGCCATGCTCCGGAGCACGTCCTATGTTTCCTTTGGTTCATAGCTTGACCTCTCCTTCGGCCATGGTTATCTGCGTCCTCAACATCATCACTGAACGAGGGACGAGGTTACTACCAGACTTATATCATGACTTGGATATAGCTTCCATTGTTCCTCTGTTATGGGCTGGAGTCAACTGACGTCATTCCAACATCACAACACCTAGTTCCTGCTGGATTCTGACACCAAAAATTCAATGCGAGCCTCGACATGGCGATCGAGTTTTAAAAAGTCTCCATTCATTGTTTTTTGGCGTTCGGTTATTTCATGACGCGGAGTAAGGTTAGGGCCAGTCCCTTCTAAAATATCCTTCCCGTGGTCTGAAAGGACCAGGCCGTGGGGCCAACCTGTTAAACTCTTGGAGGAAAGAGGAAGATGAGCTTTCTTCGATTTTGGGTCTCTCTTGCTTACGAGCAAATGAGGAATCCCATTTACAAGGAAGCTGGGGTGAAGGGAGTCATCTTCTACTGGGCCGGTTTGTCGTACCAGTTATTAAAATCAATCCCTTCCTAAAACACACTAATGAAATTTCTTCCACAGCAAAGAGAATCTACAAAAGGTAAGTGATCTTGGAGCGAGAAATGTTTACAACCGCTGGTTGGACCTACGGCGCAGGAAGAGAGAGGAAGAAGAAAAGATCAAACCATATTCTCTTTAATTTTGCTAAAACAATACTAACCAAATAACTATTATTCAATTGATGTTTGATTATCTCCTGTTTAATTGAGCTGTTATTATCGTACTTGTCTTTGAAATAAATTCATCTGCATTAACTGGCGTCAAAATTAAATAAACGAATCTCGCGGAAATTTTGTCAGAAATAAAAATCAACCGCGCTGCTATGCGAACGCCAAATCGTGTATAATTCGGCGTCGTAACCTTTGGGTTAGTTAATCAAATTCATTAAAGTATTATTAAGCTAGGCACACCTGTTTTCATCCTCACCATCATTAAAGAATTTGGGTCCACTACGGAGGTAGGTCTGAGACAGTAAAACAAAAAAATGACACAACGTTCTGTTTCTACCTATCGCACATCGAGGGGTCATAACCACTAAATAGACGATCACACAAATGCATCAAGATTATTGGCCATGATCTTACAATTTTCACCTAAGGGTGAATTGACTGGTTTCACTCCAGTTGAACCGTGAAGAAGGATTGTTCCGTCCTCCGAAGGGAGTTTTCCATAGGTCGGGTTCACTTCAGTTGGACCGTGACCATGGATCCCTTTATTTTCCTCTGGGTTTAAATGAGGAGGTAGAATCTTTTCAAGGTCCACATGCGGCATGTGTAAGCGCAAAATTATGCATGTCTGCTTGTGGGAATGCATTTAATATGAATCTCAAATGATGCATATCTTTGCAGCTTAGATTTAGATTTAGATTAGATAAGATAATGGTAAATAAGATAAAAAAAACAACTTTGATTAAGATTGCGGGAAGTACATTACTAAACTGTAAGCCGGAAATTCTCGGTGCCATTTGCTGAAACTGATGTGGCATTGATAAATATGAACCAAGCGGTTACCATAAGTTTATCAAGCCTTACAGCAGTTGGGTGTTGCATTTTACCAACAAATTACTATAAGATTCATTGATTTATAGGTTGGTATGAGGCTGACCACCCAAACTGTAAAAAATCGTTCTCTTTGCCAATGTCACCCCTGTTTCAGGGAAGATCGGCAAAATTTGTAGGGTTTATGTTCATTTGAGGTATGGTTTTTTATTTGTACACATTCAGCATTTGTAAGCGCGAACTTACACGTGTTTGTTTGTGAGCATGCATTTGATATAAGCTTTGAATGTTAATATATCCTTGCAACTTAGATTCTAGATTGCCAATCTTCACTGAAGAAGCGTATGAAGAAGAAATACTTCTACATAGTCGAAATTCAAAAGGCAAGTCGATGCCAGTCCTGTCATTAGATCCCTACGCCACTGCCTGTGTAATATAAGGGGTGCTATAGGCATAATGGGCAGATATAAGAGTGATAGCGGAATGCCGCATCCCCTTTGTTCCACAAATTACTTTCAGCATCGGGCTTCTTCATCCCCTAACGAGGTGGGAGGAGGGGGGAGGTACATAGGAGGTAGGCGGCCAAAGAAACCCCCTCCGCCCTTCACAAGTCTGTGGATAGATTCCCAGGGTTGCTTCTGATGGGATTATTATTTGTTTAGTTTCTAGTTTTGCTTTATAATTTTTAACGTTTAACTCTGTAAGCGCATGATAAAGTCGCTATGTCTTCCCACTTGCTCTGTATGGAATGCCGGGATGGACGCTCACACAGGCTGGAGAACAGAATCGAAGCGTTCGAGATGAGTATCTACCGGAAAATGCTTCGGATGCCTTAGCATGATCGAGTCACCACACAGGAAGTCCTCCGACACATACATACCACTAAAGAATTTCTGCCAACCTTCAAACAAAAAAGCTGATGTACTTCAGTCACATTATGAGAATGAGAATTACTGTCTTCTCCCTTTCTTATCATATAAGGAAAGATTGAGGTGAGAAGACCTCAAGGACGCTGAAAAACTTGTGACAGGGGTTTGGCAAAATCTCCACATTTCGAACTCCAGCATTCAAAGTAAATACAGCCATTATAATCACCGATCTTCATGTGAAATGACACTACAAGAAGAAAAAGTTCTTAAACATAGGAGTTTGTATGATGCTGACCACCCATTGATAATTTATAATCCAATTTGAAAAGATATAAAGGGTCTTTTAAAATGGACTTCTGAACTTTGACAGTTGATAGCGGTCACATTGTTGCAGTGACATCTATCAAATTAGCTGACATTTACTCAGTCCGTTTTGCCAAATCACCTTAAACTGATACAGCTTTCAAGGTCACGTGCAAATGATATTTTTTTATGAAACGGGTGTTCTGTTCGGGCAACGAGGAGGTAGGAGTAAGGTGGGAGGAAGATGGGAGGTAGGATGAAGGTGAGAGGTGAGAGGTGGGAGGAAGACCGCCAAAGAAAATCACCCCCTTCACAAGTCTGTGGATGGATCACAGAGTTGCTTTTGCAGTTGCTGGCCCTCTGGCCTGGAACCACCTGCCACATCATGTGAGAGAGCTAGAGGACCATGGAAAGTTCCGGAATGCACTGAAGACAAGCAAATTTCTGGCATCGTTTGCACCAGCGCCCTTGGAGTGACTACATCACGAAACGGCGCTATAAAGAAATCATCAACTCATCATCATCATCATCATCGATGGAGAGCTCGCCGTAGATGAAAGGTTGATGCATACTGTAGGCCTTATATCGCCTGATCTGTAATCTATAATCTAAATTGCAAAGATATATTTACATTCCGATTCATAATTTAAATTAATGCACAAGCAGACATAGGGATATTTGGTGTGTAGGTACAAACAAAGTATAATAAAAACCTAATCTCAAATGAACTGTAACGTTTGCTGCATATCCCGGAAAAAGGGATGACACTGACAAAAGTAAACCGATGTTTACAGTACCTATTTGTGGTAAGCCTTATACCAACCTATAAAGTAATGATATAACAGGACAAATAACAAAATACAATACAAAAACACACAGGCCGTGAAGTAATGGACTCAACTCAAATTCCATAGACAGAATATAGAGGATCATAGAGGAAGACCGAGAAAGGTATGGATGGACCAAATATCCGAAATTGCGAATGAATGGAATATCCAGAGTCATAATAAAAGAAGAGCTTGTATGAAGAAGGTTATGACTCTGGAGGAAATGAAAGAAGTATGTAAGGATAGAAAGAAATGGCGGTTGATCTGTGATGTTGGCGGCTAGGGTTTGTTAAAGTAAAATTGGTTTTATGATTTAGTTTTTTATATCCATGTATATATTGTTATTTATTGATTTTAAAAATGTAATTTGTCATGTGTGTTCCTTGACTTATAGGTTGTTATGCGGCTGACCACCCATACTGTAAAAAATTGGTTGACTTTGCCAATGTCACCCCTGACGGCAAGAATTGCAAGGCTTATGTTCATTTGAGATTGGGTTTTTATATTGTAGGTCCACATGCGGCATGTGTTAGCGCGAAATTATACATGTCTGCTTGTGGGAATGCATTTAATATAAATCTTAAATGATATATATCTTTGCAGCTTAGATTAGATTAGAAAATTTGTAACTTTACACGGTTGAGTCGCTGGGGCAAAGTTATTTGTTGCTAAGGATCCTAGTCACTTCAACGTTTGGCGTTTAAAAATATTATATTTTCAAAATTTTCCAGTGGAGTTCAATGCGTAAAACATTGCAGATCAACTGCCTTTTTTGCGGTTCTTGCAAACTTCTTGTTTCTTAATTTTGACTACGTAATTTCTACATTTTCGGATTGAAAGAATAACGTAGCTTGTTCTCGGTCCATTTGGCAGTTAAAACAAGAAAATAACACTTTGCTTTTACGAAAGTAGTTTTTTTCCTAATTCCTTACAACGGCATTACTCCTTATGATAATGATTCTGGAGCTAAATTGGAGTATACTGAAGGAGGGAGTAGGAGTGCGCTAAAGGGAATGAGTAGAAAAAGAGAAAAACCATGGAAAAGAGTTTGTATAGTATGTAACTTAGAATCCATGAGCATAGTACAAGATACACTACAATTTTTATTGAAAAGCTTAATTGAAGATCTGAAAGGATACTTTCTAGTGATTTATTCCTCTTACTCGCTCCATTTGTATGAGTCAGAAGGACCCGCAACACTTGGGCGCTCATACCAAGGATTTTACTTTTACAAGAGATTGAAAACTTCCGTCTTCTTCTTTCTCTTCTTTTATAGATACAAAATATCTGTTTGTGCTACAGCTTCCTCCTGTTATCGAGACTGGCAGCTATCACGCCATCTCTTCGGACAACACTCATAGAAAGGATTTTATTATCATAAGTGGCGAAATACCTTCCCATGAAGTTAAAAGCAACGCAAAACGCAACGCAAACGCAACTAAGCTACACATATAGTGTAACTTCTTGCCGCGTTATCCCCGAAGGCGTCGCATGTGGCGAGTTGAACCTATTTATTTTTACAGGTAAGGGGGCCGGCCTTACGCCAACCACTTCAGTTGAAGTGGGGGTTTTCCAGCTCCCGAGGGGGCTGGTGCTCATTTCTTGTGAAGGCTGAGTAAACCTTGCCGGTATTTTTATTATGGGGTTTGAAATAAACACCGAAACAGGAAATCATTTCTGACACCCTCCTCGGTGGGATTCGAACCCGAGCTCACGGGGTAGAATGCGAGCACTCTACCAACTGAGCTACCGACCGGACCGGAACGGCATGTCAAAACCAGATCCTCAAGGCCAGAGGCGTGCCCATGACTATTAAATTATATGGGCTGATGTTACTGAAGCTAATAACCATAATTCAGGTGACACTTTTTGACTTTGTGGGATTGTTGCTGTTACAAGTAGCGTAATCAAATAAATATACATTACAAATCAGAGGATAACTATGAGTCCACTGCGGATGCAGCTTGGCAAAATGTCGGTAAATTGGAATTGAAAGCAACAGCCACAAGAGGAAAATAAGGAGTTAAATCATCTCGAACGACACAATAAAAATAAGATCAATTTATCATCACCCTCTATAAACTGCATATTTAATCTAAGTAACAAAGATATATTAGATGCATATTAAATGCATTTTCACAAGCTGGCACGTATAAGTGTGCGTTTACACATGCCGCATGCAAACTTACAACATACAAATCAAAACTCAAATGAACATACGCCCTGCAACTATTACCGACCTACCCTGAAACAGAGCTGATATTTTATAGAATGAAAAAAACGGATTTTACTGACCGTGCAAAAGAGAAGAACGATTTTCTCTAAGTTTCGTCGGAGTCATATCCGACGTCCTCAGGAGACGTGTCTCTTCTACAAAGAGGAACCACGAAAGAGTTGATATTGGCAAAGTGAACCATTTTTACAGTATGTGTGGTCAACTTCATACCAACCTATAACTTATAAGTCAAGAAGCTCTCAAAGCCAATTGGCTGGACCGTGTGGTGGAAGATTGATGTTTGGCAAGAATGTGAAAATGGGGGGGAAAGGTGTTAGAAAAAACAAAGATAGCAGCGGTTGACCTGTAATTAATTCTTTAAGTTATTAAAACACTGTTTTAAATTTACTCTTTATTTTTTATTTATTTGGACACAAACGTTTTCGACTACACAGTAATCATGATCAGAAATTAATTGATTTTAAAATATTGATAAGAGTCTTATAAAAAGGCCACGAACTCTAGAAAGTACTGGACCGTTGCCTTTTATGACCTCTCCGCGTTTTCATTACTTTAAAAAAACCTCATTGCGCCTCCGCTCAAAACTTTCTAATGAAATACATATTACTAAAGTTTCTGCCCGCGCAGAAAACAAAACGAGGATTCAGGATGATATTCGTTTACAATGCGGCGATAATGTAAACACAGTTTTGAAACGAAATCATAATAGGCTTTTCTAAAAACCAAAACAAATAAGGCCTAGGTACATACGTTTACTTGAGCCTTGCCATTTCATTTTCCCAATAGTTATTGGTGAATTCAAAGCATATAAAAAGCATATTTGGTCAACGACGTTACCATGTTGAAAGCACCGGTTCCCATTGATCACCGAAGTTAAGCAACATTGGGCGCGGATAGTACTTGGATGGGTTACCGCTCAGGTACACCGCGTGTCGTTGGCATCTTGGACCGGTCCGTAGTCCGTAGTGGCAACACTTCGGACTCGTAAATGGAAGGTTGTGGATTCGGATCCCGGCGGAGCACAAAAATATATCATTTATATTTCAAATGTGCTCTTCGCTGAGTTGAAAAATTCATAAACCTTTACCAAAGACCGGTGACTGTAAGGTCCATCCAACCTTACAACAACTGGGTCTTGCTTGAGAATTGACGCTTTTTACAGTGACGACCAAGCTCGCAGAGGGCTTTTGAGGTGTGATACACACAAAAACAGCGCTCACCAAATAAATCATCCTAATATTATTATTATAAAGGTAAAGTCCAATCGGTAGAAAGGGATTATCTAAGAAATATGATTGGAAGGAATGGAATGATTATGAATGATTTCGTAAGATAACAATGTGTTGATAGGAAAAGTGTGAAAGGGAAGAACAAAATGAGTTTATTAAGATAGTTTGGACATATGCAGATAATAATTGATGCTGAAAGACCGACGAACAAAGTAAACGTTGCAATAATGGATGGATTTGGCGGCAGAGAGAGACCGAGAATGGTATTATTGGACCAAATTCCTGAAATAATTAGTGGATGATGGGATAGCCCTGTGATGCTTGAATAAAAATAATTATGAAATGAAAAAAGGATGTAGGGACCGAAATAAACATCTGTTAAAGAAGATTGTTCTTCATCATCATCATTATCAATATTCTTAATATTCGTTTTCACAGCGGACGCGGTTCGGGAGCTCCAAATTGACAATTACTTTTTATCGCAAACAATTGTGCAGAGCGCCGATCTCGTTACGGCTAATGTACTGTTACGAAATTAGGGTTCAATTGTCTTCAAATTAAAACTACACAGGTCTTCTTCAATAGTTATTTATTTTACACAGTTACAAAATTTATTTTCACACTACTTTCTCGATTATTCTACTTGGTTTCGGTTCACTGATCAGATGGCTTCGATGTGTTTGTAAGTCGCTATGATACTGCCCCGCTCTGCAGGCCATTCGCACCTTTATACTCTGTAGAGCAGTATGATCTAGAACCAAAGTTGCTAGACGGTTCCAGAGTAATTATTACTTCTCGACGCTTCACGTACTACCTAGAGATACAACCAAAATCCTACCTACAAATGTAATACAGAATTCCTATAATTATAACAAGTACCTACTTAGCCTAGAGAATTCTACACTTATACACAATTATCGATCCTACCTACCTATACCTATGAGGACTCTTATAACTATAACTACCCATACTTATTTCAATATTTATATTTACATAACACTACCCCCCACCTAGACTGTTTCGTCCCGGAACAGTCTTGACTCTGTGTAGGTAGGGGCATGCTGATCCACGTCGACACCCTGTGGTCAGGAAGAAGTGGCAGTCCACGGATTTCTCCCCACTGGCTCTCGGCTGCGCTTGCTCGCAGCACACCATGACGCTGATGCCGACTCCCGAGAACACTGCTTCAATCATACTCCGGATTATCCGCCAGTCTCGATTAGCGCGGCCGCCACCCATCTTCGGTATTGCCAGACGCGCCTGCTGATCCTCCAACATGTAGTCACGCAGCTCAACAAGGCCGTCCCACAATGCCTTGTAGTCCTCTTCCAGGTTGCTGGAATCCGGGACAACCAGGCAGTATGCTTGTTGACGCCCCTTCGGTAGTCTCAGAGCTCTTCCTTGCGGGCTGCTCGAGGGTTGCGGTTCTCCGAATTTGTATCGGAAGACCCGTGCAATTCCTCTAGACATATCTAGATCTTCCGGTACACTGCATGCCAGTGTGTGGTCCCCAGTGACCTCAAATAAGTCCTTGTGGACTTCTGTGGTCACTCCATGGCGAAACTTCTGCCCTGCCTTCGCGTTCTCCCAAAACGTCTCAAAGGCTGGTGATCTTTCGGATGCGACGCACTGTCGTACTTTTTGGGCTGGTTGGTCATCATTATCGCCTAGGTATGGTGAGAGGCGATTGTAGTGCACGATCCTTGGTTTTCCGTTTGGTCTCTTTTTTATGCGGTAGACCACATCGTTGATGCGCTCCAAGATCTCGTACGGCCCGTCCCAGGAACGCTGAAGCTTCGGACAGTATCCTTGGCGCCTCTTGGGGTCAAAAAGCCACACCCAGTCACCAGCTTTGTACCCCATGCTGTCAGCTCTGGTGTCATAACGCTCCTTCATTTGATCGCTGGCTTCCCATTTCTCCGGTCCTTGAGACTTTGGGCACCTAGCGCTCAGGTGTCCTTGCTGGCCACACGTCCAGCAGTGCGCCCCCTGTCTCGTTGGCTCAAGTTGCTGCAGCACTTTTTCTATTATTTCCTCCGTCGTCAGTGGCTTGGTTTCTTGCACTTTCATCGCGCATACTCTGACGTGGCTTCTTATCGATTGTTTGACAGCCTCAAACTCCATCGCTTTGGTCAGTGCCTCGTTCAATGTCTTCGGAAGAGCCAGTTTCACTGCTTGCTGCGTCTCCCATTCTCGCAACCCGTTCAGAAACTTGTCCACTGCCAAGTTCTCGCAGATGTCATCAGGGAACGTCGGGTAAGCGTCTCGTACCAGGCGGGCGATGTCCATCTCAAACTCCTGGAGGCTCTCGTTGGGCTTCTGCACCCTTGTGTTCAGCTGTGACTTGTACAGCTGCTCCAGGCACTTGTGGCCATAGCGCATATCCAAGCGCTGCTTCAGCTGCCCAAAGTCACCACGGTTGTCCAAGGGTATGGCCTGCAGAACCCTGAGAGCGTCTCCTCGGAGCGACAGGCTGAGAACCGAAGCCTTCTTCTGCTGGCTCCAGGCTCCCATCATGGCAGCCGTCTCAAAGAGGGTCAAATACTCCTCCCACGACGTCTTCCCGTCGAAGGTCGGAAGGTTGTGCTTCGCCAGCGAAGGGTCGTCATCCCCTCTAGTGACCCTGGTTGGAGTTGAGCATCCCTGTTCGATCTCGTCGTGAAGGCCTTTGGGGGATATCCTGGTGGACTCCATCTGGCACTTGTCAGCCAGCTCGGCACGCAGACGGTCTTCCAGGTTTGACATCCGAGTCTCCATTTCCCCCTTCAGGGCTGTCATCTTCTCCTCCATTTCTCCCTTCAGGGTTGTGAGATTCTCGTTCATCTTCTCTTTCATGTTGGCGAGGTCTTCCTGCAGGGCCTTGGCGTTTTCAGCCATTTCCACTTTCAGGTCCGTCAGGTTCTCCTGCAGGGTCTTGGCGTTGTCAGCCATCTTCTCCTCCAGCCCGGTCAGGTCCTCCTTCAGGGTCTTGGCGTTGTCAGCCATCTCAGTCTTCAGTCCTGTCAGGTTGCTGGTTAGCTCCTCCTTCATGGACTTTGTGATGCTGATATTTAGCTCGTCCAAGGCGCGGTCCCCTCCAGACGCCATGACAAAATATGCCGGGTCTTCGCCTGATTGTTCCAAGGCCTCTATGAGGCGTGCTTGTAAGGCTGCCTTTCCTCCTGAGGTCTCCAGGTCCCTCTCCAGAAGCTCATTTTTATGCTCAGTGACTTTGAGGTCCTTGACGTTCACTTTAGTTGCCATTTTTTTTTCAAAATTTACGTCAAAACAAAAATATTTTCAAATTTATTTAATACAAGTTTTGAGTTTTATATATATAGCTGTTTTGAATACGTACTTTAGCAAAAATAATATTTTTTTTTTGATTACACTGATTGGTAGGTACTGTCTTTTAATATTTATTTTTAATTCACCAATATTTTTAACATAATAATGTCTGATAGTACATAATCATTTATTTCGTCTCAAGTCTTTCAAACACACAGGTAGGTACTTAATGTACATTCACACACTTGTAAACAAAGGATAGTTATTCAAAAACTTTTTCTCGATGAATCTGGAACGTTCTTTTGTAATATTTTTCAAGATTTTTATTTATTTATTTTATTTTTTTTTAATCACACACAATAATAAAAAAACTATGGTCCAATTTGATGACTTTCTCAATGCGGTAAAATAGTCATTATGTTATGTCCAGAATTATGTCCAGAATTATGTTCCATATGATGTTCCAGAATTTATAAGCAACTTGCTTTTGCGTCTTTTCTTTTAACAAAAATTTATTTAAACACTTGTTTTCACAAAAGTCAGTTCACACAAAGTTCAATTTGAATAAAGTTCATTTTAACACTATTTAATTTATTTTATTTATTTTTAGACAGAAGATCTTAATTTTTCTTGACAATTCCGCACCTGACGCCAATTGTTACGAAATTAGGGTTCAATTGTCTTCAAATTAAAACTACACAGGTCTTCTTCAATAGTTATTTATTTTACACAGTTACAAAATTTATTTTCACACTACTTTCTCGATTATTCTACTTGGTTTCGGTTCACTGATCAGATGGCTTCGATGTGTTTGTAAGTCGCTATGATACTGCCCCGCTCTGCAGGCCATTCGCACCTTTATACTCTGTAGAGCAGTATGATCTAGAACCAAAGTTGCTAGACGGTTCCAGAGTAATTATTACTTCTCGACGCTTCACGTACTACCTAGAGATACAACCAAAATCCTACCTACAAATGTAATACAGAATTCCTATAATTATAACAAGTACCTACTTAGCCTAGAGAATTCTACACTTATACACAATTATCGATCCTACCTACCTATACCTATGAGGACTCTTATAACTATAACTACCCATACTTATTTCAATATTTATATTTACATAACAGTACTTTCAACGGAGTCTTGGAATTTGATTATAACGGCAACTTGCAGGTCAACTGTTAGTACAGCTAATGAAGTACGCGAAACATTTAATTCAATTTAGAATAATTGACGAGACGCGAGACAAATTATTAAAGCACTAAATGGAGGTAGATCTACCTTAAAGGGTTTTCTCGGCACATTTAAACTAGAGGAAAAATGTGAAGTCATCTGGCCGAACTGCTAGGAAATCAGTCCATGGAAACAGGCACCACCAAAGACAAGCATATATTTTTATTGTTTGCCTGAGATCTTAAAACCTTTACCCACCGAGAAAAAAAACATGAGCTTATTCAAATTTGTGTCCATTACAGTAAAAGCTCTTACGAAAAATTCACAAATGACTTTCGAACATAATATGTAATAGTGCGTAGCGACAAAAAAAATGACGTTTAATCTGCAATGTTGGTGGATAAGGTTTTTTATAATTGTTGTATTATATGTAAGTGTCCACTTTAATTTTTTTTATTGTATTTTGTGGATTTATTCATTTTTTGTTTGTTTTTAATGATTAAATATTCATAATTATTTTGTGACCTAGGTATATATATATTTTAAAAGTATGTTTTCAATTTTGTTCCTGGACTCATAGCTTGGTTTGAGACTGACCAATGTTGGTGATTTTGACGACACCAACTAGGGCTTACTCGAGACTCGCCCAGTTGTGTGCCGGAGCACCAGCTCTGATTCAAGGGAATAAAACTCCGATGATCAATGGTCAGCTGCTACTAATTTATTGAGTCTTAAATTTCTCCTTTTATAGTGCAAAATGGTATATACTATTTCCTTTTTGGGCGACTACAATAATTATATAAATCTAGAAATTTCCTTGCAATGTTGCACAAAATGCAATAATTCGTGAAATATCTCATCAGCACATTCCATCTTATACATTATTTCTTTACAAAGAATTATTGAGAAAATCAATTAATACTAGGTCTCACTGACAATGCATTATTTTACAAATTCCATTAATTGATAATTATATAAATCTAGATTGTTCCATACATTATCTACTGAGAAATATCAATATTATTTGAAATACAAGATCAGCAAATTCTTTCTTGCACGTTCCTTCCTGACATCGCATATTTGACTTATTCAAAGAATTATTTTAAATAACAAAAATGTGAGTACATAATGTGGCTACCTTCTGCGGTTCTGGAACAATCTATGATATTACGGACTTACGTTAAAAAGTATTTTTAACAGTAGTTGGAGAAAAACGCGCATGGCTTGTGTTCATGTCATGTTTAATGAATTATTTTTTCTGCAGCATTCTTTCAAGTCTGAACGCAACCGTACACGTGTTTTCTTGACTGCGTGTACTTTAATCTTTAATTTACCCTACAACTTAGATTAGAATATAATGAAAGTCGACAGCGTAAAACAAAAAGCATTAAAACACTGTCAATACAGTTTTGCAACTTAGATTAAATTAGAGTTGTACAAAGTTGGACGATCACACACATTCTGCACGAGCGTCGCGCTCGAGCATGCCCAAGAGAAGTTTCCAGCGTACACGCGAACATCTGGATTAGCATAAAGTCGTTTGTTTGGTGACGCGGATGGTTCGTGGATGGGGGTCCTCTCCCATACGGCAAACAAACCGACAAAACGCTGAATTTCAACACTCAATGTAATAGGCTACCTTTACAGTTTCGTTTTTTTTTACCTTTAAGTATTGTTAATGATTTTAAATTAAGGTTACGGGCGTTAGACATTTTGTATGAGACTTATTAGATGTTAAAGATTTCACGAACTGCGTTCCTTGACTTATAGGTTGGTATGAGGTTGATTACCTGTAAATATGCTGCACTTTGCCAACGTCTCTCCAGTTTTACAGAAGATCGGCGAGAGTGTTCACCTAGACAGTTGTCTGACTATGAAAGTTCAAATAAATAAGACCGTTAGTTCGAGTTTCTACGGATTACGGCAAATCAAGCTTGTTAATAACTGTCTACCAATGGAAGCAAGGAAAGCTTTAGTAAATGCATTTGTGGTATCTAAGATAGACTACTGCAATAGCTTATATGCAGGCCAACCAAAATGTCAATTAAATAGGCTACAATTGGTTGTAAATGCGTGCGCTCGCATGATTGCTGGTCAGTTGAAATTTACACACATTACTCCTCTTCTCCACAAGCTTCACTGGCTCCGTATACCGGAGCGCATCGAGTTCAAAGTGTGCACGATGGTCCACAAAGCTTTATTTGGGAAAACACCCGAATATCTCGCTGATTTAATCAAACCAGTCAACCTCGGCAAAAAAAACCTAACACTGCGCTCAGCTGAGACTGGAGCCAAATCAAGGATTGAAGAACCTGTAAGAAGAGTTAACACAGTGTTTGGAGAGCGTGCATTTGCAGTTGCTGGCCCTCTGGCCTGGAACCACCTGCCACATCATGTGAGAGAGCTAGAGGACCATGGAAAGTTCCGGAATGCACTGAAGACAAGCAAATTTCTGGCATCGTTTGCACCAGCGCCCTTGGAGTGACTACATCACGAAACGGCGCTATAAAGAAATCATCAACTCATCATCATCATCAGTGTAGGGTCATTTGAGATTTTAGTTTTTATTTTTTCATTACACGAGTGATATGTGTATTGTGTAAGGGTGAATTTATACAGTTCTCTGTTGGCATTTCATTGTTTTTTCTTCAAAAAACTATAGAGAAGAAATAATCTGTAAACATTTTTTCATTTTTATTATTCTAAAAATTTCGGTCCTCAGACCATCATCATGTACTTATTAAAAAAAATTAATTGAAAATTAACAGGGGGCATTCCTTGACTTATAGGTTGGTATGAGGCTGGCCACCCATATTGTAAAAAATGGTTCACTTTGCCAATGTCACCCCTGTTTCAGGGAATGTCGGCAAGAGTTGCAGGGCTTATGTTCATGTGAGGTTTGGATTTTATTTGTAAGTACACAATTAGCATTTGTAAGCGCGAACTACACGTGTTTGTTTGTGGGCATACATCTGAGAGCTTTGAATGAATATATCCTTGCAACTTAGATTATTATTATTATTATTATTACAAATATATCAAATAAAATATTGTTTCCTTTATAGTTCTTTGAAAAAAATAAATTACCGTGTTAATACACAAACCATAAAAAAAATCTTTGCATACTTGATTTTAGAATTTTGAAAAAAACACCGTAACGGGAAATCATGTCTTCCGCCCATCATGGGAAACGAACCCTAGCACTTTGGTGCTGTATCCAAGTACTCTACCAAGTGAGCCATCGGCAGGAGTATAATGCTGAAAATATTGCAACTTAGATTCTTATTTCGTGTGACATTGAGTAAGATTTGTGGTCCCATATATAACTCAGGGATGACACGGCTTAAAAATAAATCTCTATTTAATCAATTCAATTGAACGGGCTGTAGGTATACAATCCTTTTTACAGAATAAAATATCAAGAAAGTATAAAATCTATCCTGCAATGTTAAGTAAAGATTTAAGATAAATTTAAAATGCTTTACAACGAGAAAACATGTATAAGTTTGCGCTTTCACATGATGCATGTCTACTTACAAAATGAAAAATAAAAATCACAAGTAAAAATACATTAATAACAATACAAATTGGCAAAGTGAACCAATTTTACGTATGAGTAGTCAGCCTCATACCAACTTCTAATTCTAGATTAAAAGAAATAATACTGCCATGATTATGAGTTGCAAAGAAAGTTAATAATAAAAATAAATAATAAAAGAATGCGAGAAGCGAAAGTACTGAAATCTAATTCATTGATAGTTAAAGAAGGTACGATAAAAAGGTGAGATTGCTAGAAGGAACTAGACCACGCGAAATCGATCCTTCTGGTTGTTGCCAATTTTCGTTTCCAGGGAAATGTGGCAAGAGTTGCAAGGTTTGTTTTTGAGGTCGTTCATGTGAGTTTTTTTTTTTTTTTGTATGTACACATTCAATATATTGTGTAAGCGCGACTTTTCTGCATGTGGGCGTACATTAAATGTGAGCCATTTAATGTCAATATATCTTTTCCCCTTAGTTTATAGATAGTCTAAGGGCTTAAAGCTAGTTTCAGTCATGACTAAGATGTTTTCATCACTAGGTATTTCAGTTCTCCACATAAATCACATCGGTTTTGTAATCCCCACAAAGCTGCATGCAAGCCATTAGATGGATTGCTTGCAGCATATGTATTCGCGCACATACTCGTGGACACACGCACACACATAGAGATGGCTTAAGGGACTTCGCTAGTTATCGGTTGACCCTTTCTGTACCGCAAAACATGTATTCTCTACCCAAATAAGTACTCCAAAACTAAAAGCTCTCGAATTAACATTAAAAAATCATCAATTACATCAGTTACATCTCCCTGTCCATTGTGGTAAGGTTCAAACTTGCTCAACATAAACATTGAGTGTGAATATGACTTCTTTATTGTGGCTGGACAAAACTTCTAAAAACGTGCTGCGGACGCTCTTGGTTTTTATTTTTTGAAAGTGGTTAATTTACAGTTAACCGTGATTAAAAGTATTTGTTACGACGAACCAAGATACATAAATGAGTAATCAAATATTTTTATAATGATTACTAAGTATTTTGATGTTTGAAAATGAACATCTTTTCGGCTGTTACAAATATGTTAACTTGTACACTAACGTGTGATTGCAGTAAAATGATTTCATATACAATAGGCAAAGTAGATTGGAGAGATTTTGAATTTTTCACTGAAATAGAACAAAAAAAAAACATTGTGGCGGCCTTTCCTGGAAGTGAGGATGATTTTGAAGACTCAGATGATGAGTGGTTACCACCCCGTATACCTACATAAGACTTGGATGAAGAATCGATACCGGTTGAAGTAATTGATGATGGCAGGCAATATTATTTGTATGAAATATTAACGCAAGACATAAAATGTGTTAGTTGTTAGAATTTACAATGAACCTACCTAAGTGTCACGTTTCAAAAGATAAAGAAGAAGAAGGTACAGTGATGTTACCCGTTGAACCAGAGGAACAGCCAGTACCATTGAATTCAAAAGAAGCTGCTAAAAAACCCAAAGAAAAATATTCCCGACTACTTTGCAAAAGTAAAAACCTTATTCATTTTTTATTTGCATTTACAGAAAATCGTGCAGTGTAGGGTTAAAGTATAAAAGTATTATACGTACATTATAGAAAAATATTATATATATTTTTAGTGTTTCATTAAACACAATAGCACATCTTTCTATCCTTCAAAATATAACCTGTCAGATTCAGACAACGTTGTATGGGTTAGAGCACCAGCGCCACTGGCGGTCATATTTTCAGTGTCATCTTTTTTTTCCATTCCCGACGAGATATCTTGTCTCCGGCAGCGAAACGCTTTAAAGCGATTGGTCACGCACTGTCCTCCAGCCCCAATGCGACCCTTTTTGCCAATGGGAGGAAACTTCACGACTCTCGGGATTTATTTATGCAGATAACCTGGGATCCTGGATCGGACAACTGTGAATCTCGAGGAGCGCTAAGCGGAAAGTGGGAAATGGTCTCGGCGTACATTTGCAAATGCGGACGCCTAGAATAATTAGATGGACTTACAATGTTGAGATTGAGCGTCTACATTGTAAACGGGATGTTTGGACCTCAAACTGTTAATTTATGAAAGAATAGTGAAAAAATATCTACTCCAGGCTTGTTAAAAAATTTTATTTTTGTAATTTTTCATTAATTCAGAGTGACAACACAACTTGTTCTATAGTCGTAATATAAATACTGTGTTTGAAGTCAGATTTTGAATTGAAAAATGTATCAGCTTGTGCATACCTTTATCCAAGTGATGGTTAAAATATTGCAGTAATGTGGACTTACCTGAAAAAAAAACAGAAAATTAGAATTCATATTTAAAAAATGCCGAAAAGTTAAATCTAAATTGACTTAGAAAGAGTTTTAAGAAACCAGCTAAGAATTTTGAAAAAATACAATGAATACATTTAAACAAGGATAAGAAAGGACTTTAAATCTTGTCACATAATCTATGCATTATTTTAATTTATCAGATAATAACATTCATGATAGTTTTTAAGATAGAATTTTGTTTTTTCATAGAACTCTTTCGTTATATGCATTACTCTAACAAATTAACATGCATGTGTCAGCTCAAACTGTCATATCAGGCTGCTACTCCAATCTTGGTTTTCACATGAGACAATGAAATCTATTTACATGGCATTTTCAATATGTGTCCCTAAATCCTATTATTGTGTATTAAAGCTTTACGTACAGTTGTACATTGACTTGTCCTTAGACTAGTGGTTAACGCTACAAACTACTAAACGGATGGGCATGAGTTCCATTCCTGGCGTAGCACAGAAAAAATATTTGTTTTTAAAATAATCTCTCCACAGCAATGATAATTTTATTTACTAAAATACCAGTCTCAAAGATTTATCCATGTTTAACTTAACTGGGCCTTGATTGAAAATTGACGACGAAAATTGAATAAGCGTACAGAGAGTTTTTGAGGTGTGATTGAAACAAAAACAGCGGCGACAAAATTCCAAAACTCCCAAGTTAGGTACTGAGTCTTTGATTTCGCATAAAACTATAAAAAATATTATCACACGTATTATATTTAAATCTTAATTGTATCGTACAATATATGGCAAAAACCTACTCTAATTCTACTTATGTATATTTTTTTTTTGTTAAAACAAAGCAAATAATACGTTTTTACAGGTTCGGGCTCTTGACCATCTTCAGATAAACAGTTTATTAGTAACGATTAAAATAACATGTGCCAATAGAATGAAGTAGTGGGTTTTATCATACATGTACGATAAAAATTTGATCCAAATATGATACTTGTGATAATACTTTTTCTGAAATTTTTGCAGCTTTCGCTGAAACATTTCATAAATTGTTATCGTATTGTATGGAAGTTGTACAATTTATTAACAATTTTAACATTGCTAGAGTAGCATTGGCGTGGTAAACCCATTTCTAAAGATTTCAAATTATTTTTACGGCCATCCAAGCCAATAAAAGCGAGGGCTTAAACCCGTTTAACCAGTTTACAGGTAAATTAAAAATTTAAGGGCCATGAAATTATGGAACCGTTCCGCTCTTTGTCTTTGGAAATAAAGGACAATTTAAAGAACGCTTAACTCGATTATTCTCGATGGTGTATAAATAGTCCACGACTAAAGATACTACAGAAGAACAAGATATGGTTTGTTAAGATAAAATTGAAGATATTTATTGGAATGCATTGATTCCAAATACTTTTTTTCCTTGAAATAAAAGCGATTATAACAAATAATTTCATTTTTTATTAACAATTTGCATAGGTGAAATATAGGACAAATTTTGAAAGAAAGTAAAAAAACAAAATTGAATCACTCATTTAATTGAAAAATCAAAAACCGAACTTCGCTTAAACAAAGGTGGCGATTAGCGAAAGTGAACATTTTATTACAGTATGCGTAGTCAGCCTCATACCTTTAAATCAAAGATTTATAGGGTGAGTGTTATATTTGTGTGAATCATATCTCAAAAGCTCTACGTGAGCTTGGTTTTCTTTGTTGTAAAAAGCGCCGATTACACAAACTTTATCCAGGTGCTGTAACACTGGATGGACATTGGTTACCGGTCTTCTTCAATTTTTCAATCCAGCACAGAACATCTTTCTATAATCTTAATTACACAGATGTTTTGACATTTAAAGCACACGTAAGTAATAAGTTCACACTTATATGAATGCTGCATTCCAAATTAATCAAACCTCACGTGGACATAAACTTTTTAGCTCCGGCTGCCTTTCCGTAAAACCGTGGTAGCATTGGCAAATGTAAGATTAAATAGCATGGAGGGTCAACCTAATACCAACCTATTAGTCAAGGAACACGTTGGAAAAATTTGAACTCACGTCCTTCCGAGTACATAGCGTTAACCACTAAACTACGGACCGTTTTTTGATAGTAAGTCATAATCTTGGGAAGAATCTTTAAGCATTTACCGGTGCTATCGAGGCTGAACATCCATACTGTAAAAAATGGTTCAATTTGCCAATGTCACCCCTGTGTCAGGGAAGGTCGGCAAAAGTTGTAGGGCTTATGTTCATTTGAGGTTTAGATTTTATTTGTAATTACACATTCAGCATTTGTAAGCGCGAACTACACGTGTTTGTTTGTGGGCATGCATTTGATATGAGCTTTAAATGTTAATATATCTTTGCAACTTAGATTATAGATCGCATGGTTTATGTTATTCTTAAGTAATTGGATAAATACAAAGCGCCCATGAAAACAAAAATACTCGCTTTGAATTATTAATTCAGCGAGAAGTAATTCCCAACACTCTGTAATACAAAAGTGTAATTAAGTTTGTCGTTCTCATGCCCGGCACTCTAGTAGGTATTACACTTTACGTCGAAACTCATCTGTATCCGTAGTACGAGTTTTTTCACAATACTCGAAGTATTGAGTATTCAAGAAAAATGTATGTAAACTTGAAAAGCACCTCTGGCGAAACAAGTTTCGAAACTTTTTTTGCCAGGGGTGCTTTTCAAGTCCACACACATTTTTCTCGAATACTCAATACTGCGAGTATTGTAAAAAAACTCGTACTACGGGTACTGTTTGGGTGAGTTGGTAGGCAGATTTCTCTATCGGTCACAGGCTATTACATTCCTTTATCATTGTATTAATTTTTATTATTATTGTATTTATACTATTAATAAAACCGGGCACCTGAGGATGCAACGGTTTGTGTGGGAAACCGGTCGTAAAACATAATGTGTTCAAAGTAATCGAAAACAAAGTACCCTTTAATTTTAAACTTAAAAGATGAAAGATTACAAAGTGAATGCCTCTTCAATCAATGAAATAGATGCTGGAGTTTCTTTCCAGGATCTGTTGCCGTGGTCTGTGGGAGCTGGAGCTTCCGAACGTTTTGCCTATGTCTACGATGGGGATTCAATGAAACTCCTATCCGATGAAATAGATTAAAGATTTTTTAAATGTTGAAAGTATTCCGATCCAGATAAGTAATTGAGAGTATAGCATAAAACTCATGAATAAGTAATAAAATACATTATCGCGCTGACGCCGCGGGAACTTAGTTCCCAACTCGGGAATTCGCAGTCGAGCTAAATGCTAATATAACGGCGCTGAAGCAGGCGCACAAGTTCCAGACGAAACGTACCTACACACGCAAATTACATTACCAATTTTAGAAATACATAATACTGTAGAATACTTTGTAAAAGGAGAGCTTGTATGGAAAAGACTATGACTCTGGATGAAATTTAAAAATACCAAAAAAAAAATAGGAACGGTTGATGTGTAATGTTGAAGGCTAAAGCTTTTAAATGCTCATTTTTGTTGATCAAATAATTTCGTAAAATTTGTATTTAACTGTATTTGATTTTATCTGATTTGTATTATAACTTATTCTATTATCAACAAATATTCTCAAGACAATTATTTATTTTTAAAATTAGACAAATTTTAATAAAGGAGGCAATTTTTTTTAATCGAAAACTTGAGTTAATTTTAAAATAAGACATTAAAATCATTTTTAAGATGAAAATATTAGTAAGTAAGACATTTGGATATTTTTAAGTCGAATTTGGCTATTTCATTTAAATAAACTCGATACATTTATGTATTTTCTATAATAAAAACTAGACAATTGAGCATCTTTTATAATAAAAACGAGACATTTAGATATTTTCTATAAATTAACACAAGACATTTGGGTATTTTTTCTAGAAAAAACTAGACAATCGGACATGTTTTACAATAAAAATGAGACATTTGTGTGTGCTGTAAGACAAGACATTTAGGTAATTTTGCATTTTGAAGTAGGTATGCACTTAATTCCTGAGGTTCTGACTATTTTCATGCCCATCTCCTCCTAGATAAAATTTCACCCGCCATACAAGTCCCACGTTAGTTTATAATTAGATTCATTCTCGGTGAAAGTTAAACGCCATCTCGGCGGGCCTGTCTCCTCACTCATCTCCTTTAATTCCCGCCAAAACTGAGCCTTACACGCTCAACTTCTGGATGCCAGCTATAACTCAATTAGTAGTTCTATAAAACTTGTATGAAGAAAATAGTAAAAACATGTGAAAAAAATAATATCATGTCAACACAAAAGGAAAACCCAAAGCTGAAATTAACATAATTTTTTGCCGCTCTTCGCTGAAACAGGAGTGACATCGGCAAAGTAAACCATTTTTTTATAGTAAGGTGATGAGCCTCATACGAACGATAAAGTCAATGAACTGGTTTTTTTGGCAATGTCATGGCCGTGGGTTCAAGTCTTGACTAGTGTATTTGGAATAGAATAATGATAGTTCGATTCCCACCTGGCCCCTTGACTACCCTTTTGACCCTAGTTCAACAGATGTCATTGAGTTATTATTTTGTAATAATTTTTGCAAAATATGACCAAATGAATTATATTTTGTATTGTTTGTGTATTAACACTGTGAAAATTCATATTGATTGAATTCTTACCTGAAGCTTACTGAACATGATTGAAACATCTATAAATTTTAATAGAATTCAATCGTAATGAATTATTAATTGATGGTGTTAATACCTTTTCCTAGCCAGGCGAAATAATTTGCTAAATGGCATCACTCTTCTCAAATGTATTAAAAAAACTAATAATAATGCTTGCTTTGTCAGCGTTACCCCTATAATAATATATCTATAATCTTAGTTGCAAGGATATATTCATTTAAAGCTCTCAGATGTATGCCCACAAACCAACAAGTGTAGTTCGCGCTTACAAATGCTGAATGTGTACTTACAAATAAAATCCAAACCTCAAATGAACATAAGCCCCACAACTTTTGCCGATCTTCCCTGAAACAGGGGTGACATTGGCAAAGTGAACCATTTTTTACAGTATGGGTGGTCAGCCTCATACCAACCTATAAGTCAAGGAATATGAATAATAAATTACATTTAAATATAAAAAAGAACAAAACCTTACAAAGAAATCTATACAAAAAAAAACCCCCGATAAACAAAAATCGTAGAAACGGTAAAAAAATACCTGAACTTGCTGTAAACGAAAACCAAATCTTTCAGTGAATTGGCATAACGAACTTTAGCCCGTACCGTGAAGAGCGGAGAGCAGAGTCCCGAGTAGGAAATGCATTAGTCGGGAGGTTGGTGGGGCAATTAGCGCAAGTGGCGATTACTTATGCCCCATTAGGGGTGGCCTTGGCAAGAGTAATGCGAGCGCCGTTTCGTAGCACTTAGACAAGCTGCATGTGGTCACTTTTGGATGGCATTTTTTCACACATAAAAAAACGCAACAAAGCTGCACATATAGTGCAACTTCTTGCCGCATTATCTCCAAAGTGTTTTGCATGTGGCGAGTGGAACCTATTTATTTTTACAGGTAAGGGTATTGGCCCTACGCCAACCACTTCAGTTGAAATGGGGATTTCCCTGCTCCTGAGAGGGCTGGTATTCATTTCTTGTGAAGGCTGAGTAAGCCTTGCCGTTATTTTATTTTTGGGATTTGAAATAAACACCGAAACGAAAAATTATTTCTGACACTCTCGGTGGGATTCGAACCCAGCTCGCGGGATGGAATGCAATCACTCTACCAACTTAGCTATTAACCGGACACATGCCTTAAGAAAAGGAAACTAGAATGTTTGATGAGAAAAACAATTGAAAACTATGCAAGCGCCTTTTTGTTAAGAGTTTCAATTCATATTGTTATGTAAATAGTAGATTAATATAGGTGTACATCGTAAGTAGCAATAATATTATAGGCTTAAGAAATCTAGAAATGAAATAATAATGTACTCTCGAAGCTGTCAGAGTGGTCGAGAGTGTTCTGGTAAATTGGTCCCTAGAGACTTCTGTTTGGATGCAGGTGAGCAGATAGATATTCGACTTTGAATAAAGAACTACTGTGAGGTGCTGAACTGCGAAATAAATTTGAGAATTGTAAAAGTGTTAAAAATAAATATAAAAATTACCTGAAAACACAACAACATTAATGATTCGATTCAAAGAAAAAAGTAATAAAGAGTAACGCAAGTCATTAGTTTTTAAAATATAAAATAGAATATGTCACGTTTGTCACCTATACCAGGTATGTCACGTATGTCACTGACGACTCATGAAAAATCAGTAATGTCTCTCAAGGTTCCCCCTCCAATTTCAGACCACTGTGTTAAGCGCGAACTACACGTGTTTGTTTGTGGGCATACATCTGAGAGCTTTAAATGAATATATGCTTGCAACTTAGATTATAGATTATAGATTATAGTGACGTCTCAGAATACTGAAAACAGACAATATTAGGCTGACGTCGAATTCCTGAGAGAAAAGGGCCCATGGAGGGAAACGTCACAACACAGAGAGTCTTGGGATACAATTTTGATAGAACCCCTAGCGGTAGGGTTTTATTTTCTATGCATGTATCTCCCTTCCTCACTTGGCAACTTTAAATGCATCTATCCCCTTTTCTCGTGAAAATTGCTCATTGGCATCTAAAACTGGCGCTAGGAAGCGCTATCAAAATTGGATCCCTTGAGAATTTTGGCGTGGGAAGGCCTGAGCCTTCAAGGTTTTTAAGCCAATGAAACAACGTTAAGTAATAATATATCATACTGTGTTTTCCTTTTTGGTTATACATGTATTAATGTCACGCAAGACTGACCGTATGCTAGCTCAGTAAGCTGAATGGCTGACCAGATAAAAAAAATACATTAAAACGTGGGGCGCATCCAGACACATTAAATGGTAGGTAAATCCAAAGGGTTGCCGGATATTATTAGCCTTTTTTAATTTAGGTAATTAATTTTAATAAAAAAAAACTCATTACATTTTTATCGCATGTCTAATCTTTTATGCATGATAAACATTGTAAGCAGGGAAACCACTGAGAAATATGGGACCTTTTTTTTCACAGGCAAAGAAGCTTTACACCAATTGCTGAATGAAAATTTGTGACGACATTGTTGCGACTCGTACGGAACGTTGAGAAGTTCTCGAATCGAATATGTATTTGGTGAGCGCTGTTTTTTTGTATGAATCACATCTCAAGAGCCCTCTGCAAGCACAGTCATCGATATAGAAAACGCCAACTACACAAGCAAGGCCTTGTTGCTGTAAGGCTGAATGGGCCTTAATTGACTGGTTTTTATCGAAATTCTCCTACCCAGTGAAGATAACCTTTTTAAAAATCAAATTTTGTGCTCGGCCGGAATTTTAGCCCACGGTTTCCGATGACGAGTCTGTAGCATTAACCACTAGACTACGGATCGATTCAAATCAAGTTTCTTAAAAACAGTTTTGAAACTTATTTTGAAAATCTTAATTTATTTTTTATTTACAAAGATGTTGATGGTATGGTCGAGCGGATAAAGCGTTGGCACTCGAATTGGCGTTTTTTAAACAAGCGCAAGTTTGAATCCCGTCGTGTCCTATTGACGATAACTTTAACCGATATCATTAGGAAATATTGATTAACGCTTCCTTAAAAAATATTTAACCAATATATTATTAATGGATGGTGTCAGTAAATACCTGTTTCTGACCAGGCAAAAAAAGGTTGGGGAATTGCATTCCTCTTCACATATTCAAGAACGAAAAATAGCGATCGCTGTACCATACATTTTGTATTTATTTTATTTATTTATTTATTTATTTATTCACAATCATACACCAACAGGCACAACATAAAAATATCACATTAGGCAAATTAACAAAAGAAGAAATCATGTTGCACCCCATTACCGGTGTAAGCGTAATACAATGTGATAAAAAAGCACACAAAAATATCAAAATAATTTCACTTACATACTAAGGATAAAAACATTTTTTTTAAAACGGAATACAACATTCAAAAATTCAAACAACAATAATAAAATAATATAAATAGAAGTAGTAGGGAAGAAAGGAAGGGGAAGGGGAAGGGATACTCACTGCTCAAGTATAGCTAAAATTGATCTTTTAAATAAATTAGAACTACCGTGAAACAGATCGACATCTTTAAATTTATTGTTATAATTTTTAGTCATTCTTAGCAGAGGATTTCGCAAACCTGCATTGGTAAATTGACGCTTAATGTGAAAGGGCCAAAATGATCGTCTAACTGTTGGGACCGCGAAGTCTATCAATTTCAGTAATAGGGGTGTGTCTAGTGCAGACATACAAATTCTGCGTAGAATACAGGCATCTGCAAGTTCACGCCTCGACGAGAGGTCTATTAAGTCATTGAAACGGGATGTTCTGAATCTGTGATTTCCAATTCGTATTAGTTTATGTTGGATTTTTTCCAATGCAACGTTATATTTGTCATATTAGGGATTCCATACTGGGGCAAATTGTATGGACAACATATGTACAACAATCAACTGTTAATGCGCCACCATATTTTATTACTTGCTATCATATTATAGGACCGGTCCGTAGTTCAGTGGTAACACTTCGGACTCTGAATGGAAAGTTGTGGGTTCGAATCCCGGCGGAACAAAAAAATAAACCATTTATATTTTCAAATCTGCTCAAACCTTTTCCAATGACCGGTCACCAAAAGGTTCATCCAGCCTTACAGCAACTGGGTCTTGCTTGAGAATTGGCGCTTTGAAGCGACGATGACTAAGCTGGTAAAAATTTCGATAGAACGATAGAACGCAGGCAAGAAGTTACACTATATGTGTAGCTTAGTTGCGTTTTTTTTTTTTGCGTATATTGTTTTAAACAAAACGTATGAACAAAAGGTTCAAATGCAAAAAAATACGTGCTTTTTTTTTGTTGAATTCGAAATGTATTTGCATCACGAAAAAAGCAGCCTTGTTTACATAATACATTAAAGGAAGGCTTTAGAAAAAATGAAAAAGGAAGACCGCGAAAATGTACATGAACGGAATAGCTCATTATTTCTGCCTCACCCGCTTCTTCCGCAGAGGGCGATGCTCTGAAATAAAGTAATAACGGACTCGGCACAAATTCCATATACAAAATTATGACGTCACCCGGCACACTTTTATTTTAATTTTATTATTGATTGCTAATCACCCTAATCACTCATAGAAATGTGACGTTTGCCCGCAGCGAAAAAAAAATATTAAACTTAATTTAATTGAAAAACTATTTTACTGTAAGATTTTTTTTTAATTATCCATGAGGCGTGGACAGTTAATGAATGTGAGCTGAGTAAAGTATGTACGGTTGAAATGGCTTACCTGAGAGCAATGGCTGGAAAGACACTGAATGATAGAGTACGTAATGATTGGGTGATGAACGAGTGTGGTATAAAAGAGAATATGAGAATGAAAGTACAAAAAAGTACGATGAGATGGTTCGGACATCTCGAAAGAATGGATGATGAACGACCAACGAAGAAAGTGTACAAAGGAAATGTCAGAGGAAAGCGCGGAAGGGAAAGGCCGAGAAAATAATGGTTAGACCAAATAGGTGAGATTGCGAAAGAATGGAACCTGCAGAGTGAGAATAAGAGAAGAGTATGTATGAAAAAGGTGATGAATATTGAGGAAATGAAAGTGGTTTGTAAGGATAGAAAAAAGTGGAGGCGCATCTGCGGAGGTACCGGCCACCCCTAGTGGAAGGGCGGCAGGATACAGTACAGTACAGTACAGCAAGCAGTTTTTTTTAAATTAAGTCTTGTGCAATTATTCAATGTTTTATATAAGTATAACATTGTTCTTTGACTTATAAGTTCGTATGAAGCTAACCACACATACTGAAAAAATTGTTTCTTTTGGCCAATGTCACCCATGTATCGGGAAAAATCGGAAAGAGAAGACGTCAAGAATAATGTAAGATCTCTTATAACGGTTCGTTTAATATCCGAGTATCTTTTTTAATCTGTAGTTATTATTATTGTTAATATGTATGAAATAAGTTCTGTGGTAGAAAATAAATTTAAAACTTTAAAATGAATCAATATGTTTTTTTTTTCATTAAAATGAACCCCAAGAATCGAACAATACATTACAGAACTAACAATTTTATCATCTCAAAATGTATGATAAAAAAAAATAAACAAAGTGTTTCTCTTTTGGAATGAGACAACTATGAAAAAGGGCGTCGCTTAGTGTTTATTCTTTTGACCTGGTAAATTTTGACAAAGTCAAAAGTGGGTCCCATCGTTTTTCAAAATCGCAAAACTCCTCAAAATATTAATGTCGTTGTTTTTTGTGTGGCCTTATTCCTCCTACAAACGATAGCATTGCATTCAACATTCTCACATACACTCTATCGCATGAATGCCATTCAGGTCATTTAAATATAAATCAGCTTTATAATATAGTATTTAGTTATGTTCAAACCTGTTTCTGGTCAAGCAAAACAGGTTGGTGACAGATATAGAAACATGTCATCAGTCAATAAAGTGTCAGGCTCTATCTAAACTGTACCCGGCTTAGTCCGGTCGATAGCTCAGTTGGTAGAGTGCTCGCATTCTACCCCGTGAGCTCGGGTTCGAATCCCACCGAGGAGGGTGTCAGAAATGATTTCCTATTTCGGTGTTTATTTCAAACACCATAATAAAAATACCGGCATGGTTTACTCAGCCTCCACATGCAACCCCTTCGGGGATAATGCGGCAAGAAATTACACTATGTGTGTAGCTTAGTTGCGTTAGTTGCGTTACCCAGATGTAAAACACTGCGTAAACTCACTCAAATTGCGTAAATAAAAGAAAACATGAAATAGTGCTGGAGGCTAATCTGCAATGTTGATTTGTAATGTTGGCTTATTCATTTATGTTACATTATTTGTATCGGGAAGTATTGACTTTTTTTGTATATATTTCTTTTTAAGGTTTTGTTGTTTTTATATACTTAAATGTTATTTTTTAATTGTATGAAATGAAAGAAGTATGCAAGGACAGGAAGAAGTGGCGGCTAATCTGCAATGCTGATTTGTAATGTTGGTTTATTAGTTTGCCACATTTTTTGCATAATAAATTTTTGACTTTTTTTTGTATAGATTTCTTTTTAAGGTTTTGTTATTTTTTATATTTAAATGTAATTTATTATTCATATTCCTTGACTTATAGGTTGGTATGAGGCTGACCACCCATACTGTAAAAAATGGTTCACTTTGCCAATGTCACCCCTGTGTCGGGACGGTCGGCAAAAGTTGTAGGGTTTATGTTCATTTCGAGGCTTGGATTTTATTTGTAAGAACACATTCAGCATTTGTAAGCGCGAACTACACGTGTTGGTTTGTGGGCATGCATTTGATATGAGTTTTAAATGTTAATATATCTTTGTAACTTAGATTATAGATTATTATAGTATATCTAATACATTTTCAATTTACAGAGTCGAGGTTAGATTTACGAAATACTTTACAGTCGGGTGTTCCATCTATCGGGGCGACATCCCACATTGCATCTTCCGGTGCATAACCGCAACATGTCACGCAAAAATGTTGAATGCCAAGCGGTAGCGGGTGGGGCGTTCTAAAGAGAATATTTCCCTTGCCAGATTAAGAGATTTAAAAGTTTTTTTTATGAGTAAAGTTTGCGGCATTTCGCAAAGTCCGGGCACCCGTAAATACCAAGGTTCGCAACGATGAATATTTAAGATTGAATAAAATATTATTTTGCGTTAAGAAAAAAAACAAAACCTGAGCCTTCTTATACACTTGACGGGCTTTCGATTAAAATAATCAAGAATGGCGGCGGAAGTCGTATCCAAGGTCTAACCAGATCATTTTTGTATCCGCATTGCCATCTGTGTAGGTAGGGATAACATATTTAAATTATATAAACCTCTACAATTTCAATCCCACATAAAACAATCTCAAATAATTCATTTATATATTTAGTCGTATAAAACCAAAGGTGGTAATCTAGATTTTTTCGGAAATGAGATAAATGTATGAAAAAAAACACAAAAAAGCAATTTTCTTCTGTTTCTGTGAATTTATTTAATCTTCAAAAACAGCCTAGATTGCCGCCTTTGGCTGTATGCGATTCAATTGAGCGTAGAGAACGATATGGCTCAATAAAAAAACATATTTTGACGATAACAATACTTTTTCAGTTCCTGGATTCGGCTGAGTGAATCCGAAATAGAAAATGGGCGGGAGAACTAGAGATGCCGCGAATGTTCGCTATTATTCGGTATCCGGCATTACTCGACATTTGTTATTCGCCGCATACCGAATGAAAACTTGTTTTATTCGACAAATAGTCTAAAATAAATTTTAATGAACAAGACAAGTAAATAACTTGTATTTTTCTGTATCAACACTGAAAATAAATATTATTTTACAATAATTAAGTACTTTTAGGAAAATATTTTTTCTTTAAAAGTTTCAGGGTTTAAATTATTTACATCGTAAAGATTCCTTTTAAATCAATAAATAAAAAACAGTTTTTGTCACTAGTTGTTTGATTAATTCAGTTGCTTTCGGAGTGATATTCCATCATTACTAAGGTTTTTTTGGTAATGGTGAGATAGTTTTCCGAAAATGCTCGAGATTATTTAAGTACCTTCTCGTGAAGAAAAACTTTGTTTTTATTTAGGTTTAAGTTAGAATTACGGTCGTTTGACATTTTGACAATTATATTAATTTTTTTTTAAAACTGAACAATTTTAAAACTTAATTTAAATCGGATATTTAACGAACCGTTCGGTGAGAACTTACATTATTCTCTACGTTTCGTCAGCGACGTAGCCGAACAGAAGAACATCCTATCTGTACGGTTTCAGTTCATCCTCAGTCGCCGTACAGATAGGATGTTCTCCTGAAGACGTCGGCTACGTCGCTGACGAAACGTAGAGAATAATGTAAGTTCTCACCGAACGGTTCGTTAAAATATATCCGATTTAAATTAAGTTTTAAAATTGTTTAGTTTTAAAAAAAAAAAAAAAAAAAAAAAAATTATTATTGTTATATCATCTTTTATGTCTTTTTTTATTTCCATTATCATTACAAATCACAAATTACAAACGCTTTCACTCCTCAGACGGTGAACAGGTAAACGGAAATTGAAATCCTTTTGAAATCGTTTTCTTAAGTGATAGTTTATTAGTATAATAATCTACAAGTAATAGAATAATAAGTCATATAAATATTTAAAAATATAAATGGTACAACATTGTTTTAATTCACTTTATTTTATTTGTTTATGCTCGAATATTTTCGCCTAATGAGGCATCTTCAAGAGCAGAATGGTTACAAATATATTTTACATAAAATAATTTTCAAAACAATTTTCAAAACAACAAGTGAATTAAAACAATGTTTTACCATTTATATTTTTAAATATTTATAAAAATGGACTTTCACTGTGTTAACAGATCAACACTAAAAAAAAATATTGAATAATAAGTCATTTGAAAAAAATAAAAAAGGCAACTTAAAACAAAATTAAACTCCAACCGTTGGCGTTGGTTATACAAGCAAACGAAACTAGATATTCCCGGTAAATATGCACAAGGAAAGGGTTATCAGCATTTATAAATGCAAAATCACTATAAGTACTTAGTATTACATGAGACTGATTACTGTAACTTCATTGATTTAATTTTTCATAACCTAACATTATTTTTTAATTGCAGTGAATCATGAAGAATCAAAGTTGCAAATATTTTTTTACATCTATATTCTATGGTACATTTGTGCACGCCTAAAGGCAGACACGTATACTTACAAAGTAAACCAAGTCTCACATGAACACAAACCTTGCAACTCCTGTCGCCTTTCCCTGAAATGAAGTGGCTTTGTCAAAAGTAAACCAAGTATTTATAGCATGGGGGCTAGCCTCATACAAACCTTTTAAGGAAAAAATATTGAAAATTGGACTAGGAGCTTACAGCACAACATTTAAATATATTAAATTCAATTAAAGATAAATTATTGGAAAATTCAAGACTACTACAAGCTTGATATTATCATTTGGTTTTTATTTTTCTCTGTTTATATTGAATAATAGAAGTGAATTATTCGACTATTCACCAGAGGGAATGGCGATTCGATGGGTATTCGCTATAACAACGATTCGCGGCATCTCTAGGAGAAACAATCCCAATGGATGTTTTCTCAATCCAGCCTTTCAAAAAAATACGATATTTATAAGATGTAAACAAAACAGATAAAAGTGTAGACATTTTAGGTTTTGTTTTGGGAAATTGCTAAAAAAAATCTGATCTGAACTGTGTTTTTATCCATTAAAAAAATTATATTATACAATTTATTTCTGGCCGATAGCGTAGTTGGTATGCGTTTATAACGCTTGCATTCAAAGCCAAAAGGAGAAAGGTCAGATTCCTGGGAGAGGGCTTAAAAAAATATTTTAAAAGTAAACTTTAATATGAAAACCCATTTTTTGTTTGTATTAAATAGATTGTTTGTTTTATACGTATAACATTTTTTGATCCTCGATTTATGCGTTGGTTTGAGGCTGACCACCCATACTGAAAATATTGGTTAACTTTTATTAGTGCCATTTCAGTATCGGGGAAAGGCGGCAACGGGCTTGTATTTAAGTGTGGTTTATATACTCGTATTTTTAAGTACGCATACAGCATCTGTAAGCGCAACATTACACGTGTCTGCCCAGGCCCGGATTAACCCCTCTGGGGGCCCTGGTGCGGTGAAAATTTTGAGGCCCCCTTGAAACCCCCCCCCGCCTCTCTGAAAATTACCCCCCTCCCTTTTCCTACTGTTTTTCACAACGCCAAAGATGCAGATTCTACCGGAAAAAAATTGTTTAAATGTTTTCCACACAATATTTTTTAGCTTTTGGGAGCCCCTTGGTCACGTACGTCTCATAAGTCTTAAGCCCCAAAGATATTTTTGTTGTAATTTATAATCCATTCAAACTAATTTATATTGAGTCTGTGATCGCGGGCTCCTTGATTGCAAATGCCCGGAAAGACCTTGACACTGAAAAAATATATGTGTTTTTTTTTAATTTTGGGGGCCCCCTGGACCTGGGGGCCCTGGTTCGGTCGTACCGCTCGAACCGCCCTTAATTCGGGCCTGTGTCTGCCTATGATTACGTGATCTGTGGGCGTGCATTTAATATAAGCCTGAAACGTTAATATACCTTTGCAACTTCGATTATAGATGATACCTGCTAGAGTGCATGGACGTGTCCTGTCAACCACTTCAAACAAGCACTATCTGTAGGGTGGATAAGTGCGTTACTAGACAACTGTTTAGGAGATCGCTGCACTACAGATGGCAAATACGATTCGGATTGATTCTGCAATCATCGTGTGGGCACTTCGGATGATTACTCGACGTGGTGGAAACTATGACCTAAATTGCAGAGATAACGTCCCCTCAGTGCTTGCATGGCTTATCTACCATTTGAATCAAAGATGACCTTGAAACGAAATTGTCTTAATAATCACAATCTGAGCTAAGAAAAATGAGTTCTTGTTAGCATTTTTCAAACAAATTACCAGCATTCATAACACACATTGATCCAAAATACATACAAACATTGCTGATGTGAAATTACCTCTGATGCACATAAGACAAAAAAGCACTAAGGGGACGATGAATAAGAGCTTATTTATATTATAAAAATGAAATAACGTTTGTTGGTAACTGTATTACCCGAGCGTTGCTGGCCAATGTCAAAGCCCAGAAAGTGTCTTATTTAAGGCATGAATCAAGAAGAAAGAAGTACGCGATGATGTTTTTTATCCTAGATAGAGTCAATGAACAGTTGGGAGACAAAGAGTTTCCTGGCTGAGGACCTACTGAAACTGAAGGGACCTGAAGACTTTGGAGGAAATTTTCAGAGCTGTCATGACCGAGAAACCTAGGCTCAAGTGAGAGTTGACGTCAATCGGGGACCGCCAAGAAAAAAAAATGAGTCTACCTTTACTTTAGCCTTTTACATTCCCCACATTGCTCCTAGACTGACGGTATGAGTCTGTCCATCCATACTGTAAAAAATGGTTTATTTTGACAATGTAATCTATGTTTTAGAGAAATTCGGCAAAAGTTGCATGGCTTAATATGTTAATTTGCGATTCGGGTCTTTATTTTTTTATTGTACATACGCATTTGTAAGCTCGAATTTAAACGTGTCTGCTTGTGGGCATGCATTTAATACGAATCTTGTATGTAAATGTATCTTTACATCATCATCATCATCATCATTGGCACGACAACCCGGGGTGGGTCTTGGCCTCCCTCAGCAACCGCTGCCAGCGCTGTCTATCCAACGTCTTCCTCATCCAGCCCCACATTCCCACTGCACGGCAATCCGCCACCACTCATCTTCACCACCAAATGTATCTTTACAACATAGATTATTTTCTC
Organism: Agapetus fuscipes; assembly: GCA_951799405.1. Lineage (NCBI taxonomy): Eukaryota > Metazoa > Arthropoda > Insecta > Trichoptera > Glossosomatidae > Agapetus > Agapetus fuscipes. The sequence goes on along the minus strand of OX637351.1, from coordinate 16,193,620 downwards.
GAGCTTTACTGTCTTTAGCCATTCACACCCCCTGAACTGTATTTCTTGAGCACTTAAATATATTTATCACATTTGTTTCATCTGTTACAAACAATTTCTCTTTTGTTTTGTTTGTTTGTGTCAATTTATTTGTGCGGCTGTTGATCTAATTATTCCCTGGCACGCTTGTGCCATGTGTCATATCCAGCCTTTGCCTTGCTTACGCTACTTCTGCCTTGCTTACGCCATTTCTGCCTTGCTTGACTTTCGCTAAATACTCGAGCAAATTTGATAAAGCCTTGGGATCTAATTTGCCGGCGTAGACCGTTAAAATATGCCTATCTACCGACCGCAGACTTTGCTTTGATCTGTTTTACGCGCTTTCATTTATTTATTTGTTAATTTATAGACAAAATGTATAGTGCCTCGAATTATAAGACATTACGTAAATCTTACCATGATTCTTGTATGTTCCTTGACTTATAGGTTGGTATGCGGCTGACCACCCATGCTGTAAAAATGGTTCACTTTGCACATGTCACCCCTGTTTCAGGGAAGGACGGCAAGAGTTGCAGGGTGTATGTCCATTTGAGATTTGATTTTTATGTTGTAGGTTCACATGAGGCATGTGCAAGCGAACTTGTACATGTGTGGTTGTGAGAATGCATGTAATGTGAATCTCCAATGTAACATATCTTTGCAACTTAGATTAGATTAGATTAGATTGCGCGTAAATTGAAAATGTGTGGGATATACGACGGTGCTCCTAGAGGATGATTTGTTTTTCATATATTTTTTAGATTTACACAATCGAGGTGAGTTAAGGCAATGTTTTATAATAGGTACGCCAGTGAAAAAACTAAACGTTACATTAAAAATATCATAATATAAATATATCCAGGCAATGCAAAATATATTTTATAATATTCGTTCCTTGACTTATTGGTTGGTTTGAGGCTAACCACCGATGATGATAAACATTGATTCACTTATTATAATGTCACTCCTGTTTCAGGAAAAGGTTGTAAGGGTTTAAGGGTGTATCTTCGATTAAGGCTATGGTTTTCATTTTTTAAATACACGGGCAGCATACGTAAGCTTGAACTCATACGGGTCTACTCGTGGTTCTGCACTTTATATGATTATTTTGTGTTAACGCGTTTTAAACCTATTCTTTTTCAAAGGTAAGGCAGTCGACCTTACACCACCCCTTTAAAGTCAGGGTTTTGTAGCTTCTGAGGGATTGGTTGTCATTTATTGTGAAGCGTGAGTAGTAAAAGAGCACTGAAACAAGAAATTGGAATTAAATCGTTTCAATTGTTGCAGTCTAAATCTAAATCTAAGCTGCAAAGATATGTATCATTTGAGAATCATATTAAATGCATTCCCACAAGCAGACATGCATTATTTCGCGCTTACACATGCCGCATATGGACCTACAATATAAAAAGCCCAATCTCAAACGAACATAAGCCCTTCAACTCTTGCCGACCTTCCCTGAAGCAGGGGTGACATTGGCAAAGTGAAACATGTTTTACAGTATGGGTGGTCAGCCACATACCAACCTATCAGTCAAGGAATACAAGCAATCATACAAGGAATAAAAACTACATTGTTATTACGTTGTTATTGTTGCTACGTCGGTATTGTGGCCGAGGGGGCCAAGTTGCCAATTTTTCTAGCGTATTTGGAATAGAATAACGTTGGTTCGATCCCCGCTTGTGTCACTTGACCATAACTTTGACCCTGGTTCAACAAATGTTATTGGGTAATTATTAATAAAAGATTCATTAATATAAACAATAATGAATTATTAATTGATGATAATAATACCTGTTGGTGACGCACAATTGAGCGTCATCTGTTTTATTTTTAATTAATTAGTCTAAGAAGCGAATTTCATGTTGGTCTGTCACAATCTGAAAAAAGTGCGGATAAAAATCGCAAGATGTCACTATCAACTTTTTTGACATCTGAGCAACGTGAGATTAGCAATGAATTGAAGACTTCCGTTTCCGTCGTGTTCGCATGTAGACACATTTTTATATGTCTCTCGACCGATTTGAAATTTAACCGTAAAAATCTGTGAGTGAGTGTGATTGTTTTACATATAACTTGCAAGTGTGGCAGTTTGTGAACAGATCTCAGCACCACAGGATCCTGAGAAAACGAGCATCATCTTGGACCAGCAGCACGATTGAGGTGAGTGCGGTCCTTTGATTTTCGCTTCTTTGGTACGGGAAAGTCGTCCAACATTGAAAGCCACCTATTGAAGGTTGGCTTTTGTTTGAGAGAGAAAATACCATAGGCACTAGATCTATGTATTTCATATCTCGCATTGGAGAATACGTTGCAGTTTCTCCATTTGTTGTTTTTTTGTATTTATATACTCCCTGAGGGGCAAAAGTTACACCTTGCCCCTCCAAGTCCTTCTGGCCAGGCAGAATAGGTTGGTGAATTACATTCCCCTTCACAAATCTTTTTTTTTTTTTTAATTACAAAAAAAAATTTACACTATGGCATGTGGTTTGCATGGCATGCATGCATGGCATTTGTTGTCAAAATACAACACGGAGAATTTCACCTGATTTTGAAATTCTGTTGTGTCTGACAAGTCTAGCTGACAATTGTGTCATATACCATGCTTCAAAACCGTGAGTTAGCTTAATTTATATTAATTTCATATTATGTTGTCGGTGTAATGGCCATGGGAGTCAAGTCGCTGTTCTTGACTAGCGTATTTAGAACAGAATACGTTGGTTCGAACCCCGTCTGGCCCATTTGACCATAACTTCGACCCTGGTTCAACAGATGTCATTGCAAACACACAAGCTTCTGCTTTCGTATGAAGACAACTGGCCAGGCAAAATAGTTTGGTGAATGGCATTCCTCTTCACAAATCTGTTTTTTTCATATAACAAATATTTCTAAACATCTGCATGAAGTCTATCTTTGAAATAAATTGCTTATTTGGGATTCTCACCTCTGCATACAACTCACATCTACTTCCATTACTTCCATATACTTCCATTTCTTGCTACATACGAGTAGATCATATACTTCCATCAACGCTATGCTAATACTCCACCCTCTACAGTTAAAAGAACTCTTTCGTAGATAGAAGGACGCATTTGTATTCGAACCCTTGCCCTCTCATCCGAACACCGCCTTGTCCCCTCAATACAAAAAGCTTTTGTGAGAGCTTTCACCGTGTCCCCTTTAAAAGCACCTTGCGAGAAGAGCCCTGCAATGTTTCTTCAATGCATATGAGGGGTATCTTTAGAATAGAGCTTACATTCTAAGTCAGACTAAGTTCCCATATTGGCGATACTGTATATTCTATAATAAAAGTTTAGTATTATGAGGCTACATTCTAACTGTAAAAATTGTTCACTTTCTAATCTAATCTAATCTAAGCTGCAAAGATATATATCATTTAAGACTTATATTAAATGCATTCCCACAAGCAGACATGTATAATTTCGCGCTAACACATGCCTCAAATGAACATAAGCCTTGCAACTCTTGCCGTCCTTCCCTGGAACAGGGGTGACATTGGCAAAGTGAACCAATTTTTTTACAGTATGGGTGGTCAGCCGCATAACAACCTATAAGTCAAGGAACATACCTGGCAAATTACATTTTTCAATTACTTTGCATTGCATTAAATTACATTGCAAATTACTTTGCCAACTAAAAAAAATAATAAACATGCCATTAGGAGGTGTCTACCGCCGGGTGTGGTTAAAACATTGGTGAGTGCTTTTGTGATGTCCCGAATTGATTATTGTTCCACACTTTATATCGGCCAGTCAAAGAAGCAACTGAACAGATTTCAGTCTGTTTTGAATGCGGCCGCAAGACTGAGCTTCGGGATGTCCAAATTCTCTCACATCACTCCGCTGTTGAAAGAACTACATTGGCTTCGTTTTCCTGAGAGGGTGGTCTACCATGTGTGTTTGATGGTATTGAAAGCCCTAAATGGTTTGGCTCCATCATATCTGGCAGACATGTTTTCCCCCGTTGAGGTGAGTGTGAGGGGGCGGACACTTAGTTCAGCGAGGTGTCGAGCTGTCAGGTTGATGCAGCCTCGCCGTCAAATATGCACTAATTTTGGGGATCACGCTTTCCGGTTTGCGGGACCAATGGAGTGGAACAGACTGCCTCCCGGAGTGAGGGTTTCGGAATCTGTTGGCATTTTTAAGAAAGCACTCAAACATCACCTTTTTAAAATATCTCATTCATGATTAGGAGGGCCCTTGAGGTGTGACACACACAAAAACGGCGCTCTTTTGTCATGTATTAATTAAATAAAAATAAATTATCCTCATATATATGTATATATAAATTACTGTCGCTCATCTGTTAAGACCCTAAAGTGTAAGAAACAAAAACGGCAGATTTAGGGTATAATGTGCTCTTAAAAAAATGCTACGTATGCCTTTTTAATTAAAATGAATGGGAATAATTAACAAAACCTTCTATAAAATCTAACACTTTTGATTTGGATCAAACCAAAGCCCTCAGCAGGGGACCATTTGCTACTTTTTATGAAATAGCTGTAAAAAAATGAAAAAGCAAATATGTAGCTTAAATCCCATTTATTTTACATGAGATTAGTATGAGGCTAAGCCCCCATGCTGTAAAAACTTGGTTTACTCTTTCCAATACCCCCCCGTTTCAGAGAAAGCGGCAGGAGTTGCAAGGTGTCTGTTTATCTAAATTTTGTATTATTTCGTAAGTACACATGCAGCATATGTAAGCGCAAACTCTTCTTTGTCTGCTTGTGGGCGTTTATGAGATATAAGCCTTTAATGAAAATGTAAATTTGCAACTTAGATAATAGATTATAGTAAGAAGGAAACCCCTACACTTTAAATCAGAACTCTCTCGATGGGGTCAAACCATAGCCTTTTCGCATGGAACGCAGAACTCTTAAATATACCAGGCAACTCTTGCTATATTTTTTATGAAAATACAGTAAGATTTTGACATTTCAAATGTGCAACGTAGATAAAATTCATTTAACATAAGATTTTTAAAATTTCGTTATCAGTCTAAAAAGCAAAGAAATTTCCCTATACAAAGCCAAAACTGAAAAATTATAGCGAGTCAAATAAACATAAACCTCGCTTACAGAGATAAAATTTTCAAACTATCTCCTCCGAGTACAAAACTTCAATTTCAAACCCAACCGTAGCGTTTATCAAAAAATATATGGAAACTAAAAGCGAATGTTTATGTTTGAATACATTTGTAAATAAAAGCTATGGTTCAGTTGAAACGTAAACTTGTTTACTAGGGGTGAAGAAGGCATTGCAAGCAATTTCACAGAAAACAAGTTTATGAGCTGTACAAGTTCATACCAGGAAATAGTATGGTTTCTGTATTAGATTGACAACTTGAGCATATGATAAAAGAATACTGAGAACGGAAAAGAAACCTTATTTGAAAATTGAATTTGCTAACCATATCATAGAGACTAGACATTATTTTCCCAACCACACCACTAAACTTCTGCATCCTAGTTCCTACGGACCAACCCTCTCTGCACTTGAAATAATCGAATTTAACAAAACTCAAAAATTCACCTAATACACTTATAAATAATATGTTAGTACCCAATCCATCCCCCCTGTTGACCATATTCCCCACGAAGCAATCCCTAAGCGGTCCAGATGATGCAAGCTCCACACATGGCCGTCCTGCACCCCCTCCCTCCCTCATACCCTCACACAATGACACCCTCTAAGATTGATTCCGTTTCTACACCATTTAGTATTAATTTATCCACCTGATGATGCGAACGGATGCTTGCGAAACCGGTTGTGGTATTAAATTAAATTGAATACTCACAGTAATCGAATACAAAGTGTTTTTTCTTTTTATCTCTAAAAAATATTACTTTGGTTTCTAATATTGTAGAAAAGAGTCGGTAAATTTGTACTTGCACTTGTATCCAGCCGCCATTCAAGTAGAGGTGGCCATTACATCTGCAAATATGTCACCTCTTTGTCAGATCCTTGTATACATTTTTCATCTCCTCGACATTCATCCCTCTCTTCATGCATGCTCTTCTCTTTTTCTCACTCTGTATCAGGAGCGTGCATCCCATACAGGTATATGCGCCTAAAAGGTAGGCAATATATGTTTAAAAAAAACTATTTAAGCTTGATATTTAGATTTAAAATTCAATTTTTTAGTTCGGTTGGAGCCATCGTTAGCACTTTCAATTGGAGGTATTGGGGAAAATATTTTTTCTGAAATGTACATATTTGCCTATACTCTATGCACGCGCCTACTCTGTATATTCCAGTCAAAATCCACAAATTCCGAGAAATCAATGTGAAGTCATTTGGCCGGGTTAGTGATCAAATAGTTTTAAAAAAAAAAAATGGTTGTTAGCGCTGCGTCTGCGAATGGTGAAATACTGCATCTTTCCAATTGTTCTCTATGAAACTAACCCAGTAGGTACTTTCAAAATAAAATCACTGCGTTTTGACATGTGGGTCTACCGACGGTTGTTCAAAACTCCCTGGATGGATACAGTCTATGTATAGAATCCCAAACACCGAGTTTCGTTCTCGTAGGGATACCATAGCCGAACTCCTGATGTCCATCAAAAGGTAAAAATTATCTTATTTCGGCCACATAATGAGAAATGAGAAGTACTATTCACTCCTGCATTTCATCATATAGGAAATAATTGAAGGAAAATCAGCTCCAGGTTGAAGGACAACATCTTGGTTGAAGAACCTGAGACGTTGGTTCAGCAGAAGCACAAGATACCTCTTATTCGAAGTGCAAATTGCTATGAGGATTGCTGATCTTCACTAAAAAGGCACAATATCAAGAAAAATGAAGAGTTTGATATTTGGTTAGCAACCCGGTAAGGTTACGTCACGTGTCTTTTATTTTACTCCATTACATTTGATTTAGACCATAGAAAACTAGCAGCTTGCTATTTGAATGCCGTCACATAAAATATTATTGAAAATCATAAATCACGTTTGGGTCCGCCATTTGCAAGCCTAAAACAAAGTTTGTTCCTGCCCTTAGGTACATTTCCTTTATAAGTTTGAGTCTCTAGTAGTGACTATCGTGTATCTCTCGAAACATGCTTTTTAACTTTCCAGGTAATATAAATTATAGAAATCTGAATATTATTTATCAATCCTAGAATTACTTTGCAGCAATGTTAATTCTCCCTATCCAAGACAATACTTTTGAGTTATTCGTAGAAGGAACATCACATTTCAAAATGCATTATTCTTATGCGATTTATTGTTATTATTTATGTTGCTTTGCTTTTGTTATCAAATTATTAATATAAGGAGCTGAAGACCACCATCTTCACAAGAAGAGAGTGAGCGGTGGGCGCCCTTGGGGTGGCTGGAGCCACTAAACGGCGCCCAAAAGAAGAAAGAAAAAAGAAGTCATCCAAATATATATATAAGGCCAGTTTAGGTTCATCAATTTGCACGGTGCCGTGTCTATAAGTTTGCAACTTTGCGAATAAAGTAAGTCAACTTTGCCGTGCACATAATAACAATCATCAAGATGCGCGGCAGAGAGGGGATCCAAAACGTTGGTGAGCGAGCCATCCAGAAGATTACCTACAGTGTTCGGCAATCGTGCGTTTGCTGTAGCGGATCCCTCTTCGTAGAGCCAGCTGCCACTGGATGTCTGAGGCTCTCAATCCATGGAAATTAAAAAAAACCCAGACTCACAACTTCGCCGCGATAATACAGCAAGCGCCGCTCATGCTTCATCTTTGAATCAAATGGTAGATAAACCTAACAAGCAGTAAGGGGACATACTAGGTACGGCCGAGAGAAATTCAAAAAACTAAAAAAGAACAAAAGAATCCGAAAGCGCTCAAATAAAAATAATTACCGTCCGAAACGTTCAATAGTTCCTTTTGACATTTTCGTAAGGAGAAAGCTCAGCAAAAAATGCCAGGCGTTCTACGTCAGCGGCTCTTAACCTTCTCTCGACAAGGGACCACGTTTCTCGATTTTTTCCGTCCAGCGACCGTTTGGCAAGAGAACAAAAATGGCCTTCAAAATGATATTGTCGTCCAAGAGAAAGGGACTAGAAACGCACCCAATCTAAATGAAACCTTTGGGAGAGGATATGGTGATAGTGGCAACGCAGTCAGTTTACTTTGTAATGAGATGATTTGGTAGCGCGGCCCTGCTGGGCCCTTCGCCGCCGTCAACCGTAACCTCTTTGAGGTTAGGATTCCGACAACGGACAAGGGGGCTCCTTTGAGGTTAGGTTGCGCGCTTTTGCAGGTGCCCGTCTAGCAAAAGAGACTCCTCAGGTTGGTGTTGTGGCCCAACACCTTGCTCGCTTTCCACTGATGCTAAAGAGGTTCCAAATATAGGTGATGGTAGGTAAACACCAGGTAAAAGAAAAAGGGGGTTTATTTTAAATTACAACAGACAATTGAGAGTATCACCACGCCAAACCGGCAAGACTGACTGGGAATCTAAATTAAATGGGTTAATGAATTAAATGCTTCGATACGCTCACGGTGACGGAAAGAAGTCCGGATGCTTGTAGAGTCGATATTCGGGGCGCCGGCCTCTAGGCACGGCGACGCTCTTGGTGGGAGGAGGTCGGGTGCTCCACACTCCGGAGGAATCGCGGCACGGGGCTCCACCAGCGATAAGACTGGTGCGCTTGGCTGGACGGGGCAGGCGCTCCTTCCTCGTAAGGAACTTCGGGCACGGGGCTCCGGATATTGAGCAGCACAAAGCAAGTAGCCAAGCGGGCGCTTGCGACGGGTAAAACAGGGGCTCCGTCCTTCAGAGGAATCCGCCACGGGGAACCCAGGCGCGGCCAGGGGTGGTTGGTGCAGGAAATAAAGGCGACTCAGGCCTCCCAAATGGATCTTTTTCGGCCACGCCTGGTCCGTGCTGTCTGTGTAGGCTTGGAAGAGGTTCTGTCCCGGAATGTTGGGCGTCGGCGGCTTTTATAACCTTCCCACCAGCATGACGCGAAGCTTACACGGTTTTTTCCCACTCTTTCTCTCCCAACCGTCAATCTCAGCCTGTCTTCTTCCTCTAATTTTGAGCCGGTTCAATTTCTGTGGCTAAAGATGCGCTTCAATTTATTTTCAATTTGTTAATGACAGTTCATGTGGATGTCTTCTTCTTCTTTTGTTAACAGGTAGCTATCTGACATTCTAGCTACCTGACAACTTTTATCCAGTTATGCAGAAAAAGACCTTTAAACTGAAATCATACACTCTGTACCTAGTCTATAATATAAGTTGCGAAGATGTATTTACATTTAAGGTTCATATTAAATGCTATATGGAGCAGAATGCTGGACTTGCAAAAACGTTCATGAACGACAAGTCCATGCTGCCGAGATGAAAATGCTGAGGTGGGCTGGAGGCGTCACTAGGCTAGACCACATAAGGAACGAATACTTTAGGGGTAGCTTTAAGGTTGTCCCAATAACAGACAGGATTCGAGAATCCCAATTCCGGTGGTTCGGCCATGTGATGCGAAGGGGCAATGAACATATTGTCCAAAAAGCCCTCAGCATTCCCACAGGACCAAGAGGCAGAGGCCGCCCAATGGCAACATGGCGGGCCAATATTGAAAAAGAAATGCAAAAGGGAAACCTGACAGAGGAGATGAGCCAGGATAGAAAAGTTTGGCGTCTTCGAACAAGGAGGGCCGACCCCAAATGATGGGATAAGGCAAAGAGAAAGAAGAAGAAGAAGAGAAGATAATGATCTCCATGTCAGAAGAAGCAAGATTTTCTATTTCTGCCATCCAACCACTTTCGGATATTTTCACTTTCGTATTTTTTTTTTATCTGTCCCACAGTTAGGGATGTCTAACTGTTGGGATCCCCTGCCCTGAACGAGAGAGAAATAATAATAATAATTTAGCGTTCGCTTTCTTCTTATTTTCTGTCATTTGCGAGTGGTAATTTCCACCCGGCAAAAAGGAGAAAATTCCAAAAATACTTTTTGCATAATTTCCCAAAAAACGTGACGTCGCTAGGTCGAGTAATAAATGTTAATATGCAAAAAATTCCAATACCCGGGGTCAAATTTTTTTGGCGGAATTTTTTTGGTCTGCCTACCTGTATTGTGAAAAAAATGCGAAAGGTTGAATGGTAACCCTGCGATGTTTACCTAGCTCTATACGTACCATAACTTTTTGCGTAGGAAACAGTGCGTATTTTTTATGAACGTAATAAAATTAAATCCTTTAACGAGTTTTTTAAAGCCAACGTACAAAATGTGTAAGTCTAAATCTAATCTAATCTAATCTTAGTTGCAAATATAATATGTTACATTGGAGATTTACATTATATGCATTCTCACAAGCAGACACGTACAAGTTCGCGATTTTTATCACTATAATTCATAGTGACACATTTTTCAAATTTTAGAAAATTCAAGATGGCTTCCGAAAAGCTGAAAGTTTAAAATGAGATTTTCTCAAAAACGGCTCCTACGATTTTCTTTATTTTTTCTGCATATTCGTCATTATAATACTGCTATGTAACAACAATAACGATTGCCTCATAATTTACTTTGTTTTGGGGGTTGCCATACAAGAGAAAAAAAAAATTTAAAATTTCTCGGCAGAGAAAGGGTTAACTAAAAAATAATGTCGTACAATTGAAAAGCTTTTAAATATACCTACATATATGAATCATTACTTTTTTCAAAAAAGTATTATAAAGTATAGCCACCATACAAAGTGACAAATTTTCATACAAAAAAATATTGTAAAATTTTTGGTAGCAAAACGTCTAATACCCATAAATAAACCTACATAACAATTTGCTCAATCAATTTCTATAAAACAACAATAAGCATTGCCTCTTAATACTCTTTGTTTTGGGGGTTGCCATACAAGAGAAAACAATATTTTAAGTTTTCCCGGCAGAGAACGGGTTAACTAAAAAATAATGTAAATAATTATAAAAAATTATAAAAAACACAGAGTTTTATTTTCACAAATTGAGTTTTTATTTCCACCTCAAGTACTTTCGACTTATTCACGTCATTATCAAGAGGATACTGAGAGGATACAAGATTACTGAAGAGGATACAAGAGGATAGTATCCTCTTGATAATGACGTGAATAAGTCGAAAGTACTTGAGGTGGAAATAAAAACTCAATTTGTGAAAATAAAACTCTGTGTTTTTTATAATTTTTTATAATTATTTATAAAAATGAATTTTCACTGTGTGAATACACAAACTTTAAAAAGTCTAAAAAATAATGTTCAACAATTGAAAAGCTCTTATATATACCTACATACATTAATCATTACTTTTTTCAAATAAATATTATAAGGTGTAGTCACCATACAAAGTGACAAATTTTAATACAAAAATAATTGTAAATTCTTGGTACTAAAACGCCTAATATAAAATACTAGGCTACGAGTCTTAAAATCTAGTAAGTTGTACCCATATAATAATCAATCATAACTTTCCAAAATATCAATCAAAAGTATAGGTACCCACCAAACAAAGTGTTAGTTTTTATACAAACGGGATCAATGATAATACTGTAAAATAAATATTACTTCAAAAGATAAGCTTCATTACTTACACACAACTAAACGTTTTGTTATGAAAATTGACTATGACCTAAACATGACCGTATTTTATGCTATAAGTCATGTGCAGTCACTGTACAATTTATTTTATTATGTTTTAAACACAAAATCAAAATTTGTTTTTGGGTTGGTTTATTCCTTAACTTAAAGGTTGGTATGAGGCTGACCAACCATACTGTAAAAAATGGTTCACTTTGCCAATGTCACCCCTGTTTCAGGGAATGTCGGCAAGAGTTGCAGGGCTTAGGTTCATTTGAGGTTTGGATTTTATTTGTAAGTACACAATCAGCATTTGTAAGCGCGAACTACACGTGTTTGTTTGTGGGCATATATCTGAGAGCTTTGAATGAATATATCCTTGCAACTTAGATTAAAGATTCGATTATAGATTATCAAACACAGCGAGAGTCAATTGTGTGTTTCACAAATCAATAACTAACTTCAAATAATCAATTACAATTTATTGAAAAAACATAGTTCTAATTCACTTATTCAATTTATTACATTATTAAGTAGATAATATAAAACACGCTTTTTAGTCTTTTTTGAAAAGGAATAAGTGCATACTACACGTATGAGTGTGGTGCTGAATAAACCTAATTTTTAAGTTTGTTCTTGAAAAATGCCTGAAACTCGTAGGGTTAAGGTGGCGACAGGGTCCGGCATAAAAAAATGTGGAAGGCGTTATTTTTTGCGGCAAAGATGAAACTTACGAGACCTATAAAAAGACGAGAGACACTTAATAAAATAATATAGAAATGTGACTTTACGTAAATTGTAAGCTTTGGTCGTAAAAAAGTAGAAAACAGGTGCAAGCACTTTCTGTACTGAAGGCTTGGGTTAGATAAATACATCAGCTTGGAGATCCGGCCATTAGATTAGTCGGTGGAATATTAATTGTTTCTAATGCCAAAGGGCTAGGGTTCAATTCCCATCAAGGGCGTCTATTGGTATGTTTTCAAATAAATAAATTGCGAGATCTATAGAAGTGTAAAATGTGAATAAAATATAACTAGGTAAAGTATGTATGCACAATACAAATGGTTTACTTCAGAGGAATTAAAATCAAAATAAATGAAAGGATGATTTATTCGATGAGCGCTGTTCTTGTGTGTATCACACCTCAAGAGCCCTCTGCGAGCTTAGTCGTCGCTGTAGAAAGCGCCAATTCTCAATGCGACCCAGTTGCTGTGAGGCTGGATGGACCTTTGGTGACCGGTCTTTGGTAAATATATATGAATTTTTCACCCAGCGAAGAGCACATTTCGAAAATAAAAATAGTATATTTTTGTGCTCCGCTGGGATTCGAACACACAGCCTTCCAGTGACGAGTCAGAAGTGTTAGCCACTAGACTACGGACGGAAAGAAAGACTGGTATTTAGCTACTGATTCATAAACTAAAAGACCCGAACTCGATTCTCGGCGCACTGTAATTATTATTATTATTGGGGTGAAAGTACAAAAAGTACAATGTTCAGGTTCAAGCTTCCTACAAAAAACTACTGACAAAAAGAATGAAGGTAAAAAGTAAAGAGGGAACGACAAAGATAAGCGTAGAAAAAAATATCAAAGAAATAACGGATTAATCAAATAAGCAAGATTGCAAATGATTGAAATCGGCTGATTGAGAAAAAGATAAAAGCCCCCGCTTCATCTTAAGTGGTTGGTGTAAGGCCGGGCCCCTTACCTGTAAAATAAATAGGTCCCGAATCGCCACATGCGACCCCTTCGAGGACAACGCAGGCACGAAGTTACACTATAAGTGTCCCTTAGTTGGGTTTTTTATACATTTTTGATTCATAAATGTCGAGGAGAGGAAAGTGCGCAAGGATAGAACAATGTAGAGACACGCATGCCGAGGTACTGGGCACCCCTAGTGAAATGAAGTCCTGAACCTTAACCACTAGACTATGAACCTGATTAAAAGGAACAAAGCAAGGGGTTCAGAACCCCCATTAATGAGGCAAACTGCCAGAGAAGAATAGATCAGACCATTCAACCGCAATAAAATGAGTTTCCTATTCTCAGAAAATGGTTTTGTTATTAAAATAAATGTAAGTTTCCATACCACAAGTATCAAACTGTACGTTGTTACTTAGCCATAGCGTTTTAATGCTTTGATAACAATGGTTAGAGTCGTCGGTACAACAAAAAGCTCTAGGACATATACAAATAGCACGATGAGATGAGTTCTAACAAAGCAGGGCGCCTGCACTTGGCTAATCTTATCACTATCATTATAGAATGGACTACGCCAACCTTATCAAGCGTAAGGCCAAAGGAGACCAAGAAGGCCAAAAACGCGATGGATGGGCGATGCCAACGCAGATGCAGCCAAGGCGGAGATACGTGGCTGGAGAGCAAAGGCGATGGACAGGCGAGAGTGGAGGAGAATCCTGGATTCAGCCAAGGGCCGCCCAGAGCTGTTGAGCTCATGGTGATGAAAGCGTTTAACTAAGAATGTATAATGTCTGAAAGAGGTGTCGTTTGGTTGATTAAAAAAATGCACAACGTAAACAAACATATATGAGAAGGTTGAAACAAGTTAATAGATTTTAGAGGCTTAGGCCCGACAACATTACAGATCCACCGCGATTTTTTTCTGTCCTTACATACTTTTTTTCATTTCATCCAGAGTCATAACCTTTTTCGTACAAGCCTCTTTTTATTATGACTCTGGATATTCCATTCATTCGCTATTTCAAAATTTAGTCTATCCATATCTTTCTCGATCTTCCTCTACCACGACATCCATCTATTCTTGCAACATACTATCACTCACTAGGGGTGCTGTTGTATATTCCATTCCATTTTTCCAAATACGCATTCGAGGGGAGCTTACACGATGTTGTATACTCGGGGCTCTGATCACAAGAAAGGCGTTATCAATACGTGATGCTTAAGTAACGGGGTTACTATAATGTTGTTACTATGGGCAATATAACTAAGAAACTAGCGAGAAAAATTGAACTAGTACCTACTCCTGAGCAACGTGAACTAGTTCAGTGCTTCAAGCAATCATTTCGACTGCTCCAAGGAAGAAGGAAGTAACTCCGAAATTTAGGTAGGTATTTGACTTATTTCCATTTCTAGAGGTAACAAATCATTATCTTCATTCCAAGATGACAGCCGTGTCTTTATTTTTTTTTAATTCGTTAATAAATGAATGTAAAAAATAGTTTAGGCATTGTTCTCCATGGAATAAATAACATTCAATTGGCTTTCTTGCAAAACTATATTTTTTGACTTAGTGCGGTCTTCCTTGGAGCAGTCGATTTGTTAACTATCAAGCCAATCAATTGTAAATACCTTTTTTCACAATACATTAAAAGTTCTAGTAGGAAAGCTGTATAAAGGTACATCCACTTATATTCAAACTGTGTAAAATGGTTCTCTTTCTCAGATGATTTCCTTTTTAAGAGAAACGTGACAAGAGTTGCGATTCGGATTTACTTTTGGAAGTGCCAATTATTTTAAGATTATATTTATGAGCTAAGACAAAGGGGTTTTTTTTTCTAGAAAGTTCATAAATTTTTATAGGTTTTTTCACACGACGCCGTTATTTCCTCCATATAATAAACTGTATTTTACCGAGCATGGAATTTAGCGTATTAACCTAAATTTCAAAAATACAACTCGATTTCTTTCAACTAGTTCTTAACACATATGTAAGACCGTCTTTAAAGTGCCTCAACATTTAGAATCATACTGTAAACATCATTTAAAAATTAATACTTTGGTACTTACTGCCATATTTATTCAACCATACAGTTTACTAGACACAGCCTTATATTATGAATATTTTTTTTTGCTATAAAACCTAAATTGTTCCCCAGCGTCTGATATAGTTCTTTTCTGCTTTCAGTTCATATTCTACACCACCCTACAGGGTGCAGATCGGCATTAAGGTCATTATTATATTAGAGTTGGCCTTAAGGGATCGCCCGAGGAGATTAAGGGGCGACTCGCAGACTGCTCAACCCCTCCCGAATGGTTAACCTAATCATATCCAAGCCTCACATTGTCCACGCTTAATGCAGCGTGAACCAGACATGCATTTTATAGCATCTTTAAAAAAAAGTGAATATGGAAAAAACACTGTTTAGCGTTTCTACTTTTGTACATTATCTGAAACAAATTTGAATTCTGATATACAGAGATTACCGATTCTTTGCCAATGTCACCCCTGTCTCAGGGGTGACATTGTCAAGGACGGCAAGAGTTGCAGGGTGTATGTTTTTATGCTGTAGGTTCACATGCGGCATGTCCAAGCGCGAACTTGTACGTGTCTGGTTGTGAAAATGCATGTAATGTGAATCTCCAATGTAACTTATCTTTGCAACTTAGATTAGATTTGATTAGATTTAGACCGGTCCCGAGATAACAGATTATCCACGATAATCCCGTTGATTCGTCGAATCTAAGCTTAGATTGTACAAAGTTCAATAATAGAATGGCGATGGCGGTGTTTGAAATGGAATTTCACCCCGCAAGTATGGCTTAATAGCATGTTCTGTGCGTTACTCCACTGCCAGATTCGATTAGAACTCCCCATCAAAGGTTTCCTGTGGCACTTCCGTACCAAATGTCGGAACTGCAGCGACTTCTTGCTGATGAAGGCAGAGAGTCAGTGATTAAGTAAAGTACCTAGAGAACAAATGAGATCTATAAAGTCAAAAAAAGTAAAATATGCATGGAAGGTTATGGCTCTGAATGAAATGAAAGAAATATTCAAGGACCAAAAGAAATGATGGTTGATCTGTAATGTTGGCGGTTGGGACTCTTTATTTTAATGTCACTTTTTTATTTTTTATTTAATGTTTTTTTTCTGTTAGCTCCTAGTCCACTTCTCTTTATATATTTTTTGTTCCTTATCTGATAGGTTGATATGAGAGTGACCCCCATGCTGAAAAACTTGGTTCTCTTTTTCTAATTCCATCCCGGTTTCAGGAGTTGTCTGTTGGTGTGAGGTTTGTCTTTCTTTTGGAAATGAGTTTAAGCCTTAAATGTCAATATCGACTGCTTGCGATTTTGCCACGTATTTTGAAAACAAAATACCTCAATTGCACTTTGCTTGGGTTGCAGGTACTTCTGTCTCAAGGATTGGAAGTGCTTCGCGACTCGAAGTATTTGATTTAACTGACATAGATGAGGTGTGTCAGATCGTGGTAGGATCGCCAAACAAGCAGTGTGGCCTTGACCCTGTACCAGTCTGGGTACTCAAAGAATGCATCTTACAGCTGGCTCCATTTATTGTTAAGATAATCAATGGATGCCTAATGGATGCCACTGTTCCTCCGTCTTTGAAGGTAGCACACATCACGCCAATCCTTAAAAAGCCACAGTTGGATCCCGGTGATCCCTCAAATTATAGACCTGTGTCAAATCTGCCATTCTTGTCGAAGGTGCTGGAGCGGATTGTCTCGCGGCGGTTGGTATCCTATCTGGATGCAAGCGGCTTAATGCCTAAGAGGCAGTCTGCATACCGGAAATATCACTCAACAGAAACCGGTATGCTCATGCTTGTATCGGATATGATATCAGCTGTGGAGTGTGGTAATCTAGCCTTACTGGCGCTTCTTGATATGAGTGCGGCCTTTGACACAGTAAGTCACCCAATTCTTATTGAGAGATTGGAGGTGTCATTTGGTTTGACCGGAGGGGCTTTGGCGTGGTTTTCTTCCTATCTGGTGGAGCGCAGACAGGCGGTGCGTATTTGTGATAGTGTTTCACCTACCTACTCGCTGTCTTCCGGGGTCCCACAGGGCTCTGTGCTGGGTCCGATCCTTTTCATATTGTATACTGCTGAGATTGAGAGTATTGTTGAAAAATGGGGCCTCATCGCACACTCATATGCAGATGACTGGCAAATATACTCTCATTCTCGGCCAGACATGGCTGAGGACCTCAGTTGCAGGGTCTCTGGGTGTATCGCGGAGGTCGGTGGGTGGATGAGGAACAATGGCCTAATCTTAAACATGGATAAGACGGAGATACTCTGGGCAGCCACATCGAGGCGTGACCACCTTCTGGTGAATAGAGTACCACTCTCCATAGGAGGTAAGCTAATCCAGCCTTCTGATTCGGTAAGACTTCTAGGAGTCTTACTGGATCGTAACCTGACACTGGATAGGCAAATAGATGCCACAATAGCTTCTTCTTTTTTTTCGCTTCGCCAAATAAAGGCAATAAGAAAATGTCTGCCGTCAGATGCGGTTAAGACCCTGGTGAGTGCGTTTGTGATGTCTCGGATTGACTATTGCTCGACGCTTTATAGTGGTCAGCCGAAGAAACAGTTTAATCGCTTTCAATCTGTGTTGAATTCGGCAGCAAGACTCATATTCGGGATTCCCAAATTCGCTCACATCACCCCGCTGTTAAAAAAACTTCATTGGCTTCGTTTCCCGGAGAGGGTGGTCTTCCGTGTTTGTTTAATGGTATATAAAGCCATCAATGGCTTGGCCCCACCTTATCTGGCTGATATGATTTCACCTGTTGAAATGGGTGTTAGGAGGCAGACACTCAGATCTGCGGGTGATGGAGTAGTCAATTTGGTTCAGCCGCGCCGTCAGATTCGTACAAACTTCGGAGACCGCGCTTTCCGTGTTGCGGGGCCGGTGGAGTGGAACAGACTGCCACCCGGAGTGAAGAACTCCAAATCTGTGGGTGTATTTCGAGGAGCACTAAAGGCACACTTGTTTAGAAAGTCTTATCCATGATCGGAGAGGGCCCTTGAGGTGTGACACACACAAAAACGGCGCTCTCTTATCATGTGTAATTTAAAATAAATCAGCCTGTTATTATTATTATTATTATAACTTTGCAACTTAGATTATAGAGACTGAAAGAATATACGTATGAATAAACGCCAGTTGTAGAGCATGTAGTACTCTACTCGATGACTCAATTGGTAGAGAGCTTGTATTCCATGACGAGAGCTAGAGTTTGATCCCCACCAAGTGTGTCAGGAATGATGAATTCCAGTTTCAGTGTTTCTAATAAAAAAATATTACTTTGTGTTTTTAAATAGCATTAAGAAGGAATTAAGAATTACTTCTCACAGTGTTCTCACAGTCTCAAAGTACAAAATAATGTGATGAGATGGTTTGGGCATGTGGAAAGAATGAATGATGATAGACTGACAAAGTATGTATACAAAGAAAGTGTGAAGGAAAAAGAGGGAAGGGACGACCGA
Source organism: Agapetus fuscipes (assembly GCA_951799405.1). Classification (NCBI taxonomy): domain Eukaryota; kingdom Metazoa; phylum Arthropoda; class Insecta; order Trichoptera; family Glossosomatidae; genus Agapetus; species Agapetus fuscipes. Next base: position 16,174,838 of record OX637351.1, on the reverse strand, counting down.
GAAAAATATGGAGTGATCAGATTGTGGAGATTGTGAAAGAATGGGATATACAAAGTGAGCGTAAAAGAAGAAAATGCATGAAAAAGGTGATGGATATGAAGTAATTGAAAGAGGTATGTCAGGATAGGAAAAAATGGAGTCAACTCTGCAGAGGCTCTGGCCACCCCTAGCGGAATGGCGACAGAGTTACAGTTACAGTTACAGTGTTCATACACAAACCCTAAGAAACATAATTAATTTATTTGCATTGAGTTGCAACATCTAGTAACTCAGGGCTACCGTCAAAGGCCCAGACAGGACTCAAACCAGCAGAGTTTTTTTTTATTTAAATCAAGCCAGTCTTTGATGCATTTAAAAAAAAACTCGGGATTCGTCTTTACTGTCTGCATGTGAACAGTATTATCTAAGACAGTGGTTTAGCAGCCACCAGCGACCGACTACATATATGAACTTCCAGGGTTCTGCAGTCGCTCTAAGCTGTTCCTGAGCTTAATTAAATGTCGCCCTGAGCTCCGAAATGAATTGACGCTACCTCTGACCAAGAGGCAATAGTTAAACCTCAAGTGCTGGAATTACTGGAGGAATTGAATCACATGACACACTGGGGATGTCATAAAAATGTCTGGCAGATGATTGACTCACTTACTAACCTAGCGTGTGTTAACTTTCAATTGTGATGTTAACAACTAACCCAATGTAACCATACTTAAACTTTACTTTTCGCAAGTTTTGCAACTCGTATTAAGGGTACGGGTGTCAGCTTCATATCAAACAAAGTCAAGGAAAAAAAATAGTATACACATACCTTTAATCATTGAAAACCATGATAAAGATATATCATATAACTTTAAAATGATCATTTAATAAATATTTAAAAATTAAAATGGTACAAACATGGTTTTAATTCACTTTATTATTTTTGTTTTGCTCAAACATTTTCGCCTAATGAGGCATCTTCAGGAGCAGAATGGTTACATATATATTTTGATAAAATAATTTTCAAAACATTTTTTTTTTTTCCAAAACAAAAGCAAAATTCATAGATAAAAAAAAATTTAAGCACAAATGTATGATTCAAAAATGCATTATTGTTAGGTAATAATAATAATAATAATAATAAAATGATCATTTAATATTTAAAGTCCATAGCAGTGAACATTGCAGATCAACCACCTCTTTATACAGTCATTATTTTTCATACAAGCTCTCCCTTTTGAGGTTTATTTCTGGCATCAATTTTATTTGTTAACTAAATCAAGAGGAAACAAAAAGTCAGCGTTATGGTCAACATAGTCAAGTTTATTATATTAAATGCGTCTAGCCTCGAACATTGCAGATCAAATACCATTTTTTTCTATCCTTACATACTACTTTCATTTCATCCAGACTCACCAATACACCAATCTTTTCTGCCTGGACAGAAACAGGTATTAATATCATCAATTAATAATTCATTATTGTTTATTAAAAAAAAAAAAATAATAATAAATAATTCCCAATGACATCTGTTAATCCAGGGTCAAAGTTATAGTCAATGGAGCCATGCGGGGATCAAACCAGCTTTATTCTATTCCAAATACGCTAGAAAGATCAGCCACTTGACTCCCTCGGCCATAGCCTGATATTTCAGGATATCTATAATCTATAATCTATAATCTAAGTTGCAAGGATATATTCATTTAAAGCTCTCAGATGCATGCCCACAAACAAACACGTGTAGTTCGCGCTTACAAATGCTGAATGTGTGCTTACAAATAAAATCCAAACCTCAAATGAACATATGCCCTACAACTTTTGCCGACCTTCCCTGACACAGGGGTGACATTGGCAAAGTGAGCCATTTTTTACAGTATGGGTGGTCAGCCTCATACCAACCTATAAGTCAAGGAATACATACTTAATTAGATAATGTGTTATATTTTCCATTCACTAACAGTATACTTGACAATTTTATATTGCAGATAATAAAAATGTACAGATATATCAACACATTCACTACTAACAGCAAAATTGTTAAAGAAATTGAATAAAAGTGGCCCCAGATGGGATCCTTGTCTAATACCCAAGCATTTTACCTATACAACAGCTAGACACCTATCCATCAGTGGGCATTGTGACCTAACAAGGATAATTTTATTGAATTGAGTTCCTCTATGAAGACGTAGGTTAACTCTTGACTTATCATGGAAAAATGATTACATTTTTTACACCGTAATAATATATCAATATATAATATAAATATAAATAATATATAATATCAATTTCAAGAATAGATACGTGTCGCGATGAAGGTTGCAAATTAAATAGCTGGCCATTTGACGCTGCGCACGTGTGCTGCGAGCACACAATTGCTACTAACTGGCTTGCGGCCGGCAGTAAGTCATGTGACTTACTCCATTACTCCATAATCACCGACTAACCGAGGAGCCGTCGCCTCCTGTGTTCTAATTAAAATTTGTGTTGGCAAATTAGTCTCGGGGGAGCTAAGAGACGCGGCGCGGAGTGGCAACAAGATGGAGTGGAGCTGGGACAGATGGAGCAGGAATAGGAGCTTAAATTCTAGAAGGAGGAGTAGCAAAATGTGGGCAAAATACGAGAAGTACGATTAGGAGTAGAGGCAGATAGGCATCGAAATAAGTAGGCGATAATACAAAATGAAATAAAGAAGGACTATGGGAACATAAGGAACAAATACGAAGGAATAGATACATAGGATGATATTCCTTCAAATAAAAGAGTATTCGGTGTTATATGGCCGAGGGAGTCAAGTGGCTGATATTTCTAGCGTATTTGTAATATATTAACGCTAGTTCGATCCTCGCTTAGGTCATTTGACCATAACTTTGATCCTGGTTCAATAGATGACATTGAGCTATTTAATTAATAATTAATTAAAATAAACGTTAATAAATTATTATTAATTGATGCTATTAATACCTTTTTCTGGCCAGGCAAAACAGGTTGGGGAATTGTATTTCTCTTCACAAATATATACTTTTTTTTTATTTAAAGAACAGATTACATAGAGAAAAATAGCTCAAAAATTGTTTTAAAGATGATATAGAGAACAAAAATAGCACCAGAGACAGGAACCGAATAAGAAATGGAGAACAGAAAGAAACTAAAGCACAAGGAATAGAGAAATGAAAGTAGGAGCTGAATCAAGTACAGGAGTATCAGAGACAGGACTAGGAATATAAAGAGTAATAAAAGGAGCAGAATAAGAAGAATGTAAAACAATAGAGTTGGAGTAATAACAGGAGCATCTAGCACAAAATGAGTAACAAGAACAGGAGTGGAGCAGAGAGAGGAGTAGAGGCAGCAGGTACACCAGGTTAGGCGCGAAGTAAATCAATTATGCAGCCAATTAGCGGGGAGGTGAGACCAGACCAGGGCAGGTGGACGTGTGCAGGCATCCTGGGTGTTGGGTCGTGTGAGGTGCTTAACACTTAACAGGGTAAAGTGATACATGGTGAAATGGAGCATTTTACCCCATCCTACTGCAAAATGATTAAGTATGAAGTCCTAAACAAAACATTTATGTGATTTATTTTTCGAATACATCTATAGCCCGGTCGAAAGGGCATTTCGAATCCCACCGAGGGTGTCAGAAATGATTTCCCGTTTTGGTGCTTATTTCAAACCCCAAAATAAATTACCGGCAGGTGTACTCAGCCTTCACAAGAAATGAGTACCAGCCCTCTCGGAAGCTGGGAAACCCCACTTCTACTGAAGTTGTTGGCGTAAGGCCGGCCCCCTTACCTGTATAAAAGATAGGCTCATCTCACCTCATGCGACCCCTTTAGGGATAACGCGGCAAGAAGTAACACTATATATGTGTAGCTTAGTTGCGTTTTTGCGTAATTTGCTAAAATCTAAGTTGTAAGGATAAATTGACATTTAAGGCTTATATTTAATACACGCCCACAGGTAGTCCGGTCGATAGCTCAGGTGGTAGAGTGCTTGCATTCCATGCCGAAAGCTCGGGTTCGAATCCCACCGAGGCGAGGGTGTCAGAAATGATTTCTCGTTTCGGTGTTTATTTCAAACCCCAAAATAAAATACCGGCAAGGTTTACTCAGCCTTCACAAGAAATGAGTACCAGCACTCTCGGGAGCTGGGAAACCTCCTTCAACTTCAACTGAAGTGGTTGGCGTAAGGCCGACCCCCTTACCTGTAAAAATAAATAGGTTCAACTCGCCACATGCGACCCTTTCGGGGATAACGCGGCAAGAAGTTACACTATATGTGTAGCTTAGTTGCGTTTTTGCGTTATTTGCTATAATCTAAGTTGCAAGGATAAATTGACATTTAAGGCTTATATTTAATACACGCCCACAGGTAGACACGTTTTTTTACAGTTACAAAGGCACATTACAAATTGTAATTAAACTTCAAGATTAAGTACACTTTTCAGATATTAGACGAACTGTCATGGGAGAACTGACATTATTCTCAACTTTTGCAACGAAGCCAACGTCTTGACGCCTAAACGACGCCAACGAAATAAGCTCAAAAGACCGCAATGGAAAAAAAAAATCGTTAAATTATATGTAAATGAATTAAAAATAAATTAACCATCGTCAAAAAAATGTGATAAGTCACTCTTATGTTTACGATCTCCTCTTAAAACCTTTTTTTTTAGTTCTCACATTCTGAATGTAGCTCACTGTGCATGTAACTGTAACTCTGTCACCATTGCGCTAGGAGTGTCCAGAACCATTTCAGTTAGCCGAGTTGCTTCCAGTTCTTCCTATCCTTGCATACCTCATTCAATTCTTTCACATACATCACCCATTTTGTACAGTTTCTTATTTTACTAGACTTTTTAAAGTTTGTGTATTCACACAGTGAAAATTCATTTTTCTCTTGATAATGACGTGAATAAGTCGAAAGTACTTGAGGTGGAATTAAATACTCAATTTGTGAAAATAAAACTCTGTGTTTTTTTATATTTTTTTATAATTTCTTATTCTTATTTTACATTCATTCTATACATCATTTTCTTTCACAATTTCACTGACCAAGCCATACTTAAATCGTTCTTCCCATACATATTCTTCCTCTTACATATTCTCTGTGAACCCATTCGGGGCTATTCTTAGACAATTTAGTCGCTAATTAAATAATAAACTAATGATGCATTTGTATGAAGACCTGTCAATCCAAGATGGCCGCAAGTGAACAGTGGATTGTCTTCATACAAATATTACCAAAATTTGGTAGGTAAGAATGATCGTCATGATGAAATTTTCAGCCCAAGTATCATCAGTTTGTCAAAGCGTGGGCTCAACCGACGACTAAAATGTCTAAGAATAGCCCCAAAAGTGTCCAAAAAAGGAAAAAAAACATTAACGAAATAAACATTTCGGTTGAGTTTTGCATTGCTCTATATTATATATAATATTATAATCATGGCAGATCACATTTGTCATTTTGAAAGCCGGTTGTACACACTACAGCATTATCGGATACACCCCGGACATGAACCGTGTTAACTCTGCTTTAATAGTCCGTGCATAATATCAGGGAAGTCAAAACAGTACCCCGAGTATATGTACCAACAACATTGCGTAAATTACCGTCGATTGTGTGAATAGAAAAAGTGTATGCAAACTTAATCACTCACAAGGGTTGTTGCTGTATCTTTCAAGCATTTTTCCATTTACGCTACCGAGGGGAGTTTGCACAATGTGTAACACTCGGTATAGGTAGAGGAATTTATTACATGTGAGATAGCATTAACCACATTTAGGATGTACAGAATATGAGTATTACAAATACACGGGTAAAGGATGACACAGAGAACGCATGATTTGTAATCTAAGTTGAAAAGATATGCATGGATATTTCTAGTTTAAATTGCATGCACACCCTCAGGCAAACAATGCGTACATATGACCGTTCCGTAGGCTAGTGGTTAAAGCTTCAAACCCGTAATCGGAAGATCAGAAATTCGATTCCTGGAGGAGCACAACAAAATAATTAAATTTCCAAAAGTGCTCTTCGCAGAGTTGAACAATTCAACGCCTTTACCAAAAGCCTGTCAATAAAGGCCATCCAACTTAACAGCAATCGCGTCTTACTTGGGAATTAGCACTTTCTATAGCGTCGATCAAGTTTGCTGAGAGCTTTCAAAGCTCAGCGTGAACCACATAAATCATCCTTATATTTATTTATTTGTTATTCGCGCTAACACATAACATAATGGATATATATTTACAAAGTAAAATAACTCAAATCTCAGATGAACATAACCTGTGCAACATTTGCCGTACTTGCTTATAACAGGGCTGACATCGGAAAAGTGAATAGTTTTTTACTGTATGGGTGGTCATAACTCAGCTTAATATTTACTTGAACCAAGCAAACGAAAAATAATAATATGTAATATTAAATAAAATGTAACTTTTGTCTCAAACTCAGACGACTAGCATCCTCTATTCTACTCTATCTTTATACATTACACCAAACCATATTGTGTGGACCATTAAGTGGGACACATTAAGCAGTAGACTAACGGCAAAAGCTGCAAACTATTCATTTCGCGGCGACTCGCATAAACAAGTCTGCGATAAAGAAATACATGGCGCCGTTTTCACGACGACCCAAATCTGCAACTTAGGATACATTAATAACAAATATGAATTGTACTTAAGGGTTAAATAATGCGCCATTTTGTACAAATAATTTATCAATGCTATTTCCTTCCTTGACTCGACTTGAATTAGGTCCTTCACTAATAGGTTGGCATGAGGCTGACACCCATGCTGTAAAAAACTTGATTCACTTTTGCTAATTTGCCCCGTTTTCAAGGAAACGCGGCAGGAGTCGCAAGGACTATATTCACGTGAGGTTTGGTTCTTAGTTTGTTGTTATTACACATGCTACGTGTGTAAGCGTGAACTTACACGTGTGTGTAAGATGTGTGGACGTACATTGAATATAATCTTTAAATTTCAATATATGTTTGCAACTTTGTCGGTGTTATAGCCGCGGGGATCAAGACAGGTTATTTGGAACTGGATAACGCTGGTTCGAATCCCGCGACGATAACTTCGACCCTGGTTCAACAGATGCCGTTGCATGCACACAAGCTTCTGCTTTCGCATGAAGACAACTGGCCAGGTAAAATAGGTTGGTGGATTGCATTCCTTTCCACAAATCTTTTTTTTTTTTTTTTAAAACTTACATGATAGTTTGTCAACGACGTTAGCCATGTTGAAAGCACCGGTTCCCATAGATCACCGAAGTTAAGCAACATTGGGCGTGGTCAGTGCTTGGATGGGTAACCGCTCAGGTACACCGCGTGTCGTTGGCATCTTGGACCGGTCCGTAGTCCGTAGTGGCAACACTTCGGACTCGTAAATGGAAGGTTGTGGATTCGGATCCCGGCGGAGCACAAAAATATCCCATTTATATTTCGAATGTGCTCTTCGCTGGGTTGAAAAATTCATAAACCTTTACCAATGACCGGTCACCAAAGGTCCATCCAGCCTTACAGCAACTGGGTCTTGCTTGAGTATTGGCGCTTCGTAGCGACGACCAAGCTCGTACACCTCTGCGGCACTACAACAAGTGTCATAGACCCCTAGAGTCTTTAGAATCTAGGGAGTCTCCCGCACAGGATTTCTTAAAAAAAAAAAAAAATGATAGACTTAAATTACAGACTATACTAATTTCATAATGTAGCCATTTATCCGAATATTGTAAGTAAAAACATTTAATTTTCAGAATACTTATAGTGTAAAGCAAAACGATTTCAATACAGATCCGATACAAGCTCCAAAAGTTTACAGCTCGCAATTTCACAGAGCTTTAATATTATAACGTTTTGATATTAATTAGAGAGCTTTCGTGCAGTCTAAATTTAAGTTCTACGAGCTGAAAAAAAAACGGCAACAGAGTGCAATGGTAAAAGTAATGGTTCGAAACCGAAGCGGGCGCAAAAACTTCATCCGATTTTCAGTGATGTGGTAACGATGGGTAGTAGAAGAGTTGGGATAAGGAAGAAACCTTTCAGGAGTGTAGCAAATTGAATTTTATAAATGATAATTTAAACAACTTAATTCACATAGAAGAGTGTCGTATCTGTGTATTTTTGGTCTTTAGCTCAGTTGGTAGCGCATTTATTTTCATAACTAGAATGTCAAGGTTCGATCCGCTCAGGTAGTGTTACACATCTAATCTAATCTAAGCTGCAAAGATATATATCATTTAAGATTTATATTACATGCATTCCCACAAGCAGATATGTATAATTTCACATGACACATGCCGCATGTGGACCTACAATAAAAAAAACAATCTCAAATGAACATAAGCCTTGCAACTCTTGCCGTCCTTCCCTGAAACAGGGTTGACATTGGCAAAGTGAACCAATTTTTTACAGTATGGGTGGTCAGCCGCATAACAACCTATAAGTCAAGGAACATACATGACAAATTACATTTTTTTTTTAAATCAATAAATAACAAAATATACATGGACATAGAAAACTAAACACATGATTTCTCGTTTATGCGTCTCTTTCTAAACAAATCACATTAGCAGCAAGGTTTACACAGCCTTCACAAGAAATATAAATGTACTACCTTGGGAGAAGGGAAAATCTCTAATTAATCATCAAAGTTGCGATAAAAAAATTCCAAACATGTACACTTTTCAAAATTTATATGTATATTTTATCAAGGACAAAAATAATTTAACCATAGGAAAATATGTTTATCTTCTTCTTGTGCATTTACAGAAGAGATCGACTGATCATCACAGCAATTGCACCTTCAATTTTGCTGCACAAAAGTATTTTGAGCTTTTTCCAAATTACTTTCCTTGACTGATAGGTTGGTATGCGGCTGACCCCCCATACTGTAAAATATGGTTCACTTTGCCAATGTCACCCCTGCTTCAGGGAAGGTCGGCAAGAGTTGCAGGGCTTATGTTCATTTGAGATTGGGTTTTTTATATTGTAGGTCCAAATGCGGCATGTGTAAGCGCGAAATTATGCGTGTCTGCTTGTGGGAATGCATTTAATATGAATCTCAAATGATACATATCTTTGCAGCTTAGATTTAGATTTAGATTTAGACTTCCCAGGCCTATCATACAAGATGTTCTCCTTTGACCTGGACCTCGTAGTGACAAATATTTTTCATTTTTTATTGTGTGGCCGAAATAACTTTTACCTTTTGATCGTCAGCAGTTCTGTTTTGATTTAGATACGAAAGAACCTTGGTATTTGTGAATCAATCCATCCAGGACATTCTGAGAGCATGTTGCACCAACCTCCAATTAATATTTGATTGACACATCAAATTTGATTCCTTAACTCTGGTAAGGACCTCTGTTAAATATTTCTCGGGAGTGGGTAATAATATGATGGTATTTGAACAGGAAGTATGATTTACATCAGCTGACTTACGTATATGCAACCAAATGTTTGATTTGAAAGGGAGAAATCACACTTAACTTTGATTTTGGTCTGATTTTATTATCTCTGTTGATGTCCAAGCAGTTTGTATTTTTCAAACATCTTTCTCATATAAGTTAAACGTCCAGACACTGTAAAAAGTCCCTGTACAAGATTAAGCTTTTTCTGCCCAACCCTCTGCTCCTCGGACTTGCTCCAGCGGAGGAACAAATCTTCAATTAACTTTTTCATCTCATGCCATCGTTTAAATCGTTCTACAGCCGCAAGAAACTTCACTAGGTTTGAATTTGAAATATTGCATGTTTTTGTCGACAGCTGTTTTCAAGACAATAAAAGTATTTCTACAATCCAAAATCTGACATGCAAAAATATTTTCTAAAATAACACAGTTGTAATTAATTATTATAAAATTCAAATAGGTAAAACATAGTTTTAATTCATTTTTTTATTGCTTTTTTGTGCTCGAACATTTTCGCCTCATGAGGCATCTTCAGGAGCAGATTGGTTACCAATATTTTTTATAAATAAATTTCAAAACACAGTTGTAATTCACTAACAATTTTACTATTTGGCTCGTATATTTTTGCCTCAAAAAGGCAATTTCAGGAGCAGTCAAAAGCAGGATGCGTTTTTGAGGCGACAAATTCAAGCCAAAAAATAAAATTGTAAGTGAATTGAAATTGTGTTATTTTTTAAAATAAATAAAATGGACTTTCACTGTGTAAACCATCAAACCCTAACAAATGTTTTTAAATTAATGGTTTGGGCATATGGAGAGAATGAATGAGGAAAGACTGACGAAGAAAGTATATGTTGGTAGAATAGATGGATGTCGTGGTAGAGGAAGACCGAGAAAGGTATGGATGGACCAAATATCCGAAATTGCGAATGAATGGAATATCCAGAGTCATAATAAAAGAAGAGCTTGTATGAAGAAGGTTATGACTCTGGAGGAAATGAAAGAAGTATGTAAGGATAGAAAGAAATGGCGGTTGATCTGTGATGTTGGCGGCTAGGGTTTGTTAAGTAAAATTGGTTTTATGATTTAGTTTTTTATGTCCATGTATATATTGTTATTTATTGATTTTAAAAATGTAATTTGTCATGTATGTTCCTTGACTTATAGGTTGTTATGCGGCTGACCACCCATACTGTAAAAAATTGGTTCACTTTGCCAATGTCACCCCTGTTTCAGGGAAGGACGGCAAGAGTTGCAAGGCTTATGTTCATTTGAGATTGGGTTTTTATATTGTAGGTCCACATGCGGCATGTGTTAGCGCGAAATTATACATGTCTGCTTGTGGGAATGCATTTAATATAAATCTTAAATGATATATATCTTTGCAGCTTAGATTAGATTAGATTAGATTAGAATGCATCCCCATAAGTAGACGCTGATAAGTTCGCTCTTACACATGCTGCACGTGTATAGACTAAATCAAAAAGTTTCACAATTTGTACCTTTAAAAATTGCATGGAAAAAAAATTACGCGTGAAACAGCAGTTCACGCGCGGCCATGTTTTATAGCTTGCTATCTACCCATATTATTGGTAGCTTTGTCGAGATTGCTGGGCAGGAGAAAGTACATTCATACAAGTATATATAATATCTGTACCTTAGAGCATAAACAACGGAAGTCCACTTTTTTGCGTTTTTGAGTTAATGATGCAGAAATTATAAAAATTAGCTGTTCTGTAAGTGGTAAAAATATTGGAGTCCTCGGACTCATAGTTACTGAGATATCAAGTGTAATAAATATGGGATGCACACATAAATGGGAGCATAAACCACGGAAGTTCCAAATACGTTGTTCACATTACTTCACATTAAATAAATATCGATAAAAGAAGATAAACAGTTTTTACAGATCAAAAATATCTCGTCTAGTTTAGAAGTTATGATGGTTTTATAAAAGTGCACATTTTCACTAAAACTCGTCTCCTGCACATTTTACTAAATGTGACTACCGTTGTTTATGCTCTAAGGTACAGATAAGCTTGATTTTTCTTCTCTGTTGAGAAAATAGAAAATGAAATGAGACCGCTGCACTGAGTTTTACTCCTTAATTAGACTCTATTTTTTTCTACAGAGGAGTTTTTCCTTTTCAAATTAAATTGTGATAAGCTTGGCTTAAATAAAAACTGTGCGAGTGAAAGAGTTTTCAGGGTTTAAATGTAAAAAGCGCTTAGAATAATTATATTTTAGTAGCTTGGCTCAAAATTTCAGATTTGTTCAATTTTCTGTAATTTGAAGTGTATTTATTCCTTGGCGTACAGGTTAGGATCAAGCTTACCAAGTTTAACCTGTATTATAAGTTGCAAAGATATGTTATTAAATTTGAAGTTTAAGCAGACGCGTATAAGTTCCCGCTTACACATGACGTATGTGAACTTACAACATGATTAGCCAATCTCAAATGAACCCTGCAACTCTTGCTGACCTTGGCGCAGTGAACCACCCATACTGTAAAAGACGGTTCACTTTGACAATATCACCCTTATTACAGGGAAGGCAGCTGAAGAGTTGCAAGCCTGTTTGAGATTTGGATTGATTACGTTGTAAGTTCACATACGGCAAGATTGTGTAAGCGCGAACGTATACGTGTCTGCTTGTAAGCATAGATTTTATGTGAATTGATTCCTTTTAATCGCAAAATTGAAGCGTCAAATAACATTTTTAAAAGTTTGATCATTTACGTGCGTACACAGTTTGTAGAAAATAAGAGCAATGGAGTGACGCAGAATCACCATAGAACAGGTCAAAAATGTAAATGTTTTGTTACGAGTATGACAATCCTCACTCGCTTAAAACCTCCGATTGGCACCCAAGTAAAATAGTTTATGTCAGTTAAAACTAAACAAACGATATTTAGAAATTTGTATTGAAACTAAAATATCCCTCCCGGCGTGCATTTTAATTTCCAAACATTTTTAATAAAACGCTGAATGTATCACTTCACTAAGAGAGTATAGTTTTTCGTAAAATGGAAAAATCCCCAAACGCAACTATGATAATTTAGATACTATGGTCTGTTCGAGCTTTTCGCGCAAACTTTTAAACATTTTTCTTCATTTGTTATTAAAATTTAAGAGGTCAGAGACGGGAACAAAGTTTTCAGTGGGTAGTAAAAATACGAAGAAAATATTAAATAAGGGATTTTTAAGACGGCTAGAGTGTTCATAAAAAAGTTGTAAGTTTATAAATACACGAACAGAAGTGGTGTGCACAAAGGGGAAATAGCCTTTCAAAATATACGATGTTATTTTAAAGACTGATATTATACATAGTAACTTCATGATAAAATTTATTCCCATATATTTATATATTTAAGATTTGTTAATATTTATATTTTTTGACATTCCCAGTCACACAGGGCTTTTTTTTGTAGTTCAGTTTTGTAGTTTAGTTTTGTAGTTCTCAAGAAGATGGGTACTTGCGATTTATCAATCTATTTTTGCCCGACCAGAAATAAATTTTAAAATCATTATGTTAGCAGTAGTTTTATTTTAATGAATTATAAATAAATATTTCCACGATGGCATCTGTTAGCTCAGGATGAAGCTTTCATCAAGGGGGCTCACAGTGTTTTTTTTTAATTTCAAACAAGCCAGTCAAAGCTGGCTCTTATGTTGGTGTGAAGCTGACCATTCACACTGTAAAATATGATTCAATCTTGCCAACGCCACCACTGTTTTAAGGCAAGAGTACAAGTAATTATTAAATTACAAATATTTACAAGTGGGCATGCATTAAATGTAAATCTAAAATGTGTATAATATCAATATGAATCAGATCAACGGTAGATAGATACTAAAAAATTGTGAAGAGTAGTTTTTTTGTCTCGCCAATGTATCGATATAAGTATTTATTCAACCGGAAAAAATATTATACATTCCTCTCCGCTGTTGAATTTATCCTATTAATCTTATTCAGTTAACATTTATAGAAAAGTTAACTGAAACTTGATTATAGATTTTTCCACTACTTTTACTTCAGTGCTGATTGAATAGGGACGAGTCAAAATATAAAGAAGGTTCTAGAGAGAATATTTCGTCCAACAGGAAGCGTTTTAGCGCGCGTCAAGACGACAGCACTAAAGCACCGTATCGTCGCGTACTTTGTATTTGTATGACTTCGACGCTATTCAGCCGGTCACGATGTTTAGCGACTCACATAAAGACAACGCTACTTTGCGCATTATTAAAAAAATATTGTCTTGTTTTAAAACACACATTTAATCAATTAAAAAAAAAAAACATGACGTCCGAACGCAGCGACAGAATGTCGCATAATGGTAGCGCGTTTGCTCTGTTTGACAGTGCGATCCCTCAGTTCTTGTTTTTCGTATACGCCAATCTTGTCAAATTTGACTTTTTCATGCAGTTGTCTTATGAATCAAATTCTACACAAACTGAGCTAAGAAAAACCTTAAAACTCGATAATGTGAGAGTTCTTTTAAATATTTTTTTAAATAAATTTCTTGTTTTCATAAGACACATTTGTCCAGTACACATGCAAACATTGCTCATGTAAAATTTTCTCAATGGCGTTTACGATAAACAAGAACTAAGGCAGCGAGTGGTGTAGCCATGTTCGGTACAACACAGTGCAGCGCTATAGCGCGACGCTAGACCGGGCTGTTTTTTTCTGTTTGACAAAGCTTCTAATGTAATGGACTCTGCAATGGGTGGTCCAGTTTTTGCTTTATTTTACTTCTTTACTTTCTATTGCTCCAACCCCTTGAACGCTCAGGGCCTCCCGCACCACAATCCTCTACGAATCCTCTGTCTTGTGCCACTTCTTTGCACAGTCCCCTTATTCCCAGAATTTCGGCGTTGACCTCGGCATCGTCTGTCCACTTTATCCCTGGCCGTCCGAGTGGTCTAACACCGCATGATGCACCATTTTTTATTTGGATGATTTATTTGGTCAGCAATTTTATTGTACGGATCACACTTCAAAAGTCCTCTGCGAGAATATAAAGCACCTATTTTGAAGCAAGATCCAGTTACTGTAAGGCTAAATGAACCTTTAGTGACTGGTCTTTCGAAAATGGCTAAGATTTTTTTTAATATGGCGAATAGCGTATTAGAAAATTCAACGATTCTTTTTTGTATACTGTCGAGAATCCAAATCACAACTAATCTAATCTAATCTAATCTAAGCTGCAAAGATATATATCATTTCATGGGGCTTCCACACGCTTGCCAACCCATTACAAGCCAAGCGCACAGTGTGTCGTCTAGAACATGCTAGCTGGACAAAATTTTGTCTAATGGACTAATTTTGTCCAGCGAGCATGTTCTAGACGACACACTGTGCGCTTGGCTACAAGCCAAGCGCCTGCTACAACCTGCTAGAACATGCTAGCTGGACAAAATTAGTCCATTAGCAAAAAAAATTGTCCAGCTAGCATGTTCTAGATGACACACTGTGCGCTTGGCTTGTAATGGGTTGGCAAGCGTGTGGAAGCCCCATAAGATTTATATTAAATGCATTCCCACAAGCAGATATGTATAATTTCGCGCTAACACATGCCGCATGTGGACCTACAATATAAAAACCCAATCTCAAATGAACATAAGCCTTGCAACTCTTGCCATCCTTCCCTGAAACAGGGGTGACATTGGCAAAGTGAACCAATTTTTTACAGTATGGGTGGTCAGCCGCATAACAACCTTTAAGTCAAGGAACATACATGACAAATTACATTTTTTTTAAATCAATAAATAACAATATATACATGGACATAAAAAACTAAATCATAAAATCAATTTCACTTCAACAAACCCTAGCCGCCAACATCACAGATCAACCGCCATTTCTTTCTATCCTTGCATACTTCTTGTAGCACAAGAATGTAGCATAATCGTTATTTACAAGGAATTTCTATAGAAAAATATCATAACTTTTTAGCCCAAATAGTGCTGATATTCAAGCCGTAGTCTGGACTTCAGGTAAGTACTTCAGCAAGTATATAGTCAGAAAGTAAAGGGTTCAATTTCCAGCGGAGTGCAAAAAAAATGTCGTTTTAAAAATTCTTTTCGTTGAGTTGAAAAAATTATCTAACCCTCATCAAAGACTACCTACAATAAGAATTTTGACTTTTAACTTTACGTGAGGATGACCAGTAAAAAAACGCAAAAAAAACGCAACTAAGCTACACATATAGTGTAACTTCTTGCCGCGTTATCCCCGAAGGGGTCGCATGTGGCGAGTTGAGCCTATTTATTTTTACAGGTAAGGGGGCCGGCCTTACGCCAACCACTTCAGTTGAAGTGGGGGTTTTCCCAGCTCCCGAGGGGGCTGGTACTCATTTCTTGTGAAGGCTGAGTAAACCTTGCCGGTAATTTTATTATGGGGTTTGAAATAAACACCGAAATAGGAAATCATTTCTGACACCCTCCTCGGTGGGATTCGAACCCGAGCTCACGGGGTAGAATGCGAGCACTCTACCAACTGAGCTATCGACCGGACTCTATACCACCAGTATACGACCAGTCATAGTTTAAAAATTGGTTAATTGTATTAATGTCACGTTGTTTCAGGGAAGGTTGATAAAAGTTGCTGGTTTTATGTTAATTTAAGATACACGTCTTGTGTAAGCGTGAGCTCGCATGTTTCTGCTTCTAGGCATGAGTTTAATATTATTCTTTACTGCTAATATATATTTTCAACTTATTCCCTAGAAGAAAATTTATAGTATAAAATCTAACTACAGCGTACTGAATGTTTTTTAGCCTCGTTACTTTAAAGTAGTTTCTACTGGCAGTGAGTACGTTCGTTCAGGTATGGAGAGCACAAAGATGGAGCAAGTAGAGACCAAACCTGAGTTATTGCTGAACGGCGAACGGGTAAAATTCTTCGATTAACTGCACTAGAATCTGGATAATCTACAGACCACGGGCGAGCAATCCGTAGAGCTAAAAAGTAGGCAAAAATAGTAGAAAAAAACTGCATTTCAATCTAAAATTGAAATTTATTAACAGATCAACACTAAAAAATATTAAAATTGAAAGGTTTGAAATCGAGTGATTCAATTGCTGTTCCACTATGGGTGGCCAAAATTTGTGCAGAGTCTCATTAACAAATGTCTATCCTGTCATACTTCTATAAAAAAAAATTATACTGATCCTTTTTTTAATACATAGGTATCCTATTATTTTATTCACCCTGTGTATCTCAAACCTTCACCATTTCACTAACTTCACCAAAAGTTTTTTTACATTATTTTTTCATTTGCTCTTCTAAAATCAAAAGCTCAGTTGGTAGAACGCTTGCGCTTAGAGCCTGAGAGCTATTTTTTTAACCTTAACACGGGCATCAGACAGTTCTTCGTTTAGTTGTTATCTTCTGACCTAAAACCTTCAGAAGCTACCTGTGACAGATAAAAGATCTAGTTGCCATAAATGTGACCTTCATCTGGGTTTTAAACTTGCCACCACGAAATACCACAGTCACAAAAGTCCGGTCGATAGCTTAGGTGGTAGAGTGCTTGCATTCCATGCCGAAAGCTCGGGTTCGAATCCCACCGAGGCGAGGGTGTCAGAAATGATTTCCCGTTTCGGTGTTTATTTCAAAACCCCAAAATAACATACCGGCAAGGTTTACTCAGCCTTCACAAGAAATGAGTACCAGCACTCTCGGGAGCTGGGAAACCTCCACTTCAACTGAAGTGGTTGGCGTAAGGCCGACGCCCTTACCTGTAAAAATAAATAGGTTCAACTCGCCACATGCGACCCCTTCGGGGATAACGCGGCAAGAAGTTACATATATGTGTAGCTTAGTTGCGTTGCGTTGCGTTACAAAAGCCTCAGAAATAATGTCCACGGACAAAAGAGTCATTTTTTCTCTGGTCATTTCCATGGTCTTCACGACAAAATGTCCACCGGAAATATGTTTTTTGGAATTAAATGTTGTTAAATAGGTATCTTTGATACATTTGCTGCTATTTTAGTTGTTATTTAATATCCTTACATGTTCTGATGCGGAATAGTGCACACTGCACACAGCCTTTATAAGACATTAGTAGATGCTGTTCCGAGAGCAAGGGAACTCCACAAAGAAAAAAATAATTGTCGTAAGGCTGGTCCCCCTCTTTTGACCTTTAGCTGCATAGTCAATTGTAGTTTCATTAAAAAAATAGTGACAAAGTGTCATACGTTTTTTGGTACTCTACAGAAATGTAGGAACCAAATCCTAGTCGTGTGAATTCAAATAGGTGGCAGATGAGGAACTCTTCGTTCTACACAGGGTGATGCCGTAAATAGGCTTCAACTGCCGCTTCAACAAAACAGGACGGGTTTCGAGGACAGAGCTTTTAGTTTGGCAGGTCCATCAGTCTACCTTTGGAGTTGAGAACAGAGACCAATGTTGTCAGTTTTAGGAAGTTGCTTAAGACACATTTGTTGAATTGAAGCTTCAGCACATAAAAGCGCCCTTGGGGTGGCTAGTGGAACTAAACGACGTTGTATAAAATGGTACAATAACAATAATTATTCAGTATTTTTTTGCTACTCGAAAGTACATTATTCCTTGGAGTAAAACTTAAAATTCAGTATTTCTGTTTAACATTCCTTTCAAGTAACAGGTGATATAAATATCAACAAACACATAAATTCTGATAAAGGGGAAATGGAAGATGGAGACAGGGGTGATGTAATAAGGGGGGGAAGGGGGATAGAAATGTGGAGGAGGGGGAGAGATAAATGGGAAGAAGGTTAAGAGAAACGATGGGGCCTTTGATGACGTGTAAATCAAAGATTCTGATTTTGAGAAATAATAACTGTGCTATGGCACTGTTAGGCTTTTACATAATCAATTTGTGTATCTATGCATGTACCTATCTCGCTTGAAAAAATATATTTTTGTATCTCATACTAAGGACCTGCGTATATAGCAAGAAATAAGAAATATTAATACCATTTTCAATACCTTGAATTTTTTCAGACTCGTAGATAAAAACATAATTTACATCTACAATCTTTAATCTAAGTTACAAAGATATATTATATAGAGTATTCCCACAATTAAACTCGCAACGTTGCATGCCGCATGTGAATTTACAACATAAAAACCTAAATCTCAATGAACATTAGCCCTGCAGCTCTTGCTGATCTTTCCTGAAATAGCAGTGACATTGGCAAAATTAACCATTTTTTACAGTCTGGGTGGTCAACTTCATACTAATCTTTTAGTCAAGAGAAAAGAAACGTAGTACACGTATTAATAAATAAGATATCTGTTATGTTTCGATTGAAAGGTATCTCCAGGATACTTACGTCCGGCTAGCTCTCATCAGCATCACTCTCAGGGCGTGGGGTTCTTTCTTTGGCATTGCTTACTTGTATCCTGGGAAGGGTTTTATAATGAAAAGATAAAGTTAACATGAACAAATAAGGGTTTATTACTGTACTAATATGGGGGGGGGGAAAAGGGGAAATAAGGGATTGGCCAGACCTACAGGTTGTCACCAGAACACTCCCTATTCCGTTGGCTGGAGTTCTAAACGGAAGGCCTGGGGCAGCGCCCCAGGCTAGCGGTGGTTCACACGTCCTCCACACGTGGGAGCCCCTGGGTGGGCGCTCCTATGTCTCTGGTCCACAAGGCGGGTGCCTTGCTGGCAGGAAATCCAAGTAGATGGGGGGGGGGGAGGGAGCTCCATTGTAGTGCCCCCTCTTGCACCGCTTGGTGCTTGGTCGCTAACGTCTGACTCACTTCACATCTCGCCGGGAACTAACGAACGACGGCCTGATTAGTTCATACGGTGCAGTTCGGCCGCTTCCGTGACCGTTCGGCTCCGTTCGGCTCACAAACATACACTGCACACTTCGGGATTGTTTTTTTATAATATGTTATTTAAAATAACATAACATATCTTCATTCTGCTTTCAATATTTTCCATTTTGTATAGATTAAAAGCACCATGATTTGTCCGGTCGATAGTCAAGTCAGTAGAGAGCTTACACTCCATGCCGCGAGATCGGGTCCAAATCCCGCCGAGCTATCAATAAGGACAATCTGTGGGTATAGTTTAATCAACACTTCATCTTCACGCTGAAGAAGCCCATCGCAGACGTAAGCAAAAGCGTTCGGAAGACTACAGCAGCAGATCCTGGAAAGCAACTCTAATATCAACAGCCATCCGTGTAAGTCTGAAACTCCTATAGAGTGCTATTCATTTTTTTACAAATGGGCAATCGTGAGTATTTCTTTATTACGTACATACTCACAATAAACTGTACCTATACACTAAGAAATAAGATATTATCTTCATGTTACTTTCAGTAGTTCTCATTTTTTCATAGACTGAAAGGACCATCATAATAATATCTTGGTATGTATAGTAAGAAATAAGATATCTTGACGCTACCCTCAGTACTTTTACAATTTATGTGGGGGCTGCCTTCACGGGTTGTTAGGATGTAATAACACCTCTCGGCCCCGCGTCGGGAGGCTTCGGGAAATGATTTAGGGCTCCTCGTGCGGCGTCGGCACAACAAATGAAAATTTATCGCCCGAAAATTAACAAGGGAGGGAAATTAAAAAGATTGCCGAAAACCCGAAAAGCGTCTTTCGCATTCGGATGAAAATTTCAAATTATGAAAACTTGGATGTATATTAGAACAATGTCTGTAATCTAAGTTGTAAAGATGTGTAATCATTTCAGGTTCATATTGAATGCATTCCACAAGCAATCACGCAAATGATGTAAGCACATACTTCACTTCTACTTATAAAATACATAAGACCCAAAACTCGAATGTACATAAACCAAATAATAAATTCCGTTTTAAAATACAATAAGTGTGGCATTGCTCACACTGAATCAGTTTTTACAGTATGAATCGTCAGTTTGTTACCAACCTTCGGAAAGACTTAAGGAAACTCGCTTTAATCATACCAACCCTTAAAATGTGTACAATTTATACGAAAAACATGATAGGAGTAATTTCAATGGATACATTACGGAATGAATGGGTTAAAAAGGAATGTAATCCGCAAGAAGATTTTAATAGGTACAAAAAATATAATTCAATGGTTTGGGCATTTGGAAAGAATGGTGATGAACGCATGACAAAGAGTTTATACAGGGAAAATGTAAGACAAGAGGAGAAGGGGAAGACCGAGGTAAACAATATGATAGCAGACGACTGGTTTATCAAATTAGTGTCATTTTTAAGGTAATAGATGTAAAGAAAGTATGTAAAATAAGGTAATGTATGAAAAAAGTACTGTACTGTATCCTGCCGCCGTTCCACTAGGGGTGGCCGGTACCTCCGCAGATGCGCCTCCACTTTTTTCTGTCCTTACAAACCACTTTCATTTCCTCAATATTCATCACCTTTTTCATACATACTCTTCTCTTATTTTCACTCTGCAGGTTCCATTCTTTCGCAATCTCACCTATTTGGTCTAACCATTCTTTCCTCGGCCTTCCCCTTCCGCGCTTTCCTTTGACATTTCCTTTGTACACTTTCTTCGTTAGTCGTTCATCATCCATTCTTTCGAGATGTCCGAACCATCTCATCGTACTTTTTTGTACTTTCATTCTCATATTCTCTTTTATACCACACTCGTTCATCACCCAATCATTACGTACTCTATCATTCAGTATGAAAAAAGTGATTAATGTAAATGAACTTAGAGAAGTATTTGAGAGTAGAAATTAGTGGAAGATACTCTACTGAGGTTCTGGCCACTTCTAGCAAAAAGACAACAACGGGAAAGTTACTTAAAGTTCGGGAGAAAATTCTTATTGCTTCCATTTGCTTTTTCAATAATGCGACGTCTTTATTATGTTTTGTACAAATGTTATATTTTTTGTTACTCACGTCCACACATTTTTTTCCACCGTACAAATACAATATTATTACTTGTAAGGGTGTATGAAAACACACCCTTAAGGGAAAAATGCTGAGTCTATGAAGATTTCAGGGAGAGAATCTTGAGAAAGAAATTACAAATTTTGGACGAAGGTAAATATAATTAAATTTTATTTTTATTTGAGTTTAATGGCGAATATGCCGGGGCCTGAAGTGTGTAAGGGAGGGAAAGGGGTGGGGATGGGAGTGCCCCCGCAGGCCGCCAACTGCGGGTGATTAAATTTTTTAAAGATAAAATATTTCCTGTGGGCGAAAAATTTAATAATAAAAAAATTTAAGGTAAAAAATTATCTTTCAAAAAATCATGAAAATTGTATGGAATGATCATTATTCGCAAACGAAACCTATAACGCACAATATAAAAACTCCATCTCAAATGAATATAAGTCCTGCAACTTTTCCCAACCTTTCCTGGAACAAGGGTGTGCATAAGACATGTGTAAGCGTGAACTTAAACTTGTGGGCTGATATTAATTATGATCTTAAATGTACATTTATTTTTGCAATTTCGTATAAAAATAAAGACAATGTAGAATTTCTTTCAAAATGTGATAAATATAAAGAAATCATGAGAAAATGATTCCATATTAAATGTATGTATCTATAAAGCTTATTTTTTTAAATAAAAAACGTTTTCCAACTTGGTTATACGACTCATGTGCAGATACTTAAAAGTACACACATACTATATTCAAATTGCGAAGTACGATACGAGTAGTTTCCACTCTGAATCTTTCATAATTCCGCGACGCAACGGAAAGCAACTGAAATAATTTCCGGCGCATTCACGGATACTTCCCGTCTGAGATTAATTATTGCGGGGAAGTGGAGATCCGGTGTGGCAACATTCCACATTCTGCCCTCACGTCAATTTTGCCACTTTTATTTATGGCAAGACATCTCGTCCACTACAGGACACATCGTCTACAAGAAAAATAATCTATCAGAGATGAATTTGTCGAACACAAATCACACACTGACATGTTTTTTGACAAAAAAATTAAGGATAAATTAATAAAAGATAAAAAAAAAACACTTCAAACATTTTGTCAGTCAACTAAAATAAGAAAATAAGTTCGGTGTGGCAAACATAACAGTCAACCATACATCGTTTATTTGTAGCAAAACAATGTGAAATGACAAATCTCCTACTGAGAAAGTTTCCACTGAAAAAATTGTGAGTGACAAATCACCCACAAAATTACGGAATAAATATTTTAACCACAACTCTTAAAACACGTAGAAATCAGTCAACAATGACATAATTATTATACGGGGAAGTGGAAATCCGATAATTTGCCAAAGATGGAATTCATGGATGGAAAGAATGGATTCCTTGACTTATAGGTTGGTATGAGGCTGACTACCCATACTGTAAAAAATGGTTCACTTTGCCAATGTCACCCCTGTTTCAGGGAAGGTCGGCAAAAGTTGTGGGGCTTATGTTCATTTGTGGTTTGGATTTTATTTGTAAGTACACATTCAGCATTTGTAAGCGCGAACTACACTTGTTGGTTTGTGGGCATACATCTGAGAGCTTTAAATGAATATATCCTTGCAAGATTATAGATTATAGATGGAACATTCTGCCCACATCAATTTTGCCACTTTTATTTATGGCAAGACATTTTTTCCACTAAAAGGGCATTTGGTATATATAAATCAAAATCGTTCTTCTCTTTTACACGGTCAGTAAAATCCGTTTTTTTCATTCTATAAATCATAACCCTGCAAAATAATTTTTCGCAGACAAATTCCCTCCAGACACATTTTTGACTGAAAAACCGTCCACAAAAAATCGTCAACCGATATTTCAAATATAAGATTTCAGTCAATATTTGCCAACAATAAGTTAAGAAAGTAGAAATCAGTGTGGTACAGATTTTACATTATTCTGCTACATCAACTAAGGTTCTTATTAATAGCAAAACATTTCGTCCACTTAAAAGACACAACGTCTACATAAATAATTTATCAAATCTGTTGATTTGTTTACGAAAATCTGATAATTATTTGTAAACCACTGAAATACGTTTGCTTCTGATTCTCAGTTTAACCTTTATGGTGCTTATGATTTTTTAATCACCAATTTTGTTTACTTTTGTAGAACTGGATATTGTGATAGATGTTGCTTGAGAAAAATATTGTAGACGATTTGACTTATGTACTGTCACGTGATCTATGCTTTATCTATGTATTTTGATTTTTTTTTCTGTGACTTACTTACCTGTATCCAATATATCCGTAAATTAAGTATAAATTCACAATTTCTTTGTAAACCAGCCGTCCTACATTCGTGGACCAGTTGTCTATTAAAATGGCGGACGCTATCCCTATAATTACAGGCGTGATTGAGTTATCCCGAAGCCTGCCAGTGACTTTTTTACAAAATTAATGATAGTTCGGGTCCTGCTGCTTGGAGTTTTTTCGTCCCAATTTATTTTTATTTTGTAGTCCCTAGTTTTTAATTATTTTTTTCCCCGTTTGCGAACGAACCCAATTTTTTCAGAATTAGTTTTACAATAAATTTAAAGTTTTAAACTGTTGAACAAACAACACACATTTCAATGATGAAGAGGACTTTGTTTACGAGGTTTTAATTTTTTTAAATAGTTGTTTATTTTTAATTTTTTCATATATTATAAAATAATTGAAAAAATACGTGCTCACGTAATAATATATCGATAAAAAGGAACGGTTGTGAAAAATGAATTCTTTTACTCACAGTTAAAAATAACGAATCATTTAACAACATATTATGGTATTCAATATAAAAGACATTATTAAGCTTTGTACGTATGTCATACATTAAACAAAAGTAATTTAAGGATTGAGCAAACTTACGAATATCAAAATAAGATGGTTTGGACCTTTAGTTTTTTAGAACGGCACCTGAATTATCTACCCAGCGAAGAGTATATTTGAAAACATTTTTTTTTTACCGTACCGGGAATCGAACCCACTACTTTCTAATGACGAGACTGATCATACACTCATTCACATGTATGTCTAAGTAATTGTCCTTAAAAATTTACCCTTACACCTAGCATAGATCATTGCTTAAATTCCCTACCATCGCATAGATAGAGATATGTATAAAATATACAACAGTAATCTCTCTAAATAAGTGATTAAGTCTTCATTTTTTTTCATTTACGCGATGGTGGCGAATTTACACGATGTTTTATACTCTGTATATTTCGGTACTTTCACGAAAAAGTATTTTCAATTTTCGATCCGTAACTTTGCACAACTTTTAAATCATGTATCAATAAGTAGATCACTCCTGCTTTCATCTCCCCTCATATGAATTAATGAAATCTCCACTCTGCTCCGAGTTCTCTTGAGTAGGCATCCCACTTTCGTTCCCTCCCCTCGTCTGAGGACTTTGAGGGTGAGAGATGGAGGTGAGGAAACCCCCTCCCACCCCCTTGTTCAGTACACATTCAGTTTTTAAGGATTTCAGGGTATATGAGTAAATTATAATGATTCAATTTCGATGTGATTTTATTTACATTATACGCAACTCGACTAAGCTTTCCAAATAGTGCAACTTCTAGCCGTGCTGTCCCCGAAGAGGCTGCATGTGTCGAGTGGAATCCTATTTTATTTTTGCAGGTATGAGGGTCGACCTTACACCAACCACTTCTCTTGAATTGGGGAATTTGCAGCTCCCGATGGTACAGGTTGTCATTTCTTGTGCTAAAATATAAGTAGAGATATTCATATTAAATGGATGCCAACAAGCCACTTACTTGAAAGACACACTTGAAAGTTTGCGCTGACACATGCCGCATGTGTTCTTGCAAAATGAAAACAATTTTTTTAAATCAAATTAAACTTTGCTTTTTGCCGCTCTTCCCTGAAACAATAGTGCCATTGTCAAAGTGAACTAAGTTTTACAGTATAGAATGTCAGTCTCATTTAAAATTGTAAATAAAAATAAAAATAATAAAAGACAGGTAAAAATCAAAAGTTTGCCGTGTAAGCCTAGACCTCGGATTAAATCAATTTATTTACACATTTTTGAAGACGAATCTAGCTATACGAGATGTAGGTAGGTACTAAATCTAAACCTATTTCAGAAGTTTTATTTTTGCAAATCAATCTTTCATAAAATTGTACTTGGTTCAAAATTCACCATAAACCCTCGTCACCTGAAAGTATGAACCATATGGAACCAACCGTTTACATTCACCTTACTGAAACTAGAAAATGAAATAAAAGTCTTACCTTCAAATTATCCCAAGACAATTTTTCCCCCTACTTTCAGGTAAAGTCAAAACATACACTGGTCATAGGTTAAATCACTCACTTAAAACATTTGATCACTTAGTGAAGATTTTTGTATTACCAACAGATTAAGCACAAATTATTAGTAGAGCTTAAAATAAAATAAGTGATGTTGCTGGAGTGAAGTTTTCCGGGATCTGTTGCCGTGGTCTGTGGGAGCTGGAGCTTCCGGACGTTTCGCCCATTTCTACGATGGGCTTCTTCAGCGTGAAGTATGATGATGATGAAGATCTTGATGAGAACTGTGATGTCAGTGTGTATGCAATCACAGTTCTCATCAAGATCTTCATCATCATCATACTTCACGCTGAAGAAGCCCATCGTAGAAATGGGCGAAACGTCCGGAAGCTCCAGCTCCCACAGACCACGGCAACAGATCCCGGAAAACTTCACTCCAGCATCATCAGCCGGCCGTGTAAGCCTTAAACTCTTATTCAATAAGTGATGTTGCAAACATATGTACTTTGTTCACTGAGTGAAGATTTTGAAAAATGCCTTCATTCATTGATCGAAAATTTATGAAGTTTAAAAAATATATATTGATCACTAAGTGACGTTCTTTTCTTTTACAAGCATACTTGATCACTGAATGATGCTGTTCTAGATAATCAACATATAATGTTACCAAATTGGTGGCGTTTAAAAGTAAAAAAATTTACTTAGTGATTCAGTTTTAATTTACGGACACACTTTCACTAAGTGAAGATATGTTAAAACTTTAACATACATTGATAAAAAAAATGTAAAAAAATATCATAGATTGATCACTTAGTGATATAGTTTATCTTACAAACATACTTTGTGTTCACAAATCGATAGAATTTCATAGGACAATTGTAAGTATACATTGACCACTAAGTGAAATTGTTTTAAATTGCATACATTAGCAGATTAAAAAACGACGTTATTTCAAATCGCGAATTGATCACTTAGTGATGTTGTTTCAAAATACTTTGAAACATTATTTCGTTTCAAAAGCGCAGTCGAACAACATGTGCATACTTTATGCATCTCCTTAACAGCTGACTGGCTGTGTGCAACTTTTGAAACAAGTTTCAAGTTGGACTTTTTGTCTACAATAGTTAACGTTTGTAACTGTGTGTAAGCTGCAACATAATTTAAACACAAACTTTTATTTGAAACAAGTTTTAACCAACCTACATTCAAGTCAAAAGCATTTTTCAACATTCTTCTGGTTGTGATGGCAATGAAACACTTTTTTATAATATTTTGGTGTATAAATAATTCATAACTATTCTGTCGTATCAGTTAGTATTAGTTAATTAATTCCTTTAAGAGCATATTATAATTTGTTATGTATTTTAATAACACGCTTTACACAGTTTTTGCAAAATAAAGTATATTTTTATATTCACAGTGTAAATAAAATATTTTTCAATATGTTTTACAGATTTTAGATTATTTAATCAATTAAATACTTGTATTTATTGTTTGTAGTTTAAAAATTCAAAATAAAAAAAGATTTTTTTAATTTATTATGTTTCAATAGATTTTTTGAAATTTCAAAAAGAACTAAATGAGACGTTTCAGTTATTAAGTTAAAAAATGGGGGCGTATAAAGATTCAGAACATATCTCATCCACACCATTCACTTAGTCTTTTATTTCACTTCACAAAAATCTTCAAAAGGCTTACTCAAAAAAATCCACACGATTTATTTTGTAACCTTTAATCTGCTAAAATGTGTGGTTAGTCGCTTACTTAAACAATATTTAAAAAGAAAAAAAATAACGAAAAAAATACACGGTAAAAAATTTTTTTAAAAAGTTTATTAAAAAAAAAATTCGAAGTGTTAGACTACTTTTAGTTATGAAATTTTTTAATGTTTTTACGGACTACGAGCTAAATATTTTTTCTGTTCAAATTTATTTTCAATTCCATGGTTTGACGTGCCGGTTCCCGAAAGATTGCTTCTTCAGCGAAACGTAGATTTTCGCTTGAATTTCAGTGGGACGTTCGACGCGTTCGACGTCCCGGCGCAAACTGCGCGTATTTCGTCCAGTCTTGGCGCCGGTCGATGGAAAAGCGCACGCACCCTTATCCCAGGACGTATGCGGGCGTTTTCAAAAACTTCAATGACAGCCAAGTCATCGCCGCAAACTCTGAAAGAAAAAATGATGAAAAACAAACATCATTTGCGGCGTCAAAGGTCAACACAAACACGGCACAGGGATTGCTTCCCATTCGCACAAAAAAAGAACTTTAATAACCTTCTACAGAAAAAGCGGAAACTTGAGTCGCATAGACTTCATTAATATTAACAGTTTCATTACAGAAGCAAATGAATCTTTTTGTGTTTTTTTTTCTTCCATTCAAATGCACTTTGAAAAGTTTATTTTCATTGAAAGAAAAACAAACCCAAAGTTAAACGCTTCTTTTAGAAATGATGGCAACTTTGCAGAAATTCTTTCAGTCTCATCTTTCAGGAGTTTGTTGACTTTTTCAGTATTGTTATAGTAAATGAGAAAATACTGAAAAGACGGTTTTTTACAGCAGTGGTAGTCAACTGAAATAATCTTGCGGGTCACTTTGGAAATGTAAGATAGCTTCAAGGACCGAATATGAAAGTATTAATCCCCATATTAAATATAGATGCACATAGATATCAGTTCTTCGGACACGTTGCCTGTGGCAATGAGGATAGTCTGGAACGTCTGGTTGTTATCGGTAGACTAGTAAGGTCCGAGGAGGAGAGGAAGCTCTCTCACACAATGGACCGATCAAGTGAAGACTGCGGCACCTCGGTGGTGGGAGCGCCGAGCAGCGCAGTCAAGGGAAAACCAGAGAAGAGTGTTTGCTTCCACAAGGGCAAAACCCTCAGTATTGAGGATTGAGATGAAAAAGAAGAAGACATATTTTTTAGTACAAAATTAAGACTTACATGTTATTATTACTGTGTCTAGTTTCATTTTTACAACTAATAAAAGTAAGTAAAAAGTAACTACAAAAAGTAAGTAAGTAAAGTAAAGAAACTAATCTGCACATATTGTGCGACGCCTTACCGTTTCTTCAAAGGGCTACCACTTCAATGGAAGTAAATATTTCCGAGCTACAGAGGAAGCTGGTTATCATTGTTTGCGAAAACTAAGTCTTTTGCAAAATAAATATATTTTGTAAATGAGGACGACTTTTCTAAGTTTGTGAGCCAAAGGTTGACCGTGGGTGAGAGTATAGTTTTAAAGTCAAAGTACTTTTTGTATTTCAAAGGTTTCTTTGAACATTTCGAAATGTTGTCATTCAGAGAAAATGAAAGACTTTGCTATCACTGGATATTCCATAGAATTGAAAAGCGTTTTCTTTGTAAACACTATCCTCTTATTTGAATAAGCTATCTTGTGGATAAGTTTGTATTAACACTTTTAATACTTTTTGAATGGTTTTAATAAATTAATTATTTTAAATAAAAAATTATAACTCTAACACATTTTGTACTGAATTTAAAAACTTTTTAATACTGATGATGACTACTCTGTAGTCGAAAACGTTTTTGTCCAAAAGTTTAAAAAAATATCAAAAAGTGAAAATAAAACAGAGTTTAATAACACAAAAAAACTTTTTATTTTTATTGGAAGGATTGTTTGTTTTTGATGATTACATGTTTTATTCTATTTTTTCTTCCTTGACTTCTTAAATTGGTATGAGGCGAGCTATAAAAGTTTACAAAATTGGTGCACTTTGCCAATGTCACACTAGTTTCAGGGAATGGCGAAAAAAAATACAAGGTGTATGTTTATTTAAGATTTGTTTTCATATGCAGCATGTGTAAGCGTGAACTTACTTAAACCACATGAAAAAAAAACTGTAAATGAAAAAATCTTCACAATATAAAATAACATTCCAAATGAAACACCTTCCTTTACTTTCATACTTCTTTCATTTCATACATTTTAAGGTTATTTTTTGCAATTCCTCAGTACCAGTCTCAATAGACTGATCAAATGGGATTCAAATGACTGGAGCCTACAGAGTGAGAAACAGAGAAGGCAATGCATGAAGAGAGTGACGAATGTCGAGGAGATGAAATAATTGAACAAGGGCATAACAAAGTGGAGGCACATCTTCAAATGTACTGGCCACCCTTAGCGGAATGTTAGCTGGATACAAACACAAAACGCACCAAGCTAAATTCCTTTCACAACTTTATCAAAAGCAAAACAAATCTTTTTAATAAGAAAAAATAATTTTGTTTGAAACGTGTGCAAGTTTGTGTCTGGCTTGTTGTGGAATATTCCTGTCGGTTTGCATGAAGCTTCTTCGCTGTTCCCCTTTTTCTTCTCATTTCCTGGTTAAGTTGAACGTTTTCTAAGCTACAAGTTTTTGTTCTCACAAAGAAGGCAATGTGCAGAAGACTTCTCATTCTGAGATGTTGCGGCTGTATCTGTGTGCTGTGTACTCAGATTAACTGTTCCATAAAACGTTTAGGTACCTGTACTTTTAATCTAAGGATTAAAATCAAGGATGCAAGTATATTAGTAATCCTATTTGCTATTTCAGAGCCTTTTTTACACATTATGTTTTTATAATTATTATTTTGACTTATCCGTCAATATGAGGCTGACTATCCAAAATGTATTAATTTAATCATTTTCTAATGTCATCCTTGTCTCAGGAAAATTCGTTGAGAGTTGCGGGGCTATGATGATTTTAAATTTATTTTATTTTGCAAGTAGATACACATGCAGCATGGATTCAATGTGTATCTGGAATTTTACAAACCATTATAATGTAGATGTCAGATCAAAGATCTGTTAACTCAGGGTAAAAGCTGTCGTCCAAGCTAAGCTCGAACTGTCTCTAATCTAATCTTATCTAAGTCGCAAAGATATGTAACATTGGGGATTTATATTAAATGCATTCCCACAAGCAAACATTCATAAGTTCGCGTTTACACATACCGCATGTGGACTTACAATAAAAAAACCCAAATCTCAAA
Source organism: Agapetus fuscipes (assembly GCA_951799405.1). NCBI lineage: Eukaryota > Metazoa > Arthropoda > Insecta > Trichoptera > Glossosomatidae > Agapetus > Agapetus fuscipes. The sequence continues at coordinate 16,144,275 of OX637351.1, read as the reverse complement.
TGCACATACACCCTGCAACTCTTGCCGACTCTCCCTGGAATAGGGGTGACTTTGGCAAAGTGAACCATTTTCTTTAGCATGGGTGGTCAGCCGCATACCAACCTATAAGTCAAGGAACAAACACAACAAATAACATTTTATATTTTTTAGTGTTGATCTGTAAACACAGTGCAAGTCCATTTTTTTTTAATATTTAAAAATTGAAATGGTAAAACATGGTTGTAATTCACTTTATTATTTTTGTTTTTGCTCGAACATTTTCGCCTAATGAGGCATCTTCAGGAGCAGAATGGTTACCTAAAAAAAAAAAAAGTTAAAAGTTAATTACATTTTACATTTACAACTGAAGTCGTTTTATTTCAAACACACAAGTCAAAGTCACCATCTCGACTTACTCGGTTACAACACCGACACATTTGAAATATTCACGAAAATAACTGACCGATCGTTCAACTCATACATCATATGTAGATAGATAGGTACCTGTACGTTTTCTGGCATCAAGGGCCCCATCCATCGCTTTCCATCGGCACGAGGATAAATCACAATTCACATCCGAGCCGTGGCAATAAAAAATGTTTGGTTTCCCCTGTATGTCCTGTACCGCGAGTAAAAAGCAATACACAATCTCCCCTCGATCGCGTGAATAAAAAAAATGTTTGAAACATACGACAGCACTCCTAGTGAGTGATTACATTTTCATACATTTTTTCGATTTACGCAATGCTTTGTACTTGGGGTAATATACTCAAAGACATTCCTTTTAAACTCAACCAAAAAATTAATCTTAATCTAAATCTGAGTTGCAAAGATACATTACATTTAAGATTCATAATCAACGCATGCCCACAAACAGACACGTTTAAGTTCACGCTTACACATGCCGCATGTGGACAACATAAGAACCCAATCTCAAATGAACATAAGCCCTGCAACTCTTTCCGACCTTCCCTGAAACAGGGGTGGCATTGGCAAAATGAACCATTTTTTACAGTATGGATGGTGAGCCTGCCACCTTTGAATGATTGATAAAAAAAAATGCACTATATACCAAAGTGGTCTTATTTTATAATCTAGACTAGCAGACCAAACCGCGCTCTCGCACGGTGGGCTGCTAGGCCCTCCGGGCAGTTTAAAGTCCGGCTTCGCCAGCACACTTTACCCCTGCTCTGATTTTTAAAAGATCCATGAAAACTGACCAACAACAACAACAAAAAGTGGACAATTTTATGGTAGAATCCCAGGCCTGATTGTGCTACTTCCTATTGTTGTGCAGGTGCTGAAGTCTTTATCCTGCTTTTTATTTCTGCTCTTTATTTTTCTGGTGATGGTTTATAATGATGCTCGACCCGTTCATTATCATTTAAGTGTATAGCTTGTCTTTTCTGCTCTTTTTCGTTTTGCTGGTAATAGTATCTTAAGCGTACCTGTGTTGCTTGCAATTGTCTTATAGTGGCATGAAACATGACTGCGTTTGCCATACGGCATTGTTTTGTTGGTACTGGTGCTTTTGTTTTTAGATTGTTCCAGCTGCTCTTATTGTCATGAATTGCCTTCAAACTGCTCGTCCTGCTCTGAATTATCTTTTGACATCTTAAAACTGCTTGTGATACTTTTCACGATATTTTAGTGTCTGATACGGCTTGGTACCTGAAGATACCTTAAAATGTCTAAACTCACAATCTACAAAAAATCTAAGTATGGAAAAACGTTCGACCCATCGACAAAACTCTTAAAAAAAATGACTATTGAAAATTAAAAAAAAAAAACTTTTTAACTTTTTTGTTGTTTATTATGACACTTTGTATGAAATTTTACTTTTTAAATATTTGTTGAAAGAAATTTGCCGTAGAAAAAAAGTTTCTTCCAACATTTATGGGGTTTACTAAAATGCATTTTAAATTTGAGTATGAGGCCTATAAATTTAAAATGGCCGCCTGCAGAGTAATATATTTTTTTAGTTTGTATCGCGGGTATGCAAAATATACACTTGGTGTGATTGTCTTATTACATATCTTTACACTTTGCTAAATTAGAATTGTAAATGTAGCATCAAAATAGTTGATTTTTTTACATATAAATTTGACTTTTTTGTGAAAATCAGGTTTTTCAAAATTTTGTTCGAAAAAATTTGTCAGTGCAAAAAGTTTTCTTTCAAAAAATGTTGGCATCAGCCAAAAAATTTTTTCTATGTAGGTATTTACAAATTTGGTTTGAAAAATTTACTTTTTGCGAAAAAGTTTCCTCCAAAAGTTGTTAAAATTACTAAGAGACATGACTGTTTCGAATATCAAGCCTGTAAATTTAAAATGGCCGCCAGCGGCAAGATTTCAATTTTCAGTCTGTATCGCAGGTATGCGAAATATGCACGTGACGTCATCCGGACTCTGACAGTTGTTTAGCCACTGACACTTTATGGGGGTGTGCAAAATTTCAGCATCGTGCTGCGAACGGTCTGGGCGCCTATAATGGTACAAATATACAAACAACAGACAAACAAACAGACAAACAAACAGACAAACAAACAGACAAACAAACAAACACCAAAAATTCTGGAATCGAGCGTTAGTTCAGTTTGTCAATAGAAACACTTTGTAGAAAAACATTTTTGGCAAATTCGAAAAAAACAGACGCAAATACCCCCAAGAATTTTATATATAAGACTAGCAGACCAAACCGCGCTCTCGCACGGTTGGCTGCTAGGCCCTACGGGCAGTTTAAAGTCCGGCTTCGCCAGCACACTTTACCCTTGCTTTGATTTTTAAAAGATACATGAGAACTGACCAACAACAACAACAAAAAGTGGACAATTTTATGGTAGAATCCCAGGCCTGATCGTGCTACTTCCTATTGTTGTGCAGGTGCTGTCTTTATCCTGCTTTTTATTTCTGCTCTTTAATTTTCTGGGGTTGGTTTTTAATGATGCTCGACCCGTTCATTATCATTTAAGTGTATAACTTGTATTTTCTGCTCTTTTTCGTTTTGCTGGTAATAGTATCTTAAGCGTACCTGTGTTGCTTGCAATTGTCTTATAGTGGCATGAAACATGACTGCGTTTGCCATACGGCATTGTTTTGTTCGTACTGGTGCTTTTATTTTTAGATTGTTCCAGTATTGTCATGAAATGCCTTCAAACTGCTCGTCCTGCTCTGAATTATCTTTTGACATCTTAAAACTGGTTGTGATACTTTTCACGATATTTTAGTGTCTGATACTGCTTGGTACCTGAAGATACCTTAAAATGCCTAAACTCACAATCTACAAAAAATCTAAGTATGGGAAAACGTTCGACCCATCGACAGAACTCTAAGAAAAAAATGACTTTTGAAAATTAAAAAAAAAAAAACTTTTTAACTTTTTTCATTTTTATATATAAGACACTTTGTATGAAATTTTACTTTTTAAATATTTGTTCAAAGAAATTTGCCGTAGAAAAAAAGTTTCTTCCAACATTTATGGGGTTTACTAAAATGCATTCAAAATTCGAGTATGAGGCCTATGAATTTAAAATGGCCGCCTGCAGAGCAATATATTTTTTTAGTTTGTATCGCGGGTATGTAAAATATACACTTGGCGGGATTGTCCTATTACATATCATTACATTTCGCTAAATTATAATTGTTTGTGTAGCATCAAAACAGTTGATTTTTTTACTTATAAATTTGACTTTTTGGTGAAAATCAGGTTTTTCAAAACTTTGTTGGAAAAAAATTGTCATTGAAAAAAGTTTTCTTTCAAAAAATGTTGACATAAGCAAAACCAAATTGATCATTGAGAAAAAACCTTCAGACTTTTAAAATGAACGCCAGGAGAATGTTAAATATTGAAGAAACCAAAAAAAAAGTATGGCAACTACTCTTAATCCTTCATGTATTTCGTTGTTCTTTTGAAAATATTTAAGTCTGTTTATGTGCAGATACCATGCCTAATTTCAATGTTCCAACTTTATGCATGCGCCCGATGTGCCACCTGAAAGTTATTGTTTTTTATTTTTTTCAATGTAGGTATTTACAAATTTTGTTTGAAGAATTTACTTTTTGCGAAAAAATTTCTTCCAAAAGTTGTTAAAATTACTAAGAGACATGACTGTTTCGAATATCAAGCCTGTAAATTTAAAACGGCCGCCAGCGGCAAGATTGCAATTTTCAGTCTGTATGGCAGGTATGCGAAATATGCACGTGACGTCATCCAGACCCTGACAGTTGTTTAGCCACTGACACTTTATGGGGGTGTGCAAAATTTCAGCATCGTGCTGCAAACGGTCTGGGCGCCTATAATGGTACAAATATACAAACAAACAAACGGACAAACAAACAAACGGACAAACAAACACCAAAAATTCTGGAACGTAGCGTTAGTTCAGTTTGTCAATAGAAACACTTGTTAGAAAAACATTTTTGCAAATTCGAAAAAAACAGACGCAAATACCCTCTCCTTTTTTATATATAAGACTAGCAGACCAAACCGCGCTCTCGCACGGTTGGCTGCTAGGCCCTCCGGGCAGGTTTTAGTCTGGCTTCGCCATAATTTTTTGCCCATATGTTCTTTATTTCATTGAATGCTTTAAAATATAATTTAAAAAAAATTGTGATAGAAAGGTAATTGAATTCTTTTCATGTTCCGAATATCTTTAATCCACGAAAGACGAATTTAAGTTAAATAGCCTGCCTACACGATTACGGCATTCTAGTTTAAAGTCCGGCTTCGCCAGCACACTTTACCCCTGCTCTGATTTTTAAAAGATTCAAGAGAACTAACTGACCAACAACAACAAAAAAGTGGACAGTTTTATAGTAGAATCCCAGGCCGTGCTACTTCCTATTGTTGTACAGGTGCTGAAGTCTTTATCCTGCTTTTTATTTCTGCTCTTTATTTTTCTGGTGATGGTTTATAATGATGCTCTACCCGTTCATTATTACTTAAGTGTACAACTTGTCTTTTCTGCTCTTTTTCGTTTTGGTGGTAATAGTATCTTAAGCGTTCCTATGTTGCTTGCAATTGTCTTATAGTGGCATGAAACATGACTGCGTTTGCTATACGGCATCGTTTTGTTGGTACTGGTGCTTTTGTTATTCGATTGCTCCAGCTGCTCTTATTGTCATGAAATGCCTTCAAACTGCTCGTCCTGCTCTGAATTATCTTTTGACATCTTAAAACTGCTTGTGATACTTTTCACGATATTTTAGGGTCTCATACTGCTTGGTACCTGAAGATACCTTAAAATGCCTAAACTCACAATCTACAAAAAATCTAAGTATGGGAAAACGTTCGACCCATCGACAGAACTCTAAGAAAAAATGACTTTTGAAAATTAAAAAAAAAGAAACTTTTTAACTTTTTTTTTATTTTTATATATAAGACACTTTGTATGAAATTTTACTTTTTAAATATTTGTTCAAAGAAATTTGCCGTAGAAAAAAAGTTTCTTCCAACATTTATGGGGTTTACTAAAATGCATTTTATATTCGAGTATGAGGCCTAGACATTCAAAATGGCCGCCTGCAGAGCAATGTATTTTTTTAGTTGGTATGGCGGGTATGCAAAATATATACTCGGCGTGATTGTCCTATTACATATCATTACATTTCGCTAAATAATAATTGTTTGTGTAGCATCAAAACAGTTGATTTTTTTACTTATAAATTTGACTTTTTTGTGAAAATCAGGTTTTTCAAAATTTTGTTGGAAAAAAGTTGTCATTGAAAAAAGTTTTCTTTCAAAAAATGTTGACATAACCAAAACCAAATTGATCATTGAGGAAAAACCTTCAGACTTTTAAAATGAACGCCAGTTGAATGTTAAATATTTAAGAAACCAAAAAAAATGTACGGCAGCTACTCTTAATCCTTCATGTATTTTGTTGTGTTTTTGAAAATATGTAATTCTGTTTATGTTCAGGTGGCATGCTTAATTTCAATGTTCCAACATTATGCATGCGCCCGTTGTGCTACCTGAAAGTTATTATTTTTTATTTTTTTCTATGTAGGTATTTACAAATGTTGTTTGAAGAATTTACTTTTTGCGAAAAAGTTTCTTCCAAAAGTTGTTAAAATTACTAAGAGACATGACTGTTTCGAATATCAAGCCTGTAAATTTAAAATGGCCGCCAGCGGCAAGATTTCAACTTTCAGTCTGTATGGCAGGTATGCGAAATATGCACGTGACGTCATCCGGACCCTGACAGTTGTTTAGCCACTAACACTTTATGGGGGTGTGCAAAATTTCAGCATCGTGCTGCGAACGGTCTGGGCGCCTATAATGGTACAAATATACAAACAAACGGACAAACAAACAAACGGACAAACAAACAAACGGACAAACAAACAAACACCAAAAATTCTGGAATCGAGCGTTAGTTCAGTTTATCAAGAGAAACACTTTTTAGAAAAACATTTTTGCAAATTCGAAAAAAACAGACGCAAATACCCCCTAGATTTTTATATAATAGATTGCAAAAATGTATTAGCAATTAAGGCTCAAATTTAATGCATGCCCACATGCAGGCAGATATGTGTTCGCGCTTGCACATGCTGCATGTGCACATTCAAGATATATCAAACCTCATTGAACATAAATTTTGCAACTCACGCCGCTTTTCTCTGAAACCGGGGAGACATTGGCAAAATTGAACCAATTTTTACAGCATGGAGGGTCACACAACGAGAAATGAGAAGTATTCACTCCTGCATCTCATCACACGGGGAAAAATTGAAGGAAGACGAGCTCCAGATCGAAGAATATCTTGGTTGAAAAACACGAGACAGTGGTTTGGCAGAAGCACAAGATCTCTGTTTCGTGCTCCAGTATCGCAGGTGCAAATCGCTATGATGATCGTCAATCTAAATTGAAGAAACAAAAGTACCTTAAGGTCATTTTTATTGCTTCCATTTCTTCCTATCCGTGCAAACCTCTTTCAACTCAATCATATCCATAACCTTTAACATGCATTTTCTTTTCTTTTACGTTCAATCACTACATCCCATTCTTCTACAATTTCACCAATCTGATCCAGCCAAACCTTTCTCGGTCTTCCCTTTCCTTTTTTTCATCTCACATTTCTTCTGTTTACACTATTGATTCTCATTTACATTTTATTGAAGTAAAAACTCATAGAGGAGCTGTCTCACTTCTCACCTGAGTCGAAATATCAATTAGCCTTACGTCATCAAATATGCAAGACAAACGTTCATACTAATTGTAATGTTATATCTAACAAATGTCTCACGATCCAGTACCTCAAGTATAAAACTCTCATAACATATACCAAAAAATGTATTAAAATTAAAATAGCGCCTCTGGTGAGTGTCTTAGCTTCCATATTTTTTTGAGAATAACGCTACGGTTTGGTTAAAACGTAAAATTTTCCGCTCGGGATCTAGAATAAAGCCTAATTAAATTATCGATATATTGGTGCGTAAAAGCACGTGCCGAGAGGTACTCTTATTCCCACTAAAACAAGAAATCATTATACTTGTATACATAGGGGTATTACTACGAATTTATGTATCAAAGATTGTTCGAATGAAGATAGTTTTTAAGTGTGTTTGGACGGTTGTTTAGTGTTTTAAGTGGCCTTATATGCAATGCATAGAGAACAAACGACTCCCTACTTGTATTATGTTTATAAGATTTTTGTTATCTACTTGGTCTATACCTCTTTTGTCTATACCTACATTGTCTATACCTACTTAATCTATGCCTTCATAACTATAAAAACGCATAAAATGAAATAAAATTAATATTCGAATAATACGTTTGATGAACGTTGTTTTTTTTGGGAACCTAGGGAAGTATCACATTTTTTTTTTTGAATAAAATGGTAGAATACATTTTTTAAAATGCATCTGCGTTTTCAAAAAAAAAATATCTTGCTTAGTTTTTAAACTAAAGCTCTTTAAAATTAGCGTATTCTCGATTTTCGGGAAAAAGGTCATTTTGTTTATTTAGGCAGATATGACGCCGATGCATTTTCGGAGTGTAGGTATCGGCGGGCCCAGTGGCGAATATTGACGTCATTTTGACGTCAAGATTCGCGAAGTCGAACGCGCTGCGTTCTAAAATTCTCCGCATTTTATTTTTTTAAATTATCAATGATATTTTTATTTTTACTACACAAAAAATATATGGTTGTGATCCTTGAAATGTACTCTACAGAACCATATTGGTGACGCACAATTGAGCGTCATCTGTTTTATTTTTAATTAATTAGTCTAAGAAGCGAATTTCATGTTGGTCTTTCACAATCTGAAAAAAGTGCGGATAAAAATCGCAAGATGTCGGTATCAACTTTTTTGACATCTGAGCAACGTGAGATTAGCAAGAATTGATGACTTCCATTTCTGTCGTGTTCGCAAGTAGACACGTTTTTATATGTCTCTCGACCGATTTGAAATGTAACCGTAAAATCTGTGAGTGAGTGTGGTTGTTTTACATATAACTTGCAAGTGTGGCAGTTTGTGAACAGAGCTCAGCACCACAGGATCCTGAGAAAACGAGCATCATCTTGGACCAGCGGCACAATTTGAGGTGAGTGCGGTCCTGTGATTTTCGCTTCTTTGGTACGGGAAAGTCGTCCAACATTGAAAGCCACCTACTGAAGGTTGGCTTTTGTTTGAGCGAGAAAATAACATAGGCACTAGATCTATGTATTTCATATCTCGCATTGGAGAATACGTTGCAGTTTCTCCATTTGTTGGTTTTTTGTATTTATATACCCCCTGAGGGGCAAAATTTACACCTTGCCCCTCCATTGGTCCTTCGAACCCCATTGGTCCTTCGTAACCTTATCGAAACCAGAATGGTTGACATGAAACGGATATTCAAGGATACTGTGTCGATAGTTAATTGTTAAGAACATAATATGATATGCCTTTGTATTAGAATCTTTATTCTAGCATTATTTATATTGTGTACAAAAATTAACGAGTGTCATATATATTTTTGCTGTATGTAGGTAGTTATTTTTTTAATAAGTGTTGAATACACAGTAGGTACATATATTTGTTGGTTGCGGTATTTATAGCTGATGATACCTATCCATTAAGATTAGGTATTCATGCAGCTGAGCGTTGTCTACAGGTACCTACCTACCTTTGTTTATATCCCTTATCTTTATAAAATGCAACGGCCTCCCCATACAAAATAGTTGTGCGTTAATGGCATTCAAACTGAAGAACTCCTAAACAGATGCACGTCATATTCACAACAAATATTGTTCAGGACTTGGGATGTGCTTCCTCATCATTAGTAGATTTTAAATTGTTGTTTTTTAAATAAATAAACATGATCAATCACAACACCTTTTTATGTAAAACCTATGCGAGAAACAAAACTCATTTTGACATTCGAATTTCAAATAAATTGCCAGCACTTCAACATAGGCTTCAAAGTTGCCATCGTTGCCATTGCCAAGTCGATTCTTTTTCGGTTGAATTCCGTTGAGTACCTACCTATATTCTTTATTTATTTCAAAATTATACTTCAACCAGTTATAACATGTATTTTTTAGAAATAATGACGATCGATTCGGTCAACTTTTTATATGAAACCGTACTTATTGCGGCATTTAATTTTTTTAAAGTATTATTACAATATACAATCTAAGTTGCATAGACGCATTAACATTTATAATTCATATTCAATGCACTCCTCTTCGGAGACACGAGTGAGGTTGCGCTTACAAATGCTGCATGTGTATTTACAAATAAAAATTTCAGCCTCTCATGACCATAAGCCCTGCAACTTTTGCTGACCTTTTCAGAAACAGGGGAAACATTTGTTAAGTGAACCCATTTATGCGATATGGGTGGTAAGCCTCATACTAACCCTTAAGTCAAGGAATTTGAGTTTGAAAAATCCTTAAACAACGGTAATCTTAATTTATAATCTAAAGTTGCAAAAAAAGTTATTTGATGATTCAAATTGAATGCACGCCCACAAACTGGCAAATGTCATTTCACGCTAACATATAGTTGTGGCGCTTGATTTTTTTTAAATATTAGAATATATAATCTAAGTTGCACAGATACAATAACTTTTATAATTCATATTCAATGCATGCCCCCCTGGAGACACGAGTGGGTACGCGCTTATTAATGCTGCATGTGAACTTACAAATTAAAATTAAGGCCTCTAATGAACATAAGCCCTGCAACTTTGGCCAACCTTTTCAAAAACAGGGGGAACATTTGTCAAGTGAACCATTTTTTTCGATATGGGTATTCAAGCTCATACTTACCTATCCGTCAAGGATTTGAGTTTGAAAAATCCTTCAACAACGTTAAATTTAATTTATAATCTAAAGTTGCAAAAAAAGTTATTTAATGATTCAAATTGAATGCACGCCCACAAACTGGTAAATGTCATTTCACGCTAACATATAGTTGTGGCGCTTGATTTTTTTTAAATATTACAATATATAATCTAAGTTGCACAGATACAATAACTTTTATAATTCATACTCAATGCATGCCCCCCTGGAGACACGAGTGGGTACGCGCTTATTAATGCTGCATGTGAACTTACAAATTAAAATTAAGGCCTCTAATGAACATAAGCCCTGCAACTTTGGCCAACCTTTTCAAAAACAGGGGGAACATTTGTCAAGTGAACCATTTTTTTCGATATGGGTATTCAAGCTCATACTTACCTATCCGTCAAGGATTTGAGTTTGAAAAATCCTTCAACAACGTTAAATTTAATTTATAATCTAAAGTTGCAAAAAAAGTTATTTGATGATTCAAATTGAATGCACGCCCACAAACTGGCAAATGTCATTTCACGCTAACATATAGTTGTGGCACTTGATTTTTTTTTAAATATTAGAATATATAATCTAAGTTGCACAGATACAATAACTTTTATAATTCATATTCAATGCATGCCCCCCTGGAGACATGAGTGGGTTCGCGCTTATAAATGCTGCATGTTAACTTACAAATTAAAATTAAGGCCTCTAATGAACATAAGCCCTGCAACTTTTGCCAACCTTTTCAAAAACAGGGGAAACATTTGTCAAGTGAACCATTTTTTGCGATATGGGTATTCAAGCTCATACTTACCTATCCGTCAAGGATTTGAGTTTAAAAAATCCTTCAACAATGTTAAATTTAATTTATAATCTAAAGTTGCAAAAAAAGTTATTTGATGATTCAAATTGAATGCACGCCCACAAACTGGCAAATGTCATTTCACGCTAACATTTAATTGTGGCACTTGATGTTTTAAATTTTAGAATATAAATCTAAGTTGCATACATACATTTTATAATTCATATTCAATGCATGCCCCCAAGCAGACATGAGTGACTTTGCGCTTACAAATGCTGCATGTGTAATTACAAATAAAAATTTCAGCCTCTCATAACCATAAGCCATGCAACTTTTGCCGACCTATTCAGAAACAGGGGGAACATTAGTTAAGTGAACCCATTTATGCGATATGGGTGGTAAGCCTCATACTAACCCTTAGGTCAAGGGATTTGGGTTTGAAAAATCCTTAAACAACGGTTATCTTAATTTATAATCTTAAGTTGCAAAAAGAGTTTTGATGATTCAAATACAATGCACACCCACAAGCTGGCAAATGTTCTTTCACGCTAACATATAATTGTGGCACTTGATGTTTTTAATTTTAGAATATAAATCTAAGTTGCATACATACATTTTATAATTCATATTGAATGCATGCCCCCAAGCAGACATGAGTGAGTTTGCGCTTACAAACGCTGCATGTGTAATTACAAATAAAAATTTCAGCCTGTCTTGACCATAAGCCCTGCAATTTTGCCGACCTTTTCAGGAACAGAGAAACATTCGTTCAGTGAACATTTTTTTAGGTGTGGGAGGTCAGCCTCATACCTCATGCTTCATACAAGATACTCAGAACATGAAAGAACTAAATAACCCTTTTACCGCAATTTTTTTTTCAAATTACTTCTTCAAGCATTTAATTACTATGAAGGAGGTGTGAGGAAAAATTATTGCGAAGCCAGACTTACACTGCCCGAAGGGCCTAGCAGACAACCGTGCGCAGCACGGTCAATCTGCTAGTTTTTATATAAATGTCATTACAAGTTTGTTATTGTTTTTTTTTCCATTAGTAAATAAACTATCTGGAGAAAGTAAATATTGTGATACATACTGACATAAAATAAATTCAACTTTGAGGCAAATCGATTTCTTCTTTCAGAACTGAAAGTAGGTTTTTTCGATTTTGTTACCGTTTCTTCATTGCTATTGTTTATTTTAAATAGTAAACATGGCGGATGCTTTAACAAGAACTTTGGTTATATTGAAAGAGAAACAAAAGGTTTATTTTGAAAGAATAAATAATTTATATAAACTAGGAAAAAATGTTTCTAATTTTGCATCCAGAGAAAATAGTAATTTTTTATCGGCTTCCAAGGATGCAGGAAGCTGGGTTAAAAAGTACGAAGATTTGATAGATCAAATAAATGCACTTTCTTTAGAGATAGACCCAGAGGCAAAGGTAAATTATCAATCACTTATGGCCTTTGAAGAACTTTATAGTAAAATAATGGATGTTAGGGAAAGAATTTTAAAAACCGAAACACCACATGTATCGACTCAAAGTGGGCCTAGATATGAGGTGAAATTACCACCCATACAAATTCCTTTGTTTGATGGGAATCCAAAAAATTGGTCACGATTTTTTGAATCCTTTAAGGCAAACGTCCATCTAAATACAGGGTTGTCAGACGCCCAAAGAGTGCAATATTTAACAGGCAACTTGACGGGAAAGGCAGCGAATATATTTTCGGGAATTGTACCGTCAGCGGAAACCTATAACGTGGTCTGGGACAGTCTTGTTAAAAAATATCAGGATAAACGTGCGCTAGGAACATATTACATAAATAATATCCTTGATTTAAAGAAGGCCGATCACACGGCTGCCTGTCTTGATGGCTTTATTGAGAAGTATGCCGCGTCCATTGCAGCATTAAAACAATTAGGTATTACAGATGTGGGAGATTTTTTTTTATTTAATTGCGCTTTGCGTAAATTGAATTCGTCTACAGTTATGGCCTTCGAGCTTTCGCTGAAAGACATCGAAATACCTTCTTGTCAGAATCTTATCAGTTTTGTTCAACAACAGGTCAAAATTTTGGAAAGATCGCACGTAAATGAATCGAAGTCGGTTTCCGAAGCTTGCCATTCGTATACACGCGTGAGGAATAATACGACAAAATCTGTGAGTGGTCGTGCGTTCCTCGCAAGTGGTAGAGTGTCTACTGGGGACACTCTCTTTTGCGTTTTGTGTAAACGAAACGACCACAATAAATTATATAAATGTGTGAAATTTAAGAGCTATTCTCCTAAGGAAAGGTATGAATTTATTAAATCAAAACGGGGTTGCGTTCGTTGTTTGAGTGTTGCCCACTGGTCTCATTGTACTGAGACAGGAACTTGTCAAATTTGTAATAAGGGACATCATACCCTTCTGCATTTTGACGACAATGAGAATAAGGCCAGACGAGTAGTCAAGAATGCTGAGCAGGGACATCAGCTGTCGCATTCAGGTGATGATATGCAAGGGTCGGGTGTACCCTCGGTTTCTTTAAGTGCAAATGCTCGGGTGAATGCGAGCACGGTGCTGTTGGCTACGGCACAGGTTTTTGCATGGTCAAATTACAAGAAAAATAAGATGATAGTTAGATGTCTTGTTGATAATGGTTCTCAAAACCATTTGATAACATTAGAATGTTGTAGAAATATGAATTTAAATATTGTTCCTCTAAATAATTCAGTAATTAGAGGAATCGGTCTTTCTGCACGACCGATACATGGATGTGTCAATTTTGAAATACAATCGAGGTACAATCCTCAAAATACTTACAAGATTAACGCGTTAGTGGTGGATCAGATCACGGATCAGTTACCTTCTAGGTACATTGATAACAGTGATATGACTTATTTAAAGGACATTTCAATGGCTGATTTATCCTGGAATGTCCCTGGAGTTGTGGACATTGTGTTGGGTGCACAATTATTCCCTTTTATTTATTTGGGAAAAATGATAGAGTCAAAGTCGAAAGCGCCACCTGCAGTATTGACGTCCTTTGGCTATGTATTGATGGGAGATTGTCCAAAGAGTGTTTCAGCTGCAGACATTTGTCACGAATCTTTTTCTGCATTGGCTGTAAAGGATGCGGATTTATTATTACACAAGTTCTGGGAGTTGGAAGAAATCCCAGTGAAAAAGTTCTTAAGTCCAGATGAGACAGCGTGCGAAAACTCCTTTGTATCTTCTGTGACTAAAGACGAGGCAGGTCGTTACTCTGTTGCTCTACCCTTTTGTGCTGATCCTGAAAATTTGGGCAACTCACGAAATACTGCATTTCGGCGTTTCTTGTTATTAGAAAGAAAGTTTAAGCAGTTACCGAGTCTGCAGGAGAATTATAATTCGGTAATAAATGACTACATTCAAAAGGGATATCTCTCTGAAGTGGCAGAGTCAGGTATTGGTGAACATGGATATTATATTCCTCACCACGCTGTAGTGCGTCAAGACAAACCTATGCCTCGCATTGTTTTAGATGCTAGTGCGAAAACGCATACTGGGTTGTCACTCAATGATGTACTACATTCTGGGCCAAATTTACAGGCTGATTTGTTTCTCCTTTTATTAGATTTTAGGCTATTTCCTGTCGCGATGACAGCAGATGTACAGCAGATGTATTTGCAGGTTGGTGTATTTGTTGACCACCGTAGATATTTGAGAATATTATTTCGTTTTTCTGAAAAGGAGAAAGTTCGAACCTTTCAATTTAATAGGGTTCCATTTGGATTAAAGTGTAGTCCTTTCTTGGCCATGCGATCTGTGCGTCAGTTGGCATCGGACATGGCTGAACGTTTTCCGGAAGCTGCCAAAGTAGCTGGAGCTAGGTTTTATATGGATGACCTGGTTCAGTCTGTGGCAGATGAGGCTTCGGCTGTTTCTCTGGCAAAAGATCTCGTAGCTTTGTTCAAGTATGGTGGCATGGATCTGGTAAAATGGTCAAGCAATTCATCTTATCTATTAGATAGTCTTCCTAACTCACATAGAGGTTCCATAAAATTTGATGATGATAAAGGCGTAACTCTAAAAGTATTAGGGTTGTCTTGGGATCCAGTTAAGGATAATTTCTTCTTTACTTCGAATGACTCTCAGCAAAAATGCACGAAGCGATCTATTTTGTCAGTTGTAGCTCGTTTGTTCGATGTTTTGGGCTTAGTCGCACCAGTTATACTGGCTGTAAAGCTTCTCATCAAAGAGCTATGGCGTGCCAATATCGGTTGGGATGACTCTCCGCCTGATGCTATAATTCGACGTTTTTCGAGTATAACACAAGAACTTCCGTTGCTCGCTACTTTAAAAATTCCTAGACACATCGGTGTGACTAGCTCAACCAAAGTATTATTAGTAGGTTTTTGTGATGCTAGTCTGAATGGTTACGGTTGTGTTATATATGTACATACAACTGACATGGATGGAAATATTTCTGTCAGGTTGTTGTGCTCAAAATCTAAGGTATCTCCCACCAAGATTACGACATTAGCACGTTTAGAGTTGTGCGCTGCTGTTTTATTGTCAAAGATGTTAAAACTTGTGACCGAGATGTATCGTGATCGGATTCATATAACTGATGTATATGCTTTTTCTGATTCAACGATTGCGTTGGCTTGGATTTGCTCTTCTCCACATCGTTGGTCAATTTTTGTAGGAAATAGAGTTGCTCAGTGTCAGGAGAATTTACCCCCTCAGAACTTTTATCACATCTCAGGGGACGAGAACCCAAGTGACTGTGTTTCACGTGGTATGTTACCATCTCAATTAATTTCTCATAGTTTATGGTGGAATGGTCCACTGTGGCTTCAACGCCCTTCGGATGAATGGCCGATTCAAAGATTCTCCTCGTCCGATGCGTTAGAAATTCCTGAACAGGCAACTGTACTGACAGCCATTGTAGTACATGCCGACTCTATGATTTTATATGACTTAGCACAACGAACTTCTTCGTGGAATAAATTAATTCGAATTACAGTTTACATCCTTCGCTTTATAAATAAATTTAAATCACTGTTGCCTCTTATTGAATGCATGTCCCATGCTGAGGTTAAGTTAATACAGACAATACAAACTGTTCATTTTTCGGACGATATTAAGTTGATAAAAGATAACAAGTTACCATCGAAAAAACTGCGTAATTTATCGGTTTTTCTGGATCAGGAAGGTACGTTACGAGTTGGAGGTCGGCTTTCACGGTCTGATTTACCCTTTGAAGCTAGACATCCAGCTTTACTTCCGAAACATGACTCAGTGGTGAACTTAATAATTAAACATTTTCACGAATCCAACTGTCATACCGGTCCAGGACTTTTGCTGTCTATCATACGACAAAGGTTTTGGATATTGGATGCCGAACCGTTATACGAGCACAAACTCGTAAATGCAATATTTGCTTCCGAGTGAACCCGTCGCACCCTACGCCGAAGATGGCGGACTTGCCTGCCTGTCGCATAACAGAAGCTAAAGCATTTGTGCATACGGGGGTAGATTATGCTGGGCCTTTAAGAATACTTCTTACGCGACGACGCGGACAACATGCTCAAAAGGCATATATCTGCCTGTTTGTTTGTCTAGTGACCAAGGCGGTACATATTGAGCTCGCAACTGATCTGTCGAGTGCCTGTTTTATAGCTGCATTTAAGCGTTTTATCTCTCGTCGTGGGCCAGTTTCCTTTATGTATTCGGACAACGGCACAAATTTTGTTGGGGCTCGTGCCCAATTAGATGAGATATATAATCTTTTACAAAATTCACAGCATAATGTCCGAATGAAGCGAGAACTTGAGGCGTATAAAATAGAGTGGAAAATGATTCCCCCTCGAGCTCCTCACTTCGGAGCTTTATGGGAATCAAATATTAAGAGTTTGAAAACTCATCTGTATCGAGTGATAGGGAATCAGTTGCTCACATATGAGGAGATGCAAACGGTGTTGACTCAAATCGAGAGTATCATGAATTCTAGACCACTAAGTGTCGTCAGTTCTGATCCTCACCCTGACGTTATAACTCCTGCGCATTTCTTGATGTCCACTCCCTTAAAACATCTGCCTGCTTCTGAGCTACCTGACACCCCAGTTAATCTTACTCAGCGTAAAAATCTCCTGGATCAAATAGTGTCATCTTACTGGAAGCGATGGAGGGTAGAATACTTGCACACTTTGCAGGTCAGACAAAAATGGCAAACCGATGTTAATGCAATTCAGGTAGGGACTGTTGTACTGATTGGGCAAGAGGACGCTCCTCCTTTGTCCTGGCCTCTGGGAATCATCACCAAGGTTTTCCCTGGGGATGATGGCGTGATTCGAGTAGCCACAGTAAAGACTGAGCAAGGTTTTTACAAACGTCCGGTCGTCAAACTTTACCCATTGCCGACACAATAGATTACTATTTAATTTCGTCTACTGAGTTAGTAGATCTCTACCATTGTACATATTTACCATGTTTAGAATTAATCTTATGCTTTACTACTAAGCTTATCTGTTAGAACATGTTAAATCTAGCTTATTATATTGGCTTAAGTATTTTTGTGTCTAACCTGCTTACTTGTAGGCATACTTATTATATTAATTATATTAAGCTTCTCTAGTTTAAGATTTTCAAACATTGAATGTAATTATAACTATATATCATTTCTCGAATATTGTTTGTAAAAATCGACATGGTTTCTTTGAATATCTGGTTTGTGTTGCAAAGCTTTTAACTTTAAGTCTTTGCAAAGGGGGGTGTATGGTGACGCACAATTGAGCGTCATCTGTTTTATTTTTAATTAATTAGTCTAAGAAGCGAATTTCATGTTGGTCTTTCACAATCTGAAAAAAGTGCGGATAAAAATCGCAAGATGTCGGTATCAACTTTTTTGACATCTGAGCAACGTGAGATTAGCAAGAATTGATGACTTCCATTTCCGTCGTGTTCGCAAGTAGACACGTTTTTATATGTCTCTCGACCGATTTGAAATGTAACCGTAAAATCTGTGAGTGAGTGTGGTTGTTTTACATATAACTTGCAAGTGTGGCAGTTTGTGAACAGAGCTCAGCACCACAGGATCCTGAGAAAACGAGCATCATCTTGGACCAGCGGCACAATTTGAGGTGAGTGCGGTCCTGTGATTTTCGCTTCTTTGGTACGGGAAAGTCGTCCAACATTGAAAGCCACCTACTGAAGGTTGGCTTTTGTTTGAGCGAGAAAATAACATAGGCACTAGATCTATGTATTTCATATCTCGCATTGGAGAATACGTTGCAGTTTCTCCATTTGTTGGTTTTTTGTATTTATATACCCCCTGAGGGGCAAAATTTACACCTTGCCCCTCCACATATTATTTTCAACCGTTTTCCCTACCACTGCAACTACCCTATTGTTCCATGGATATGAATGGTGTGTAAAGGTAGGACAAATACGAAGTAAAGATATATAATATATATCAATGATATATTAGAACTATATTATTTACTTCGTATTTTCCTATCTTGTAGGTATATGAGTGTGTAAAGATGGGAAGAATTGGAGGCAACCTTGGAGAGACTCTGACCACTACTAGCGGAATGGCGTCAGAGTTACAGTTACAGTTGTAGAAACGCTTTGTTGCTTCACAAATTGAAATCACTGATATAATTGATCATTTATATAAAAACGTAAATATATTTAAAAATATTATTCTAGCTACTGCCTTTTGAGACTTTTGCTTACTATCCTCATCTGAAAAGCCTCACAGAAACAAAATTCGTGGTTTCTCGATTAAAACAATAATTGACTTTTTTTTACTTTTTCTCTCATGAATTTAAACCTCGACCTGATGATTCAAATTCAGAGGTATTAACCAAGATGGTCCAAATATTTAATGCCTAACCTAAGCTATGTATGTAAAATACATAGCGACCCTCCTTTCTTCGTAGAATCGACCTTTCTCCGTCTATTGTTTTGCTATCCTCAAAGGCCTTTTTTGGGTACTAAATTATTTAATAATTTATAGCTTTAAATACACAGAAATAACCAGTTTATATGAATGGCTTGCCACTAAGTACCAAAATATTCCATTTCAAACAAATAACGCAATTTGGTTCTATATGACGCACAGTTCATAATTCTTACTATGAAACGTAACTAAGCTGCCCCTATAGAGCAACTTCTCACCGCGTTTTCCGCGAAAACGTCGCATGAGAGTGTGCACTATAACCGGAGAAATATATTGTGCAAAAGAAAGAGGATGGTTAAACCTTTTTATTTTCACAACAAAAGGTGCCGGCTTTTCACCCACTATTTCATTTAAAGTGGGGGTTGGTTCTCATTTCTTGTGATGGCTGAGGAAGCCTTGCCGAATTTTTATTTTGATGATTTTTTAATAAACATACTATAAACTCTTAGCTGCAACTGTAACTGTAACTCAGTCACCATTCGTCTAGGGGTGGCCAGAGCTTCTACAAATTTGTCTCCATTTCTTCCTATTCTCGCATACATCATTCAATTAATTCATATCCATAACCTTATTCTTCCATCCCTTCTTTTACATTTGCTTTGTTTATCCCATTCACCAGTCTGATCCAGTTATACCTTTCTCGGTCTTCTCTTTCCTCTTTTTACTTTCACATTACCTTTCACATTACCTCGGTATAAACACTTTGTAAGTCTTTCATCATCCATTTTTTCTACGTGTCCAAACCATCTCATCACATGTTTTTGTAAATTTACTTTCACATTATAAGGGCATTTTGCACAGAGGATTGGATTTGTATAATGATTTACCTGTAGAAATAAAAGAAAGTAGGGATATTAATGAATTTAAAGTAAAATTAAAAAAATATATACGTGCAAACCGGCCTTAGCATAATTATTAATAAGTTTTGATTTGTTCATTTTTGTTTGTTTTTTTTTGTTTGTTTATCTTTTGTTGTTTTTTATTAACATAGCTTAAGTTGTAATTAGCAATAGCTAAATAAAATAATATATATATATATTATCTTCAAGTTGCATTTGTCTTTTACCCATTGATTCTTCACCAGCGCTTATTTCTTTAAATCCAAATTCTTGCTCTCACCATCCCTGAAATTCCAAGTCCACCAACTTTCAGTATAACCTACCCTGTTAGCAATACTGTAAATAATTAATGATACATAAACCGCTCAAAGGCATTCACTTCCCATACGCTTAGCTTTGTCTTAACTTCACCTGCATAGTGCAACAGGTGTAGGTAGGTCGTACGGATAGTTTCGCGGTCAGCCTCAGGTATTAGCGAACTTTGCATTCCATCCCCTTTTATCGCGAGCGCTGATTATTGCTAATAAACCCTGTCGGGCATGCCCAACTTACGCTGCGGTTAGCAACCCGCGTGGCACAATTTTGCTAGCACACTTATGGTAGAATTTAAACTATCGACATAAAAAAAAAATATTCTTCAAATACTAAATCTAAAATCTATCTATTGTAGAACTCCCTGCTGTAATGCAGCTTTTCTTTCATCCCTTTCGTGGTCAGCCTGGTAGACGCTGGCTATTTGATATTTGGTAAACAACTACTCAGGTTAACCTACCTTCACTCATGCTGTCTGCATGGTCCCTCTAGAATCATCTCATCATCCTACAAATTCTTCTGATATTTGTGTTCCTCAATCGGTTTCTCGGTGTTGTCATCTCAGATGTTCTGAAGTGTCTGTTTTTGTCTCGTCATAGAATTTTTACCGAAACAAATACATGTTACGTACACTCTCCCATTGTTGTGTGCCAAGAACTCACAAAGAAATCCCAAAACTTGCCTACAAAAAATAATTAACAAATGTGAGCAAAACTATTTTTGAGCACTGGTGTGTGACGAATAAAATAATCAACTGTCAACGGGAACGAATGTGTCTGATTGTTTTCTTGAAAATAATGCAAAAAAATTGTGTTGTAAGGGTGTTTTAGTAATCCTCTTGTTCATCATTGCGCTACCACTTTGACATAGTCTCAATTTGTTTTTTTGACACAGTTGTTACGTCAACAAATCAGTTTGATTCTTGATAACTGCTGCTAACTCTCACTGTGGATGCAATTTGTCCTCCACTGTTCTCCTTTTCTACAAAGCTCGTAAATCCTCCCTCTTCGCGATAATCGCAAACTGACGGTCAATGAAATCTCAGCCCTGAACAGTATATAACATCACGTAAACTCCCCTCGATTGTGTT
Organism: Agapetus fuscipes; assembly: GCA_951799405.1. Lineage (NCBI taxonomy): Eukaryota > Metazoa > Arthropoda > Insecta > Trichoptera > Glossosomatidae > Agapetus > Agapetus fuscipes. The sequence continues at coordinate 16,123,049 of OX637351.1, read as the reverse complement.
CATAGAAAAATATATAGAGTGTACAACAGCACCCCTGGTGATTTGGTTTTCATACGAACTTTCTATTTAGACGATCGAGGGGAGTTTTCTCAATGTTTTATACTTGCGATAGACACTTCAGCTTGGGTACAAGCAATGTTTCACTCTGCAATAATTCACAATGGTAGCTTTTAAAGTTTCCGTTTGTAAACTAAATTTGTCGATGAACTTTTAATGTAACCCGAGTTTTGATTTACATTACAAGTTCAAATTTTAGAAGCACAAACTATGACTTCTTATTTAAATAAACAGTAAATATTTGCTTCTTCTGTTTCAACCGTAGGATTCGCTTGCAGCAAAGCATATCCATATTTTATTATCATTAGTTTATGCATTGAATATGCTACTAAGCTACACATATATTGTAACTTCTTTCAGTGCTTTCCTAAGGGTTCGCATGTGGCGAGTGCTACCTATTTATTTTTACTGCACCTTTGGTGAAGGCTAAGTAAACCTTGCGGTTATTTCATTTTGGGTTCGAAATAAACACTGAAACTGGGAAATCATTTCTCACACCCTCAGTGGAAATGAAACCCTATCCCTCGGCATGTAATGCAGCATCCTACCAACTGAGCTGTCGACCAGATGTTAAAGGGTAATTATTCATAATTCGTGAAAAATTAAAATAATATATGAAGTTTTAATTGATGAAACAAAAACCTATTATATTTGTTAGGGTTTTGTGGTTCACATTGAATAAACCTTACAATGACAAAGTGAATCTAACATCATAATTATGAAATGTGTCTTTGAATTTTTGTTTGGCATTATTTTTTGTTAAAAATACCACTGCTCCTGAAGATGCCTTTGAAGGCGAAAATATTTAAACTGTAAAAAAAAAAACTGAAACTCTTACAAGGCAAAAATAGGTTAGTGAATGGCATTACTCTTCACAAATTAATAAATTTAAAAAAAGTGATGAATGCAGAGGAGATGAAAAAAGTGTGTAAAGACAGAACAAAGTGGAGACACATCTGCAGAGGTCCTTGCCACCCCTAACAGTAACAGTTGCTGTCTCTCTCTCTGCAGTGCCAGGGGTCTAATTGCATAGACCGCCCGCTGCCACAAACCTTAAATATTGCTCTCCTTGTAATTAAAAGTTTTAATCGGCGCCGTGCAACGGGAGCTGCTGGGTTATCGCACGCAGCAGTGGCGGTCGTGCTGTAGAGGCAAGGAGGCGATGCAAACCCTATCTCAAGACTATTATAATAATTTGTGTTTTTTTAAGGAATCCTGTGCGGAAGGCTCCCCAATTCTTGAAAGCCTTGGGGATCTATGTCACCCTGGAAGGGTGCCACATGGGTGTTGCTTGAATTGTTGCTTCTATCGTGAGGCGCTGCAAGGAAGTGGTGATTGATGTTAGTTTTAGATAAAGCTGGATTAAATTGTGAAGGGAACACAGATACTGGTAGATCATTCCATAAACGGGCAGTTTGGCAAAGGGATGAGTTATGAAAACGCCAAGTTCTCATAGTTTTGAGATCGACTGCAAAGGGATGAATGAAAGTCGTACTATTATTAACTTCTATGATCTATAATCTTAGTTGCAAAGATATATTGGCATTTAAGGCTCATATTTAACTTGCACCCACAGACATACAAAGTTCGCGCTTACACGCGTGTGTACTTCCCAAATCTATAACCTAAGTTGCAAATATATATTAACATTTCTTCTTTCTTATTCTTAATCCTATTCCTCATTACTGAGGGTTGTGACCCTTGTGGAAGCAACCAATCTTCTCCAGCTCTCCCTCGACTGCGCTGCCCGCAACGCTCCAACTACCGAGGTGCCTGCTGCTGTCTTCACTTCGGACAACGTGTCCGAAGAACTGAAGAATACGGCGTGTACAATGTTGGCCAGAGTCAAGCCATCCAAACGCAGCTCCCGACGAATGGACTCATTGGTGCGTCTAGCCGTCCATGGGATTTGAAGCATGCGCCTCCAGTACCACATTTCAAAAGCGTCAATTTTTCTTCTTTCTGCTGCTTTTATGGTCCATGTTTCAGCAGCATAGAGAAAAATAGAGTGGACCAGACTCCTGACAAGCTTAATCTTGGTGCTGTTACTCACACCCCGGTCTTTCCATGTTTTGTCCAGCTTAGACATGGCACTTTTGGCAATGGCGATACGGCGTCTAATTTCTCCTTCGCAAGATCCTTCGTTACTTATTTGAGATCCAAGGAACTGGAACTCGTTTATGATTTCCAAACCTTGAAATGAGTTTTTCAGATCACCAAACTTTTTTAACCGATCTATGATCATGATCTTGGTTTTACTCTGGTTGATCTCGAGTCCCAGTGCCTTGCTCTCGGTCTCTACTCGTTTAAGGAGATCTGCCATCTCTCTCGGGTTTTTGGACAAAAGTGTTGTGTCATCCGCATCTCTTAAATTGGACAGCTTTACGCCACCAATAGACACTCCTCCATCCCATTGGTACAGAGCCCTGCGCATTATGTATTCCCCATAGATATTAAACAGGTCAGGGGAGAGGATGCATCCCTGTCTTACACCTTTTTCTGTGGGGAAACTTGTTGTGTTCATGCCATTAATCCTTATGATTGCCTTACTAGGAGTGTAAAGTCCGTGGATGAGTTTTATCAAATGGGATGGAACCCCCATTTTCTTGAGAACTTTCCACAAATATTCCCACTTCACGCAATCAAAAGCCTTCTTGTAATCAATAAAACATAAAACAACTGGTGTCAGGAACTCTCTGCTCTTTTCAATAATCTGACGGATGTTGAGAATCTGTTCTCTTGTACCTCTTCCTTTCACAAAACCAGCCTGTTCCTTAGGAATTTGCCATCCAATATAGCTTGTGCAAACGCGCTTTTAGCACATATAACAATATCTTGCTGGTGTGAGAGATAAGTGCTTACTTACTTACTTACTTACTTATTCAGCCACTTCTTATCCACTGCTGGACATAGGCCTCCCCCATATCTCTCCAGGCGTCTCTGTCCTGGGCTCTCTGCATCCAGTCACCAGCAACTCTTTTGATATCATCTGACCATCGTGTAAGAGGTCTTCCTCTTGTTCTTTTGTCTTTACGAGGTCTCCATTCTACCACTCTTTTCGTCCATCTTTGCACGCTCAATCTGGCTACATGCCCTGCCCACGACCACTTCTGCTTTGCCACTCTTTTGACTATGTCAGTAACTCCCGATCTTCTACGTATTTCGGTATTTCGTATCCGATCTGACAGTCTTATGTGTAGCATAGCTCTTTCGTGCTTTCGTTGTGCTACACGGAGTTTCCTGATAGTCATTTTGGTGAGAGTTAGTGTCTCTGCTCCGTAAGTCATAACTGGCAGGACACACTGGTCGTACATTTTCCGTTTCAGGCATTGGGGGATGTTGCTGGTGAAGAACTTCTTAAGACTGCCATAGGCCGCCCATCCTAGAGAGATCCTCCTTTGCAGTTCAATCGTTTGGTTGTCTCTAGAAACTGCAATATTATGACCAAGGTATTTATAATCATGGACCTCTTCTATTGGTCGGCTGTCGATGACTATCTTACCACCCAGGACGAGATTTGTCATGATTTTTGTTTTTTCGCCGTTGAAAAGGAGCCCCACTTTTTTTGTCCCCGTAACGAGCTCTTCTAGCATTTCACGGGCGTCTTCCAGATCTTCGGATATTAGAACAATATCATCCGCAAATCTCAGATTGTTCAAGTAAACTCCATCTACTTTAATACCTTTTTCTTCCCAATGAAGGTTTTTAAAGGCATATTCCAGGACCGCATTAAATAATTTTGGAGAAATAGTGTCGCCCTGTCTTACGCCTTTTTCAATGGGAAATTTGTTAGTGCTCTTGTGGAGTTTAACACTGGCCGTTGTATTTTCATAGATAAAGTTTAAAAGTTTTGTGTATCTGTGATCTATTCTGCATTGTTGTAGGGCTGCTAATATGGCATCCTTATCAATTGTATCAAATGCTTTTTGAAAGTCAACAAATACTAGTACCAATGGTCTATGGTATTCTATTGTTTTTTCTATCAATATCTTGAGGGCCATAAGGTGGTCACTTGTGCTAAACCCCGATCGGAAACCAGCCTGTTCACATGGTTGATAAAAATCTAATTTATTCTCTAACCTGTTTGTGAGTATCCGCATGAATAGTTTATGCAGATGAGAAAGAAGGCTTATAGGTCTGTAATTTCCGACATCGGCTTTATCTCCCTTTTTGTGTATCAGTATCATTTGCACATTATTCCAGGCCTTTGGTGTGACGCCATTCGTCAAACACATATTGAATAGTACTTTTAGTTTCTCTAAAAGAGTTTTACCTCCCATTCTTATGCTTTCTATGACTATGCCGTCTTCTCCTGGAGCTTTATTGTTCTTCATTCTTTTGCAGGCAAATTCTACTTCGTCAATGGATATTTCTGGAATATCTTCTGAACCCTGATTTACAACACCGGTTACTGGATCCGTTTCTGTGGGATTGAGGTTATGTATTTTGTCAGGGTTACGAGTGTAAAGCTCTCTATAGAATTCCTCTACGATGCTGAGCACTTGATCAGAGTCTGATGTGATGTTCCGCTGTTTATCATACAGTTTTAGTATATCAGTTTTACCAATGGCTAAATTTCTCTTGAGGACTTTTAGGCTTTTATTATTTTCGATTGTTTGTATTATGTTCATCTCGTTATATGTTCTTAAGTCCTTGCGAATACTTTTAGATACTTCACGATTCAGTTTCTTCCAGTCTTGTAAGTTGGTGTTTTTATCAGGGTTAAAGTCTTTTCTCTTCTGCATTTGGTCCAAGGTATCTTGGCTTAGTTTACTTAAACGTTTTTTAGGGGGGCAGTTTTTCTGGACAGACTCTGTTATGGCTTTTGTGATGATCTCATTATATTCATCTATATTTTGGTTTTGATTATCATGCTCAAGTAAAAAGTCTTCAATGGTCTTTTCATAATCGTTAAGCTTCAAGGGGGTTTGCCACTTTTTTGTAGTCTTTTTGTGCACCATTTTGTATCTTTCATTTCCCAAATTAATGGATATTGATGCTCTGACCATTCTATGGTCGCTTCCGATTGTGAACCTGTTAAGTACGCTTACATCGTGAACAATACCTTTCTTGTCTGATATAACAAAATCAATTTCATTTGCAGTTTTTCCATCTGGACTTAACCAAGTCCATCGTCGTTGTTGTTTTTTATGAAAGAAGGTGTTCATCAAGAACAGATTGTTTTCAAGGAGGTAATTCAGTAGAGTTTCTCCTCTATTATTCCGTAAGCCACTGCCAAAGTTTCCGAGCGATTTTTCAGCTTCATCACTTTTGATACCAATTTTAGCGTTGAAATCCCCAATTATCATGTTGTAGTGACATTTGTTCTCTCGAATAGCAGTTTGAATATCTTCGTAGAATGCTTCCACCTCTTCATCAGTATGACTGGATGTAGGTGCATATACTTGGATAACCTTTAGATTGTATTGATAAGTGCTATCGTTCTGTAATTTGCACATTTTTTAGATGATCCTTTTTTGTGAAGAGGAATAAATACAGACTCTGTCCATTCTTGAGGCCATATTCCCCGTTTTCCCGTTTTCCATACAAGGTTGCAGAGATCTAAAATTGTTTTTATGCCCTTATCCCCTAGTTCTTTTAAAAGTTCGACTTGTAAGTAGTCATTGCCGGGGGATTTGTTGCATTTTAGTATTTTCAGTGCATCTCGAACCTCTTCTTCCAGAATGTCGGGTTCCATGGTTTGACCATCAAAAGTAGGACTTGCAGCTATTGAGGGGTCGGTATATAGCTCAGAATAGTAATCTCGCCATCTCTCAAAGACGCTATCAATGTCCGTCAAAGTGCTTCCATTGTGGTCCTCTATTGCCCATGTTTGAGGTTTGAAATCGTGGGTTAAGAGTTTGACCTTTTGAAAGAGATCCTTTGTTGTGACACTATTTGTTTTTGCTTCTATCTCAGCACAGATATTAGAGATTTGTTTATTTTTGTCCCGTCTGCAAAGTTTTTGTACCTCTTTATTAAGTCTAGAGTATTCCTGTTTTGTTTCTAAGGAAGACTTCCCTGTTATTCTCATAGCTTTCCGCTTTGATATCATGTCCCATGTGGGTTCCGATATCCAAGACTTCCTCTTTTCATTTCTGGGTTTATGATGTTTCTTGGCAGTTTGGACAATTTTGTCTTTGAAGCTGTTCCAGCACTGGTCAACATTAACATTTAAAGCTCCACAAACGAATGAACATTAAAAACATGAAAGCTTAGCATCTAGCGTTGCAAACCATTCGCAATTTTTTTTTTCATGTCTTGCATACTTCTTTTCATCTTTCATCCATAGTTGTTACTTTTTTCTTACAAACTTTTCTGAAACATTCCTCATTCACACAATAATATCATATTACATCAATGCAAAAATAAATCGGAATTTATTTCAACCCTTAAATCGTGTGCCTTCCTATAATAATCCGATGTCCGCTCCTGTTTTACAGAAGGAACGGTAGCAAGGTGAGGGCAAGGTGGGAGGAACCCGCCACATTACTGAGCTCATTAGGGGAGATGGCTAAGCCCGCAACTTCAACTGCGGGTAATACCACGCAGAGCAAAATCAATATCTCATTCTATATAACAAAAGTTGCTACTCGTAGTTCTCTTTTGAAATTAAAATTATGAAAGACAGTGTTTGAATGTATGTTCCCGATGAACCGAAATTAATATTTTTTTAGGAAACATGTAAAATATTCTCAGAATGTTGGCTGTGAAGTGTGACGTTGATAGAATTGAAATCTTTTTTTTTTCGGCAAATGTAAGTAAATTGCACCACATGTCCGGCTAAGCCGTTATCAGATTTTGAATAAATCTTTAGGAAACGGGGAAAAATATATTCTTGGAATGGTTTCAGTAACGTGAAGTGTGATGATGAGGTAAGTCTCGAAATGGATAGTGTGAACTTTGATGTTGATCGGATTAAAAACATACAAAATTTGGAACCTTTTTTGAGTAAGGCTGTCTCTCTTACATGTGGAAAACAAAAATCATATTCTCAAACGGCGTAGGGAAATCCGCTTCTAGTAAGTTATGAATAATAACAATAATATAAGGTTATGTCGGTGTTATGGCCGAGGGGTAGAGGCGCATGTTCAACTAGCGCATTTAGAACCGAATAACGTTGGTTCGAATCTTGCGTCTAGCCCACTTGACTATAACTTCGACACTGGTTCAACAGATGCCATTGCATGCACACAAGCTTCTGCTTTCGCAAAAAGACAACTGGCCAGGCAAAATAGGTTGGTGGATTGCATTTCTTTCCACAAATCTAGTTAAAAAAAAGATGATTTGTTAAGTGAGCGCTCTTTATGTATGATTCGTTTCTCAAGAGTTCTCTGCGAGTTTGGTAGTCGCTATCGAAAGCGCCAATTCTCAAACAAGACCCAGTGGCTGCAAGGCTGAATGGACCTTTGGTGGCCGGTCTTTGGTAATATAATATGAATTTTTCGGCCCAACAAAGAGCATTTTTGAAAATATAAATGATTTATTTGTGTGCTCCATCAGAAATCGAGCCCACGACCTTCCGATTATGAGTCCAAAGCGCCAACTTCGTGGCTAAGGACCGGTCAGTTATTAATAATTACCCGTAACATCTGCGTCCAGTGACAGTTTAACACATGTCGTAGATATAATCATCTAATCTATATAGATGAGATACATCTATATAGATGACGGGACTATAATTAAGCATCAGTTGACTGACACAACACGGCAGGGGCGATCATAGGAATTAAGACCTAGTTCGGCAACTTCTAGGTTTTGGGTGGTTTTCGACAGAACAAGATTATTTTTTGTGCGCAACTCCAAAACAATAAAAATCCGATTTTTTTCATATTCCATACAGCCAAGTGGCATTTACAATTTAATTAAACCAAAAACGAAAAACCGATTTTTCCAGGGAAACCTGTCGGAACAAAATTTGAAATAGCAATTATCTGAAAACAATGTTAAGAAACATATAACATAGTCCCTTCATGTATAAAACTGAAATAATATTTACAATAATTACAGGTAGGTTTTTTTATCGGATATTTCACGAACTGTTATAAGAGAATAATGTAAGTTGTCTTATGACGGTTCGTGTAATATCCGTTAAAAAAAACTGTGTAGTTATAATTATTGTAAACATGTAAAACGACCGTAATTCCAACCTGAACCTAAAAATGAAATAATATTGCATTAGTTGTCTTAAATAAATAACCACCGTGGTTTTTTGTTGCCGTTTCAGACGGACCTTTAAAGTATCTATGAAACTCTTACCTAAGTCATTGTAGAATCTCTAGCATTATGTAGTTGTTCTTGTCCCACGACACTTACACATAAATAATGAAAAGCTTAGTGGAAGCCGCCTGAGCCACATCAAATATCAGAGTAAATGATTGATTATAATAAGACAAGTCAATAACTCGATACTTGAAGTGGCCTTAAGAAATGCCGTTTTTCTCAATTCTTCCAAACACACACAGTATCTAAGGCATAAAATTATCTACATCATGAAGAACTGAAGTTATCCATTGTAATAATTAAGTTTCACAATAAATCACAAAAACAATCACAGACGTCAAAAACAACGCGCGCGGGCTTGGAAGAAATTGGAGAATGAACAAAAAGTTAAAACTCACACACTTCTTTTCTGCATCTCTTTCATATATATCACTAGTTTATTTCTGTCTCTACTCTACTATGACGTAAGTGCGTTCCCAATTATTATTGTCTTTTGACCCAGGCAAGCCTGAGTTGATGCGTACAGACGGTGGCCACATGTGGATGTATGAGTGCAATTTGGTTTAAATGTATTGCCGCGCTGGAACCGAGCTACAGTTTAAAATCTCGTTGCCGGACCGCGCTGAGCGTATTGCATGCGTGAAAACGGTAGGCGCTAACTTACAAATGTCTAATTCGGGGCTACGAAAATTGCCTATCTTTTAGGCGTCGATTAATATTGTTTCTTATTAAAATTATTGTTTCAAAAATATTTTTTCTTTTCTAAAAAGTAAGTTCGGCGAGGACTAATGGTCTTTATGATATGCACGCCACTGCAACACGGCGATTATGTTGGTTTACGTCCAGTCAACTTGTCTAAATATCTAATCTATAATATCTACTACTAATCTACTACTTAGATTTAACTTTTGACTTTTTATTATTATTAATGATAATAATGAGTAATGGATTAGCATGAGGTCGACCACACATAATGTAAATTATTGAAAATGGTAATCTAATGGAAATTTTTCACTATTATTGTAATATATGATCAATAATCTAAGTTGCAATCTCACGCAAAGGACTGAAATCTGAGAGAAAGAGTGGGAACAAGAGAAGAGCATGCATTTAGGGAATGATGAATGTCAAGGAGAAGAAATGAATTGATCAGGGACAGAACAAAATGGAGGCACATCTGCAAAGGTACTGGCCACCCCTAGCAGAATAGCGGCTGGATAAAGGTACAAGTAAGTTTAAATGACGCAATAACATTAATATTTATTTTCAATATGAATGCACTCCCCTAAGTAGACACGTATAAGTTCTCGGTTATACATGCTACGAATACACTTACAAAATACATAAGATCCTCACATGAACATGAAATACTTCAACTTTTGCCACCTTTACCTGCAACAGGAGTGAATTTTCACAGCATGGGGGGTCAGCATTATATGAAGGATAAATATCATATCACTTAAGAGTGAGCTGATACAGTTTTCATTTTCATTTTCACTCTTGTATTTCTTTTATTTCGGTAATTGTTGTATGATCTATTTAATTTCATGGAAAATTGTAAAGACCATTTTAATAACCACTTAGATATGTGTATTTACGTTTTGTTTTTCTTATGTAAAAATTAACAAAATAAAAAATGTACAATTTGTGTAGAACAGAAAATTAATAAATAGAGCTGTAAAATATAGAGTAACTCATTTTTGAAGGAAAAATATAAAACTCGTATATGTATTAAATTTAAAGTTTACTCACTAGATATACAAATATCAAGATAGATACATTGGTTCGTTCACTCAAGACGGCCATTTTTAAAAATATGATAAATGGAGCAGATTGTCAATTTTATTGCTCGCCATAACAATGGCGTTTTGTGAGCGCTGGGTTGTCATTATGTTTAATACGCCGCTATTAAAATGCTTTCATCCGGGCTCTGTCTACCTCTTTGTTTACATTTCATACAGTCTTGCATAGAACCGACAATATTTACCTACAATCTCGACAAAGACTCCCTCCGATAATATAAGAACACGAAGAAAACACGAGCTAGTTCTGTGATTTTGTCGTTGTTTTGTTGTAGTTATTAGAATACTTGTTAAGTAGATATAACAAAATATTTAAAAAAAAAAAAAAAACAAGGTTATGACTCTGGAGGAAATGAAAGAAATGTGTAAGGACAGAAACAAATGGCGGTTAATCTGTGATGTTGGCTAGGGTTTTTTAAATTAAAATTTGTTTTCTGTTAGTTTTTGATGTCCATACATATTATTATTTGTTGATCTTAAAAATTGAATTTGTTCTGTATGTTCCTTGACCTATAGGTTGGTATGCGGCTGACCACCCATGCTGTAGAAAATGGTTCACTTTGCCAATGTCACCCCTGTTTAAGAAAAGGTCGGCAGGAGTTGCAGGGTATATGGTCATTTGAGATTCGGGTTTTTATATTGGAGGAATACATGCGGCATGTTTAAGCGCGAACTTAAGCAATAAGCATGTCTGTTTTGTGAAAATGCAAATAATGTGAATCTCTAATGTTACTTATATTTTGCAACTTAGATTAGATTAGATAAGACTGTATTTTTTCTACTGATATATATTTTTTTTATTTTTTGATAAAACAAATGGTGAGTTTGACCGGTTTCTGCCTCTTGGCCATCTTCAGATAAAAACTTTCAGGGATAGATCCCTAGCCATCTAGCATGGGATGCAAGCATTTTACCAACTGATTGACCGTACGTATGTAACTGAAATTTTGAAAATGTATTTGTTTTGTATTTTAAGGGTGACCTCCCCGTAATAAAATAAAAGGTCAAATGTTTCCCGGGGCGCGTCAGATTAAACAAATAATGTGATTAATTTCTAGAAAACTCTCCCTCCATTTGTTTTTTTTGTTTTACAAGAAAAAATGTATCAATTATTTTATCTGAAATTTTATAGAATTACCTACGTTAATTGTGCGTTTAAAATTAGCTTAGCAAAAAAAAACTTTGTATTAGGTAGATGTTTGAATGGAATTAAATGGCCGTAGATCCGCAATGTTGGCATTAAAAAAGCAAATTTCTATGTGTATTGTATCTACCTATATGATTCTCTGTAAAAATAAACTAGATTTAGCAGAATGAATGGTCTATATAATCTATAATCTAAGTTGCAAGGATATATTCATTCAAAGCTCTCAGATGTATGCCCACAAACAAACACGTGTAGTTCGCGCTTACAAATGCTGATTGTGTACTTACAAATAAAATCCAAACCTCAAATGAACATAAGCCCTGCAACTCTTGCCGACATTCCCTGAAACAGGGGTGACATTGGCAAAGTGAACCATTTTTTACAGTATGGGTGGTCAGCCTCATACCAACCTATAAGTCAGGGAATACGAGTAATAAATAACATTTAAGTATAAGAAAACAACAAAACCTTAAAAATAAATCTATACAAAAAAAGTAAAAAATGGTAACTCTCATATTATCAACCTGCAAATCAAGTAACAAAATACATAACTAAATATACGTGAAAAAATGTCTTGGTGGAAAGCGATTTCGTCAATCGAGGAAATCACCGCCGAAACAAAGGCCTGTGTTGCGGAGTTCGAGAAATCATCATTTTTGGATGGCTTACAAAAGTTAGAATAACGCTGGAATAATGCCGTGAGCTCGGGTTCGAATCCCACCTAGGGTGTCAGAAAGGATTTCCCGTTTCGGTGTTTATTGTAAACTCCAAAATAAAATACTGGCAAGGTTTGCTCAGCCTTCACAAGAAATAAGTGCCAGCCCTCTCGGGAGCTGGGAAACCCCCACTTCAACTGAAGTGGTTGGTGTAAGGCCGGCCCCCTTACCTGTAAAAATAAATACGTTCCACTCGCCACATGCAATATGTGTTGCTTGGTTGCGTTTCTTGCGTTTTTATTTTTATGGTTCATTTAAACCGTGGATTGGTTTTAAAAGTTTCACATTTATTTTTAACACGGATGTTTTTCATGACTTTTTGATAGATCAGTTTGCTCTTGCATGTCCAGCTGATTTGGGCGAGCTCTCGTCCTCTCAAGATAAATTTGTTCTTTTGAAAGCGTATTTATTTTGCCAGAAAGGTCTAATCTGCGTGCTTCCACATCAAGTATATTCAGTGAATTAAACTCATTATTATGATTACTTCTATTAAACAACTTATCATTATCTATTTGGGTACTAAAAAAACATACAAATATGCAAAAGGATATTAATTTTCTAAATTATTGTTTACTTCAATTTTAATAAATTAAAAATTATAATCCCTATAAAATAAGCAATATTTCGTGCCCAAATATGTGATAAAACGAAAGGGGAAAAATCGTGGAATCGCTAATAATTAATTTTGTTTTTATGTTGAATACATAAAAAAAAATATGAAACAATTCCAAAAAAAAATTTGGTTGATTTTTTTATTTCAACACATATAAAAAAGCAGTGCAGTATTTTAGTATGAACTAGCGCTGTGAAATCCCGATTTTTTCTACGTTTTGTCCGTTCCTAAACGACAGGTTTATTTATTGTATTTTTTACACTAGAAATCAGTTTTTTTCATTCTACGTATATAAAAATGAGGCAATATAATCCTTGATGAAATGTTCGACACGAGTTGAAGAAAGTTACCTAGGTAAGCAAGAATGACATAGAGGACGTGTCACATAAAATAAAAATTTACATAACTTTAAAAACGTAACTAAGCTGCACCTATCGAGTAACTTCTTGCCTTCGAAGGGCTCCCTCGTGGCGTGTTGAACCTATTTACTTTCATAGGTAAGAGAGTCGATCTTACGCTAACCACTTCTCATTTATGGCTGAGTAAACCTTCTTACAAGCATTTTTTATTTCGAGTTTCAAATAAATACCTAAAATGTATTTCTTTTTTACATCCTTGGTAGGGGGGGTCCAACCCTTGCCCTCTTGCATTAAACGCAAGTATTCTAGCCACTGACTTTTCTTTCTACGAACCTCATATTAATTCATCATCCAGCCTTCACTTCCATACATTAAGGTGATTATGTGTATACAATCGTACATAACCAACCTAAAAAAAATCGAAAAGGTGTTGGTTATCTGCGATACAAGCGGTAGCACCAATCACACGGCTGCCAATGATTATTCTCTTTTCAAATTCACCAGTCATTCTTTCATCTTTTTTAAACTTATTTCTCAAGTACAATAATTACAAACAAATTAATTTACCATGTCAACATTCATAACATGAACTTGTAATCCATACTGTCATCATTTGTTTAAAAACAAAAAAAATGTCTTAGTTGCATTCGAATTCAAATGATTACCGTTCAAAGCTTCGTTGAGCTTCGAAAGCATTGTGTACAGTTCTAGTGCTGAATGAGATACAAGGACTGCATCATCTGCATACAGTAAAGCACTCACTCTGCTCTCTCCAATCATCAAACTTAGCATCTCGAACGCACTTGTCCATGACTTTATTGAATATCCATGGACTCATCACACATCCTTGACTTCTAATCTAATCTAAAGAATAAAGTGAATTAAAACCATGTTTTACCATTTCAATTTTTTAAATTTTTAAAAAATGGACTTTCACTGTGTTAACAGATCAACACTAAAAAATATAATCTAATCTAAGTTGAAAAGATCAGTTACATTGGAGATTCACATTACATGCATTCCCATAACCAGACACGTACAAGTTCGCGCTTGAACATGCCTCATGTGAACCTACACATAAAAACCAAATCTCAAATGGACATACACCCTGCAACACTTGCCGTCCTTCCCTGAAACAGGGGGGACATTGGCAAAGTGAACCATTTTTACAGCATGGGTGGTCAGCCGCATACCAACCTATAAGTCAAGGAACATACACGACGAGCAAATAGCACTCTTTTAAATGCGGTGCATGCAAACTATTAAAACAGTATGGCGTGTTTTCGTATTGATGGTGAGTGACTGGTTTGAAGTTTTTAAATGTAAAATGTAATTAAATTACATTTTACATTTAAAAACTTCACTATTTTAATAGTTTGCATGCACCGCATTTAAAAGAGTGCTATTTGCTCCATATGCTTTCAAAACATCCTACAACATACCTCTATCTACGAAAAACTTTTCCTTCGAGATATACAGAGGCCGTGAACAGTTTTCCCGTAACCAATAATTGTTTTTCAACAAGTTGTCATAGATTAAAAATGTGATCAACACTGCCTGTAAATTTAAGCCTCAGCATTCGTTTTCTATGTTTCCCTACCACTGTACATTTGTACCAAAAGGCACAGTTCTGGCAAAACCTAAGTAATCATCGTAAATCATCATTTGTGACGCCCCAGCCAAATTTATGATCGATCCAGTTTCTAAAACGTACCATTGAGTTGTTGTAGTGGTGGAGACGAAACTAGCTTCTATACTATGTGCCTTACCTGTCCACAAGACCTTTCAACCGCAGAGCTATTTATTGATTTAAAAAAAATGTAATTTGTCATGTATGTTCCTTGACTTATAGGTTGTTGTGCGGCTGACCACCCATACTGTAAAAAAAAAATTGGTTCACTTTGCCAATGTCACCCCTGTTTCAGGGAAGGACGGTAAGAGTTGCAAGGCTTATGTTCATTTGAGATTGGGTTTTTATATTGTAGGTCCACATGCGGCATGTGTTAGCGCGAAATTATACATATCTGCTTGTGGGAATGCATTTAATATAAATCTTAAATGATATATATCTTTGCAGCTTAGATTAGATTAGATTAGATTAGATCTATCAAACACAACAAAATACCAAATAATCATATGAAATCCTATGTTTTCTTGCTTTCTCCATCATTTGTTTTGTCACCCAATAATTACATACTAGGGGCTCCGCCCCTGGCTGCTACGCAGCCCAACCCCTTAACATTTAGGCAACGTGTACTTGGCAGCATGACTTCTTCGCGTTAAAATTCGTAAAATTATTAGAGATGGATAAAAAAATATTTCCCTTGTTTGCGAATACTACCATTTAAATGAAATGGACCATGTAGAAGAGAAGAGTATGTATGAAGAAAGTGACGAATGTTGAAGAGATGAAAGAGGTATGTAAGGACAGAAAAAAGAGGAGACGCATCAAATACTGTCATTTTTTAAGATCCTACAATATGGGTCTTACTTGAGAATTGGCACTTTCTACAGCGACAACCAAGCTCGCAGAGGGCTCTTGAGGTGTGATACACAGAAAAACAGCGATCACCAAATAAATCATCCAATTTTTTTTATTATTACATGTTCCTGTCTGTGGGCATGCATATAAAATATGTAGCTTAGATTATAGATAGAATACTTGCGTCAAAATTATGACAACTCCACTTTATTATAATAAACTTATAAGTCAACGGAGCGTACGCACTACGTGTTATATGTTAAGTGTAACAGTTCTGGATAATGATCTGACAAGTTGAAGGGAAGCGACCTCTGGAGAGACGAGGGTGGCGGTAAGGAGAAGGGTAGTCCGTGAGATGATACGGAAGACAGGGGGGTGGCGGGAGAGCTCCTTGTTTATAAATAATAGTTTCAATCTGAGTTCACATTTGTCTTGAACAGATGTAAATTAACAACGCAACTAAGCTAGTGTAACTTCTTCTCGTGCTCTCCCCAAAGGAGTCGCATGTGGCTAGTGTAACCTATATATTTTTACAGGTAAGGGGGCCGACCTTACGCCAGCCACTTCAGTTGAAGTGGGGATTCCCAACTTCCGAGGGGGCTGGTACTCATGTCTTGTGAAGGCTGAGTAAATCTTGACGGTATTTTAATTTGGAGTCACCCTCGGTGGGATTCGAACCCGAGCTACCAACAAATTTAGTTTTTAATATTCGATATGAAAATTTAATTATTTTTCTCTTTTGCCAATGACACTCTGTATCAAGGAAGAGCGGCAGGAAGGTACACTATATGTGTGGCTTGGTTGCGTTAAATTTACCGCCCAAGCTCCATAACTTCAAAGCACCCTACTAAGTACTGTCCTGTTTGTTCACACCTCAAGTTAGTTGCAAGTATTTATGCAAGTAGGCACACCTCACTTAGCGAGTAAGGGGTCGACAACCCAACTTCACATATACATGCTCGCTTTAATATCGCCTCTCACGACTCGCTCGTGTAATGCCATTTTAGTTTTCGTTTATTTGTCTTGTATACGCCATTAACACAACTGAAGGATGCTTTCATTAAAACACAGTGTTTGCATAGTAATATTATCCGATATTTGGACTATTCATAGAAATGATTTTTTTTACAAACAATTTTAATTTTCCTTTTTTCGTCCTGTTTGATTTTTTATTCCTATGTGTGTATGAGGCTGACCACTTATGCTGTAAGAAATGGTTCACTTTGCCAATGTCACCCCTGTTTCGGGGAAGGTCGGCAAAAGTTGCAGGGCTTATGTTCATTTGAGGTTTGGTTTTAATTTGTAAGTACACATTCAGCATCTGTTACTTACACGTGTCTGTTTGTGGGCATGAATTTGATATGAGTTTTTAATGTTAATATTTCTGTGCAACCTGGACGAATCTGACCATTCAGACTATAAAAAATGGTTCAATTTAACCAATACCACAGCGGTTTTCGGAAAGGACGGCAGGAGGTGCAAGGTTTATGTTCATTTGAGTTTTAGGCTTTATTTTGTAAGTACACATTCGGCATGAACAACCGCCAACTTACACGTGTCTACTTGTAAGCATGCATTCAAGATTATGAATCTCAATTTTTTTACTACATCTTTGTTAGATATCATTGATAAATCGAGATCCAAAGAAATGGAAATTAGAGTAAGTATTGATTAGTCTTTTTGATTCTTTAAGAATCTTGTTTCTGTTTAGACACTTGATCTGTTTATTTAGAACTCCCCTCTTGTAATGCAAAAGACCAGCTGTTCTTCCATCTTTTGGGTGGTCGGCCTGGTAGACGCTTGCCGTCTGATATCTCGCTTACAACGATCCGAGTTACGAGTATCCTACTTTCATCCATGCGGTCTACATGGTCCCTCCAGAACCGTCTACTCTTCCTGACTCCATCTGACGATGTCCTCAGTGTCGCCCACGCTTCTAATTTCAGCAATGGCGCGGAGCGTTTTCATTGCAGATGTTCTACATAATTATGTAGCATCTTAGTTCAGGAGAGATATGGGCTGGAAGTCTCATCCCCACGGTAATTCTTACCTACCGATTATCGGTAATTTTTCTATGAAAACTAATCAGCTGTTCACTTGTGGTCATCTTGGATTGACAGGTCTTCATACAAATAGTACTGATATTCGGCAGGTAAGAATTACCGTGGTGATGAGACTCTCAGCCCTGCTCTTTTCAATGTATAAAAAGTATTAACAATATTTTATTCTAAATTAATTAATTTTAAGTATACAATTACGCCTTCATATGAACATGAATAATAATTTGTTTTATGTATGTTTTGGGAAATAAAATGATGGCTTAGTTTTCCCTCAGAGATTAATAACTATGAAACTATAAGCTTAATATGCTAAACAACGCAACGGTACAAATTATTAAGTTTCGTAAATGTGTTGTAAAGTTTATTTATTTTAATATTGTTATGTAAATATAAATATTGAAATAAGTATGGGTAGTTATAGTGTTATGTAAATATAAATATTGAAATAAGTATGGATAGTTATAGTTATAAGAATCCTCAAAAGTATTGGTAGGTAAGATCGATAATTATGTATAAGTGTAGAATTCTCTAGGCTAAGTAGGTATTTGTTATAATTATAGGAATACTGTATTACATTTGTAGGTAGGATTTTGGTTGTATCTCTAGGTAGTACGTGAAGCGTCGAGAAGTAATAATTACTCTGGAACCGTCTGGCGACTTTAGTTCTGGATCATACTGCTCTGAAGAGTATAAAGGTGCGAATGGCCTGCAGAGCGGGCCAGTATCATAGCGATCAACAAACACATCGAAGCCATCTGATCAGTGAACCAAAACCAATGGAATAATCGAGAAAGTAGTGTAAAAATAAATTTTGTAACTGTGTAAAATAAATAACTATTGAAGAAGACCTGTGTATTTTTAATTTGAAGACAATTGAACCCTAATTTCGTAACAATTGGCGTCAGGTGCGGAATTGTCAAGAAAAATTAAGATCTTCTGTCTAAAAATAAATAAAATAAATTAAATAGTGTTAAAATGAACTTTATTCAAATTGAACTTTGTGTGAACTGACTTTTGTGAAAACAAGTGTTTAAATAAATTTTTGTTAAAAGAAAAGACGCAAAAGCAAGTTGCTTATAAATTCTGGAACATCATATGGAACATAATTCTGGACATAATTCTGGACATAACATAATGACTATTTTACCGCATTGAGAAAGTCATCAAATTGGACCATAGTTTTTTTATTATTGTGTGTGATTAAAAAAAAATAAAATAAATAAATAAAAATCTTGAAAAATATTACAAAAGAACGTTCCAGATTCATCGAGAAAAAGTTTTTGAATAACTATCCTTTGTTTACAAGTGTGTGAATGTACATTAAGTACCTACCTGTGTGTTTGAAAGACTTGAGACGAAATAAATAATTATGTACTATCAGACATTATTATGTTAAAAATATTGGTGATTTAAAAATAAATATTAAAAGACAGTACCTACCAATCAGTGTAATCAGATAAATTATTATTTTGCTAAAGTACGTATTCAAAACAGCTATATATATAAAACTCAAAACTTGTATTAAATAAATTTAAAAATATTTTTGTTTTGAAGTAAATTTTGAAAAAAAAAATGGCAACCAAAGTGAACATCAAGGACCTCAAAGTCACTGAGCTTAAAAATGAGCTTCTGGAGAGGGACCTGGAGACCTCAGGAGGGAAGGCGGCCTTACAAGCACGCCTCATGGAAGCTCTAGAACAGTCAGGCGAAGACCCGGCATATTTTGTCATGGCGTCTGGAGGGGACCGCGCCTTGGACGAGCTAAACCTCAGCATCACCGGAAACTTCACTTCCATGGAGGAAAAGCTGAAAGGGGAGATGGCTGACAACGCCAAGACCCTGAAAGTGGAGATGGCTGACAACGCCAAGACCCTGAAGGAGGACCTGACCGGGCTGGAGGAGAAGATGACCACCAACCTGAAGGAAGTGGTGACCGACCTGAAGGCGGAGATAGCGGATAGTCTCACAACCCTGAAAGGAGAAATAGAGGAGAAGATGACAACCAACCTCTCGGCCCTGAAGGGGGAAATGGAGACTCGGATGTCAAACCTGGAAGACCGTCTGCGTGCCGAGCTGGCTGACAAGTGCCAGATGGAGTCCACCAGAATCTCCCCCAAAGGCGGCATTCACGACGAGACCGACCAGGGATGCTCAACTCCAACCAGGATCACAAGAGGGGATGATGACCCTTCCCTAGCCAAGCACAACCTCCCAACCTTCGACGGGAAGACGTCGTGGGAGGAATACTTGACCCTCTTTGAGACGGCTGCCATGATGGGAGCCTGGAGCCAGCAGAAGAAGGCTTCGGTTCTCAGCCTGTCGCTCCGAGGAGACGCTCTCAGGGTTCTGCAGGCCATACCCCTGGACAACCGTGGTGACTTTGGGCAGCTGAAGCAGCGCTTGGATATGCGCTATGGCCACAAGTGCCTGGAGCAGCTGTACAAGTCGCAGCTGAACACAAGGGTGCAGAAGCCCAACGAGAGCCTCCAGGAGTTTGAAATGGACATCGCCCGCCTGGTACGAGACGCTTACCCGACAGCCTCCGACGACATCTGTGAGAGCTTGGCAGTGGACAAGTTCCTAAATGGATTGCGGGAATGGGAGACGCAACAAGCCGTAAAACTGGCCCATCCCAAGGCTTTGAACGAGGCGCTCAGCCAAGCTCTCGAGTTTGAGGCTGTCAAACAGTCCATCAGGGGCCACGCCAGGGTTCGTGCAGTCGAGGCAGAGGAGGTCAAGCTACCTACAACCGAGGAGCTAATTGAAAAAGTGCTGGAACGTCTGAGACCTCGAAGACGAGACCCACGCTGCTGGAACTGCGGACAGCTGGGCCACCTTAGCACCAAGTGTCCCAAGCCTCAGAAACCCAGAAAACAGGCTGCGGAAAACTAGAAAGGGTTAATGGGAAGGGGCAACCGTTGACCCACGCTGGAGAGGCCCTGAAATCTGCTGCTACTGTTGCAACCGTGAGAGGAAAAGCCAGCAGCATTTTTATCAATGGCATAATAGATGGAGTAACTCGTGAACTACTGGTGGACACGGGAGCAACCAGGACAATTCTGAGACGCGACATAGTGGCACGAGGTAAGCAGATTGCACCAACAAAGTGGTCTCTGCACACCGCCACGGGAGAGTCAGCACAGGTGTATGGGGAGACGATTGCCACCTTCCAAATTGGCAGCACCACTTTTGATCATCGGACGTTGGTGGCCAACATTGAAGAAGACGTTATATTGGGAATGGACATACTGGACAGATTTGGGTGCAGTTTAAATTTAAAGAAAGGGTCCATTAAAATTGGAAATGAAAAAGTCATCCTGCAAAGACGGAAAGAACTGGCTGCACGTGTTATCCTAGCCAAGAATACCGAAGTGAAGGGGCGATCCGAGATGATAGTGAGTGCCCGCCTGGAAGACGTCAAAGATTGGTGTCGAAAATGTGTAACCTGTGCAACGGCCAATGGACCGCAAAGGAAAAGGCGAGCACCAATGCGTCAGTACAATGTTGGCAGCCCCTTTGAAAGAATTGCCATCGACATAGCCGGCCCATTTCCTACAACTGAGAAGGGTAACAAGTACATCATGGTGGTGATGGATTACTTCAGCAAGTGGGTGGAAGCTTACTCAATCCCTAACCAAGAGGCCGTAACCGTGACTGAAGTTCTAGTTACCGAATTTATCAGCAGGTTTGGCGTACCCCTGGAATTACATTCTGATCAGGGAAGGAACTTTGAAGCTGCTATCTTCCAGCAAATGTGTGAGCGGCTAGGGATCTACAAGACCAGGACCACTGCGCTACATCCACAGTCTGATGGAATGGTGGAAAGGATGAACCGTACCGTGGGGAGATACTTAGCCAAAGTAGTGTCCAGCCATCAGCGGGACTGGGACCGACATCTGCCTTTGTTCTTATTGGCTTACCGGTCGGCTGTTCAGGAAACGACGAAGAAGACTCCCAGCAGCATACTGTTTGGGCGAGAAATGCGACTTCCTTGTGATCTCAAATTTGGCTGCAAACCAGGTGAAGACCTAGCCGGAGAAGACTATGTGACAGACCTTCGCAGGAGGCTGGATGACATCCATGATCAGGTCCGCATGAACATCGGGGAAGCCAGCGATCAAATGAAGGAGCGCTATGACACCAGAGCTGACAGCATGGGGTACAAAGCTGGTGACTGGGTGTGGCTTTTTGACCCCAAGAGGCGCCAAGGATACTGTCCGAAACTTCAGCGTTCCTGGGACGGGCCGTACGAGATCTTGGAGCGCATCAACGATGTGGTCTACCGCATAAAAAAGAGACCAAACGGAAAACCAAGGGTCGTGCACTACAATCGCCTCTCACCATACCTAGGCGATAATGATGACCAACCAGCCCAAAAAGTACGACAGTGCATCGCATCCGAAAGATCACCAGCCTTTGAGACGTTTTGGGAGAACGCGAAGGCAGGGCAGAAGTTTCGCCATGGAGTGACCACAGAAGTCCACAAGGACTTATTTGAGGTCACTAGGGACCACACACTGGCATGCAGTGTACCGGAAGATCTAGATATGTCTAGAGGAATT